>JAYRCH010000138.1:0-731212 GCA_037179445.1 Phengaris alcon alcon | reverse complement strand
AAGCCGAACGGTCGCCAAGTGAATCGGGTTTCATACATGTTAATATTAATTGCTTGGATACGGTAGCCAGCGACGTCGCCATGGCGTCTTACGGCCGAATACTGAAACAATACTTAAATTAAGTGACGCTCAAGTCACATGCCGTCCTTGTCATTTCGGCTAGCAGAGACAGCGACGGCCTGTGAATAGGAGGGCTCTTAATTTTGATTAGCGTTTCAGTATTCGGCCGGTGGTGAAGCGAGAGCTAGAAAAGTTAATTTAGTCCTTCTCAAATGTTGTCTTATCTGGTCAACGGAATAGAATCCGAAGACCATTATAGGTTCAATTCTTTGCCTATAATTATAATAAGTAACACAAACAGGTTGTATATATTTATTGTAATAATAAAATGAACGAATTACATTATAAACATCAAATTACAAAATACAAAGTTATTAAGTTGTGTTAATACAACCATAAGCAGGTATCAAAACTTCATATAAATTATAGAATATTTTATTAAAATGTAAAAACATGCGATTTTATTACATATTGTCTAAAATCTAAGATTAAAAAGCAAATATTTGCACAAAATGCTTTTCATATAATTACGTAGGTCTTGACTTAAAAACATGTATATTTTTTCAATTTATCTGTTCCTCTTTTGGCTACAAGTAATATTTTTTGATCTCTTTTGAAATTTTTTGCAATTTATTTAGGCTAGCGTCGCACATTTTGTTTCATTTTTCTTATTCAATAATTCTAAGACCTAGCCGTAGCTTCTGAATCTTAGATCTTCTATTTTTCTTTGAACTTTTTATTTTTTACTCAAGTTTTTTTTTTATTCTTTAAACTAAATATTTAATTCTCTCTACAACGAGTGACACTAGCATTGCATGCAGGAACATGATGCCATATTGTGGGTGCACACTGAATAATTGTGGATTCCAAAATTCCTTGTCGTGGACAATTTTTCGTATCAACTTGTTCACTGGAGTTATAATTTCATATTTAGTTTCAATGTCAACAAAATCGCCATTTTCCTTTCTGGATATTTCTTTATTTTTCAACCTTTGTATAAACGATTTAAAATCTGCAAATTCCATTTTGAACACCATCAATTCCATTATTAGTTTCTTGATAAAGTTCCAGCATTCGTGTACATCTTGTGCTCTTAGGTTTTCTCTATTTCTGTTTGCAATTTCTTCTGGAAAATTCTTGTGATAGTTACAATGGCAAGTACACACACTTGAACGCTTCATACCATCTGCTAGATTAAGTCCTCAAATTAGGTAAATCCTTGACAAATAAGCCAAAACGATACACATCTTTTGGGCCCTTAAAATCTAACGCATCAAAATTCAAAACCTTTGAGCTTATAGTGTGGTGTTTCAATGGCACAAATATACTAAATCATACCTTAGAAACTTTTGAAATTGTGTCGTTGAGTCGAGAGTGTCGTTTTATTTGAATTATAACTTTACGCTGAAATTAATATTTTTTTTCCTACTAGTACTCGTAATTAGTTTACACAAACATAAATTTCCCCTAACACACTAACAGATATATTGGGCTGTGTCGTAATATATTTTGTGTTTTAATATATAATATTGACAAACACGAAGCATTCTTGACTGAGCTTGTGCTATTTTCAGATATATAACTCCGTGGCTCAGTGGTCAGCGCGTCGGTGCTAAGCCGGAGATCGCGGGGTTCGAATCCCGCCGAACGGACCAAAAGTTTTTCTGTGTTCCTTGGTCTTGGATGTGTATTTAATATATGCATAATATAATAAAAAAATTAAATACCTGTGATACAAATTCTTTGGATACTTAGTACATGACCAGATCGACGTGGTTTGGAAGCGTTCATAGATATTATTATTATTAACTTTGGAGTATTTTAGTTTGTATGGTGCACGTGACAGTCATGAGTCATAGTGCATGTGTACATTCAATTATATTTTCGCCCTAATAGAAATATATGTATGGCTAAATTATAATTACCTCTATTGTCCGAATATAAGCTGGGCGTCTCAGTCTGATCTTCGGTTGCGTCCATATCGAAAGCTGTAAATAACAGATAAGCGTGTAAGTATTGCTTTATATCGAATTCACTACGGAAACACTGTACTTTTTCGGGATAAAAAGTAGCCTATGTAGTAATCTGGACCTTAAACTACTACCATACCAAATTTCATCAAAATTAGTTCAGTAGTTTTTACGTGAAAGAGTAACAAACATCCATCCATCCATCCTCACATAGTTTCGCAAGTAGGGAAAGACATATTCAGCAACAGTTTTAATGTAGATTGAAGAAGGGCTTGTCATGATTTTAGCAATGACACGCGATAATATATTTTTTTTTTGTATTTTCTTGTCAAAGAGAATAAAAATAAAGCAAAGATTCAGAAGGCATACATTAATAAAATAAGATGTAAACTATTATTATATTATGTGTAATCTTAATCCATATTCTGTGTTATCTACATTGAAGGATATTAAACTTACCTTTAGAGCTTCCATTGAGTAAATTGAGTGAAGTCTGCTGCATAGCGTACAGATCTTCCGAAGACAGCAGACCGCTCGAGTTGAAGCCTAGTCCACCTAGGCCAGGCCCTGCTAGGCCAGAACCGGTGAGTCCAGACCCGACTAGGCCAGATCCGGCGAGTCCAGACCCGGCTAGGCCAGGACTGGATATAGGTGGTCCGGCGAGGCCCTGGCCTGATAGTAGCCCAGCGGCTAGTCCGGGACTACCTAGCCCACCGAGGCCTGCCATGGGTTGAGGTTTAGCTGTAACAGAAAATTATTTGTATTAACTGATGAATTATGCTGTACAAACATAGAAACAATCTGTTTTAATTTTAGGAAAAAAATTACATTAGGTTTTGCTTGATTAAATTTTATATTTTATTCTAATTTCTGTAATCATTTATATTTATATATTTTTTTTATATATTAACAATATATTTATTGCATGAACTTTATTTTATTGTTAATTTTAATTTAATTTTACCTATTATTTTATTTTTAATCTAACAATATTGTGTAATCATATCTTAAAACGTGAAATATTTTATTTTATTTGTTAATGATGCATTTTTAACCAGTTTCAATTTCTATGTGGGGGAACCATGTTTCGAAGGTTGAGTGAAGAGTGAAGTGAACAAGGCTCAAACGTAGTTGAGTGTTTTAAAAACCTCAAGACACTTGACATTCAAATTTTGTCGACAGCCTCGTAGGACCAATCATGATTCCCTTCACAAGGGACAGATAAAAAGAAAGAAATAATAAAATAATAATAATATCTATGGACGCTTCACAACTGTTGTTGGCTGCGACGTCTTGGTTCCTACAGATCCATCTTACGCTTGATTGGTGATAATAATAATAAAGCAACAATTGTGATATTCTTCTTTATTGGTATATGAGATATATATGAGAGAGATGCTTAACACAGATACGTCCCCACTATATATAGCCTTTTGTCTAACTAAAATAATCTTACTGGAGCTGTGCTTGTGACATCTGTCAATAAGACATTGACATTTCTACTTTTTATTACTACAACAACCATGTCAACCACGTCTGGGCCCGGACTAAGTACCCGAAGAACTTGTGTTACAGGTACCAGATAACTGTACATACTTATACTATACATATATTAAAGATTTTTATTATATTATACACATATTTAATAGACATCCATGACCCAGGAACACAGAAAACTTTTTGTTCTCTTAGCGGGATTCGTACCCGCGACCTGCGGCTGGTGGCCAACGCGCTAACCACTGAGCCACAGAGGTCGTCAAAACTACAAGAAAATAATGTATTTACAGTGTAGCTTTTCAGAAGAATACATAAATCAGATTGAAGTTATATTACACACCCGGAGCCGCGGACTGTTGCAGCTGCTGATTGGCGAGCTGTCTCTTCAGCACGTCGGGCGCGGGCTCGTCTTCTTCATCGGAGTCAGTGAGGCCGTACTTACTAAAGTGTTCCACCTGCGTAAATTAAGCTTTTTTTAGAAACGGATCATACGGTTTTACCAAGTTGCAGTTCACAGGTGATGTGTGAAGTTTTCTGTTGCCACTATAACAACTACACTAAAAACATAAAGTGGGGCTCCCATAGAACAAACATGTTTTTTTGCCGTTTTGTACGGAACTCTTCGCGCGCGAGTCCGACTCGCATTTGGCCGGCTTTATTTAGGTTATACAAACTTTTTTTGATAACTATGTTTCAGCACATTTATTTATGGTCTTTCAGTAGTAAATCGTTGCAGGCTGATGTGGCGGTATGCAACCCTCCTCTCATCATGGAGACTAGAGCCGCAGCACAACGTGATGCCCATGGTTAACAAAACTGTCGACGCGACATTTCCTCTCTCACACATCTCTATAGAAGACAAGATGAGGACAAAACAGACCAATCAACGCACAGTCCTGAATCACGCTATCGAAGTTTCTGTAGACGGCGAGATATATACAACATCTGAAAAGACTAGAGTAAGGCTTCGTCCTGGCCGAGCACGACACCCTCTCAGTCCGATATCTCCCTTTATGATTACCACATTCCAACATTGTAGGGATTGCCCCACCCACATTCCCACAGTTATAGGAGCCGATGGAAAGCCCATGATTTACAAATTTTTTTCACTATACAAATAAATAAATTTAAAGTGTCTGTTTGTAACTTTAAACTAACAGCTTTTCGGTAAATGCATATAAAAGTATATACGGTACAAACAATTAAATTCATTTAAAAAAAAGTCTATGTGCCTGTCTGTTTGTTCCGGCTAATCTCGGAAACAGCTGGACCGATTTTCACAGGGCTTTCGCTGGCAGATAGCTGATGTTATAAGGAGTAACTTAGACTACTTTTATCTTAGCGTTTAAAAAAATGACCCGGAAGCACAGAAAACTTTTTGTTCCGATAGAGAAATTGGAACAGGCGACCTCCGGCTTCAGTTTGTTTGTTCTACGCCAACTACGTAGCGGGCACCAGTTAGTTTTTTCACTATAATGCGATCAAAGTATGCACTCACCCTGAACACCCAGCTGCCGGTTTGCGGCCGGTATTCTATGAACTTGGTGTCGTACTTGTCGCACACGCGCCGCAGCTTGCCCTCGTAGTCCATTTTCAACAGCCTGGACACAAACAGTAATGACGTATAAATAATAATAAATAATTTTTACGTATTTTCTTAAACTCAAGGTAATTTAGATAGGCAAACTTGGCATTAAAACGTAAGGGTGGTTAATACTAAGGATTGGTATTACATCTATCAAAGAACTTTGTCCCAATGTGCAGTCAAAGACACGTCCGATGTACAACTTTTCGACCTTATAACTCGGCAATAAGGTTCAAAAGCGGTAGAGCGGATCTGCCGTCAAATGTACATAATGTCATCAAAGAAGTTGGACATAGTTTTTATACTATTTATCAAATGAACAAGGTAAGGAGATACAGATACAAACGAAAGGGAAAGGGAAAACAGATTGGATAAAAGATTTGATCAAAGATTGTGGATATCCAATATTTTATCAAATTTTTTGTCACTTTCTCTTTCGTTTGTATCTTTATCTCCTTTCCCTGTTTATTTGACAAAGATATTTAAATGCAGTCATCCAATTTCTTTGATCAAATGCATATTGGACAAAGATCTTTGATAGATATACCACCCTAAGCTACATCAGAACGCGTAGCATGACCTTCTTTCCACGGAAGAATAGACAAGATCACAGATTGTTCAAGGAAATCTGCCATTTTGTACATACAAACTGTCAGTGTGTCCATTCTTGTGTTGACAAACCCAACACAACGCATTTCTATGGCGGTCATGCTACGAGTGCAGGCCACTTTTATATGCCTCCATATTTTTCTTTTACTTAGAACTGTCATTATAGAGTGAGAAAGATGTAATTCCACTTTAAACAACGCACGAGTAAATGAATGTATTTATTGTTTGTATGTACCTATCGGGGTCGGTGACGGGGCGGCGCAGCGTCTTGTCGCGCGGCCACACGCGGTCGAGCGTGACGACGGCGCGTCGGTTCAGCCCCGAGCCCACCGGCGGCTTGTCCGAGTCCTCCGGGTACACTATCACCTCCTTGTTGAGGAAGTGCACTGTGAAAAAAAAAAAATATGATATTTCACAATATTTGTTGTATGCTCGCCGCCTTGGTTATTTCACATCACTGTTAAGTTAGGGTGATGATAGCAAATGATACAGGAACACTTATATTGAAACCTTTTTTTTTTACGTGATGTAACATATCAGAGAGACGCCTAAGACACACACATCTACAGCCCCCTGGCTAACTAAATTTAAAACAACTATCTTAGGCGTCAAAAGTCACTGTCATTTTGAAATTTGACATTAAACACTTTTTATAGTACAGCAACATTAAAAAAAAAACACATTATAAATATAAGAGACTACAGAATCTACTGCATTTTTTATATTATGTCCTCATTCACAAAACCGATTAATAGCTACCATGAAATCAGTAACGACAAAAGATATAATATAATAGGTCTTTCATAGGTAAAGACCTAATATATGCAAGTAGAACGAGACGTTACTGACTTATGACGTCACACTTTTGTACCGTCATTGATTTTAGTTTTAGAACGTTCTTTTTTATTTCCGCTTTGTAGGTTCCTTTTATATACTTATAAGTTATGTCTGAACTATTTGTGAGATTAATATATTAGTCTATTCACGTTAAGGCGCGTCTCCTGCGCGTGTTTTTTTCTAAACATTATAAAAAATATCGAAACATTACCAATACATATAGAATGATTTTGTCGGAATACACAATGTTTTTGTCTTCCGAGACGGACGGAAAACATTCCCTGCGCGGGCAGAGAGGGGAGGGAGGGGAGGGGAGGGAAGAAATGAAACATTCCTTATGTTTCATTTCTTATCACACCACTCACATGACTTAAAACAGAAATACGGAAGAAATTACTTATCAATCAAAAAACGGTCTTCTATTCGTAACTCCTGATAAATACTAAAATTACGGGTCATTAAATATGGCCTAACTCGAAATCTGGTGGTCTAAAAAGGCCACTTTAGATGCTTCATATTGTTTCATAAAAAAAAATCCATACAAAAATCGTGAAATGGCTACATGATTCATCTGATTTCATCATATTAGAAAACGTCAATTTTGACAGTTTTTAATAGAAATGCATAAAATGGCGCACATAATATAAGTTGAAAAGAATATATGAAACACTTTTTTAGACCCCCTGTGTTTTCTTCTAGATTCTGCATCTGCAATCGCTAAGACTGCGAGTGCTTACCAGGGGCGTGCGCTCCATATAGGCAGAAATGCAGTGCTTTACTTGTCATTCACAGATATTTTAATAAAACGTTCGTACGTTTTAGATGACTTTAATAATTAATTAATAGTAAATAAATTAATTAAAAAAATATAATAACTTAAAAACGCCTAATATTTTATAAATAGCAACTCATGTGGTTGCTTTGTGCAGGACAAATCATCGCATGTATGTGTAATTTTCATACTTCGCAAACGCACACACCCATGAATATCGACATGATTATATTAGCGAGAACTCCAGCGGCAGGCGATGGCTGTCGGCTTCGGTTCGGCTATCCGATCGCTTCCGAAAACCGCCGAACTGGCTTGTCGGAAATTATTCGTTGCCTATAATCCGAGTAAAAAGAATAGTCGGAAATCTAATAAATCACTTAAGCATTTTTGTTTAGTAAAGTTTTATTTGTTTAAATAGAAGAAACGTTTTGTGTTTCGCGGGGGCCATATTGCATATTTCATGTGATAAGCATTGTTTACAATTTAATCGCTCCAGTTTATTTATAGTTTTCTTAAAAGATTTTTCATTTTAACATTTGAAAGTGTGTACATTTAACAGTTTATTACTGAGTTTCTATAATAATTGTAGTGATTTGCTTGTACTAGTGAGTTAGTCGATTTTCTTAAATGTTATTTGACTGTGAGGTTTTGAAAATGTGTTTATTAAAAATTAAAAATAACAAGTTCTCACAATTGTCATTCAGTGAAAAGATTCAAATTCTGTCTAAAGGTAGGTGTGTACCCGAGTTACAACAATTAAACCAGCAAAAAAATAATGTAACTCGAAAATTTTATGTTAAAAGTTATGAAACGTATAACTGGCTGTGTGGTCGTGTACACACAATTAAATTATATTGTTTTCCTTGCATATTATTTAGTAATTTACATCGGGATATAGTAATCTCAAGTAACCGGAACCTTGAATATGTGAAAATTGAAGCTGACTGACTGGTGAGTAGTTATAATATTTTAAAATATGCTTATTATTTTACTTATTAAAATTTCTTCCGCCGCGACGATCGATCGCTGTTTTGTCTGCGTTGCCGTAGAAGATGTACATGAATAGTAGTACATCTAGGACTTGCTCTGTTGACATGGTTTCGACTTAGAGATCCATCGCTTGGCTGTAGCTATGCTAAAAATCTATAAACGAAAAGTTTTTGTGACCGAGTACTTCGCCGCATACCTAGTGTCATAATCCTGTGCACGCCACTGGTGCTTACGTCTTCTTTTGTCTGTTCTTGTCTACACAAAATGTTTTATTTCAATCAAAAACATTTTCTATAGCTGGATACAGCTTGTGTATGAAAACAAATGTTTTTGTTTCATGTTTTCTGTGTAATGTTTCGAAAAACATGAGCAGGAGTGACGCCTTTAAGAAGACAGTAAATGTCAATAAATCACGCGTACATATTTAATAATGGCTCACTTAATTAATTACTTCACTTAATTAAACGGTAATTGGTTAATGTGAAAATGTTTGACTTTGTTTTTTTATTTTATTTCACCATCTTCTTAACGCGAATAGGCTTTGAGTATTAACTAACCCAATGCGTCTAGATCCATGTTAGCGACGTCGATCTCGCAGTCGTAGAACACGTTGCCGTAGTTCTTGCGGCCGACCGTCAGGTGCGGCACCACGCACGACCCGTCCGGCCGCATGTAGTCTGGAATACAGAAAACAAATTAATCTTTTGGAATCGTCTGGAATAAAGAAATTACGCGGCATCCGACTGAGAAGAATTTTAGTGCGATTCTCTATATTATAAGAAATATATATATCATATCATTAACGCAAAGACATACCGTATCCTTGTGTACAAAATATACATGGTAATTATATATTCTGAGGGAGAAAGGTACACTTTATTTCATCAAGACTAATGTGAATGTCAAACTAGATCGTTATGTGCCACATTTTGCTGGTGATTTGGTTTATAAATTAGAGTTTAGTCCCATTTATATACTCATAGTCTCATTCGCATTGCGGCGATCTCCAATAGGTATAAATCTATATATACCTATTGGAGTAGGTATATATAAAAATATAGATATATATAAAAAATACACGTAATGGTGTATCTAACATGTTTGCTTGCAGAGTTACACCTGTCAGGTAAGCTTGAGCCGCGTAGTGTGGAACCCTGCACAGTTGTGCAACAAACACGCTCCGGTTTACCTGTAAAACTGAACTGTACATGCAAACCTGTCAGGTATACCCTTATGTGTATGGCTAGCATAAAATTTCTATGTATTATGATAAATATGGTCCTCATGATAAAAGCCTCAAAGTAATATTACAAAAACTATAAAAACATACTTATCATGTCGTCCAGCGACGGGATGGTATAGTAGCCGGGCCGCGTGAGTTTGACGCCCGCGGGGTGCGGCGGCGCGTCGCGGCACGCCACGTGCTCGTCCTCCGACACTGTAGACAGATATAAATACGTAATCAATGATTTCAAAACTAAAGATGGGCGATAAGTTATAAAGTACATTTGACACAAAAAATCTTCATAAAAGAAAACGTTACCCCATCTTGATTTCAGAAGGTTTTGTCAATTATTGTCAATGAAACCTCGACTGCCCCAAACAACACCAAAAGCAGTTTAAATGTAAACACTTTTTGCCTCGATATGCCTCATCTATAATATATAAATCTATGTTCGTATTAGATTTTCAAAGAAATGTGAACCACACAATTATCATCGTTTTTATAACAGTCATTATACCAATGTATCATGTTTCATTCATCATTTCTTTGAAAATTTTACATAATAAGAACAGGTTGACTCATGTGATATGGATCACATGTAGTTAATCAAGTACGATAAATCGATTATATTTCAAGTCACCTACCTATATTCAATAGTGAAACTAAATTATAATATATATCTGATCTATTTCATAGGGAAGCCCTAGCCTGTATAATAGGTAGGGATTTGGATGAGGGTCTTCAAAAGGTAAGTGGTAAGTGAAGCCGATAGGAATGGAGTTATAGGAACCCCGGGCCACTGATACCTAGAAGCTAAGCTAAGCGGACAGACAGACGGACAGATAGAGCGAAACTATAAGGATTAATTGAGTATCACGGAACTCTAAAAAGATGATACGACAAATTTTTGTTTACGATATTTCTATATACTTTACATATCTATATATATCTACAAATGTCTAAAATCATAGACAACAACCATAGACTCCTTTGATCTGATGTCGTATCTTCTCGCACACGGAGCGGCAGCGGTGCGGCCCGCGCCGGTGCCGGCAGAACTGCAGGGTACCTAAGGAAGGGAATTTGGATTGGGATAGGAAATTGGTATGTGGAATGTTTTTATAGGAAAATTTGTATATAATATAGGCTAGACGACCATTTTTTTAATATTGTATAAATGAATAGTACTCTTAAATGTGAGTAAGTTATTAGAGGAAACAGTATTATATCCAAAATCAATATTTTCAAAGGTGCAGCGAGTTTGTTTACAAAATTTATCTCGTGAAAAAGTCTCGTGAAAACGCAATTACCGTGTCATTTTGTTTACATAGAAAATTCTAGGAGTACAGAGCTTCAGGCCGTAGCAAGTTTGCCCGCGGCTCCACCCGCGTAAATATAGTATCCCACGCTGTACTTTTTCGGGATAAAAAGTAGGCTATGTGTTAATCCAGAGCTCAAACTACTACCATACCAAATTGCATCGAAATCCGTTCAGTAGTTTTTGCGTAAAAAAGTATGAAACATCCATCCATCCTCACAAACTGTCGCATTTATAATAGGAAGTAGCCTACCTGACAAACTATCATTATTCTCCTTATCCAGCGAGGAACGGTCGGCGCGCACTCCCAGCTCGCGGACCGAGTTCTCCACCAACTCCGGATTAGAGGACAGCGGTTTTCTTAACGGTTTCGTTGTCAACCTAAAAATTAAGAAGAGAGAGAAAAAGCATTAATTATATCATTTCAACGTATTATCAAGAATAAGAAAACATAAATTAAGCATACGGCAATATTTTTTGTTATTCTGAAATTATTTAAAGTATAACTTTTTTGCGTAACATTACATTTTTGGTCAAATTTATTTTAAGTAATTCTTTAAGTACTTACCAACTTGCTCTCCTTTCCGATGTCTGCTCGCATTCGACCCGCTTTTCTCTTTCTGTAAAAATACAAAATTATTTAATAATTTAGTTTAAAAATATTATAGCGAAATAAATTTCATTATATTGAATACTAGCTGTCCCGACACACGTTGTTCTGTCGTACTAAGAAATGAAATAAATAAATAACCAAGCAGGAAAACTGAACCTATAAATATGGCGCATATTTACAAATTACAAATTTGTCAATTGACTGTCAACAGTCAAGTGACAAATTGAACAGAGTGTTCTGATAGTTTTCCCATTCTAAAATTCAATCTTCGTTTTTAGTATCTTCTCTACAATTTTTCCAATATTCTCACCGTTTTAACATTCCCTGAAAACTACCAGAATCATTTCAAGACCGAAATTGCCCAAAGCGGTCCAGCCGTTCTCGAAATTTAGCGACATTGGAATTGTAATCCATTTTTATATATAAGAAGATGTTACATTTAAATTGTTACTAGACTATATAAAACGCATATACTGTAAAGTTATCTTACCTAAACTAGGATATAAGCGCGGAGTGTCGTTGTCCAAAGATTTCTCCTTGTCACTCCATGGTAGCTTGCCCGCGCCCAGCCTGGAAGTAAATTAAAATTAAAACATTTATTGTAATGCAATATTATAAAGTAGTTACGTTAAATATATATTAAAAGTAAGCACTTACCAACTTCCATTTTTATCCCCATTGGTTTCTACATCTGAAACAAAAAAAAAGTATGTTCACAATAGTCAAAAAAATAATTTTAACGGAAAAGTTGATAAGGAAGGTTGTAGCAGAATTATCACAAGTACACATTGTTCTTATATCTTATATTATAACTATAAAGGTAGGCTTCCGATGCACGCGGCACGCGACGCGGACGCGAGACCACGACCGGAAATCATTACACTATCCCCGCATCGCACGACCTCATCTGTCGAAAGAGAACCCGATTCTCTGGTTTGCTGGTCGCGATCTCGCAGATCCGAAGGCTACCTTAATAAATGGATAACCACGTATCTGCTCGCGAATGTAGTCTAAGTTAAATTTTTCAACTCACTGTTATTCTCCTCTAAACTCTTGCGCTCACTGGATGTGACGATGTCCTCTATCCGGCGCGCCGCGGGCGGCTCGCGCAGCGCCGGTGCGGTCTCTGTGTTCGGCCGACTTGGCTCTTCTATTGATCTGCAATAGGGTAGATGACTACATGGACAATATGTAGTTTAATCTATATATTTAGAAATAGGCTGCCACTGTTACTGCTCGGCAGAATGCCAAGAACAGCAGGTTCCTTGAGCGCCATAGAGGCTGGAACTATATTGTCCGGAATCCGTAAGACCGGGTAAAATTCAGAGCACTGAAAATAGAACTCTGCACTAATACAATAGAGCTAAAAATCGAACACACGAGTGTCAAGTCAAATGTCAATGTCATATAATAAAACAGCTCAACACTTCGATTTTCTGCTCTAAGTAGCGCTTCAGTGTTCAACCGTCATGTTATTTATTATGCTAAAACGCGACGTATACGCTGTAATTCCCGAAACAAAGTAAATTTAAGACCAGTAGCCCCAGCACGTAAAAGTATCCATAATTCATTATCGAATGAAAATTATAAAGCCGCTGTCATAATTTTCATTCAACACGACACGAATACTTTGTTGTCAATCGTTCGTGCTTGGGTTACATAAACTGTTAACTTTGTCGAACCGGTTCAATCGTGCATCAAGTAAAGCTGTTTCAGTCACTTAGTCCCAATTTCACCAACGCCTTTTAGTTATAATTGTTTGTCTAAATATCATGCCTTCTCGTTCATTAGTACGAAAAACGAGAGAGATAACATAATCACAGTAATAACACACAGGACTTCTTGCACTATTTCCACTTTACATGAATTTCCACCAAGAACCTACAGTACAATCAATAACATAGATAACATAATATTTAATAAACGGTTAACTTTTACAGGCGTTGGTAAAACCGCACTGCGAGATATTGCTTGCTTAGTCGGAGTAATTTATTCGAAATTTTGACAGAAAACATATTGAAGACTTTATGTCAAAGCCTGTACCTGAGTCACTTACTAGAGATTTTGACAGAAAACATACTATAGACTTTATGTCAAAGCCTGTAACTGAGTCACTTATTAGACATTTTGACAGAAAACATATTGAAGACTTAATGTCAAAGCCTGTACCTGAGTCATTTATTAGACATTTTGACAGAAAAAATATTGAAAACTTTATATCAAAGCCTGTACCTGAGTCACTTATTAGACATTTTGACAGAAAACATATTGAAGACTTTATGTCAAAGCCTGTACTAAGTAGGTCCTTAAGTAAGCTTTAAATGACTCTAAATGCGGCCGTTAGTCATATTGTAATAACAATACATCACTCCAAACCATAAAATCATTAGATCGTAGTTTGCTCCCGTTAAAAAGCAAACAAAAACGAATACATATTGCTGTAAATACAATACCTAAGTATATACCTGTTATCAGTCTGGTCGACGGAGTCGTTGACTTCGTCGTTGCTATTCTTGGGCCGCAGTACCAGTCTCTTCCTGCTTGGTTTGAGGCTCAGCTTGTCTTCTAAACTCGCGTCCGACTCCTCTAGGCCGTCGAATAGGGATTTCTGCGAAAAATACAGACATTTTCCAAGTGGATTGTAACTCAAGTATTTCAATAATCTACGTGTATTTAAGCAATTTTGATAATGGATAAAGGCTTTACCTCAATCGTGAAACAAACGTACCCTATTTTGTGTGTTTTCAATACTTTAGAAAACACACTTAGCAGTCTTAAGTTAAGCGCACATTATGTCATTGTACCAAATTTCATCCATTTATATTCATAATTACAGAAGCTAGAAGAGCGGACGGACAGACAGACAGACAGACGGGCGGACAAAGCGAAACTATAAGGGTTCCTTGAGTATTACGGAACCCTAATAAACAGCGATAAAAGTTTACCTTGTCGGTGAGCGCGGCGCGCGGCGTGACGTGCACGCGAGGCGCGGCGGGCGACAGGCGGTAGGCGGAGCTGTCAAGCACCGCGCGCACGGCCGCCGGGTTTGTGGGCTTGAGGGCTTCCTCTGCGTTCACCGCTGAAGATAATAAGTATAGTTAAGGCGATTACATACAGGCTGCATTGTTCTCCGAATGAAATAACCCAACATTAGGCTACAATATTACATAAGTTATAACAGTGTGCATAACTAATATATTTCAGAAAAATAACATGAATAACATTTCGAGACAACTTGCACTACGGCTTTAAAGGTAACGCACCCGCCGCGCAGTATTGGTCGCGCGATTATGTATAGAATTATTGAAGTGTTTAATAGGAAAATCAAGTCAATATAAAAGGTCACATGTTATATATATTTTTGGAACGAGAATAGAGTACTGTACCTCAATTCTAGTATTTAAAGTAGACTTTCATTTTACTTGCTCCGTCGGCGTTAATACAAAATCCAAGGTTATTTTACAAGATACTTTTTCGGAATAAAAAGTAGCCTATGACATTCCCCGTGGTCTACTCAGTACGGCCCAGTAGTTTCGGAGCCTATTCAATGCAAACAAACATATATTTCCCCTTTATAATATTAATATATACTCTACTCATATTTAATTTCATTTCATTGAAGGAGTATTTCCTTTAGTACTTGGCTAAGGAAAACGTATTCTAGCGATATCATATATTAAAAACTTAAGATTGTTAAATAAAGTTGATTTAAAAATACATCTTTATGTTTTTTAATTTCTACTGATGGAAACAACTCGAAGCAACTTCCGGCAAGGATGTGACGACACAAACTCACTAAACACATATGAAGTAGTGAAATGGAACGTTTCTGTAAATAAATAGTTCATGACATCTTAACAAGTTATTTATGTCAAAACGTCAAACGGAACGTAACACCTCCATTTTACTACTACGGACTATAGCACAGATTACAAATAGTACTAGGATGACGTCACAGCACAGATAATCTATCAACCAACATGGCGAATAGTGTTTTCGGCGTCACATTAAAGAATATAATAAACAATACAACACACTTAGAGCTGGCACACATTAGTCACATTGGGCTTTAGTAATGTGTACCGTTACACACAGAAACGCGTGATTGACGTACTCTTGAGTGCGCTTAAAATGCGCGTTACCGAAGCGCGCGTATGCAAGCGCTCAATGCTTACCATTTTTTTTTAAATATTAATGAATGCATATTAAACTCACAGCTATCCGGCAACAGGTCCTTGAACAGCGGCGAGTCGCCGTACGGGCGCGCCGCCAGTGTCAGGATCTGCTCGTGCACGTTGCCGCCCGCCGACGCGCCTACGCCGCCGCTGTAAATAAAATAATTCTTTAAGGTGGGACTGCACCAGGCGTAACTACGCGGCAGCGGAACTACGTCATGCGGCACTCCATTGCAGTATTACTGTTAGGGACGCGTCGCGTCGCTCCGTTACCGCCTAGTGCGGGCCCACCGTTATACTATACTAGGGTTGCCAACCGTCTTGTTTTCCCAGGACATGTCCTAGTTTTTGCAGTGTCCTGGATAGTTTTAAAGCAGCGTACTCGGTTTTTAAAGCGCCCTGATAAGGTCATATATTTTTAAAATTCGCGCGCCACTTTTACAAATTTTCTTTCTAATTTAATTTTATTCAAATACTTTTATAAAAAATATTATGATTAGCATTACATGTATTTCATTGAACCTATTTTCACTACATACTGATTTAACGGTTGCAACATTATTACTGCGTCCTGTTTTGTCCTTGCTTTTACAACTTCCAAGTCCTAGTTTTTTAAATTTGGGGTTGGCAACCCTATACTATATACATATACATAAGGACTTTTAAGTACAAACCTCGTTCAATCGTCGTTGCCAAGTCATATTTTTATTATAAACGCATAACGTAATTACAAATATTGTGATATAACATGACAACACGTCAAAAGTTCTACAATACAAATCGCGATGCATCACAGTACTAACTTATACTTATACTATAATCAATCTATGGAAGCAATATTATAGACTTATTTACGTCAAATATCACAAAACTGAGACCTTTTAAACACATAATAAACAGGAGTAATATAGAACTTACCCCAAAATGCCTGTATTTGTGTTGGTCATGCCGAGGCCGAGAGTGTTCCCCCCGAGCGTCGACGTGTTGCCGAACAGTCCTCCACCTCCCAGCCCACTGTCTAACCCTGTAATAAAGTAATATGTAGTGTAAAACAAACCTTTTTTGTTTTAATTTAAAAAAATGTATACTTTTTATTTACCTTCTTTAAGTCTATTCAACAATTCGAATGATTTCATTTTTAAAACTTAAACAAAAAAAAAAGGAATTCACACGGAGTTTTGCCGGGGAGTTCAATGGGTGATGTTGTGGAATTCGTATTTCTTCATAAATTTATGTTATTTCGGTTCTTAATGTATAATATTGATAGAATATTAACCATTACATATTCGTTAACGCGCACAAGTGTAGGCAAGTGGTACAACTTCTAAAAACGTGCTATTTTGTTTTTCGCCAAAACTCCCTAGGAACTTTCGGTAAAGCTTCTACCACTTTACTGAATCGACTGATGACTGG
Organism: Phengaris alcon alcon; assembly: GCA_037179445.1. NCBI lineage: Eukaryota > Metazoa > Arthropoda > Insecta > Lepidoptera > Lycaenidae > Phengaris > Phengaris alcon. The sequence goes on along the minus strand of JAYRCH010000138.1, from coordinate 714,148 downwards.
AATACGGTGTTGAAAATTGAAACGTAAGTTCTATTTCCCGCCTTTTTAACTTGACACTGGCAAAAGGTTATAAACGGATGCCATATATAAATATAAAAAATTAAAAAAAAGAAATTACACAATATATTTGACATTTGTTATTCAAGTCACATTTTTAAATAAAATACATAACAAAAAATAAACTACAGTTTGGCAGCCCTATGACTGCTTCCGAAGCGCGCAGCTATCTATAATGTATTCTTTTTCAACCGATTTCCAAAAGATGACGTTATTACAAAAAAAATGTCCACAGCCGCCACCCTGCCGTTTGTAGGCCGATTTTCACATAAAATATTTTTTTTTGTCATAACAGGTTTACTTCAAAGTTGATTCCCTTCATCACCAAAGTGAGGACCTGATTTTGGGATCCACGAGGAAGCGAGCGAATGGTTTACTCGGAATTTGTTCAAAAACAGAACCGAGTAAGAAATTGTTGCTGGCAATGCGTACCAGTTTTGAATGTGTTCTGCGCGGGTTGCTGGAACAGCGAAGTGCCAGTGCCGAGGTTGCCAAACGCCGGCGCCGCAGGCTTCGCCTGGAACGAGTTGTTCAGCCCCATGCCTAGACCAGTTCCTGTATACAATTGGGTAGAAGACTATAAAACCATTTAGTTTAATTCACATACTTACTCACAAATATTGACGTATACTTACATCTAAAGAAATTAAAAAAACCTACATCATTAGTTTACTTGCATCATATACAAAAATATTAATTATGGTAAGTATGAACTTAAACGCACAAATATCGGCGATATTTACAAATATGTTCCTGCGGCCCTATTTTTCATACACTTTTACCTAGTGACGTCACAGTTAGATACGACTTTTGTATGGAGCGTTTTCAAAAGACTTGCGAAATTTATACAGGCTGCTTGGTTATCCGAATGAAATATTTAACCCAACATCAGGCCATAATATTCCACTAATTACGCTCCTAGAATATCTATTTTTACTAACCGAGCACCTGTATATAATATGTCGTATGATAATTGGAAAATTAGGATAGAAGCCGTCCCAGATTTTCGGTATTATCCTAGTACAGTAGAGTTTTTTTGCGAAGATCCTGAAAAGTGCTAGGAAGTGAGATTTTATTCAGAACAAAATGATCCGACTCTTTGCAATCATATAATTTTCTCAAAGATTCTTATGACACTGATTTGTGTGAAATACTATAACGTTTATTTTCAAGTTGATAAATAAATCTTAATTTGTAAATGCCATATTGTGTGTTTTTACCCGACTATATAATAATGGGTAATGATTTTGGAAGAGTAATAAACGAGGTGTCAAAAGATTCGTAATAAAAACCCGGGTAACATAGGATATATAATTTACGTAGTCCAAGTTAGTTAGTTTTACAAGTTAGTGTTAGTACATTCGAGTTCTACCAACTTTAAGAGCTCTAGAAAGTTATTTACCGAGAGTGGGCTGCGAGTTGAAGCCGAAGGTGGGCTGAGTGGTGGCGGGCTTGCCGAACGTGTTGTTGCCGAACAGCCCGCCGCTCGCCGACGTGTTCGTGCCGAATGCGCCCGCCGTCGTTCCAAAGGCTGTGGAAAAAGAATCATAATCACGAAATCAAATAACAATAACACTCCACACCGATTTCGGCGACATTGGCCGGTTTCAATGAAACCAGGCCAGTTACGCAGGCGTAATTTTATAGCGACCAAGTGTGTGCGCAGACACAGGAGCACTGTCTCGTCCTTTACTCTCGTAACCCAGTTGTACGGATAACCGACACGACTTGTCCGACTCATCCGATGCATGGATCATCTTTCTTGTCAGAAAAGCAATCTGGTGATCAGCCTGCATTGTCCTAACCAACACAAACATTTTTTGTTGTTTAAATGCGGGAGTCGAACCCACGACCTCGGAGTCGAGAGCCAAGCTCTAACCACTAGACCACGAAGGCTGTTATCAATCAAATACTTATATAACGAATTCAAGACCAATATCATCAGACTTAACTCAGGGTGGTATTACATATATCAATGATCTTTGTCCAATATGCATTTGATCAAAGAAATTGGGATTCATCTAAATATCTTAGTCAAATAAACAGGGAAAGGAGATAGAGATACAAAGGAAAGAGACAAGAAATTTGATCAAATATTGGATATCCAAGATCTTTGATTAAATCTTTTATCAAATCTATTTTCCCCGTTTCGTTGGTCGAACATTCGTTGGTATCTGTATCTCTTTTCCTTGTTCATTTGATGAATAGTATAAAAACTATGTCCAACTTCTTGGATAACATTATGTACATTTGACGGCATATCCGCTCTACCGCCTTTGTTCGAATTAAGGTCGAAAAGTTGTACACCGGATGTGTCTTCGACTGCACATTGCACAAAGATCTTTGATAGACGTTAGCATATTCACCCATACGTTAGCATATTCATAAACAATTTGCTTTTTGTCAGTTAAGCAACGGAGGTTCGGAGCAAATGGGGGGTATGTTACCCATACTACGAGACCTGTTTAGGGGTGGGGACTTGGTCACCGGTACGTTGATAGTATGTTTGTGCCGAGCCACAGTTACACAATATTATAACATACATTATACAATATTATAACATACATTATACAGTATTATAATATACATTATACAATATTTACAATCTGGAAGTTTTCACATGAAATTAGAGCTACTCACCGGGTGTAGCGGCGCCGAAAGTGGGTGCGGCCGTGGACTTCATACCAAACAGGCCGCCGCCCTGGAAGCTGCCAAAGCCAGAGCTGGCCGGCGCGCCGAAACCCGTCGTCGCCGGCTTCGCGCCGAACAGCCCGCCCGGCTGGAAACCAGAAGTTGATATTATTCAGACACACATGCCGAAAAAAAACGCTTTTTAACGTAAGCATTTGTCACGGTGCAGTTAGAGCTACACGTTTTTAAAAACAAATAAAACAATAATATAAAACTTAGGGTTACTTCACACCACGACGATACGCGCGATAAGCGGCGGTGCATTAAACATAGCTATTCAAAATTGAACTTTATTAAGTTAAGTTAAGTTACAGGTTTCATATGACATCAGTCATACACTGCACATGCGCTGTGTAGCGCGGTGCAACCTGACATTCGAACTCTTACAATGAAACGTGCATCTTCTTGTGTAATGAATAAAGTTCAGTTTTAAATAGCTTATCTTAAAGATATATCGACATGTCGCAAATCGTTTCGTTTCTATGTGAATTGACCCCTATCCCACACATACTGTGCGCGGCTAACTTGAATTTGGGCAACAGATATTCTAGCTAGCTAGACAAACCATTTTATTTTTAATGTTGATGTGAATACGTATTGAAAGTAAACTTCTATTCATTTTTAACGTTGTTATGTGAATCATATAAATGTAAAACAAATGGTTTTAAAACTTATGCGTACTCCGCATATTCTTTTGTTGATATGAGATGAATCGAGCTATCAAAGTTTTCACAGTAATGCGCTATAATTATAATATATTATGTCAGAATAGAATAGGCTAGATGACTAATCTTTTTTATTGCATAAATGAATAGTACTCTTAAATATGAGAAGTTTTGATATACTTTGATAGACTTTTGATATAGGTACTGTTTCTTCTGAGAAGAAACAGTATATCAAAAGTCAAAATTTTCAAAGGTACAGCGATTTGTACGAAATTTTGCTAGTCTCGTGAAAACGCTCCATACTAAAAGCGTACCTAGCTGTGACGTCACGCCTAGGTAAAAGTGTATGAAGTATAAGGCCGAGGAACATATTTGTGCGTTTAAGTTCATACTTACCATAATGAATTTTTTTGTATATGATGTAAGTAAACTAATGATGTAGACTTTGTTTACTAATTTAGCAAAAAAAACTTTTTTGTACCTTTTAGATGTATCTAATTAATAAACTACACATAAAATATTATATTTCTTACATTTACTTAGTAGTAATGCCTCATTTCTGAGTATATTAATGTAACTAAATATTTTAGATGTAGTCATCTTCCCTATTATTTATATGAAATTGTTATGGAATTAAAATGAATCTGCAATTAACCAAAGAAGTGCGGTTTGAATGATAAATTAGTTAGTGTTAGTCAAGAGTCAAGAGTAAGGCCGACCAATCAAGGGACAGCCTTCGGGCAGTTGACAATTTGACGGGCGACAGATTGTAATTTAACAGTTTCAGTACGCTAGTTTCTAATGTAACGAAAAATAATGAGTTAAATTGTAAGCAGTGCGTTCGGGTTCACAATCTTGGACTTTTCCTAATCTCGCTAGTTATATTACAATCTTACGGTATTTACAATTTTACGCTAGTTTCTAATGTAACGAAAAATAATGAGTTGAATTGTAAGCAGTGCGTTCGGGTTCACAATCTTTGGACATTTCCTAATATCGCTAGTTATATTACAATCTTACGGTATTTACAATTTTACGGTGACATATAAACTGAAAATTATTACAGTGGGACTTCAGCCTGACCGAGCATACCGCCCGCAATATCATGTAGTCACACTTGCAAACACATACCTGCTGCTGCTGTGTGTTGGAGCCGAAGCCGAAGGTGTTTGTGGCGCCGAACGTCGGCGCCTGCGTCGTCGCCGTATTCGCGAACAGCCCCGTTCCTGCGTTAGCGTTAAAATAATTGTGTAAATAATGGCAATACTTTAACGTTCGAATACACAAACTGTTCTTAAACAATTTATATGAATTGCTCGAAACGACTTAAAACATAGAAGCAGTGGCTAGAAAACAATAAAGATAAAAGCCAAGTAACAGAAAATAATAATGAACTTATCGCTGTTCCATACACCTAGATTTTAAATGCACCGGCGATTAAAGGAGTATCGCAATTTTGTTGATAAACACTGTAAAGCATAAGTTTCAAAACATCGGGAATACAAGGGCTGCACTAAAAGTATCGGGAACGGAATATTTCCACTGTTCCTGTCATATTAAAATCTTTTTAATTTAAAACTCCTTGGTTTTAAAAATCGAATACCGTTTATTTATTTAAAAAAAGATTCTCGGTCTTGTCACAAGGTCTTGTCAAACTTGTTTAGTCGTTGAGAAAATGGAATTGACTCGAGAAAATTCTAGAGCGATGATTTATTATGACTTTCGAAGTGGTTTAACACAAAAACAGTGTGTTGACCGGATGATTTCTGCATTTGGTGATGAAGCCCCATCCAAAACCACAATTTATCGCTGGTTTGCTGAATTTCAAAGTGGACGTGTCAAGCTCAGTGATGATCCCCGTCAAGGTCGTCCAAAAACTGCAGTCACCCAAGAAAACGTTGATGCTGTGCGTAAGCTGATTGAGGAAGATCGACATGTGACATACCGCGAATTTCAGGCAACTTTAGACATAGGCATGAGTCAAATACAAATAATCTTGCATGAACAATTAGGTGTAAAAAAGTTGTTTTCCCGATGGATACCGCATTTGCTCTGTGAAGAGCAAAAAGCGGCTCGCGTTACTTGGTGCGTCAGGACTCTCGAAAGATTCCACGCAGGATCCTCAAATGCTGTATACAACATCGTATCAGGTGACAAATCCTGGATATACGCGTACGAACTCGAAACAAAAAACCAGTCACGAGTTTGGGTGTTCGAAAATGAGTTAAAGCCAACAAAAATTGTTCGTTCACGGAGTGTTGCAAAAAAAATGGTGGCCACGTTTGTCTCCAAAACCGGCCATGTTGCGACTATTCCTCTTGAGGGACAAAGAACGGTTAATGCAGAATGGTATGCTAACATTTGTTTACCACAGGTCATTTCTGAACTCCGTAAAGAGAACTGCAACCGCCGCATCATCCTCCATCACGACAATGCGAGTTCTCGCACCGCGCACAGAACAAAAGAGTTTTTAGAGCAAGAAATCATAGAATTATTAGACCATCCGCCGTACAGCCCCGACCTAAGCCCTAATGATTTCTATACTTTCCCTAAAATAAAGAATAAATTGCGTGGTCAGAGATTTTCATCACCTGAAGAAGCTGTGGACGCCTACAAAACGGCCATTTTGGAGACCCCAACTTCCGAATGGAATGGTTGCTTCAATGATTGGTTCCATCGTATGGAAAAGTGTGTCAAATTTCGCGGAGAATACTTCGAAAAGCAATAAATACATTTTTAAATAGTAATGTTGTGTCACTTCCTTGATTCCCGAAATTTTCAGTGCTACCCTCGTACTAAATATTCATACAGTCACATAGCTATAAATAAAAGAAGCGCTCACCAGTAGGAGCTGGGGCACCGAAGGTGGGCTTGTTGGCGAACAGCCCCGTGGTGTTCGTGTTGGTCTGCGGGGTGCCGCCGAATGAAAATGTGTCTGAAGAAGTGGTAAAAAAAGCAAGACACGATAAGCGATAACCGGCGAAAATGGACAACAAGTGCATTGCCAGTCTTATATTTTCCACAATAACTACAATTTTTATACAAAAAATCTATAAGCCGACTACGTAAATTATATATAGCCTATGTTACCTCGGCTATTATTACGTATCATTGACACTTCACTTATCAAAATCGGACCAGTAGTTCAGGCGCTACGGTGGATCAAACATACATATATACATTACATAGATTGCCGAAATCATTACCCTTCCTTTTGGTTTCGCCGTAGTCGGCTAAACGAGAAAGAGTCAGACAAAAGACAATCCTACAACAAAGGCTAATTTTAGTAATTAAAAATATTTAATTACGAAAATTAGACTTCGCAGTATGGTTCTAGTCTTTCTATTTATAATGTCTCACTCGCACGCGCAGAATTTGATGCGACCGCTTTATTTGAGACTGAAGCTAGACTGCGAATTAAACAGTTTTTAATACGAGGATTGGCTCGCTGAACGTAAGCTACTATGATTCTATTTTGTAAGCTATAAATTTTATTATTAAACTTACTGGTCTGTCCGAAGCCGCTTGTGTTGCCCAGGCTGCCGCCGCCGAAAAGGCTCGGAGCACTGGTGGTAGCCGGCTGGCCAAAAGCCGCTGAAAAATATAAAAATTTTATCTCGTGTGAAATGCTCATATGTTTAATGAATACTACATTTTAATATGTAAAATACAATTTACGTAAACAAACAATAAAATAAATGCAGAAGGTTTCACTTCTATTTCATATGTATTGCACACATGTTAATTTATTTATTTTAAAAAAATAACTACATAATACTTACGTGTAGCTCCAAACAGTGGTTTAGCCTCTTGCGGCTGCTGGAACCCGCCGAACATACCGCCAGCCGCGGCGCCCTTCCTGCCGGCCGTGTAGTCTTCTAAACGAAGTTCTTCCAATGACTTCCCTTCATATTCCTAACAAAAATTATAGTCATTAGTTGGCCATCACCTTTGCTTGATTTTGTATACAAGTTTATTAAAAAATACCATAATTACTTGAAATATTTCATAAGTTCTATACTCTAAGCCACGAGAAGAATTAAATTTTGTAAGCAATTCACTTCTGTTAATATGCCTAGCACAATAATAATCCTAAATTCAATAACCTCAAAGTGCATGTCATTTGAAACCAATTAGAAATTTTACTATGTTGGATAATAACGTAGCTGATCATGAAACAACACCTATCCCGTGACACGCAGTTCTATTTTTTTCCAGTTTTGTTATCCTAGCTAGCGGCACTGTTGGTTAATTGATCCGAAGTTTTTTTCAGATGGATCCAAGGGATAGCAAAATTTATCTCTTTTCGTGGTTTTATGTAAAGTAAATACTAAATACATACCTTCATACAAGTGATGCAGTGGTGTTTGATGTTGACGTTCTGTGAAGTGCCCGCCTTCATCACCACGTCAGTGCCCACGACAGGTGTGTACTTCACGTGCGCCGTACCCGTAGCGGTCTGCTGGCCGAACGCACCTACAAAATGATTTAGGGCCTGTTTCACAATCGCCTAGTGAGTGTTGAACACCTTACCCGAAGTGTTTTTTTTTTAATAAATAAAAAATACTAACTTAGTCCTTCTCCTCACTATAAAGCGAGCCACACACGTAAGGGTGTACCTGACAGGTTTTCCTGCACAGGTGTACCTATCTGCAGGCTTAGCATGCGCACCCTAGAAACAACACCGAAGAATCGACAAAATGACAGATTGAAGAAACATTAAATCTATTCGGAGGAAAATAGAACTTATTGTAAGGCAGCAAGGTAGATGCATCGTCGTTATGAGAAATAACGTTTCTTTTCTTCCCGAGCATGAGCTCACAAAATGGCCTCTTTTGACAGCTAAAGTAGAAACGTCTTCTTATTTCAATGACAATCTTACAATAATGACAACTACTCCACATCATGGCGGTCCAAGACAAATAGTTTCTTTACGTTCAGTCATTTACTTGAAAATTTGATCATTTTTGACAGAAGATTTCCTGGCAGCCATTGTAAAAATATGGCTATTTAGAAATGTTGACTTCTATTGACGACCTTGTTATCATGGATTAAGAACTATTAGCAAAGAACTGTTTTGGATAGAATATTTCTTCTTTAAAATTATTTCTTCGTATCGCCATGCTACGCCCGCAGGTAAGCTTATACAGAGTGCTTTACCTGCCCAATGCGACCGTACAGGCAAACCTGTCAGCTATACCGTCACGTGTATGGCTATAACTATAATGTGACAATTTGTTTGCGACTCTTTCACGCAAAAACTACTGAACAGATTATGATACAATTTGGTATGGTTGTAGTTAATTCCCTGGAGTAGCACATATGCTACTTTTTATCCTGAAAAAGTAGTGTTCCTGGTCTATGGTAAGTTACAACTTGACATACTCTATTATGACCCAATTCAAGTCTAAACTCTAAACATAACAGTCTAAACATAAACAAATACAATAAGTGCACTGTAAAGTAAGTTATTTAATTTTAGCAATAGAACAGCAAAGGCACATTTATTTGCTAGAATTTAAGCTTAGTTCATTTTTGTACTTAATCTTAGTTCATGTTTGTACTAAATTGGATTGAACAGGATATGTACAATACTACAGAGTACAGACATGGTAAGTGACAATATAGCAAGAGTCATTACCAGTATTGCCGGAGAACAGTCCCCCGCCGATGGAGGTGTTCTGCTGGCCGAACATGCCGATGCCGGTGCTGGTGGACGGCTGCGAGCCGAATAGCCCGCCCGTGGTGCCGGTCGTGGCGGTGCTGCCGAAGCCGAAGCCTGCGAAAATTACATCATCATTATCTCATGACCAAATAAGGGGTCATCCACATATGACGTCACAGCCCAAGGGGGAGGGTCACGTCAAACGTGACAGTACATATTAAAGGTATCCTAAAAAGCGTGATATATGGGGTTCTAAAAGTCGAAGTTTGTGACACGTAATATGTGGACTCCACTGCTGGTGTCTTACCAGCAGGTTTAGCCCCAAAAGCCGACGTGTTCTGATTGGCGCCGAACAGTCCCGTGGACTGGTTGTTGCCGAACAGTCCCCCGCCGGTCGTGGTCGAGCCGAAGCCGCCGAAGCTGCTCGTGGTGCCGAACGCTGGCGCCTGAGCGGGCGTCGCAGTGTTCCCGAAAAGCCCTCCACTCGTGTTCGATGAACCGAACAATCCTGAGTAAAAAACGGATAAAATATAACTTAACTGACAATTATAGAAACAGAAAATAAAAATGTCTCTTTTGCTGATATGTAACATCGTTGTGATTACTAACTCGATTTAAAGAAAAATCAACATTAAACAGAGACAACTATATACATACATAAGAAAGCATGCAAGCGAATGAGATACAAGGTATAGACATAGCATGCAAGTGAATGAAATATAAGGTATAGACATAGCATGCAAGTAAATCAGATAGATGGTATAGACAAGCATGCAAGTGAATGAGATAGAAGGTATATTTAGAAGGTTAAACTTCTAGCTCACTTGAACAGCAAGCAAGTTCTTTGTTATTATAATACCTAATTGAAATTATTTACAGTTGTTGCCTGTATTGTTCATGAAGAAGTTATAATAATTGTCTATGAACAAGTAATGCAACATTTCTCAACCATTTTTATGTCGCGATCCACGAAAAAGCCAAATAGTTAAGTAAAAAGTCTTGCAACCCCGTTACCTTAAAATTATAATAGTAATAAGTACACAGCGCGCTGTTTATCAGCTATACGTTATATATGTCTTCACTGGTTCATATAAGTACAAAAGATTCGTTCGAATTTTGTATTTATTATTTTTCAACAGACTGCGACCCCCTTTAAAAACAAACTCGACTTCCCCAAGGGTCGCGACCTCCCGGTTGACTTAATTTACTATCTTTCTATCATAGCCATAGTAGTATATACAAATACTATAGTCTATTTGCGTTAAGAAGTCAGTAAATGTCAATAAATCACACATACATATATGTCAAAATGGCCTACTATAATATTATAGTTTAATGTGAACACGACGTAAGCGTCATTACTCAATTTTGTTTTTCTTTACATTTCATTGTCCACTTAACGCAAACAGAGTATAGATATTACCTCCACCATACAACTTACCTCCACCAGTAGCAGGCTGTGAGGTGGACGCAGCACCGAATGTGGGCGGTGCACCAAAAGCACTAGTGGCAGTGGTGGGCTTGAACCCAGTGAATGATGATGATGTACTGGCACCAGCGTTGAAGGAACCTGGGTAGAAATAAAAACGAGTTGAGCACTAGCTTTACTTAAAGGAAGGAAGCCGGCCAAGTGCGAGTCGCACTCGCGCACGAAGGGTTCTGTACAAAACGGCACGAAAAAAAAAAAGTTTGTTGAATGGGAAAAAGAATAAAATAAATACTCAAGGGCCTTGAGTATTTATTTTATTCTGTTTTTAGTATTTGTTGCTAGAGTGGCAACAGAAATACATCATCTGTAAAGATTTCAACTGTCTAGCTATCATGGTTAAGGAGATACGGCGTGATGATAGACGGATAAACAGACGGATGGACTGCAAAGTCTCAGTAATAGGGCCCCGCCTCCCGTTTCAACCTTTTGGGTACGAAACCCTAAAAATCACCTGTAAATGTAACAAGAGTAAGCACTATTTTATTAATGGAATATGGTAAGCGTTATTTATCGCCTGTTTTCTGTGTGGATATCTCTTTAGTTTAATTGTAAATTTTCTATTTCTCTATATTCCTTATTCAATCACTTAAATTTAAAAAAAATATAATAATAATAACTTGTTTATTCTTACCAAATCCTGTGCTGGTATTGCCAAATGTTGGTTTTTGATACATGATGATTTTTTATCCTGGATACTTCTTTACTCAATCCAAATATGGAGGTCAAAACATAACCATGATCACTCTGAAAAAATATACTACTTAAAGGCTTGGAACACCATTGCAGACAACTAAAACAGCATAGTTATATTTTTCTGGCAGGAAAAGTGTGAAATACAAAAAATAATGGATTTTCTTTTTTAGGAAGGTAAATGTTTTTTTTAAACGAAAATTTTTATATTCCGCCTTTTTAACTTGACACTACTGGCAAACGGTTTTAAGCCGAAGCCATATATTTAAAAAAAAAAGTAACAATAAATTTCATTGTGCATGATGTGCATGATATAAACACTATGCAGTAATTTGGCAAAGTGCCATAATGAGTAACACAACAACTGAAAACAGTGCACAGTGTACTATGATAAAACTGTGTAGATGTTATGGGCAATTTTCTTGATCGAATCTGAAAACTGCACAGTTTCAATACAGCTACTGTCTGCAGTTTCCTCATATTATGCATCATGATTTTAATATCATGCTAAGCTATCAAAAACTTTATGAAACTGAGCAGTTTTGACTTGTCTCAACAATAGGGACGATGACTACATCTATACTACTTAGTTTCATCAATATACTCAGATATATTAAGGCATTACTACTCGGTAAATGTAAAAAAAAAATTGCTCCATAATTTACTGTCTTTAAAATTTATAGCTAACTAGTATTTCTTTACATTAATTTATGTATTAAAATAACAATTAGTTTCTTAATAGTTATTTGAAGTTAAAAAGAAAGGCACGAAAAACAATTAAATTTAAATAAAAAACTTAAGTTTCTCGAATAAAATGCAAAAGCAACAAATAGTAGAAAAATATAATTATTACAATTATGGCATTAGTTTGTTTTATAAAATATAAATATTATTGATACCATTTATATCAAACAAATGCATAGGATTCTAACTATGTAACTATTACATATTAAAACACTAGTTGTTATATTTATTAGTTTCAACGTTTTTAGCTGATACTAAAATAGATGCAAATTTAAGGGACTACAGCCAAACAGCCCGAGACTTATATACAATAATAATATATCTTTCTGTCATCTAAGGTAAGGATATTTGTACTAGAAAACCTTAAGAAAAGCTATAATTACTGAGAAATTTATGTAATAAACATGATTTATCATTCTTCAAAGAGGTTAGATACAAATAAATTTTAAAACTTACCCCCCTACTATTCGGTAGGTTACGATTTAACACACTTACCTAAGAAAATGATATCACACAATAGAACTCATATATTCTTCGCACGAGTAACTTTTACGGCAATTATTTAGAACTATCTCAAAGAAATTATCGAAATACACGGTTCAAGCTGCGAAATGATTCAAAAACGTATGTCGCATCTATGGTCGGCGCTTGACATTTATACTTTTTAAATTTTAGTAGTGTTGCCATTCGCCGTTGTCGATAGTGAATATCGAGTGAAAGTTAAACTACACAAATTGTGCGCAGTTCGATCTTTCGATAAATCGTTAGTAGCAAAGAGAATGTAAATTACGTAATAGTTAGTAGTGTAAGTGAATAATATGAGGTGTGCCGCGTGTAATAGGCATGTTGATTTAAAAAAATTGTTTTCGTCTATTCGATGTTAGGCAACATGTCTAGAATCCATTTCCATATACGAGGGCGGCACTGAAAATTTCGGGAATCAAGGAAGTGACACAACATTACTATTTAAAAATGTATTTACTGCTTTTCGAAGTATTCTCCGCGAAATTTGACACATTTTTCCATACGATGGAACCAATCATTGAAGCAACCATTCCATTCGGAAGTTGGGGTCTCCAAAATGGCCGTTTTGTAGGCATCCACAGCTTCTTCAGGTGATGAAAATCTCTGACCACGCAATTTATTCTTTATTTTAGGGAAACTATAGAAATCATTAGGGCTTAGGTCGGGGCTGTACGGCGGATGGTCTAATAATTCTATGATTTCTTGCTCTAAAAACTCTTTTGTTCTGTGCGCGGTGTGAGAACTCGCATTGTCGTGATGGAGGATGATGCGGTGGTTGCAATTCTCTTTACGGAGTTCAGAAACGACCTGTGGCAAACAAATGTTAGCATACCATTCTGCATTAACCGTTCTTTGTCCCTCAAGAGGAATAGTCGCAACATGGCCGGTTTTGGAGACAAACGTGGCCACCATTTTTTTGCAATACTCCGTGAACGAACAATTTTTGTTGGCTTTAACTCATTTTAAAGCCAACTTCACAGAGCATCCAGCAGATACATGCGGTATCCATCGGGAAAACAACTTTTTTACACCTAATTGTTCATGCAAGATTATTTGTATTTGACTCATGCCAATGTCTAAAGTTGCCTGAAATTCGCGGTATGTCACATGTCGATCTTCCTCAATCAGCTTACGCACAGCATCAATGTTTTCTTGGGTGACTGCAGTTTTTGGACGACCTTGACGGGGATCATCACTGAGCTTGACACGTCCACGTTGAAATTCAGCAAACGAGCGATAAATTGTGGTTTTGGATGGGGCTTCATCACCAAATGCAGAAATCATCCGGTCAACACACTGTTTTTGTGTTAAACCACTTCGAAAGTCATAATAAATCATCGCTCCAGAATTTTCTCGAGTCAATTCCATTTTCTCAACGACTAAACAAGTTTGACAAGACCTTGTGACAAGACCGAGAATTTTTTTTAAAATAAATAAACGGTATTCGATATTTAAAACCAAGGAGTTTTAAATTAAAAAGATTTTAATATGACAGGAACAGTGGAAATATTCCATTCCCGATACTTTTAGTGCAGCCCTCGTAGCTTACAAAATAACGAGATACAAACAATTTAAATTTACAATATGAAAGAGAGCGATATATCGGCCTGTGACGTCACGAGTTGCACCCGCCATAAATTTGTCATTACAAAATGTATGGCGGTAGCAACTTGTAACGTAACAAATCGTTTTGCGTGAAAAAGATGGGCCATATTTTTTATTTGCTTATAATTTTTAATCGCGTCTAGCTAAATACCTATTTCTTTTAGATTTATGTATCTTTAATCAACAATTTAAAAATTTAATTTATAAAAATGTGCATGTGGAATACACATTTTTATACAATAGGCAACATCCCTATTCATCACTATAAAGCTGATGGCTCTCTCACGAAAAACTCCCGCTCACGCCTCAGTGCTTGACAATTCGGGGGTTACTTAATTGAAATGATTGTGTCTGTTTGTTAGTCCGGCTAATCTGTGAAACAACAGCACCGATTATGACCGAACTTTCCCTGGCAGAAAGATGATGTTATAAGTTTTAACTTAGGTAACTTTTATCTTATGGTTCCATTACGAAATAGGGTTCCGTTTATTTTAAATTTAGTTATTTCTCTCTCAACACAGTACATTTTATTTAACAATAATTTTCTTATGGAAGAATATATTATTGTGATGTGAGACTGGTGTCTGCGCGTTTCATTAATAGTTCCACGCAAATGAAGTTGCGGGCACCATATTATAGTCGTGAATAAAGAGTTCGACTCACTGTATATCATTCCTTTATTCGGTACACCAATAGTATATAATTATTTATGAATTATTTAGAATGTGTTTTGTGCAAATAATGATTAATAACAATGTATGTAAGTAGCCTATATTGTGGCATTCGCACACTGCACATAATGTGAGTTGGTACTGAAATCATACTGCGAATTAAACTGTTCAGTTATCTATACAATACAAATAGGACACTGTACATTTTAACTGCGCAGTTTCTTTTCATACTTTCAAATGACATTTCTTCATGACTCATCAAGACAAATATATACGATAGCCGACAAACTAGGCGTTTCATTTTTGAATATTATTGCTTAATAATAACATGTGTACAAGACAACGGTAGTCGGGAAGTATATTGAATACTTTTACAATTACATTATATATTAGGTCATTACATATGAAATTGGCGTTTTGTAAAGGAGGAACAAAAGTCAATTTTTTTAAAACATAATATATTTATTCAATCAAAGTATATACCATTGCTATCTATGCACTTTTGCCATCTCTTAGATAGTTCATTGATTCCTTTACTAAAAAAACCATTCGGACAGGAATCAATAAAATCTTTGAAGGCGCTTTGGACTGCCCCATCGGGGTTGAATTTTATTCCTTGCAAGAAGTTCCAAATTCCAATCCGAATTTCGAAAAAAAAATGGTAATCTGATGGAGCAAGGTCCGGTGAGCACGGTGGATGTCTTAGACATTCCAATTGAAGCTCCTCTAATTTGGTAGCCGTCTGTTGTGCCGTGTGTGGTCTAGCGTTCTCCTGAAGCAGCAGCTTTTCCATCATGATTTGCAGTTGCTGGCAATAGACATCTGCCGTAATCGTCTGGCCAGATTTAATAAAGCTGTAGTGAACGACACCGTCACTAGTCCAACAAAAGCTCACAAGTAACTTTTTTTGAGTAAATTTTCGCTTGGGGCAGGCTTTGGCTGGTTCGCCAGGGTTCAACCATTGCGATGAGCGTTTCCGATTATCGCACAGGATCCACTTTTCATCACAGGTAATGATTCGATTTAAAATCCCTTTATTCTTGTGCCGGTTGAGTAATGTAACGCAGCAGTCGAAGCGCGTTTGTCGGTTTGCTGCACTCAATTCATGAGGTAAGCTTTTTCACCATCCCAATTTGCTTCAAGTGGATTAAAACAGTTTTATCACTAACACCACAGCCTGCAGCTAACTCGGACGTGGTTTGCAATGGATCCACTACCACAATAGCCTTCAATTCTTCATTATCAACTTTGGTCTCCAGCCGTCCACGGGGCTTGTTCTGCAGGTCGAAATTTCCAGAACGAAAACGTTGGAACCAAAAACGCACTGTGTTTTCTTTTGCGACACCACCGCCATACACATCATTAATCCTTCGAACTGTTTCTGCACGGTTGAACTCGTACTCGAAAATAATACGACATTTCAAGTTTTAAATTTTGTGAACAGAGTGACGCAAAGAAAAAACCAAAGGAGGAAAAAACAAATTAATTGCGATTTTAGAAACACAAATGCATTAGTAAAGAGCGGTATAAATTTGAAATTGGAATTCCAAACCAAAGAAGATATATTTGAGATCAAAGTGGCCAGTACGACAAAACGCAAATTTCATATGTAAGGACCTAATATTTAAGCTTAATAATTTTACTATATTACAAGCTGACACGTCCCCACTTCGTTGGGCGTTAAACATTTTTCGGTGATGATGATGAGGATAAAAAGTATATTTTATTACTCCTTAAGATATCAACTATCTGCCAGTGAAAGTCCCGTGAAAATCGGTCCAGCCGTTTCAGAGATTAGCCAGAACAAAGAGACAGACGGACAGGCAAATTTATATGCCTGGTACCGTATATAATTTCTAGACTATAGAGTATAGATACACCTATTTAATATACATCCATAACTCACAAACCTTTTTGTTCCCTTGGCGGGATACAAGCCAGCGACTTTCGGTTTGAGCGCCAACCACTGAGCCACAGAGGTCAACAATTATTATTACAATTATCATTAAGGTAGCTAACAGCTAATATGTAAAACAGTAATAGTACGTATTACCATGGACGAATACAACTATTTACGTAATTTATACAAGTAAATAAAATTGAAGTGTCTTTATATATATATATATATATATTTGGTCCTACCTGGTCGCACCTACTTAGTCGTGGTCGGGACAGTCAATGTCAAATCGCAGCCGTGTGATAGATAATCTTGGGATATGCATGTGTATGATGAAAATACGTATTTTAGAAACTTCTCTAGGCCTTAGGGTCAGTTCACACCTAAATGCGACGCATCTCGGTGTGAACTGACGCTTAAATGCCATTAGAGGGTGCGACCACGGCTTTACCTTGACCATTTTTGTACTATGCATTTCTGGATTTCTATCTGAATTATTTTCTTGTTTCGGCATTTTTAGACCCCTTTTTTATGTAGTCGGGTTATAGTTTGTGTAGGCACACCAACAAATCAATTTAAAAAATGTCTATCCATCTGTCTGTTTGTTCCGGCCAATGTCTGAAACGGCCTTTTAAGTAGAAATTAATAATATTCATCAATCAAGATCAATACTTTTTTTATTTCCATCGCAAATGACTGCGCAAAAGGCAATAATAAAACAGGTGTCAATGTATTCAATACCAATATATTTCTATTTAAAAAGTATGTAATTAAAATATATCATAATGTGGAAAAACATAACTCTAGAATTCTATATCTTTAGTAAAATCATCAGATTCTTGGTTTACCTTTGAAATCAAATTGTCTCTTACTATTGCTTTTCCATTTTCACTTTCACCGAGTTGTGCATCAATTGCTTCCATGAGTTTTCCATCGTCCATATCAGTATCACTTACAGCTTCTAAATCGTCCATATTAAATTTTTCTGGAAACTCGGAATCACCGTTCGTGCTACTTTTACTTTGTTCCGTATACACTTCTTTTTGTGCAGTATTTTCATTAGGTACTCCTGTATTGTTAATAGATCCACAATCAGACCTCTTACTGTAATCTATTATTTCACATTCATGACTTGAATTTATTGCGGTATCAGTTACTTTATTTACAATATTATCATCTTCAACATTTTTGGCAGTCATTGAATCATTGTGTTTTTCATTATTCTCCTTTTTCTTTTCTTTGTCTTCTGTACTATGTTCTACTATTGTACTTACTGCACTATTACTATTTATGTTGTCATTATTAAGTATGTGATGTTTTTTGTCTTCTCTATTTTCCTTTACGTCGCCTTCTTTGGACTCGACTGCCTTCTTTTCCATGATAATATTTTCTTCAACTTCTTTATTTATTGTCATACTAGTATTAGCACTCACAATAACAGAAGCCTGGCTAGAACTTATCCTGTCAATACTTTCATTCTCAGATTTATTATGACTGTCGTTTTCAAGACTTGTATCAGTATTTACAGTACTACTTATACTAGAGCCGTTTCCATCACCTACATTAGACTCAGTATTTTCATTTGCTCGACTTAACCTATTATCTACATCGCTTAAATGTAATGTCGGACTTAGTCCTTTTTTTACATCTTCATGGGTAGTTGTTTTATCCGTATTAGAATCAGAGCTGCCAGCATTACCAAATAACGAATCAAAGTCACTGTTTTTAACACCTGGACCCTTGTTTTCTCCAAACAAGGCATCTTCATCTTTTGTTTTATATTTATCATTTATAAAATCTTTTGTATTATCGTTCTCATTTATTGAATCATCTAAGCTATTGATTATATTATTGATTCCAAATTTTATGTCGCTATCTAGTTCCGTCGAATTAAGTATAGAGTCAAATGGTTTTTCTGATTTTAACTTTTTTAGTTTTTTTGGGACTTTGCCTAACCCTTTAGGCGAGAAGAGGACTTTTAGAGATAAAGTGGAGAGTGGTTTAACATCGTTCTTGGATTTACTTTTATAAATCTCTGTATCGGAATCAGAATCACTGGCAGAGTCCCAGTGCGTGTAACACTCGTCTAGGTCAAATTCGTCTCTTATTACGTCCTGAATTTTGACCATGCGGTCATACATAGCTAGTTCAGATTTAATGCGCAGTTTATGTGTCAACATCGACAAATTATACAGATATGGATATTCACGCATTTTGTCTAAGCCGTAATCCTGAAACAAAAACATATATTTAGTCAAAACTAAGAATCGAAAATATCTCTTTAGCACTAAATTCAACACTTTAGAGTTCTGGTGTTGTTTTCATGCTAATCAAAATGTAAAAATTAATATGCATTAATAATAATAATGTTAACCATTTTTACATGTGTAATAACCACATAATATCTATTCTCTACACTTACATGATCAACAAATGACGCGTCACGACAACGTCCGTTGTCATCGCACAGCGGGTCACATCTCCTCAGTCTCACCTCCATAGGAAGTAGCTGCGACTTCACCCATTGCGGAATCTTCGGCTTTCCTACAATTCAAACAAGTGTTTAGAATACAAACCAGGTAGATAAAAGCGCTCTTGACACGTGAAGTTCGGACCGCGGGAAACAGAACGCGCCGTTCCAGCCTACGGCCCGAAACTAACATGTAGGTGCGCGGCGCAGACAGTCCGATCTGGCATATCGAGACGAGCGCCTTTTCCAATTTTATCAGCGCACTTGCTTTCATATATAAAACTCCGGCAGTCCAAACCGTGAAATTATTAGTCGGTAGTAACACGACATTTCGATCCGCAGTCCAAACCACACAGATCCATTTGCGATTTGGAACGCAGTCCGTTGCGTAGTCCGAACTTTACGGGTATAGGGCGCTAATATGGACATTGTAGTCTTTTACATAAATAAAATAGCATAAAAAGAAAAAGCGATATTAGTAAACTACCCTTAATGATTGTTTTGAAGAAACAGCTTTAGAGGTAAGACCAACATTTTGAACATTTTTTAGAAGATATAATACTGTACTGTTAAATTTTGTGAGTAGCAACATCTAACTGGTTGAGTAGGACTTTTGAAACAAGAAGGACAATTGAATTGGACTTCTTATACTACTGATTGCTATTTGATTGCCCTTGTATAGGCAAACACTAAGCATTTCAAAGAAAACTAGACTAGATGTTGCCCGCGTCTTCGTAAGCGCAACAACCGTATTTTTTGCTACGATAAAGATGCCTATATGTTAAACCAGAGTCCAAACTACAACCATACCCATCGAAATTTATTAAGTTTATTTTAAAATAATTATTTATTTATTTATTTATATAAATTAATTTATTAAGTTATTGCGTGGAAGAATAACATACATACATACAAACTTCGCATTTATAGTATTATAGTAAGGATGATTTTGTAAGTTATGAGTTAAAAACGGCGTACTCTGGTGAGTAGTATTTGCTGGAGACTTGCACGCTTTCTCGTGATTGGCACACGCTCCTGTAGTCTGGAACTTTCTCTTACAAGTCCTGCATTCTGGTACTGAAACAGTAATTAAATAATTATTGACAACCTTTTAAAAATTGAAGCTTAAGGTTTTGATGGTGGAATTATTTATTTTTACAAGTTCCTAATTAATTTAGTATTTTAAAATTCTTCCTATTTATTATTAGATAATTAGTAGTTGCATGTGTGTGGAACATTTAAAAAAACCCTCAAATCTACTTTTCTCCCACCGATTTAGATTGGGTTACATTTTGTTTATTTTATGAAATGAACCAGGAAACGAGCTGCCGGATCGCCTGATGGTAAGTAATTACCGCCTCCCATGGACACTCACAACACCAGAGGAATTACACTTGTAACTCCTCTGGTGTTGCGACTTGCGATCCCAGTCCTTAAAGTCCCCAACCCCCCTTGGGCCTCCGGTAACCACTCAAACGGCAAAACACAACGCAAGCGTTATTTCACGCCGGTTTTCTGTGAGTCCGTGGTATTGACCCGGTCGAGCCCATACATGCCGAAGCGTGGCTCTCCTACAATCAAAATATATAAATCGTATTAGATATTTGCAATAAGTTGCAGATATGCTATTTTACTATTGATGTAATCTTTTAGTTTATTATTTATATCAACAACCGAAATATAATTAGGTAATGTATACATTTTTGGGTTGCCGTCTAGTCTAGCCATTATGCCTATGTTTAACCTATCGTGTAATTACTGTTACTATAACCTGTTTGTGTACTAAATATAAATGAATAAACATATTTTTTGTATTTTGTGAATTGGATCCCTTTTTTTAAATAAATTAAAAAATGAAAAACTTACCTCGTTTGGGCGCGCACTTGTGACCTCTGAACGCAATGACCGAGAAAATTTTGTCGCACTTCGTACACTTCTGCGTTTTCGGTTTAGGTTGAGGTTTCGGGGGCGGCAAAGGCTTGGGTTTTTCGACTTTTTCGACTCTACAACAAACAAGATTAACGTTTTATAAGACGCTCTTCTATACTAATATAATAAAGAGGAACATTTTGTTTGTTGGTTTGCAAAGGAAAAAATATTTGAAAAGGCTCCGAAAGTAGTGGACATATTTTTATTTGCACATACATAGAGTGGACCACGGAGAAGGTTAATCTACTTTATATTGCAGAAAAATTTACAGTTGTAAAGAGGTTTGACATTTGCTTTTTGCAGTATACTCGGTCTGCTTAATGTAATTGACAAAATCTTCTGAAATCAAGAAGTCGAAAGTTTTTTTTGTACGAAGTTTCTTCTGTCAAATGTACGTCATAGCCCATCCTTAGTTTTGAAATCATTCGCTGTGGCTTCTATGAGAAAATCATGACGTGTCACGTCGCGTCGCTATTTTAGTCACCCGTGTAAATGGGCTTGCGATGCGGCGAGGTGAGGAGACCTGTCAGACGGCTCGTCGCACGGCGAACACCGACCCGTGTAAATGGGCTTGCGATGCGGCGGGGTGAGTCGACCTGTCAGACGGCTCGTCGCACGGCGAACACCGACCCGTGTAAATGGGCTTGCGATGCGGCGAGGCGAGTCGACCTGTCAGACGGCTCGTCGCACGGCGAACACCGACCCGTGTAAATGGGCTTGCGATGCGGCGGGGTGAGGCAACCTGTCAGACGGCTCGTCGCACGGCGAACACCGACCCGTGTAAATGGGCTTGCGATGCGGCGAGGCGAGTCGACCTGTCAGACGGCTCGTCGCACGGCGAACACCGACCCGTGTAAATGGGCTTGCGATGCGGCGGGGTGAGGCGACCTGTCAGACGGCTCGTCGCACGGCGAACACCGACCCGTGTAAATAGGCTTGCGATGCGGCGAGGCGAGTCGACCTGTCAGACGGCTCGTCGCACGGCGAACACCGACCCGTGTAAATGGGCTTGCGATGCAGCGAGGTGAGGCGACCTGTCAGGCGGCTCGTCGCACGGCGAACACCGACCCGTGTAAATGGGCTTGCGATGCGGCGAGGCGAGTCGACCTGTCAGACGGCTCGTCGCACGGCGAACACCGACCCGTGTAAATGGGCTTGCGATGCGGCGGGGTGAGGCGACCTGTCAGACGACTCGTCGCACGGCGAACACCGACCCGTGTAAATGGGCTTGCGATGCGGCGGGGTGAGGCGACCTGTCAGACGGCTCGTCGCACGGCGAACACCGACCCGTGTAAATGGGCTTGCGATGCGGCGAGGCGAGTCGACCTGTCAGACGGCTCGTCGCACGGCGAACATCGACCCGTGTAAATGGGCTTGCGATGCGGCGAGATGAGGCGACCTGTCAGACGGCTCGTCGCACGGCGAACACCGACCCGTGTAAATGGGTTTGCGATGTGGCGAGGCGAGTCGACCTGTCAGACGGCTCGTCGCACGGCGAACACCGACCCGTGTAAATGAGCTTGCGATGCGGCGAGGCGAGTCGACCTGTCAGACGGCTCGTCGCACGGCGAACACCGACCCGTGTAAACGGCTCTTCAGCGTGCACAATGTCGCGGACAACATCTAGTATACTAGATATACATACTTTTATGACAGAACCATAAAAAGCCATTTTTATTTGTAAATAGGACTAAGGACACTTGATCGCCCTTTAATTTTTTTACCATAATTTACTAAATATAAATTCTATTTAAAACATGACAACTAACAAAATATCTATGATGAAATTTTTTTTTGATAATAATAGCCTAGCTTAAGTCTAAATAGAAAGCCCAAGTTTTCTGAAATGAAATTAAATGCTATAAACATAACAGTCCAATGATACTATTTGAACCTCTGTGGCTCAGTGGTTAACGCGACGGCGTTTAAGCCGGAGGTCGCGGGTTCGAATCCCGCCGAAGGGACATATATTTTTTCTATGTTACTGAGTCTTGGATGTATATTAAATATAAATAACTCCCCCACACCGATTTCGGTGACGGTGGCCGGTTTCATTGAAACCAGACCAGTTACGCAGGAGTAATTATATAGTGCCCAATTGTGTGCGCAGTACACAAGAGCACTCTCTCTTCCTTTACTCACATAACCCAGTGGGACGGATAACCGACACGGCTGGCGAGAGATCAGGCGCAGGTCCGCCTTTTTACATGCCTATCCGACGCATGGATCATCTTTCTTGTTAGACAATCAGGTGGTCAGCCTGCATTGTCCTAACCAAACTTAGAAACAACTTTTTACCCGACTACGGCGAAGCCAAAAGGAAGGGTAAAGATTTTGGCAGTCTAAGTATGTATGTTTGTTGTTCCAATGCGGGAATCGAACCCACGACCTCCGATTCGAGAGCCAAGCTCTAACCACTAGACCAAGGCGGCTGTTTAAATAACTAAATATATGTATAATATAATAAAAATCTTTATATGTGTATAGTATAAAAGCATTAAATATATTTCCGTTGTCTGGTACCTGTGATACAAGTTCTTCGGTTACTTAGTACAGGACCAGATTGTGGAAAGCGTCAATAGATGTTATTATTATTATTATCAGGCAATCTATTGCTTTTCCCTACTCTATTAAAAGTACTCACTTAACATGGGTGTTCATGTGCGCAGTCAGCGCTTGGGGCGTCTTAAAGAAATTTTTACATTTGGGACACTTGTGCGACGGCGGAGGCGGCGAGGGGGGCACGGGTTTGGCCTCCACCTTGATCTTGGGAATGTTCAGCGTTACCCTGAAATAAACAAATATTGAACATCTTTACATAGTATAAATGAAGTCACTTCCGCTGTCTGTTCGCTTAGAACTATCCAACTACTCAACGGATTTTAATGCAGTTTCGAGCAATGGATACAGTGATCGGTAAGGACAAATGTATAATACACTAGATGTTGCCCGCGACTTGGTGCGCGCAAAAGCAATTCCCGCGAGAACCGTACACTCTATCGCGACAAAAAGTAGCCTATGTCCTTCCCCGTAGTCTAATCTACATGTGTACTAAATTTCATCAAAATCGGTCCCGTAGTTTCGGAGCCTATACAATGCAAACAATCAATCAAAATTTTCCTCCATATATATTAGTATAGATTATATTACACACGCGCGAAGCCGGGGCAGGTATCTAGTACAAAGTAAAATATAATATTAATACCCTGCCATAAAGGATGTGTCTCTGTGGAGCGTTTGCGCACTAGCCTGTCTTATTCTTACTAGCAGTGTGTTGACAGAGATTGTGCTCTATGAAGTCGTGTCGGTTTTTTTAAAGGTCGACGTGCCTCTTCCTGGCTGTGTTCCCACATACGTAGATTTTCGTTCAGCATGCTTATAAAATGTCAAGTACATTTTCATTAGGAGAGCACAAGTAATTGGCGGAGCCGGGAGGTCTTTCCCAAGAAGCACACACATGCAGAGACAGTGCTACCAAAGTTTTAAGTACTGTAGGAGCTGCTTACTCAACTACACCTTTTGATGATGTTGATAGATGATTCATAAGTAAACGTCCTTGATACGATACTGATATTTATTCACACTAATGTTAATTGAAACTTAGATTTAATTCTTTGTTGTGGATTAAAGTTACTGTAAATAAATAAATCATAAACATTTCATTAGGTCATAGCCTAGTAGCAAATGCTACGGCCCCGCGCTTTGGGTCCCACGCTCCAACGTCTGTTTGATCGCGACGCGCGCGGGTCGTCAAAAATATTTTTCAGACATAGTAAAAACAGCGCTGAAAATAGAACTCTGCGCTGTTTTTACTGTCTGAAAAATATTTTTGACGACCGGCGGTAAACCTCTCGGTAATACAATAATGCTGAAAATCGAACACGACAGCGATTAAAAAACTTGACGCTTGTGAGAATTTGCTATGGGCCCCGCGCTGGCTTACTCCGCCACTGGACATATCACAATCCAGGATCGATATTGCACCCAAAGGATATAGTCTACCAGCGCAATAATTTGTTTAATATTAAATTATATAACTAAAGTACTCACTTGACTTTCTTATATTGTTCCCTCTTGGGCGTATCTATGGTTTCGCGCATACAATCACGAGGGCGTTTGCTGCGTGGCTCCAAGAGGTCTTCTAACTGATAAAATGTTTTTGAATTTATTACGAAGGGTCTGTTTCACAATCTTCTAATAAGTGTCGGTTAGCTTATTAGGAAGTTTTGTTGCTGCTTACTTTATGCCGAGCGACAGAGAAAAAACATGCAAATATGATATCTAACACTTATCTGTAGATTGTGAGACAGACTCTTATTGAACTTACCCAGGGATAAGTAGTTAAGTCAGTACTTAGAGGTTGGGTTAGAAAGTTGAGGTTGTATCTTAGTAGGTACAACATACTATTGTATTGTTACTTTAGTCCTCTTGAAATCATGTTTGTGGCCACAAAAATTGTGCAATTTAATTAATGCTAGCAATATACTTATACATGCATTGTGTGGCATATTTATAAACAAGAAAAAAATTAGTACAAATTTATAACAGCCATACTTACATTTTCTATTTTAATTTTCTTCATAATAGATTTTGTTGGTGGAGTTTCGGGTTTTCTTGTATTCTGAAAAAAGTCTGCTAGATACTTTTTGTACTATTCCATTTATAAAGAAAACTCTAAAATCTAAATAATATTTTGAATCTGATTTAATACCAAAAATGGAATATTAATTTTTTTAGGATTTTATACTATGTATAAAAAAAGTTTACAAACTAATATTTAAAAAATTGTAATGTTTGAACCCTTATAGGATCACTTCGTTATCAGTCTGTCTATAACGACCCTTTTCCTTAAGGACACATACCATGCTTAAACAGTGTCTGTGGTCCAGTGGTTTAGAGCTCGGTTCTCGACTCGGAGGTCGTGGGTTCGATTCCCGCATTGGAACAACTAATATCCACAATTTTTATAAAATACTATAACCCGACTACGTAAATTATATAGCCTATGTTACCGGGGCTAATATTACGAATCTATTAACACCCCATTTATTAAATTCGGACCAGCAGTTTAGTCACTATGGTGGAACAAACATACATACATAACATACATAGACTGCCAAAATCTTTACCCTTTCTTTTGGCTTCGCCGTAGTCGGGTAAAAAGTTGTTTCTAAGTTTGGTTAGGACAATGCAGGCTGACCACCTGATTGTGACAAGAAAATGATCCATGCGTAGGATAGGCATGTAAAAATTCGGACCTGCGCCTGATCTATCGCCAATCGTATTGATAATCAGTCCCACTAGGTTTCGAGAGCAAAGGAGGAGAGAGTGCTCTTGTGAACTGCGCACACTCTTGGGCTCTATAAAATTTCTCCTGCGTAACTGGCCTGGTTTTAATGAAACTGGCCACCATCACCGAAATCGGTGTAAGGAGTTATATACCATGCTACCTATCGTCTAATCGACTTGACGGTGTCGATAGGATCAGTTAGGATTCACAGTGTTTGGGTGTGGATTGGCATAACAGTTCATACTTCAAATCATGACATAATTCATACTTCAAACCAGACACAGCAGAGAGATGGGATGATGATGTTGTAGAAGTTAGAGGAAAACTGTGGAGTAGTGTAGCACTTTGTAGAGAAGAATGGAAGCAGATGGAGGAGGCTTTTACCGCAAACAGCGGCCAAAATACAGAATTAATTTTTAATGGTGATAAAACTATGTAAGTATTATTATTATTATTACTGATTATGGTCGAACAGCTTTTGGCTGATATAACCATATCTCACAATGTTAGAATTGTGTTTTTTAATGTTCTCTATTGAGTACACATACACACATATTCTTTTATACTGCCTTTTTGACAGAAACCAGTGGTGAAGTTTGTTTTGAAGGAGTTAACAGTTGGTCAAGAGACAATATCAACGGGCAGCATGTTCCATTTCTGAACTACTCTATTGCTAAGAAAGTTATGAGCTGCTAGAGAGTTTTCCGGGTCTCGTTCCAGTCTGAGGTGATGACCTCGATATGTTCTCGAAATGTCTTACTTTATATACAGATTATGAAACTCAGGTCAGTCAACACTGTATTGATGTGTTGATATTTTGTATGTTTCTATGAGATCACCACGGATTCGTCTTTCTTCTAGTGTAATGGGGTGTAGGGTGTTTAATCTCTCTTCATAGGTTTTACGTCGAACTCTCTTGGCATTTTTGTACCTTTCCTTTGCACACTTTCTAATAAGTTGATATCTTTCTGGAAGTAACTTGGTATCCATATTCAAGTATTGGTCTAATGTATGTTTTATATATTTTCAAAAATATTTTTATCCAGTCTTTGGTCCGGTTGAGTATGCTATTTAGGTCTTCTTGTATTTGGTCAGAGCTTACAAGTGGGTTAGCAAAACATATCCCATCATCAGCAAAGAAAGCGGATTGAGATTTTATAAGTGCAATTAAATCTGTTACATAAATTGTATATAGATTTGCTGCGAGCACCCCTCCTTGGAGAACTCCGCTTGCAATCCAATTAAGTAGCAATCCTCTTATTCCAAAGTGTTCAAGCTTTATAAGAAGGTGCTTGTGGGAAACTCAAAGTCAAAGGCATGTTTAAAGTGAAGGTATACAACATCAACCGGGTTCTTGTTGTCAAGTTCTTCACACTAAGGCCCGTATTAATAAAGCATTCTTATCTCTAAGACAATTCTCAAGAAAGTACTTAAGATTAAGTTTTAATTAATAGACCATACTTAAGTACAGCTGTAGGTACGGCGTATCAAGTGAGTGCGAACGTATTAATAAACGAGACTCGTTACTCAAGTACGCTGACATTGCTGTCAAACTGTTACTTGAGACGCGGTTTCGTGGGTACAGTCAAACCTTGACTTGAGAACGGCTTGCTTGGGAATTGGGATACAGTACATTATTATTTGTGGTGTTTTTGGGTGTGTTACAATTATGTAAATTAAAATTTTAATACTTATGATTAAATAAACTCAGAATTTACACTACATACTCAACACAAAATAAAGTTATAAAAAAAAGACGCTTATTGATACTTATTCTTCTTTTTTTTGGTAATCGCAGTTGCAAAGGTTTTGCTCCATTCTGCCAGTGTCGAGAATTTGTAGAAATATTTTCGATTTTATTTAAATATATTTATTTATTTATTTATATTAAACGAATTACCTATTTGATTTATATTAATTGCCTTGATTTGACACTTGACAGCAGAACTTTTTTTCGCTGCCCAAAAAACAATCCTCATTATATGATCCCTCCCTCCTACAATTCCTCGCCCTATCAACCTTAAATCTGTTCTGTTTTGTAAATACTCCTTTTACTAAAACTTTATGTACATACTGTGGTACTGGCCCTAAATTTGTCTGTTCTAGGTTTTAGATTATTCAACAGACTTCCTCCTGTACACCGTGGTCCGTGCCCTTGTTTGTTCATAAAACCCACTCATAAGGCAGAGCTTCAAATATTGAAGGAATGTATAATCAATAAATCCGTTCTTTGTAGAAGTGTAAACGAAACGTTATTTTATTCATTCTTTGTCGTGTAGGTGACGCTTAAAAGTTGAGTAAGTGATCTCAATAACATTATCAACTGTGACGGTCTTGAGATCATACTATGAATTAAAGACCATCTTAAGAAGCTAATCATTACTTGAGACTGTCTCAGCCAAGAAAGGTCTTGAGAACGAGTTTGAGGACGGTTTATTAATACGGGCCTAAGAATGCATAGATGTCAATAGGTTTGCTGTAGTTGATCTTTTTCTAGCAAATCCACAATGTTGTGCACAGATAATTCCTTGTTTATGCCAAAATCTATTCATATTTTCACAAATATTTTTTTCCATTATTTTCACTACTACACTAGTTAGGCTAACAAAAAAAAATGTATTTTGAATAAATAAAGTTATTACATTTATATTACAATACTGTTTATGTCAATACAGAACTGATCCAATCAGTAGTGTCAAGTCGATTAGAAGTAGTACTATCTACATAGTATATGGCTACTATAAGGCTATACCTGTATTTTATTCAATGACACAATTTCTCCACTGGGCCTCTTCGTGCCACGGAGTGTGCGTGGAGGGCTTAGTGGAGGACTTGGCTGCCTGCTCCGACCACTCCTAAGACTACTTGATTCTGCTACTCTTGGAATTTTGGAGTTGTCTTTCTTTGATTCTGCTGATCTTGTTATTTTGGCGTCATCTTTCTTCGATTCTGCTAATCTTGTTATTTTGGACTCATCTTTTTTCGATTCTGCCACTTTCAGTATTTTAGGGACATCCTTTTTACGAAATTTTGTGTTCACCTACAAAAACAATTGTGATACTAATGTTACTTTGTCCAGCCTCTTATCAATGTCAAGAATGGCTAGTTAGTAATGGTAATTAGTAGAAGCCAGAAGACCCTTTCTTCTGGCAACCAAAATTAAGATGGTGTGATGACATACGTCTAACTCTGGGGCCTTAATGGACCAGAGTAGCCGAAGACAGATCTCAGTTGAGACAGATGGAGGCGGCCTAAGCCAGAAGGCACACAGTATTATGTGATATATAACAAACAATATCCTAAAACAATTTCGGAAAAGAAGAGCTAAAATAAAAAATAAAATAATTAGTAGACACAAATATAATTCTGAGATTTTTTAAAATGAATATATGTATGACGAGGCATTCAAAATTGAACTTTATTTTCTACACAAGATACACATTCCATTGTAAGAGTTGGAATTTCTATCTTTCATTGCATGATTTATACCCAGTTGTGCAGAGCGGCACCGCTCATGCAATGAGCTGTGCATCTTTTTATGTAAAGAGTTTTCAATTTTCACGTCGCTTCTCCATGTATTTTGACTTGAGTTTTTATTAAACCTATTAAAATAATCACAATGTTTAATGTAAACTAGTTTATACCTTAGGTTCAAGATCCTTCTTGATTTTAACAGTCTTATGGGTCTTGCTGGGTAGAGATAGCATTGGTTGATTAGAATTATTGTCGTTGATGAAGACTGGTTCTGTAACACCTAATATGCAGTCACCGGCATCCGGCTGAAACAAAAAAAAACTATGAAACTATAACCTCACTTTGTAAATTATAACTTGTTGTTGCCAGTGACTTCATACACGCAAAGAGATCCCACACGAAACCATACATTTTGCTGTGATAAAAAGTAGCCTATGTGTTATAAACCATACCAAAATACATTATAATCTGTTCAGTAGATACGGTTGGGGGTATCTACTGAACAGATTCTAATGTATTTTACATTAGAAAACCCTAGAACATACCCCACAAACAATAACAAAAACATACCCCACAAACAATAACAAAACAGGATCAGAACAAATCACCTCATAAAAACAAGAACATAGTATAGGATGAAATAAAGAACACCGCAGGAGGAAAATGGACAAGAATTGCAAATGACAGAGAAAATTGTAAGGGTCCGGGGCCTCCCCCAGACTGCAAGAGGCACACAGACGAGACAGAGGACCAAACAGATTTTTTGGTGAATAGTAAATATTGTAACACTGTCTGAAATAAAGGCTTATATAAAAAAAGTGTTATTGCATGAAGGAGTAACAAGCATCCATACAAACAAACTTTCACATTTATTATATTAGTAAGGGTTATATTACTCAGGTAGGGTGCAACTTCACTAACAAAGTAATATGGTTGAAAATTTAGGCCAGACTGTTTAAGAAACCTTATCTTCACAACTTTAATTATGTTGTAAAGATAAGGATACTTAAATTGTACATAAACTTACAGCTCCTCGGGGTAAAGTTTGGGGTGGCAAACCAAGACGGAGTCTGGTTTTCTTGTTGGTCTGCTTGCACATCTCCAAAAACTCGTAGAAGTCGTTCACCTTGTCCACACAGAGCTCACAAACCAACGGTGGCATTTTATCATCCTGGTGAACCTACAAATTATTGTTTTTTAATATGAAACTACTTTGTATTAGATGCAAGCTTAGATACAAAGCTGTTGTTTTCTGATAACTTAACCTAATTGAAATGCCTTCTAAGTATATTATGTTTAGGAATTTGTTTATTTTTTATTTTAATTACCATTGAAATTGACTTGAAGTATGAATAACGTGGTGAGGCAAAGTAGGACAAATGCCATTGTTTTACCATTTACGATTAGCTATTTGCCACAAGTGAGTATAAATGCTAATTGTTCTTAAATAAAGAAACTTGTATACCTCTATTTGGACACACTCGCGTATTTTTTGTTTCAGTTCTGTTTCATCTGGATCCAAGTTTATAACATTTTGTATTATTGGCATTTTGTAGCCAGCGCCAGCCCCGCACAGTCGACATGATTTATATATTTCGTATATAGTTTCTTCCTCTGTCTTTGAATTAACATAGTAATCCATTGTAACATTTATAGCGTAAAGCTTCTATTAACAAATTTGTACACACTAATTAAAATCCCGTCACTCATTTGCCGCTATAACATGAATCGCCATTGATAACACAGACTAACAAAAGGGATACTACGTATGATTATTATTTAGAGATATACTTGGGCAAACTGAAAAGTAGTGACGCGACTCGAACCGTGTTTTTACTCGAGTCACTCGAGTGAACCATCGAGATGTAAAATATTAGGTCCTTACATATGAAATTGATCTTAAATATATCTATCTTCTTTCGTTAGGAATTCCAATTTCAAATTTATACCGCTATTTACTCATGCATTTGTGTTTCGAAAACCGTAATTAATTTGTTTTTTTCTTTGCGTCACTCTGTTTACAACATTGAAAACTTGAAATATCGTATTATTTTCGAGTACGAGTTCCACCGTGGCACCAGTGCTGCAGAAACGGCTCGAAGGATTCATGATGAGTATGGCGGCGGTGTCGCAAAAGAAAACACAGTGCGTTTTTGGTTCCAACTTTTTAGTTCTGAAAATTTCGACCTGCAGAACAAGCCCCATGGACGGCCGGAGACCAAAGATAATGAAGAATTGAAGGTTATTGTGAAAGCGGATCCATCTCAATCCACGTCCGAGTTAACTGCAGGCTGCGGTGTTAGTGATAAAACTGTTATATTCCACTTGAAGCAAATTGGGAAGGTGAAAAAGCTTGAAAGGTGTGTACTTCATTAATTGAGTGCAGCAAACCGACAAACGCGCAATCGACTTTATGTTTCCGCCTTACCTCCTTTACAAAACGCCAATTTCATACGTAATGACCTAATATATGGAGTTCCCCTAATAGTATTTAAACATACTATCGCTTAAACAAATATGATGTAAATAATACACAGCAGGTGAAATATTATTTGTTCTCTTTCTATCTAATGCAATAATTTTCAATGATAAAACAGATAGCAATAGTTTTGTTGTCCTCATTTTAGAAACATTTGACTTTGAAACTGTCACGATTAACGAATTGTAGCGCGGTCCGCTATTTTCAGCTCACTTCATAGATCTTATGTATTACTACGAGTTTTGCCGGGGAATTCAATGGGTGACGTTGTTGTTTGTATTTCTTTCATAAATTTGTGTTATTTCGGTTCTTAATGTGTAATATTAGTAGAATATTAACCATTAAATATTCGTTAACGTGCACAAGTGTAGGCAAGTGGTACAACTTCAAAAAACGTGCAATTTTGTGTTCCCCCAGAACTCCCTAGGAACTTTGTCCAGCAGGTCAGTCAAATCCAAAATTTCTTAGCATGTGTCTATCCGCCTTCGGAATCGTGTGCTCAAGAAAATTTTTTTTTCTGCTAACGTGATAGGTACAACTAGCGAAAATTTTGAACATGAAGCTACATCTGATACTTCTCAAAATTTTAATTTTGATTTGTCAACAAATCTCAAAGAACCGGCGATTTAAAATGCCTCTGCGGAGCATTTACAGACACTCAGCTCGTTACAACATTTCAACTCTGAGAATTGGTCAAATGTCCGTTACTCAGATATTCAAAAAACCTACGATGCCCGGCCGGGGTTTGTCGAATTGGAGGTAAACGACGAATTAAAACAGTTCGAGAAAGCTAATAATTTAAATTTTAATGAAAGTGATAAGTCTTTGGGTGCTATTACGCGTGAAGTAATTATGCAAAGTGACGCGTTAAAAAAGGGCGCCTCTGATTTGTTACAATGGACCCAAGAAAACGATAATATTAATAAAGAATCTTTATTGACAAAAATAAAAAAATGCTTTTCAGGTGATTTTCAAAAAGTTTCTTTGGACTGTTTACAATTACTTTGTGGTAGGCGTGCTGATATTATTGAACAACGTCGTGATTTTTTTTAATTTAGTAAAAGAACAATTTTTAAAAACTACTTTGAAAAAGATTCCTCCTTCTTGCGAATATTTATTTAATAAAGACCAGTTTTCTGATTTTATTAAAAATAATGGAGGTGTAAATAAAATTATTATATATCAAAAAGGTACCTTCGCTGCACAAGAAAGGCGACCTACATTGGGTGTACAGGCTGTCTAACCAGGCACTCGAGCGCAGGCGGTGCGACCCGTCCACCCCTATGCTTTTAATTATAATTTTGACTATTATGCTAATAATGAGCGGTTTTTTCGACCCTCCTATAAACCTGCAACGTCGTTTCCTCCAATAAGACAGGCCCCAGCTGTGGCTAGAAAGCCCTTTAATCAAACCAATCCCTCAAAGGGCAGAGGAAGAGGAGATAGAATGTTTTGACTCAACAGGCGTTTCGGGGGGGAAGGCTAGCTATGTTTGTAGATGTCTGGAAAAGGCGGGGTGCCCCAACCCCCCTTTTAAAGATAATAACAGGTTACAAAATTCCCTTTTTACGAAAACCACCACTGATTTTACTTCGACTCATAAAATCACGTTACCAAACAGCTCCATCTCCAGAAATGGACCAGATTATTCAAACGTTGTTAAAGGACAATATTTTTGAATATAAAAATAATTGAATATTTGAATAATGAAATTTGATAAACCAAAACCCCCAGTTTTTTATCAACAATGTTTTTAACGCCATAAAGCGATGGGACTATGCGCCCTATTTTCAATTTAAAACGATTGAGCTAATTTCTAAAGCTAAGCAAATTACGACTGATAGCTACACATCGAATACCGGAATTTCTGCAGCCCAACGACTGGTTAGTAAAAATCGACCTAACACAAGCTTATTACCACACACCGGTATCTCTACACCATCTTTGTTTCCTGAGGTTAACGTACAGAGGCAAACTCTTACAAATGACCTGTTTGCCGTTTGGTCTCGCCACTGCTCCCAAAGTGTTCGCGTCCCTGACAAATTGGACAGCAGAAATACTACGGGAACAAGGTATACGTATTGTAGTTTTCTTAGACGATATTTTAATTGCATGCCAGGACAAATCGAAAATAATAAAGCAGACGCGTTTAACACTGGACAGAATGCTCGAGTTAGGCTGGGTTGTAAATGAAACAAAATCTAAACTTCAGCCACAAAAAGCTCTGGAGTATTTAGGTATTTTTTGGGACACTTGGAACAATGAAAAGTCGATTCCAGATACGAAAGTCCAAACTCTTCGGCATATAATTCGCAAAGTGTTAAATTCTAAAAAAGCATCTTTTAGAGAAATTCAGAGCATTAATGAGCGTTTCAATTTCGCTCGACTTGCAAATCCTCAAGGTCGTTTAAACTATCAACATCTTTTGGCCATTGCAATAGTTTACTTCGAAGCGGTCCGAACAAATCACACCGCATTCCTTTTCAAACGATCAAAGAGCTTGAATGGTGGTTTCTAAATTGCGAAAAATCTTCTCGGCTCCACCCTCCAAAATTGGTAAATTTTCTCACGACGGACGCATCCGACTCGGGTTGGGGAACGGAATTGAATGGTGTATTTTTGACAGGAGATTGGATAGGGGACGAAGGAACTCTGCACTCGAATCAAAAAGAAATGCTAACTATTTTAAAATGTTTACGTGAATACGGTCCCTCTCTAAACCGATCATCTCTGTTGCTGCAGTGTGACAACAAATCCGTTGTAGCATACCTAAGAAACGAAGGGGGGAATAATTCAAATTCTTTAATGAATCTTACTTACAAGATTTTTCTTTTATTTCTTATATTATAGAAATTTTAGATCTTTTCGATATTTTTATTTTACCGCATCACATTCCAGGCCGTTATAACAATGTAGCAGATCGGTTGTCGAGAAAATCGTACCTTCCCGAATGGCATCTAGTCCCTGCGGTGATAAATATCATATTTCAGAAGTGGGACATTCCCGAGATCGACCTATTTGCATCGGCTCGAGCTCCTGTAGTACCCAAATATGTGAGCCTAGACCACAAGGATCAAACAGCGTGGAGACACAATGCGTTTTCATGGGAATGGGACTTCAACCTGGCTTGAGTATTCCCACCGCCGAATCTGATGCCCAGAGTGTTAATGCATCTCAACCGTGCGAAAGATATGTTTCTGATTGCAGCTTCGAAGTGGTCCCAGGCTTTCTGGAGAGCAGATCTAAAAGCACGTGCAATAGCACCACCATTCACAGTTCGAGACTTAGAATCGAACTTACTCGATCTATCGACGGATATATCACCTTCCCCCGCCACGGTTACAAGACCTGACCATGGAAATTTGGAAATGTGGGGGTGGTCACAAGAGCTAGAATCCTGGTCAGAACAACAGAAGATTCTACTAAAAAGCGATTGGCGTAAGTCGACTCTTAACACCTATAAACCGGCTTGGTTAAGATGGTTGAATTGGTGCAAAATTTCTGGGGTCCAGCCTACTAACCCATCAGGACCACAGTTAGCCCAGTTTTTAACTGACCTACATTTAAAACATAATTTACCCTATAAAACGATTTTGGTTCACAAGTCAGTTGTTTCTACGCTTAGTAATGCTAATAATAGCTCTATTCTCGCCTCGCATGTGTTGGTTAAGAAAATTTTAGAATCTATATCAACGAGAAATACTCAAAAATGTAATAAGTCAAATACCGTTTGGGACACTAGTACTTTAATATCTTACTAGCAACAAGTAACATTAATCATGAAAACTTATTCGAAGTTTCTAGGAGATGCGCTGTCTTATTATTATTGTGCTCTGGTCGCAGAGTACACGACCTTTTTTTTCCGTGTACGGTCTGCCGTTGCTTCTAGAAGTTGGATTGACAAAGAACCAATAGACAACATTTTAGAAAGAGCAAATTGGAGGGCAGCAAATACTTTTAAAAATTTCTATAAAAGGTGTTACATAATATTTTATAAGTGGCAACATCATTGTCTTCGCCTTTCTTCCGCCGCTCCGCATCTAAGCTACGACTGTCATATTTAAGTATTAAACTAATATACAAGCAAGCCCACGCTCTTATTATCACACCCGACCACAAATAACTCCTTAGTAAATCTCTTTGAGCCGGTTAATTAGTTTATATCAAAAAATAAATAGCTTGATTATTTTGTAATAGGTGTTAAATTATAAATTAGCCAATTTAGACAATATTAATTTTAATTAGTTATGTTATTTGATAAAATTTAAAATAATTGATAATATTATGAATAGCAGTTATCTTTGATGAAATAGGATTAAGAATATAATAGAACAGACTACATTTATTCATAACCTAATTATAAAATTGCTAGAAAAATGTTTTACTTATTCTTTTAACAATTTCCTTATGATATTGATTTATCACATTGGCGTCTTGTCCACCAGGCGACAACAAACAATGTCTTAATTTTGTTTAAAGGCCTCGAATAACGGCGATAGGACATAATAGCAGAGTTTTTACCATTAAAACTCTTATTATGTCCGGAGCCTTATTCGAGGCCTCACAGTAAGGTCTGCCTGGTGAAATAATTGAGACTGCAATGAGGAAAAAAGCGCGCGCGCCACACCTGGTGAACAACGGAAGCGGTTATCTTGCCGCCAAAAAGACCGGAAACGAAACTGCAACGACAAATATTACGGCAGGAAACGAAAGACTACCATCTCAATTTTGTTTAAAGGCCTCGAATAAGGCTCCGGACATAAAAAGAGTTTTAATGGTAGGTAAAACTCTGCTATTAAAATTCTTATAGCTCAAACTAAGCCTCGAAAACGTATTTTACCCTGTTGGATAGTTAAATATAGTTATTTTGCATTATTTTAGGATAAAAAATAAAATCGTAGTTTATTAGTTATCATTTATTTAGAAAAATAAAATTGAACATAGCTAGTTTTGCAAAAGTATTAATAACATAGACATATTTGCAATTGTATCGAATTAACATAGACAGTTTTGAAACAGTTACACATGTAAGTCATAAATCAAAATATTATTATCCTTTATTTAAAATCACTTTCTTTTTCATTATACTCGTATCTACTTCTTCCATTAAACTGTCTTCAGAATCTGTTTCTTCTAAATTACTTTCATTTTTGTCTTCTTGAAGAAACTTGTAATACTTAAGACTTTCATAAGAAGCCCAGTCTCTTCCAAAATGTTTGAGTAATAAGTTTCGCACGTCTTTTAATTGTGCTTCTTTTACAGGAACTCCAATATTCATCAAAGTAGGTTCAATATTTTCGTATGATTTTCCTCTTTTACATACATTCCCGTAATTAACTATTTCAGATAATATATAATTAGGTTCACCTTTAATTGCAATTTTATTATTTTTGTCCCTTCTCAAAAATAATCTTTTTGAAGCATTGAACTGAAAATGCCAAGAACAACAACAGGTTTCAGTACATTAAATTTGTGACACTTGTCTTCCAGTCATAAAACTGGAAGTCACTCCCGAGTCTGTCAGTCCAACAGTCCATTATTTTTTGAAAACATCAAAGTAGACCTCTGGCTCTGCAATGACTTCCAACGGCCGTATCTCTCTTTAAATTTGTGTTATTTCGGTTCTTAATGTGTAATATTGATAGAATATTGACCATTAAATATTCGTTATCGTACACAAGTGTGGGCTAGTGGTACAACTTCTAAAAACGTGCTATTTTGAGTTACCCGCCAAAACTCTCTAGGAACTTTCAGTTAAGCTTCTACCACTTTACTGAATCGACTGACATGACTCATAGACTGTACTGACTATATATTTGGACTTTGACTAGACATGACTTGACTTGACGATATAGGAATACGGTGTTGAAAATTGAAACGAATTTTCTATTTCCCGCATTTTTAACTTGACACTGGCAAATAGTTATAAGCCGATGCCATATATGTTAAAAAAAAAACTTAGAAAGTTTTGAAAGATAACTGTCAAATAACATAGCGACATTTGCAAGAGTATGCCGTGTTTGACCTCAATTTATTCGGAACTTATATTATCGGAGCGTAGTTTTGAAACAGTATCGTATATTTAGACCAGGGTCGATAGTTTTTAAAACCAAAAAAATAATAGTAGGATAAACACAACATTCAAGTAAATTTATAAAAAAGGATAACTTCATAAATTTCAGTAGTACATGTGAGTATGTCCACTTGCAAACCACGCTAAGTTATTTTTTTTAGTTTTTTTTAAATGTGGGCCGTTGTTTTTGAATTTTAAAATGTTTTAGGTTATAATTAGACCAGGGTAGAAGCCTTTACAAATAATAAAAAGTGAAAAAAATAATAGTAGGATAAAACCTATTAGAAAAGGAGGAGAATATTATAAAATTGAAAGGAAAAATAATTTACGGGCGATCTGAGGTCGGGAAGGGGATGGGGGTGAGTTCTTGAGGGTAAAAAACGGTTTATCTCGATTTCCGGCAAAACTAAAAGTCCTATGGAAAAAAGTCAAATGGCAAAGTTGTAAGTAATAAAAATATCTAAAACTTTTGTATTTACACTTTTTTCACATAACCTCAAAATTTATGTGAAAAATTCATTGAGAAGATTTACTATAGTAACATATATTTTTTTCACCATCGGAAAGTAGAGATTTCAACGAACAGAAAGCATACCAACTTTTTGAAAAAAGCTGATATTTTGACGGGTGAATTTTCGATTAAAAATTAGGGTGCTTTTTCGATATTAATTCAAAATAAGGTGAAAAAATAAATATTTCTAACCAAATAAATTACAGCGTATTTGAGACATAAAAAGGTAAGTTTTCACCAAATTTCGTGAAAAAAAATTTTGTAAAAGATAAAAATAAAAAACCAAAAACTTGTTTTTTTTTAATTTTTCACATACATTTTTAGGTTACGTGAAAAAAATGTAAATACAAAAGTTTTAGATATTTTTATTACCTACAACTTTGCCATTTGACTTTTTTCCATAGGACTTTTAATTTTGCCGGAAATTGAGATAAACCGTTTTTACCCTTATAAACTCACCCCCATCCCCTTCCCGACCTCAGATCGACGTAAATTATTTTTCCTTTCATTTTTATAATATTCTCCTCCTTTTCTAATGGGTTTTATCCTACTATTATTTTTTTCACTTTTTATTATTTGTAAAGGCTTCTACCCTGGTCTAATTATAAACTAAAACATTTTAAAATTCAAAAACAACGGCCCACATTAAAAAAATAACTTAGCGTGGTTTGCAAGTGGACATACTCATATGTACTACTGAAATTTATGAAGTTATCCTTTAAAATTTTACTTGAAAGTTGTTAAAGTGATAAATAACATGCCTAAATTAAAAATAGCAAGGTGAGATGCATTAAAGAGTAAAAATCAACCTCAATTGTCTTTACACAGGTTAGTAGACGGTACCTTATCAACTTTAAGCCAATTAGGTTTAATGCAATAATATAAATATTTCATAAAATAATTGCAACGCAATTAGATATTTTCATTTATTATATCTATATAATATTTCATTTGAACAGTCCTTTATATTGCATTTTATGTCATTAGATTTATTTACGTAATTGAAAAGTATTGTACCGTTTGTACAATACTTTACCTACACCAAACCAAAATTATTGTGTACCAAAATTATTTGACAAATGATAATAATTATTACTTACTTGTTTTCATAGGTTTCCGAAAAGTGATACTGTAAGAAAATTATGGTTGAAAGCTGGAGAAGAAAATATTAATCCCCGTAAAGAGAATCGCATAGAGAGTTTTTGAACAGACTAATTTCTTTTAGAAATGAGTAAGCTTGTTCATTTGAATAAAAATAAGTGGACACTGGTCATATTTCTTTGTTTTTTGTTTGTATTCCACCTAAGATAGTTCAAAAATTTTTTAGTTCCATCTGTCAACGCCACCAGGACTAAGTTAGCTAGCTCACCTATTTAACGTAATCATATTTTCACCAAATAAAGCATCTTGTCATTAGGTAAGATTAGGTTACGATGAGACTGACTTATGCTGTGCATCAAAAGTCCCTAAATAAGTTAATAATAAAAAGCATCATTTCATTTCATAAACCAATATATATACAGTTGGGTCAGCTTGTATACAAATAATGTACCTGGGAAACCGAGCTTAGCACGGAGTAAAAAATAAAAAGAATCACTTAAATACCTATCTGACCGACATTCGAACATTCGAATGTGGTGGACATTCCGAATTTCTGAACAAAAACCGCATACAAAACTGCCAATCGGACTGACATAATAACGTCGAAATTTTTGATATATTGCTCCACGACGAAAGAAAAAAAAGATGGCTTAAATATGCGCGGTTTCTCAGACCTACAGACAAGACCTAGCTAGATCGATTTTTCTGCCCCAAAACTCTCAGCATACTAAATTTCATGGTAATACTTCTAGCCCTTTTCGAGTTACCGATTATAATATATGTATACATACAAGATTTACTCGTTTAAAATATAAGATATATAACCAATATACACTAAAATTATATTATAACCTCTAAGTCCTATAACTAATAAAAACTTATGCGTGATGAGTTCTATAAAGAAATGGCACTTCCTCTTACCTTTTTTAACCATAGGTTAATAAAGGTAACCTCCCATGATTAATAAAGGTACTTACTACAAAAAATTTAAGTGGTCCAGCTGTTTTGGAATTGCAAACAGAATAAAACTATCCTCAGCATCGAAAACTTTTTTGGAAGTCGGTTAAAAGATACTTGCGATTGACAAAAGTAGTTAAATATACAATGTCATAAGTAAAATAAGTTTTTTATTTACGTATAAGTAGTTACTTACATGTAATAGTTATTGTAAAACTTACAAAAATTAAAAATAAAGTACGGTACCCACCGTATCATTCTAATACCAATATTTTACATGTTTAATTATTATTTCGTTAATTTTGTACGATGTACAAAGTTCCAAGTAAGCGACAAGAACTGCTTTTAACAAAGAAAAACGCTTCAAAGTTGAATATCTCATAAACGGATACCAAAATCAAAAAAATGTCTTAGCAACATCTCAATGTTTCTAAAAGACCTATCTTAATAAGATACCCCACACTATTGGGGTAAGCACGAGAAAAAAAACATCCCACTTTACGTACCTATAGGCTTAGAGTATCCAACCAACTGCTCTATGCGTATAGGGAAGTAAAAATATTTTTGCGTTATTTTATTTTTGTCGACATGGTAAATACACAATATATTCATGCAAAGTTTTGTCTTACTAGGACTAACCATTTGGACGATAAGCTGAAGACGGATGGACGGACGGACATGACGTAACCATAAATTTAAGGTTCCGAGTGAACTATGGAACCCTAAAAAGGAGGTGAAACATGTTAAGGACTATGGTTAAATTAATGCTAAAGCATTACTTGCAAATACCTACAGTAAAAGTTATATTTTAAACTTTATTTGTCTACAAAGAAATTAACGTCGAATATCAACGTTTTTACAACATTTTTAAGTTGCACAGTTTTCGGGGCCTGGCGGGATATGCATAATATGTGCATGTAGTACCTACACACTAATACTTTATGAAATACATTTTATCAGTAAGAATATAAGGGCAGTCTGGCGAGTCAAATTTTAATGCAATAGTCTGTCTTCAGAATTTCGTGTAGTTTTGAAATCATTGTCTAAAGGGAGCGCCCTAAGGCCTAAAGGAAGCGTCACGGATACCGTGATCGCCTTGGCCATGGCCGGATTTAAGGGAGGGCAACCGGGGCTGCAGCCCCGGGCCTGCACAGTAGACACTTAGGAAAAAAAAACCAGTCGATTACGGGAAAGCACAAGACGCAAAGGCAGTTATCGGGCAGTATGTACTACTTCCATCTAGTGGGTTTAATAGTAACTAAAACGGTATAACGCCATCTACATACGATATCCCGAAACATAGCAAACATAGTAATTGATAGTTCCATTTTTAGGGTTACGCATATATATGGTCACCTAAATTTATAATGTTCGCGAGCCTCATAAATTTCAGTAGTAGTACTCATAGATGCATCATAGTTAAGTAGTACTTATCTTCTATGATCATAAACATACGCCTTGTGTCTTCGATAGTGCGATGTAGGTGCCGCTTGGTGTCATCTCACGGAAGAAGAATATCTTTACCTATGAAATTGCCATTTTGTATGAAAAAATTTAAACGAATTTTTTTAATGTATTTTTTATTTGTATTAGTCGAAGTAATCACCCATGCAATCAATGCATCTTTGCCAACGCAGTGGCAGTTTATTGATGTCCTTCTTAAAGAAATCAGCTGGACGGGAGGCAACAAATTTTTCAAAGGCATTTTGTACTGCCTCTCGGGTATTGAATTTTTTTCCCGCCAAGAAGTTATCCAAATTCTGGAAAAAGTAGTAGACTGTAGGTGCAAGGTCTGGTGAGTAGGGCGGATGACGGAGAGCTTCCAACCCCAGTTCTTGCAACTTGGAGACCGTCTGATGTGCAGTATGAGGTCGCTCGTTGTCGTGCAGAGCAGCGGAGACGAGCGATTGACCAATGCTGGTTGGAGATGTGCCAGCTTCTCCATCATTGTGTTCAGTTTTTCACAGTACACATGTGCAGTAATGCTCACCCCATTTGGTAAGAAGCTGTGATGAATCACACCGGCGCTAGACCACCAAACAGTGACCATCACTTTTCTAGGGGTAAGTTTTCGTTTAGGGCATTGTTTAGGTGCTGAGCCAGGATCCAACCAACTTGCTGAGCGCTTGCAATTATCAAACAGAATCAATTTTTCATCGCAGGTAACAATGCGGTTCAAAATTCCTCCATTTGTGTGTCTGTTGAGCAGTGCAAGGCACGTCTCGACGCGTACTTCGCGCTGGCGATCATTGAGTTCGCTGG
Source organism: Phengaris alcon alcon (assembly GCA_037179445.1). NCBI lineage: Eukaryota > Metazoa > Arthropoda > Insecta > Lepidoptera > Lycaenidae > Phengaris > Phengaris alcon. The sequence goes on along the minus strand of JAYRCH010000138.1, from coordinate 670,903 downwards.
GCACCCAATTGTCAAGCTTTTTTACCTTGCCAATTTGACGCAAATGGACCAATATTGTTTTGACGCTAACGTCGAAAGCTGCTGCTAATTCAGCCGTAGATTGTGTATCATCAGCTTCCACAATCGCCTTTAATTCGTTATTGTCGACCAAAGTCTTGACCGCGAGGTTCATTTTTCAGGTCGAAATTTCCAGAACGGAAGGGAGCAAACCAATAACAGGTGGTGCGTTGGTTTGTAGTGTTAGCTCCGTAAACGTCGTTGATGTTGCGTGCCGCTTGTGCCGCGTTGCTGCCACGACGGTACTCATATTCCATAATTACTCGAATTTTTAATGTATAAAAAGATTGAAATGCGATGAAAAGGTAACACTAATCAATAAACAAATGATTACTTTTGGAAAAAGAATTCATTGTTTTTAAAATAAAATTAATTTGAAATTAGAATTCTTCTGAATAGAAAAAAAAAATAGAAATTCTAGTGCTTAGTGAAAGGACAAGAGAAAAATAGTTAAAATCTCGTAATTAAATAAGTTTACAACATATCATATCTCCTTAATACCTGGAACAACAAGACAAAAACAAAGTGTTAGTTAGAAGAGACAAATACATCTACAATCGAATGTTATTATGGTTAATAAAATTACACAGAACATGAACAGAAACATCAACAAAGGGGGTATGGACTAAAGATAAAAGGGATTGGAAATCAGAAGGACGAGGGATATAAGGGGGAAGTGAATCATATAATGAAGAGAGACGATTTGAGTAGCTGAAAAAAATATGTTCAAGAGTGCTTTCGTCAAGTCCACACTCACATAAAGAGGAATCCCTAACCCTAATTTTATTAAGGAACACTGGGGTACAGGAGTGGCCTAAACGTAAGCGGCATACTGTAGAGGTGGTAAATTTTTTAGCCTTACTATAAAGTCCCAGCCCTTTGATTACGTCGACATTCGCTGGTGCTCGAGCTGTCATTTGTAGAGAGTGTCGATCCTGTGCTAGCTTTGTCCCGTTTGACACATTCTCGACTTTGGTAAGTTTTTGAATACATACAGTTGGATATCATTCGAATCTGGGGGCACGGTAGTGCTAGTAAAAAGCGCTTGACAACGCTTGCTGCGCTGAAAAAATAATTACAGTTGGGACACGTTTACTAACAGGCAAGGCAACATGCCTATATTATAATTATCAATAATGTCAGCCCAAAAAGTAGTGAAATATATTTGTATTTAATAAATATATAAATTGATTAGAATACTTTAAAAACATACCTATATTTAAGTTAGGTTAGGTTCCGGTTAACGCTAACTTCGTCCTAGAGGAAAATAGCATTTAGCAGTTGACAGCATTTACCGCTTAGCGATCGCCATTTTGCTTACGAGCGCATGCGAGCGCTTTTTTCCGCCAAACACAGCCAATGACTGAACGTAAAGAAACTAATTGTCTTGGTGCCGCCATGTTGTGGAGTAGTTGACAGTATGATTGTAAGACTATTTGACATTGAATATAAATTGAATTAAGAAAACGTTTCTACTTTACCTGTCAAAAGAGGCCATTTTGTGAGCTCATGCTCAGGAAGAAAAGAAATGTTGTTTGTCATAACGACGATGCATCGACCTTGCTGCCTTACAATAAGGCCTATTTCGCTTCGAATGGTAATTAATGTTTCTTCAAGCTGTCATTTTGTCGATTCTTCGGAGTTTCTAGTTGGAATAGTTAGGAATCCCTAACACCCCTTGGGCATCCACTAACTTCACTCGTTCGGCGAAGTACAACGCAAGCGTTATTTCGCGCTGGTTTTCTGTGAGGCCGTGGTATTTACCCAGTCGAGCCGGCCCATTCATGTCGAAGCGTGGCTCTCCCACATTTAAATATAAAAAAGCGTCTGACCGGGATTCAATCCCTTGACCAATTTGCCAACAACGCAAAGGCTGATGCTTATTAGCTGAAATAATGGAAGCCGTTTGAGATTCTCAATATAATATAGTACATATTTACAAGATTTGTTCATTTAAAGTAAAAGATAATAAATAATTGTATAGCTGTTATGTAATACGTATGCGTTGCCGAGCCGACCCATATATAGTATACTAGTACCAGTATTTAGTCAATGTTGCCGATAGATATAAATTTGTAAGACGACCGAACACTTCTTGTAAAATAAACTCAACCACACAGTTCACTTTGTTTATTAAAGCACCACATACATCGTTATTTCAATTACCACTCATATTTAACACTTTTTAAATTATTACTACACTTTTTAAACTTAACACTTCACTTCTTAACACATTTTAGCACTTCATATTACACACTTTATAACTGTTACACTTTCATGCCAATACTTATATTGGCATTGGCATTAATGTTTTAATCACTTGAGCACACACTTTACTGCTATCGACTATCCTCAAGGAAGGATCTGCACCAATTGCCTCTAGAAAAACCGCCCAGAAACTAGTCCCCTCTCTACTCTTAGCAATTTTAGCGCGTAAAGTGTGACTTCCGGCTATGGCATTAATGTGCATTAAAAACTAACTTCCGTTTTTAATTTTACATTTCAATTAAATTGATTATAATATTTATGTCTATTTTAAATAATTTCTAGGATTTATTTATTCCAAATTAAAAATAGTAAATTTAAATAATTAATTATACTAAGCCCCACAGCCCATAGTTGACTTTAAACTGTGGCGCTAGTGTCAAGTGAAAATGATATCCGTTTAACTTATAATTAATATAATTGAACTAAAAAAAGTGTTATTAAATAATTTTATAAATTTTAAATATTTTAATTATTTTAACTTATTCATTCAAACATATTATATTTGCATTTAATAAATCAGTTTAGATTAGCTAAGTAATATTTATGTTAAATTTGAATTTTAAACAGAAATTAACTTGAACCTTACAAATTATAGGTAAAATATGTCCTGCTGTATGGGCAAATTTTGCATAACAGATCAAATAATTTATTGGATCATCTACGTTCTCTTGTTGGCAGGATTATGTAGCACTAACAGGCGTGAACACCTTGCAAATTAGTCTCTACAGTGACTTTCAAGGTGTTCACCATATAAATATTGACCTGAGTAGTATTAAAGTACAACAGTCAGCTATGGTCGAGGAGCCAAGAATCGCCCTGATCTGTCACTTATTATAAATAGGAAGCCAACAAAGAAAAAGGCAAAGATAAGAAAGTGGGCAGTAAAAAGGCGCCTCTGTTGTGCAAGAAATATACCCTAAAAAGAGAAAGAAAATAAAAATATCGTCGTAACAACTTACAAAAAGAGACATCCCACCAAAAACTTTTTCATGTAAAGTGATGCCAAGATCGCACTGTCAAAAAGTTATCAGATCTCATGTAAAACTATGCTTTTGACTCTACACGTCAACTCTACAAGCCTAACTTCACAAATTCTACACCTTAGTCAAGTTATGTGACTTGGCCGTTTCGTTCCTACAAGAATAGTATAACTGAAAAACAGTCAGTAAATTTTTCACCTTACGCCTAAGCAAATATAACGAAATAGTCAGGCCACATAACTTGAGTAAGGTGTAAAGTTTGTGAAGTAAGGCTTGTAGAGTTAATACGTGTAGAGTCAGAAGCTTGGTTTTAAACGAGATCTGATAACTTTTTGACAGTGCGATCTTGGCATAACTTTACATGAAAATGTTTTTGGTGGGATGTCTCTTTTTGTAAGTTGTGTGTACGATATTTTTATTTTCGTACTACATACGTACGTTACGTACTTAATTTCATTTGACTCTATAAGATTTAAAACATGTAATTTTTAATTGAACATGTTAATTTTTGTTATCGCTGGCCAATGTTTTTAAAATTCATTTTAATTTGTGCCGCAGATGGCAATTTACTATTGAGTTGGCATCAATATGGACATGAAGACTCTATTTTTTTTGAGTAAGTCTTATTTTTATATTTAATGTTTTTATTGCACTTGCGTGTTTTTTGTAGTTCACGATGGGCAGAGAAATCGCTTAACATTAAACGAACCGTTTGCTCGTTTGCCTCAGCAGAATTCATGTAAAATAAAATTATTCACAGGTTTTACTCTCATAATCGTTGCTTTTGACAATTATGCAGAAGCATACGTCGGTCTTAATAAAGATGGAAAATATCTAAGAAAAGATAATGCAGAATATTCCAGACGTTTTTTAATTCCCGTTGAAAAAGAAAATAGCGATGAATCGAATAATAAAAATCACGATGAGATTATAAATAAAAATAAAACATACGATGAGATTGTGCATCAAATACGCTTGGAGAATCTGGAGCAATCGCTTAATGAAGAGATGTACAAAACTAATTCAATCATAAACAAAATTGTAAACATTCCAAAATATTGTTTTGGATTAGCTGAACGGCGATCTGATAAGTCCAAGCACTATTTTATTTCATTGGATGGAAAAAAAGATGATAAATCGGAAAATAAAAAAATCGAGATTGTAACTAAAATAGCAAGCTTAGAAAACCTGGAGCAATATCTTGGTGACGAGATGCTTAAAGCCAATTGGATCATAAATAAAATTATGAACATAGCAAAACACTGCTTTGGATTAGATAAACGTCCAATTGATATAGAAAATGATGATGCATTGCTGAATAAAATATACGACGAGATTGTAAATATAACGGCACGCCTAGAGATTTTACAGAAAGCGCTCGACGGCAAGATGTATAATATAGATAGTTCAATTAACAAAACTGTCAACATTGGAATATACTGTTTTGAATTAGAAAAATCCCATTCAGTACATTCGAGGCGCTTCTCGATTCCAATTGATAAAGAAAATGATGATACATTGATAAATAAAATATACGACGAGATTGTAAATAAAACGCCACGCTTGGAAATTCTACAGGAAGCGTTCGGTAGCAAGATGTACAAAATTAATAGTATAATAAACAAAACTGTCAATATTGCAGAGTACTGTTTTGGACTTGAAAAACATCGAGACAGTTTAGTACGCCGTAAGCGAGACGTTGGTAAAGTTCCAGATAAAGATTCTAATAACGACACTAAAGCTAAAACAGCAGATAAAGGCGCAAGGCGGTCACTATTACAAGCGAATGAAGAGAAAAGTGAAATCCAACAGAAACTGTTGAACTATATTGATGACACGTTCGGTGATATCAAAAATAAGATGCAAGCGCTCAACGCTACGAAGGAACAGTTCGCAGACGACAACAATTACAAAATAGGATACATCATGTCAAACATCGACACACTGAAAGTAAATATTGGTAATATCCAGAAAGAGGTCGAGAAAAACAAAAATCTGTGGTCAGACAAGCAAATATTGGACGTATACGATACAGTCCTAAAATCTAATAAGGCGTTGTCGAATCTGCATAATATTTTGGGCCTGCTTACCAGCAGTACACAACAGAGGCCAAAGAGATTTAGACAAGTAAACTAGATGATTTAGACAAGTAAATCGAAACGATAAAGAAGTTAGATATGAATAAAATGAATGAAGTTATTCACATAATTTTAGCGAAAAAATGTGGGTCGATCCCAGACGTATTTAAAAAAAAATCTTTAGCCGCTGACTAAAGACAAATTCAGGACCTTAAATCAGGGCCCAATATAAATCAAGTAAAGGTATAAATATAATATATTCAGTCTATAAAACAATATTTATTATGCAGTATGCACATATCCTTAACACATAATTTTAAAATACTAAGTGATGATTGCTGCTGCTGCTAACCTACTTCTAATCACTAGGGTATTAATATAGGTATAGATACTACTATTTCTACTAATAAAAATAGTTCTTATTTCCATGGTCTCAACTAAAATTCGATTACATATTATAGTAAATTCAATAAATATTCATATTTTATTTTTCTACCTTTTCTTTTCTTTTTAGTAACCGTAAAAAATTGTTAGTTAAGTTGAAGTCTTCGAAGGTGACTTGGAAAATAGAATCCCTTATTTTATTTTTTATTATTTAACAATTTATTGTACACACAGAAAATTATGACAATACAATTAACAAAGAAAGATGACACAAAGGACTGCTTATTTCTAATTAGAAATTTCTTCCAGCAGCCCTACGGAGAGAAATGGGATGAAATATAGCAGTTAGGACGTGCACAATATTATTTCTACAACAAATATTTATATCTATAATAAAATAAAATATAGTAAATAAGCTAAATAAATAAATTAAAAATGATAGCTAGTTAATATTTATAAATACTAATATATTATTATAACTATAATATATAAATACTATATGTATACATAATAACGGTATCTATATGGATCCCTATCCAAGGATCAGAATAAAGTCAATAAATAATAGGATCAATAAAATAAAATACCATATATTCTTTTTTCCAAACAATAATTTTATGACATTTCTTTCACCTTTTCAATCAAGTAACATTTAATAAAATTTAAAAGCATAGACAGTAACAACTAAGATAAATGATTGGTCTGGGCGCTCGACAAGATACCGCGCTATCTAACAACAACAGCTCCGTGAATGCGGCAACTCATTATTGTAGTGTGGGTTTATAATAACATTGTGTGTATGGCAATTTCTAGTGTGCGTGAATTCGGTACGAACATCTGACACGAAGATTTCAATGTGACGGGCACGGGCACGCCGACTTCGCCATACTCTTTGTTTCCGCATTATTCAAGTACGCCAGGGTATCTAGTCGAGCACCGAGATCAATTATTTATCTATGAGCTACAACATGTTTACCATCTATATTATGTACCTACCTACTTCTTAGTACTTACTGACTAACGGCCGAATACTGAAATGCTATTCAAAATTAAGAGCCCTCCTATTCACAGGCTGTCGCTGTCTCTGCTAGCCGAAATGACAAGGACAGCATGTGACTTGAGCGTCATTTAATAAAACTATCGTTCCAGTATTCGGCTTTAAGCTAAACCAATATTAAGATGGGGGGATATTGCCACCTTCATCCACCAATAAAAAAAAAATTGTATCTCTAGATTTTCATTAGTAACGTGTTATTATCACGTTCACTAACATGTCTTTAAAAATTAAGACATTAAATACTTTAGTCGATTCCTTTTATTCATAAGAATCAACTAAATTATTCAACGGTAGACGTATTTAATACGTATCCCTCCTAATCAGTATTCAAACACCTACCATGTCATTTTGTCCTAGTTGCCTGTCAGTACTGTACTGTAGGTACTGTACAGTACCGCACTGTAGGTACTGTACAGTACCGCACTGTAGGTACTGTACAGTACCGCACTATAGGTACTGTACAGTACCGCACTGTAGGTACTGTACAATACCGCACTGTAGGTTCTGTACAGTATCGCACTGTAGGTACTGTACAGTACCGCACTGTAGGTACTGTACAGTACCGCACTGTAGGTACTGTACAGTACTGTAGGTATGTCTATTCTTGTATAGCCAGAACGCATTTCTATGGTGTTGCGTGCTAGTGGTTACTAAACCTAGACCCTTTTACTTGACCAAACGACTAGTCACTAGGCTATTTGGAGAGGACGTTTTTTATCACGCTATTTTGTGAAAAACACTTTAAAATTAACTAATATTATTTTGTAATATATATACTATTTACTAATAGTACAATATTACAGATTTACATTTATAGAAATATATTATAATATGAACTAGGAAGAGAGTTTATACACATAGTACCTACTTACAACTTAAAAATTGTTTAAGGAAATAAATAATCCTTTTGGATAGTATTCGTCAGTTACGAAAAGTACTAATTTAGTAGAAACTAGAAAGTACTACAATCTACCAGTCGATTGGGATTTTCGTAGTGGCTGTAGAATGGAGTCTAACACAATGCCAGCAGCGTTCGCCTTACTGCATCTGAAATTTATGATTTTCACTGTTAAACCTAATTTAAAACTTAGGTACTTAAGTAGTATCACTTAAATTTTAGGTACATGCTTTTTACTGTGAGAGAGCTATGGTTTAGCACGAATAGGCCAGCTCAACCTCAAGCATACCAGAGCCCCAGTGAAAACCGACATAAAATAACGCTTGCATTGTGTTGCCCAAGGGGAGACGAGGGTCTAATCGATCCGTAGTACACTTGTAACTCCTTTGTTGTTGCAGGTGTCTTATTCCTTTCTATCGAGGGGTGATTATAATATGAACCACTTACTTGGGGAACATGTCAACACATTTGAGTTCGGACCAGCCGGCGAGCACCTCGTACAGAAGCGTGTCCAGCGCCTTGACAGCCGGGACTTCGCCCGTCAATATCCTCAGCGCCAACCTATAGAATATTTAAATATTTTAATTCTGCCGCTGATTTGCGTAATTGTTGCACATATCAACTCTAGATTACGCTTTTATACTTTTAGACTAAATAGGATGAATATTTGAAAAAATAAATTATTTAACGGATGCCTCGTTAATTTAAGTCTAGTCAAGGCAATATTCGAATTTCATACTATGCAGTCGCGACTGGCTGTTAATTTATTGATAGGTGCCTTCTATCCATGAGTGGTGGCAATTACTTACCAACAGAAGGTATGATCGGTACTAACTATTAAGTACAAGTCTCTTACCCATTTATTCTAGCCATTGTGCCATAAGGCGCGTTTAGTTTTGCGGTGGCCACCAAATTCCTACAATACAGTAACCAAACACAATCCAAGTCAGTCCAAATTTCGTTTGTTGTGTTGGGAGCACTGGTAGTGTCGTTTTTATTGTAGGAAGTTTGGAGATGATGTAGCGCGTGTGTGTTGGCATCAATGTTTCGCGAAATTTGATTTTGTATGTTGGCATTCAGCGCTTCTTTATTCGACAATTGATTGAGGACCATCCTGAATAAAAAAAACGTGCATAGTTTATAAGAAAATCGTAAAAAATATGATGAGTCAATAAAAATTACACTACATATTTCTGTATTGTTTGGACTTCTCGAAAATACGTTGATAATATTGAATCTTTAAATAAAGAAATTGCTGTGCATAAGCACTTTCACTTTCATTTAACAATTTGGGTCTCACCTCGTATTCTTATACGCTCTGCCGAGATGTATCGCCGCCCTTGCTGTGCTCATCCCTATTTCTAGCACATTCTCTAGCAAGTTCTTTTCAATAATTTCTTCGTTATTTCGGTTTGTACGTTTCCTACAATGCAATGGAAGTACGTTAATTTCTTTAAAATAGACTACTTAATTCAAAATTGGAAATCGTACAAATGAACATTGCTGAAGTTGGTTCCTTGGAAACTTAGGCCTTTTCATCCGTTATTGGATGATTTATACAGTACTAGATGTTTCCCGCGGCTCCGCCCGCGTAATAATACTATCGAGTATCCCGCGGGAACACTGTACTTTTCCGGGATAAAAAGTACCTTATGTCTTAATCCAGAGCCTACCTAGAGCCTACTGCCATACCAAATTTCATCAAAATCAGTTCAGTAGTTTTTGCGTGAAAGAGTAACAAACATCCATCCATCCTCACAAACTTTCACATTTATAATATTAGTAGGATTCTCCGAGCGAAGTAACCACTCTTAAAATACTGTAGTGCCTGGGACAGTTGTATTTTTAAATGTCGTATGGTGACCCAAGCACATACGGAATTCTCACAACATAGTCAGCCTAGTCCAGAGGAATGACTGGTCAATACGTCTGGGGCCAACCATGTGCGGATTTCCTCACGATGTTTTCCTTCACCGTTAGAGCGTCCGTATAATGTACTTGAGATCTGAAAAAGTCACATTGGTACATGCCCCAACCTGGGAATCGAACCTGCACGCTCTCGAGTGCGAATCAAACGGACTACCCACTAGGCCACGGAGCTCTACTGGTTTCTTAACTATGAAAAAAAAAGAATTTTGAAAATTGGTTCATAGACGGCGGAGTTCAACGATTGAACATACAAAAAAAAATACAGCCGAACGTATAACCGCCTCCTTTTTTGGAAGTCGGTTAATAAAAGGATATCAGGTGTTTCCCGGTCTTTCTTCACGATTAAATTATATGCTTAGGCTTTTAAGAAGCTAATTAGAAAACTTAAAAATAAAATTGTATTCTCAATAATATAATATCGAAGTTTAAATAAATTTACAATAATCATCAATTAGGTGATCCACTTACGTAGCGGCGTTGTCATAAAAATGATATATTTCGTTTCTCTTTGCCTCCACTTTAGTGGGCTCCATAAAAAGCGCATTAAAAGCAAACACATCTGGATCCTTGAGCATTTTTAAACGAGCTGATTCCTGGAAATGTAAAATACACAAATTATAAACCTCAAAATACTTATCAAATGCATGATTAATACAAGCTCTCCCAATACAAGTCGAGAGTCTAGAAGGGCAGAAGGTGTCAAACGCTGAATTTTGACTGACTGAACTGACTGAAATTAAGTGCGATCCTGACATACTCTTTACATACATATTTCTTCGCTTTACCCATATTTGCAACTTTTCTTATTGACTTAACCTAGCGTCCGAAAACTCAACTTGAAAATACTCAAACTTTTGTTCTATGTTTCCAGTTCCCACACTATGACAGTTTTAAAAACGTATACAATATATCAACCAATACAACATTTTTTTTTTCATTCAAGGCAATTTCTAACATACAATAATACCCATTGAAATAAGTTCCCGTGTCACTACTTTATTGAAAGAGTATCATTTATAACGATAAAATATGTAAAGTATTTCATGAAATGAGACAGTTCATAATGATACGAAATCATACCTGACTTTCCCATGCCATCAGCTGTATATTGTGCAACAGCATTACGTCCAACGTTAGAATCCCGAAAGACAATAAGCTTGTGTTATTCTTCAAAATGACCTTTCTACTACTATTTGGGTCCGTAAAGTTCTCACCAAAGTAAATATCCTTCAGTTTGTTCATTATTATCGTAACATTTCCCTCGACGAGACTTTCATTTAAGGCTTTCAAGAGATGTCCAAAATCATCGCTAGTTTTCGTAGAGCCTTTATTCTTGGCTTGAATATCTGGGTCAGAAGTCACCCAATCGTGTAACTCTTGAACCTTTTCGATTAAATAACTAGTCATTGTGTTACTTTGCATATAATCGTCGTAAAGATTTTCGTCATTGTAATATTCCTCGTAATTTTCATCAGTCAGTTTTAATCCTGCGAAGTATCCGTCGGGTAGTTTTATTCCAGTATCAATAAACACGTCTGGAAGTGTCGGTTTAAATTCTGGAATACTGATGTCGTTTTCTTCATCTCTGTTACCGGTTGTTATAGGCAAATTAGGAAATTTAAAATCTGAAAGCTTCGCTTCGTCTTTCTTCTCGATCTTTCTTTCAACGTGATGTAGTGATGTATCATGTATTGGATGAGGTTGTGGTTTCGATATAAGATCTTCCGTTTTTTTCCTATCACGTCTTCCGACAAAGTTTTTGAATATGCCTACTTTTTCTAAAGTTTGTTCATCAAATTGGCCGTTTTCTTCTACTTTTATAACGTCGGTTGTCGTTTTATATCTTATTGGGTATGTCGCATAAACTGGTTCCTGAAAAATAAAAATCAAAAATGATAGGATTGAAAAGCATTTGCAGTTTTATTCATATTTGTAGCTTTGATATCTCTCTTACTGGTAGCTCTGCGTATATTTCTCTAGGTTGGTAACTTTCGGTGGTTCCCCATTTTGTGATGACGATTGTGGCCAGGACTAACACCGCACAAACGGCGAAACATGATGCACTGGCAATGATCCACACCTTTAATGGCACCTATAAATAAATAACTTCTCTTTAGTATTATATCTTGTATCTAGTTATTTAAAATATCATCTTTTGCAACCGAAACATGTCAAGTAGATACCGTCTAGGTTAATGCTACAATAATAACCCAAAACATATCAAGGAAATTGGATGTGTATTCGTTTCATCAACACTCGGGTAGTGACTAGTAATTTAATTGAAACATCTTACATTAGATCCCGTTTCTGTTTACAAAGTAAACTGTAAAAAATACAAAGAGTACACAAAAACTTAAGCAGCATATGTACTTCACCGTTGACAATCTAAGAAAGCCGTTAGCAAAAAACAAGTTTAAAATTCGTAAAGAAATGTAGTGCAGAACTGCAGACCTATCGTCTAACAGTATAACAAAATAAAAGCAAACTGAATAGTAACCTAGTCCCAGTTGTCAACCAAAACAATAAAACAACATGCTATTTGCGTGCCCGTTCTCAGAGTCATTCTTATTAGGCTCCATTACACGTCTTGTAACGCCACCTTAGATTTGATTCTTCAATCGAGCGTGTATTAATAAAATCAAAACTTTATTATTTTTCATCGTTGTTTTTGGCATAAAAAAATGCACGCAAGTGTTTAGATCGAAGAGTGGCCACTCTCCTTTACAATAGTGAATATTCATAGATCTATACAGGTCGACAAAACACAACTTTTTTTTTGTTCTGTCATCTACTTAAATGATTATTTTATACCCAGTAATTTAAGGTACCCAGAAATTAAACTTAGGTATATTATAATACCGGCCAAGTGCGAGTCGGACGCGCGCACGCGCAGTTCTGTAGTCCGTACCAATATTTCACATGTTTACTTCTTATTTCGTTATTTTTGTACGAAGTTTTCCAAGTAAGCTCATTTTACAAGTTAGTCCTCTATATCTCCTGAACTAACAAAGTTAGGTATATAGGTAAGCATAAGCCGTTATAGATTTTCTTCAGAGTTCACACATTGACTACCATCATGATTTTTTTCTGAGTTTTTCGACCCAGCCGCTTAGCTTTTACAGGGGGCGGGCGGACCTGAACCACAAAACCCTAAAAAGAGGGGTGTGACTAGCAGAGTGGTTATCGAACATGTAATAGAAGGCTTCAGAGCTGTTAATCAGTACGCATACACATTTTTAGAGAAACGACTTGTTTATTTTTTTTATTTAGACACACACATAGACACTTACAATCACATAAGGACATGTTATTTACAAGCGATCGAACTAAGGCCTGTAATGGCTTCCGTAGCCTATAACAAAAGGCTTTAATTTCGAAATTATTATGAAATAATTTGTGTAATATAATTACAACAATTGATATTAGTCATATTACATTTACCTATAATATTGTCTCGTATCTGTGCCTGTTACCACAGAGTAGAAAATATTATACAGAATGTTTTTCAGTCAGTGTCCAAACTTTCTGAAGTGAATATACTCTTGAATATAAGCAACTTTTACTATGGGATAAACTCTCCTACTTGACAAAAAAAATCAGCTGTTTCCTACAAAATGCCATCTATGACGTAGTCCTTTTGTAGGAAACAGCTGATTTTTTTTTCAAGAAGGATCGTTGATCCTGTAGTAAAAGTTGTCTATATCCAAGAGTATATTCACTCCTGAAAATTTGGACATCGACTGGAAAAACACCATGTATAATACTTATGTATAGATAAACAGCTTACTTAAATCCGATAAAGTGAATGGTAAACTTATATTATTTAGGTACTTACCTATTTACTTACGCCCAAAATGAATAATCAATCTTAATCTCATTTTAGCTATCTGAGATTTAGATTTCAATACATTTCAACGATCCTAGGATTAACTTCACGTCAATTTACGTAAATATTTGTTTGAAAATCTAAGATTGAAGTCTTAGGGGTTAGATCTAAGGGGCCCATATACGGTCCGGTTTTCCTTCAGTTCGGCTTGAACGGATGCAAAATCGTATCGTAATTGCACACACAATTTCGTGATCGCATCAGTCGGCCGGCTGGACTGAAGCGATTCGTTCCAGTCTTGCCAGCTCTGTTTTTGCGAAACTACGGAACTCGCGGCGATTTCTACTAAAAACTACTAAAATAATACTGAAAACTATAAAAAAAGCAAGTCAACTTAGAAATCCCTAAAGGCCTCAAAAAACTACAGAATTTTAGGTTTTGTTATATTAAAATTTTATTATTTATTGAATTATATTATAAATTTTACTGTTTAATTAAAATATACTAGGAAAAATTACGTATATAGTGGTAGTTTTAAGCGAATTACGGACGAATGCTAAATATATTATTATGATAAGATGCCAATGTTTTTTTTGTGCCCATTTTGCATATGATTGATTACTGTCTGGCTCTTTCCTACTAAAACACTAAATTAAATTTAAAATTCCTACTAAGGAGGGAATAAAATACTTAATTTAGTAGTAAAACTTTGTATACTCGTAATAACTAAGTTGGCAACATTAATTCTGGACTGAATGGACCATGTGTGACAAATGACAAATCGCTTCAGTTTTCGCCAGAGCCGCGGCCGTGCGGGCGTGTATCGTGTACAAGCGTAGTGAGTTTACAATTAATAAAAAAGACCGTAACTCGCGGCAAACCAGAACGAACTGATGCGATTTTTCCGTGTGTGTGCTCGAATCCGTTCAGGCCGAAGTGACGTCAGCTCTAACTGAAACGTTTGGCCTCTCGTGTGTGCGAACCTTAAGATTTTAGATACGCATTAATTTCGGGTGTTGGTTCGTAGTTTTGAAAAATAAAAACTGTGGCACTGTGACACTGAAATATGCCCGGCTGTCGACAGAAGTGGAAAAAATTACGTGTGTCAAGCGCACACGCAAGTATGCGGCGCGCGATCCACCTACCCACGGAATATAAAACACAAGAGGAAAGGGCATGTGGGCGTGGCCCGCTTGTCATAGTTAAGTACAGCGAGACTTAACTGGACTCACTTGCTTTGTGGTTGCTTAAGTATTGTGACATGTGCTGCCGGTGATTTTCATACGCGTATTTTATATAAAAACTCCTTATAATGACTCGATGTTCCATCCTCGAGTGCAAAAACAATAGTGGTACGAAGAACTTACTACGATCAGGTGTTTCTTAGTCATTATTTAATTTATAATTAATAAATAATCTTTCAGAAAATCCTCTATCCATTTAAAATATTAGTGAAAATTAAGAATGACACGTATTGCTATTGAAATAAAGTCTAAAATTATATGAGCCTTAATACGCCACCTGGTGTCGAGTAGTAAGCACAATCTGAAATTATGCACAAACGCAGGTGGAACGAACATTAGGGTTGTGACTTACCATATCATCGATTTATCGATTTATTAATTTTAGATATAGGTAATTATTATTTTAACTAAAATCAAAATAGTTATCTAAAGTATTAATTATTTCCGTTTTAGTTTTCCAAAAAGATCCTCATACAAAAGAGAAGTGGATTACTGCGACTGGTAGGGTCAACTGGATGCCTACGAAATCGAGTTGCATTTGTTCAGAACATTTTGCAGAAAATACAATCCTTTTAACAAAAAAAAAGATACAGATATTTAGATCACCGTGTAGTTCCCACGAAAAAAATTATGTGTTATCAAGTACATAAGTATTCATACATTTTTCTTAAACCGCAAATACAGTTTTAGGGCTAGCGCATACATATAACTTTTAGTTGAACAACTGTTTTGTTGTGTTTCATAAGATTATATCAATATAGAACGTGCGCATACTATTAACTCGATAGTTGATCGATAAAAATCAAAAAGCTGTATCGATCTGCTTTTAACTAAAAAGTTGGACAACTATCGATTACGCGCTTATTTTGCATTGCAATGTATTGAAGTGCGCATACCATCGACTAAACATCATGGAGAGAGCCCGGAAAAACCATTCGTCTGTTATTATTATTTGACATCTAAATTTTAATTATAATAATATAATAATAATATATATTTGTTGTTACAGAACGTAACAATGACTTCAAACTCTCCTTGAAAAAAGTATTCTAGATGAACCAGGGCCCAGTTCAGAGCCAGCAGCAAAAAAACCCTGCATTGAAATTATATACAGCCGAACGTATAACCGTCTCCTTTTTCTCATTATCTTTTCCGTACTCAATTCGTACGAAATATCATACAAATATGTCCAAGGAATAAAAGTTTAATATACAAGTATTATATTAAGTATTAGCTGACTAGCTGATGCCCGCAAATTCGTTTGCATAGAACTAAAGGAAACGGAACCTTATTTTTTAAACCTAAAGTAGCCTATGCTAGACCTTATAATATCAGCTATATATGCCAGTGAAAGTCCCGTGAAAATCGGTCTAGCCGTTTCTGAGATTAGCCGGAACAAACACACAGACTGACAGACGGACAGAAAAATGTTAACAATTTATATTTTATTGTAAGTAACGATCATACTTTTAAATGCATTAAGTGAAAATAAAAGCTGTTAATTTGAAATTACAAACAGACACTTCAATTTTGTTTATCTGTATAGATATAATATATTATATTAATTATCTGCCAAATTATGCTCATTTGCAGTCGTAAACTATTTTTGTTCGCACGATCAATAATTATAACCCTTTTTACATATAACTATATTATTTATATTGATTGATTTCAGAATCTATCGATTTTATCGAGATCATAAACATTCATATGATTACATCCCTATTTGAGTAGCAGAACATTCTAGAAAGAAACAATCACACGAATTTGAATTAAAACTGATTAAAACCTTGCATCTATGACTGTAAAGTGCAAATTTGCGTGCATAAAATACAAATTTCAAGAGCGGCAAATAGTTGAACTAAGTAGTCAAAGATGGCCGAAAGCATGTTGAAGGAATGCCGATAACAGTCACAATGTGTAATTGCTAAATTCTACATTATTGTCAAGGAGATAAGGTCGTTTTTGTATCATTCTTAATAGTCGTTATTACATTGTGATTTCGAGAAATTGTTACAGTTATAATTGGTTCATTTTCAGTGTGCGTAAAATGTTTTTGTGTGAGTTTGGCGACAGCGGTTTTCAATAATCATTCTACCTATGCCCCTTCCTCCTGTGTTTTATATTCCGTGCACCTACCTATCCCGCACTACCCCATATCGCACCGGTGTCGGGAACAGTGTCGATCAGTTCGATGGTTTTTAATTTTTTCCTATATCAAAAAATCCTCAACGCGCCTAAAGAGTTTTCACATCAGAGGACTGAGGGTGTGATATTTTAAATTAGAGATTTTTACCTAAAATAACTATAACCCGACTACGTAATTTAAATAGTCTACGTTACCCGGACTATTATTACGAACCTATTGACACCTCATTTATTAATATCAGATCAGTAGCTCAGTCGCTACGGAGGCACAAACACACATACATACATAGTTACACACGCAGACTGCCAAAATCATTATACTTCCTTTATTTCCGTAGTGGGGTAATTACTCGGTTAACTAGAAAATATACATACCTACTATCGTAAAGTTCCTAGCGTTTTAGTCATTAGTTTTTTTTTTTAAATTCTTTATTTTAAGGGTTTTTAGTACATGAAATAGTCATTAGTTATATTCTAGGAAGCAGATAAAATAACCGTTTACGTAACTGGGTTAGGTTAGGTTAGGTTAGTTAACCGTGGACCTCAGTGGGAGCTGTTTCCGCTGTGGGAAGCCGGGACACAAGGCGCCCGAGTGCACGGCGGCACCCAATTGCCCGTGTGTGAGGCGCTGAAAAAGGAGAGACGAGACCATGTGTTGGGTAGCAGCGGCTGTATAACAGCCAAGCCGCCCCCCAACAAGAGGAAGAGTAAGGCTCCGGCATTGACGGCCCGGCAAAAGCCCAAGGCCAAAGGCGCAAGGGTGGAACCATCCGCCTCCGCCATGGAGCTGGATGCCTAGACCCGTGAGCGATGATCGGGGGATCGCCGCTCACACGATGGGTCCCGAGGAGATAAGCTCCCCTATGCCCGGGGAGCTCTCGGTGAGGCAGGCGGCGGCATAAAAGTAGCCACCGCGAAGAAGAGAGCCGGACGCGGCAAGCGCTGCGGGGTCGTGGTAGTAGTATCACGCAGTTCCCATGACCCCGCATAGGCGCAGAAGGAGGCATGGAGGGGTTTTAGTCGGCAAACCTCGGCGCTCTTCATCACCATTGCGCCGGGGGAGTCCGACATACCCCTGCTGCCCTCCCCCGGGGGCGGCAGGGGATACGTAACGTATTTCCCCTCCCAAAAAAAAAAAAAAAAAAAAAAAAAAAAAAAAAAAAAAAAAAAAAGGTTAGTTAACCGTAAAACACCTTCCGTAATCCCACTAGAGTTAGATAAATAATAGGCGTAATCAAATATCAAATGCTACAATTTTAAATATCACTTGTATTTTAGCGTGCATTATGGAAATATTTTTTAACTAGCTGTTTCCTGCGACTCCGCCCGCGTAAATATAGTATTTGGTATCCCACGGGAATACTGTTCTTTTTCGGGATAAAAAGTAGTATGTTTTAATCCAGAGCCTAAATTACTGCCATACCAAATTTCATCAAAATCAGTTCAGTAGTTTTTGCGTGAAAGAGTAACAAACAAACATCCATCCATCCATCCCCACAAACTTTCACATTTATAATATTAGTAAGACAATACTTACTTCTTATATTTTACTAGTACCGCGACTTTGTGCGCGCAAAAGTTAATCTTGCGGAAACCGTACAATTTTCCGTGATAAAAAGTAGCCTATGTCCTTCCCCGTGATCTACTTTATATCTCTGCTAAACATCAAAATTGGTCCAGTAGTTTCGGAGCCTTTTCAATGCAAACAAACAAACATACAAACAAACAAACTTAATATTAGTATAGATTAATTAAAGACACATTATTTTGGTCAAAGTTAATCTTTGTGTTTACGTTCATGCTGGGACTATAAGCTCCGGAATCCGGAACACGGGTGAAAATTCAGAGCACTAAAAATAGAACTCTTTGCTAATACAATAGAGTTGGAAATGGAAGTTTCGAGTGTCGAGCTGTCATATATTAGGTCTTTTACCTATGAAATTGCCGTTTTGTATGAAAAAATTTAAACGAATTTTTTTCATGTATTTTTTATTTGTATTAATCGAAGTAATCACCCATGCAATCAATGCATCTTTGCCAACACAGTGGCAGTTTATTGATGCCCTTCTTAAAGAAATCAGCTGGACGGGAGGCATCAAATTCTTCAAAGGCATTTTGTACTGCCTCTCGGGTATTGAAATTTTTTCCCGCCAAGAAGTTATCCAAATTCTGGAAAAAGTAGTAGTCTGTAGGCGCAAGGTCTGGTGAGTAGGGCGGATGATGGAGAGCTTCCAACCCCAGTTCTTGCAACTTGGAGACCGTCTGCTGTGCAGTATGAGGTCGCGCGTTGTCGTGCAGGAGCAGCGGAGACGAGCGATTGACCAATGCTGGTTGGAGATGTGCCAGCTTCTCCATCATTGTGTTCAGTTCTTCACAGTACACATCTGCAGTAATGCTCACCCCATTTGAGAAGAAGCTGTGATGAATCACACCGGCGCTAGACCACCAAACAGTGACCATCGAACGAAAACTTACCCCTAGAAAAGTTTCTAGGGGTAAGTTTTCGTTTAGGGCATTGTTTAGGTGCTGAACCAGGATCTAACCAACTTGCTGAGCGCTTGCGGTTATCAAACATAATCCATTTTTCATCGCAGGTAACAATGCGGTTCAAAATTTCTTCAATTGTGTGTCTCTTGAGCAGTGCAAGGCACGTGTCGACGCGTACTTCGCGCTGGCGATCATTGAGTGGGGCACCCATTTGTAAACCTTTTTACCTTGCCAATTTGACGCAAATGGACCAATATTGTTTTGACGCTAACGTCGAAAGCTGCTGCTAATTCAGCCTCAGTAGATTGTGTATCATCAGCTTCCACAATCGCCTTTAATTCGTCATTGTTGACCATAGTCTTCGGACGACCGCGAGGTTCATTTTTCAGGTCAAAATTTCCAGAACGGAAGCGAGCAAACCAATAACAGGTGGTGCGTTGGTTTGTAGTGTTAGCTCCGTAAACGTCGTTGATGTTGCGTGCCGCTTGTGCCGCGTTGCTGCCACGACGGTACTCATATTCCATAATTACTCGAATTTTTAACGTATCCATGATCACGAAAAAGATTGAAATGCGATGAAAATGTAACACTAATCAATAAACAAATGGCTACTTTTGGAAAAAGAATTCCATGTTTTTAAAATAAAATTAATTTGAAATTAGAATTCTTAGCCAAACAAAAATGATTTTGATTTGAAATGGCCAGTACTGCAGAACGGCAATTTCATAGGTTAATTTCAACGGCAATTTCCTATTATTATGACATTGACATTTGACGTGACACTCATATTGTGTTCCAATTTTCAACTCTATCGTATTGGTGCAGAGTTCTATTTTCAATGCTAAGAATTTTCTACGGCCTTCCGGATTCCGGAGCATATAGTCCTAGCCGTAGATTAAATTGGATCCGAACATATTTTAGGCCAGCCCAACATGATAAATACCAATGCCTTACAGAAGACCTGCATGGTCGTTTCATTCGTTGTTAATACTCACCTCTCCTTTGCCTCCCCCAACCCCGCTACAACGCGCAAGCGTTATATCACAGCGGTTTTCTATGGAGCCATGATGTTTTCTGGTTCGTACCGAAGCATGCCTCTTTTACGGTAATGTGTTTCTTGTAAGTACTTGAAAACTGGACTCACTGTGGTCTTTCTAGGCAGCTGCTCGCACACAGGTCGCGGCGGCAGCGGTCGCCGCGCGTACCAGTCGCGCGACATGCGACTGTCGCTCGCCGCCGACGTTGGCCGCTTTTCGTACTCGTATTGGAACATTGTCAATCTGAAACTAAAACCTATTTTTAAAGCCAGAATAAATTCATCGTTGGGTATCGGAATATCTCAGTGTTCAGATTCCAGACACAGTTATAAGGGTATATAATATCTATTGTACGAATAGGTATCTAATATCCATTGTATGCGATATCGCGGCCCTCATCCACTGACTCCTTGGGATCTTTTTCAGGCCCGTCTGTCCACCTGGTCCGGCCGTCCTAGTCCTACGCCTCGATTGCAATATTTTAACAGTATAAGTATTGTATAATATTAAACGCATTGTCATCGGCCACTGCAGGTTAGATGCCCTGGATATCTGTTTACTGCAGATGGCTGCTGCCTTGAGTTTCGCGGTGAACGGCACTCATTGTCAGAAATGCACTCCATGGCGCCCGCCTGCGCGCGTCGCGGCTGCTATCACTGCTCGGCGCCGCGCCGCCCGCGCCACCACGACGCTCACCGCAAAATTCGGCTCCTCGCTCCATATCGAGGTCATAAAGTTAAGCTTCGATATCTGGCTTATGTATTGTATTAAAGTGATTGAAAGTACGATAGTGTAATAATAGTAATCAACATTTGCACAGGCAAAACCTTCAAGTTAGGCTCGGACTACATCATCCAGAAATCGGAATCTGTCCGACCTGAAAATAATACAGCGCTGAAAATAGAACAACTGTGCTATTGCTGTGAAAATAGTAATAGCTGTAAACCTTAAAAACGGCAGCAATTTGAAAACTAGTGTGTTCGATTTTTAGCTCTATTGCGTTTAGGCGCAGATTTTTATTTTCAGCACTGTTTTTTCCGGCCGGAGAGATTCCGGATAATGTAGTAAGAGCCTAAGATCATTGTGATTTGTACCCCGGGCGTAATATCACTTTATCTTTTTATATCTTTTCCTCGTGTGCAGACTGCGCAGCGTAAAATCCATTAGGCCCCGTGAGAACGCGTTTCTTTTGTTTAATTATACGACCAGCGCCAGCCATTCGTGGTAGACAAGCAAACGTTTGTTTGTCATGAAGACCTTCCTAGTTACAGTAGAAATTTATCAAAAACCTAACATCGACGGAAAAAATACTTTAATTTGTTTTATAACTTAGGAATCACAATCCGTAGATTAATTGTGGGTAAGCCAAAGCTTATTGTCAACAAAAACATCGGTAATGCCTCGGTAATCCCAACAAATTATTTGATAGCGTTGACAGCTATTAATGATAATAGCTCCCACACCGATTTCGGTGACGCTGACCGGTTGATCAGCCTGCATTGTCCTAGCCAAACTTGAAACAACATTTTTTGTTGTTCCAACTTGGCCCCACCTACCCCTTGCGATGCACACGGTGTTGGCGGCGCTACTCCAGAGTCCAGTTTGTTGAAGCCCTTCTTCATTTCCCGTTCCCGTTAAAGAATGACATGTGCCCGTGCAGCAGGCCTCCCATCCCTTGTGGAAATGTCATTTAGTTTCACAAATTTAACATACTTACCCTTTTATCTAAATTTTTTATAAAAATCTCTAACCCGACTACGTAATATGTTAACCGGGCTATTATTACGAATATATTGACACCTCATTTATTAAAATCGGACCAGTAGTTTAGGCGGTACACTAGAACAAACACACATACATACTTAAACATAGACTGCCAAAATCATTACTTTCTTTTAGCTTTGTCGTAGTCGGGTAAAAAGAGATTTACAAACAATTTCGACCTTTAACCATTACAGCCTCAGTATGCAAATGTTGACTACATACAAAATATTTAGTTTAATTTATATATTATTAGTTGATAAGTCATTTATTTTTTTCAAGTAAGGCAACACCTCCCCACGCTGGGTATATAAACCGACTAGTCGGTTTTGAGTTACGGGCCTCTCTACCAAATAAACTAGCCACCAGGCTAGTTATAGTCCGATTTAGCTACAGCGGTCTTAACCCGACCCTTAGCATAGACCCTTTCGAAAAAAAAAAAAAGAGTTACTTAGCTATTTCGTTCGTGGACTTGGGACCGAAAGGGGTGTAACCCTGCTTGGTGAGATCTTTCCTTGTTAACTTTGGTATCTAATTACTTTTCATTTGTATTCTTGTTTTTACGATTGTTTTTACTAAATCAGCTCTTTGTAGTTTGTATTAAGTTTTCTAATTGTGTAAAAAGTAATTTTAAATTTATAAGCTGTTATTTTTTTAAAATAAATATTTTTTGGTTTTAAATAAAAGCCGTTTGTCGGCTTCGTTTGTATTTTTTTTATTGAAATCCACTTCTGGTACCTAAAAATATAATATTCTAAAATATTGAGATATATGTAGGTACCTAATTGATAAATGTATTATTTTATGTGTAATTTCTTTTTAATTAGGTGTATTCCAGTCACAAAAAAGTTTTACATAATTAGTGTGAAAAACCTTCTGAATTAGTTTACTTACATGAAGCACAAAAACATATTTTATAAACATAAACGCAACATTTTCAGAGATATTAGCAAATATTGGGTCATTACATATGAAATTGGCGTTTTGTAAAGGAGGAACATAAAGACTATTTTTTTAAAACATAATATATTTATTTAATCAAAGTATATAGTATAGTATATACCATTGCTATCTGTGCAATTTTGCCATATTATAGGTAGTTCATTGATTCCTTTACTAAAAAAAGCCATTCGGACAGGCGTCAATAAAATCTTTGAAGGCGCTTTGGACTGCCCCATCGGAGTTTTTTTTTACAGCATTTTAGCAGCAATTTAGCAACAATTTAAATTTCGAAAAAATGGTAATCTGTTGGAGCATGATTTTTTGAGTCAATTTTCGCTTGGTGCAGGCTTTGGCTGGTTCGCCAGGATCCAGCCATTGCGATGAGCGTTTCCGATTGTCGTACAGGATCCACTTTTTATCACAGGTAATATATCACATAACACAGGTTATAATCCCTTCATTATTGTGTCGGTTGAGTAATGTAACGCAGCAGTCGACTTTGTCGAGTTTGTCGTTTTGCTGCCTTTTTCACCTTTCCAATTTGCTTCAAGTGGATTAAAACAGTTTTATCACTAACACCGCAGCCTGCAGCTAACTCGGACGTGGTATGCGATGGATCCACTTCCACAATAGCCTTCAATTCTTCATTATCAAAATTTCCAGAACGAAAACGTTGGACCAAAAAACGCAATACGAAACTGTGTTTTCATTTGCGACACTTCGAGCCGTTTCTGCAGCACTGGTGCCACGGTTTTCATACTCGAAAATAATACGATATTTCAAGTTTTCCATATTGTCAACAGAGTAACGCAAATAAAAAACCAAAAGATGAAAAAACAAATGAATTACGGTTTTCGAAACACAAATGCATGAAGTAAATAGCGGTGTAAATTTGAAATTGGAATTCCTAACCAAAGAAGATATTATATTTGAAATCAAAGTGGCCAGTACGACAAAACGCCAATTTCATATATATAGGACCTAATATTTTTGGTTATTACTTCTGTTTTATAATTTTAAATACTTAATTGAAAGATTAATAATGTAATTATAATTGGGAATAAATGTGGGAAGTTACTATTGTACAAAGTATAATATCGTCTGGGTTTTATTTCTAGCTGTTATGCATATTATGATTTGAATCGTTTTAGGCGGCACTAAGTGTAAAAGTTATGATGAGTCACAAACGGTTATAATGTTTAAAGTGTCTAAAGCAGCGGTTCTCAAACTTTTTTGGTGACGGAACCCTTTTGGAAAGCAAAATACTTGACGGAACCCTACAATAAAACAATAGTTTTTAAAAGTGTATTCTTTATTAATAAACATAATAAAAGTACAATGTAACAGTTACTGATTATTACTTACTTTAACATGCCACATGGCAAGTGTTGCATATTGACAAAAGTAAGTGTCAATGTCATTTTTGACATTGACAGATGTCATGAAGTAAAGCCTATCTAGTTTTACTAGTTTATTTTAGTTGGCCAAAAGGCTATAAATAGTGTAGACGTATATTATTGTGTTAGGCATATCTCATATGTATTACGTATCTGTGTTAAGCACCAATAAAGGAGAATATAAGAATTGTTGCTGTATTATTATCATCACCACTCAAGCACAAGAAGGACATACAAATCAAGAGGTCGTAGCCCGCTACAGCAAGTACATTATTACAAGATATTAAAAAAGAAAAAATCTAACTAATGGGAGGTATGAAACTGTTTTTTATTTTTCATTAATTGGTTGATGTCAGGTTTGATAGAAGACAGTTGCAGTCTCATATCAGGTTCGGCGTACAGTCTATTGCGATATTTTGTTTTCGTGGCTGCATACGTTGAGAATCCTGTTTCGCTCAAATATGTTGTTGGGAACGGGAGAAGAATATTCAGAGCCATTTTGCCAAGCATTGGATATTCATTACGAATTCTGCACCAAAAATCGTTGAGGCATCGTTTTGAACAGTGATTCCATACTTGTGTCTGATGACATTTCTAAAAGAGATTCATATATCTCGTTTGACATACTTTCGGGCTTTTGCAAGTTGGGTAAAAAAGGATTATGAATCCATGAATTCAGTTTTATTTTTGTATTCTGTTCTTCGGGAAAATACTTTTCAAAAGATGCGCGCATCGAAGTGAGATATTGGACCAATTCTTTACACATATCATCTTGAAACATTTCTGATTCGTTATCGCTAACAAACTCACTGAGTGACGTAAAGCTTTCTATTTCTCTCTTATCAACGCAAACAATCCAAAAAATTTATTTTCTTTTGAATGCAGTTATTTTGTTATAGGCCTGGAACACTGTTGACTGTTTACCTTGCAATGATAAATTCAATTAGTTTAGTTTTTGAAAGATATCCGCCATAAAAGACAATCGGAACAACCAAGTTTTTATCATACAAACGGTCTTTCAAATTAAAAGAAGTATCAGCTGAAGGAAACATTTGTAACTCCGCTCTAAGTTCAAATAGCCTTGTTAAAGTTTTACCCCGAGACAGCCATCGCACTTCTGTATGGAGCAGCAGTGTTTTATGTTTGCTGCCATAATCTTCACACAATAATGAGAACAATCGGGATTGTAGTGGTCGTGATTTGATAAAATTAATTATTTTTACCGCTTCGTCCATAACTAATTTTAGATTTGACGGCATTTGCTTCATCGCAAGTGCTTGTCTATGCAGAATACAATGGCTGGAACTACAATTAGGCGCTTTATTTTTTATGCGTGACACTGCTCCTGTTGTTTTACCTGTCATCGCCTTGGCCCCATCTGTACAAATGTCAATGCAATCATTCCAACTGAGATTATTTTCTTCAAAAAATATGTTTATTTTATTAAAGGTAGTGTTTGTAGGCAGCGGTGAACACATAAGCATGTCTTCTTCAAAAGAACTTTCATATGGATATCTCACGATAACCAGCAAGATAGGCAGACCAGCGACATCAGTTGACACTTGACTCGTCCATTTGCAAGGCGAATCGTGTTTTTGTAGACATGTAACTAGTTCTTGTTTGACGTAGCTTGCCAGATCATGGATTCGCCGTGAAACAGTATCGTTTGATAGCGTTACAGTAGAAAGACGCTTTGCAGATTAGTCATCGAGCATACATTTTGTTATGTCTAACACACAATATGGCTTTATTAAATTTTCAGCGATAGTGTGCGCTTCACCTGCTTGTGCAATGCGATAGCTAACTAAATATGATGCCTCCGTGGCCTTTTCATTGATAGTTTGTGTTACATGCATCATATTTTTTTGACTTTCCAATAACTGTTCTTTTCTGCGAACAAAAAATTATTTATTCTTGTCTTTAGACTCGGGGTGTATAGTTTCTAAATGTCGGCGCAATTTGGCAAGTGCCATGGAACTATTAGGAAGCAGTTTACTACATAGCATGCAGAGAGGTGATCCGTTGGAATCAACAAATCCGAAACTGATATATGATTCATCGTACTTCCTTTTTTAGCTTGTTCACAACTATAGTGTCTAATTCAGAGGCGGCTTTTATCAAAGGGACTGCGCGCTCACAAGTATACGCGCGGCGGCGGCGCGGCGGGCGGAGTCAAAACGTTCGACAAGAGAGAGGTTTTGATTTTTTTTTCTAAATTCTTGCGGAACCCCTACAGGGGTATCGCGGAACCCTAGAGTTCCGCGAAACACACTTAGAGTATAGCTGGTCTAAAGTATCTGTAGGTAATTACTTTAAACCTTATGTAATATAATATTAACATCAGCCTCCGTGGTCTAGTGGTTAGAGCTTGGCTCTCGACTCGGAGGTCGTGGGTTCGATTCCCGCTTTGGAGCAAAAAAAAAGTTGTTTCCAAGTTTGGTTAGGACAATGCAGGCTGACCACATGATTGTCTGACAAGAAAGGTGATCCATGCGTCGGATGGGCATGTAAAAAGTCGGACCTGCGCCTGATCTCTCGCCAGTCGTGTCGGTTATCCGTCACTGGGTTACGAGAGTAAAGGAAGATAGAGTGCTATTGTGTACTGCGCACACAATTGGGCACTATACAATTACTCCTGCGTAACTGACCTGGTTTCAATGAAACCGGCCACCGTCACCGAAATCAGTGTGGGGAGGGTTATAATATAATATTAACAAGTAAATTGTGTTGTTAGATTATTAGTGTTCTGCAAATAGAAAGCAGTCTTTTATTAAAAGTCATAGCTACCCACATGTTGTTTTATGTTATTTCCGAATTAATAAACAATTTTGACTAATCTCTATTTTATATTTCAAACTGTGATAATGATAAAGATCTGTTTTTAGAGATATATATATATATATATATATATATATATATATATATATAATTAATTGCTTGGGTAGGTTGAGATAAATGTATTTTCTATAAAAATTACATGATCGAATTTAAATATCAGTAAATAAATTCCTGGTAATAGATTAGAATCAGTTTACTTTAAGTTCATAAAATTATGTCGGTATCCTGATCTGACAATATATTATTTGTACATTGGAAAAGTCATCCATTTGAGAATTAATCCCTTTTAATTTTGATATTCTATAGCCCAATCTGTCCTGTGCAATGCATTCCGCAACGTAATAATATACAATAATTTGATCTAGGAGAAAACAAGTGATAATGTTTTTTTTTAATAAAGAGGCCGGTAAATTAAATATGAAAGGCTAAAAAATGTAGTGACCGCTAAGTGGGTCGGTTTGCTCCACTTGTCATGCACATCTCAGGTGAAATCATATTCCCATATTATGGGAAACGCAAATATCGTGTTCCTTCTCACGAGTCGCGACGTGTACTGGTTTCTATGACCATTTCCCATGTCCTTCACCGAAATTGTATGGGAATTGTTAAAATAAGTAGGTACTACTAATAGCCACTATGTGGTATAATTTGCGTACACAAAATCTCGATACACTTACGACTCCTCTGGTGTTGCGACTTGGATCCGACTGCTCGTTTGCGCCCTGTATTTCATAATAAAATATGAAATTCGACCATATATTTTGTGACGATTGTTTTCTATATTATTGGTACCAATAATACGCTACATTGTTTCCTATTGTTACCTATTATATTCTATTGTATCTTTGTTAACGGTTAGATTGAATTGGATCTATGGAGTAGTCGCAGAGTAGAAAATATAATATGGCCGGAATTCTAGGTCGTTGCTTCAAAATGGACTTAAGAATTTCTCGAATATGTCCGCCTTGTTTGAATGCGTTGAACTTAAGACATCGTATTCTATTCACAATCATGTCTTAAGATTAACTTTTTTAAGTAATTGGTGCTGGAGAATTTCTTATTGAAGAAAATGCTTGAGCATTTCTCATTTTATTTTCGCGTGATTCCGTTTGTTTTATGTTTTATAAGCCAAGGAAATTAGGCATAAATGACATTCATGACAGTATGATAAAATAAATAAATATTTGTTAAGCTTCTCCAGTTTTTATTTAAAAAAAAATTGTTATCAAAAGGACAACTACGAGAAAACAGTACACCGAGTTTTTTTTTATTATTTAAATATGGCATCGGCTTATAACCATTTGCCAGTGTCAAATTAAAAAGGCGGGAAATAGAATTTTCGTTTCAATTTTCAACCCCGTATTCCTATATCGTCAAGTCTAAAGTATAGTCAAAGTCCAAATATATAGTCAGTACAGTCCATGAGTCATGTCAGTCGATTCAGTAAAGTGGTAGAAGCTTGACTGAAAGTTCCTAGTGAGTTTTCGCGGGAAACACAAATTAGCACGTTTTTAGAAGTTGTACCACTTGCCCACACTTGTGCACGTTAACGAATATTTAATGGTTAATATTCTACCAATATTACACATTAAGCACGGAGATAACACAAATTTATGAAATATTACAAATTCCACAACGTTACCCGTTGAACTCCCCGGAAAATCTCCTAAACCGAGGTTGAGCGACATTTATTTCTAAATATATTTAAAAAGTTTATGCACATTATTGAAAGTAAAAAAAGTGATAGTGATACTTTGGAATATAAAGACGAAGATTCATCACTAATATCTCCAATATCACTCGATTCGGACGAAGACAAATTCATTTTTATCACAATTTTAAAAAATTATCGTTATAAAAAGGTGTCTGGAGTTTCTTAAGTCACCTTTGGAGATGACTTGAAAATATAACCTCACTTTGAAACCAGTACAGTCTTATTGGGATAAATAAGACCGCCTTATATGACTGTGAATAAAAAACTAATGCCCGTTTTCACCAACTGATTCCTAAACAACTCTTATGTAAGTGACCCTTTGGATAGGTGGTCTCCTAAAATTGGCCCCTACCTAATTTCATTTTCATCAAGCTGGGTAACACTTAGCTATGGAACTCCTAGTTAAGTGACAGTATTTTTTTTCTAATTTGCGCTCATACTATTGATATTTTATCGATAAATGTAACATTGCAAATTCTAGTATAAATAATTCACAGATAAATAATATAACATAAATAAATCCAAGTTAGTGTACTGTTGTATGCTTTGATAAATTATTCAGCAATTTTAATAACTAAATTAGTAAGACGATGACGTACAGCATTTTTAAAAATGTACTGTGCTGTTAATTAAAAAGTAATAATGTCAGTTTTACTGATGAGTGACAGACGAGTTATTTGATGTTGTTTATTTACAATTCATGTTCGTTTATTCTTTTGTGGTTAATTATTATATCATTTTTGATTAGATTAATTAAAAATATTTTTCATTAACTACAGTTCGCTGCCTGCTACTTGTGATATACCTATTTGTATGAAATTATATCAGAGACGTCCAAGTAGGTAATGGTACATGTAAATACATAAGTATTAAAAGAACAATCACTGCTTTTGATTTCGACATGATATTCAAGTATTATTAGAAATTTTTTTGGTTAAGGAGTATGTAGGTAAGTACGAGAAAAGTACCTAAATGTAAAATGTAAATGAATAATACACTGACTTGTCTTTATACTCAAGATGTTCAATTTCTAATAAAAATATTACCCTCTGTTTTGTTGACCTACATCGGATGAAGAAGTCGATATCATATCATACTCTTTGGCGATATAAACGGGGTCTTTTTGGTAGCAAGTCATTAGAAAATAATCCAAGCACTTCAACAGCGCCTAAAGTTACCAATAACTGGCATAGATCGTCTTCCATTTCAAGAGATTTATGTTTTTTCAATCACAATGTAATGTTAGGTGACAGTTAAGGCGCGAAATATCGGGCCCCTAAAGTTAGAGGCCCTCCTAAGGTCTTAGGTGACACCTAAGTGTTGGTGAAAACAATTTTTCTTAAGACGCGCCCGAAATGGCCGCTAAGGGATACTTAAAATTAGGAGTCAGTTGGTGAAAACGGGCATAATACTCGTAAATATTTGCTTAAGAATCGATTGTGAATTTGAATTTGAAAAAAAAAAAACATTTGAATAGTTCTTGCCTGATTAAGTCCATACTTAAGACAATGCTTAAGTTACGACTGTGAATCGAAACGTCACCTTAAGCATGTCTTTCTTAGAAATAGGAATCGACCATGAATACGGCGAATCGTCGCCTTAAGTATGTCTTTAAGGCGAACTTAGAAATAAAAATCGACCAAGAATACAGCGAAACGTCTCCTTAAGCATGTCTTTAAGGCGAACTTAGAAATAAGAATCGACCAAGAATATAAATATAATAATTTAAAACTTTCATGTTTACTCTCTTAGGGGTTGAATATTAGAAAACGCTTAAATACGTAACTCATTATTTTTCTTATACGTAGGTACTCAATTCATACGAAATATCATGCTAATGTGTCCAAGGAATAAAAAAGTTTCATACAAATTTTTATCCCCTATTTCACCACCGTGGGGGTTGAATTTTGGAAAATCTTTGCTTAGTAGATGCCTAAGTCATATGAGAAATACGTGTGCAAAATTTCAAGGATTTGGCCTGTACGTTGATACATCAGTCAATTAGCTTTTATATAGATATATCTATATACTTACGTACCGAGAATCAGCTTTCATAGAAGGATCCAAATATTAGGTTCTTACATATGAAATTGGCGTTTTGTCGTACTGGCCACTTTGATCTCAAATATATCTTTCTTTGGTTAGGAATTCCAATTTCAAAATACCACTATTTACTCATGCATTTGTGTTTCAAAAACCTTAATTCATTTGTTTTTTCCTCTTTTAGTTTTTTTTGCGTCACTCTGTTTACAAAATGAAAAATTTGAAATATCGTATTATTTTCGAGTACGAGTCCCACCGTGGCACCAGTGCTGCAGAAACAGCTCGAAGGATTAATGATGTGTATCGCGGCGGTGTCGCAAAAGAAAACACAGTGCGTTTTTTGTTCCAATGTTTTCGTTCTGGAAATTTCGAAATGCAGAACAAGCCCCGTGGACGGCCGGAGACCAAAGTTGATAAAGAAGAATTGAAGGCTATTTTGGAAGCGGATCCATCGCAAACCACGGTCGAGTTAGCTGCAGGCTGCGGTGTTAGTGATAAAACTGTTTTAATCCACTTGAAGCAAATTGGGAAGTTAAAAAAGCTTGAAAGGTGGGTACCTCATGAATTGAGTGCAGCAAACCGACAAACGCGCGTCGACTGCTGCGTTACATTACTCAACCGGCACAATATTGAAGGGATTTTAAATCGAATCATTACCTGCAATGAAATGTGGATCCTGTACGATAATCGGAAACGCTCATCGTAATGGCTGAACACTGGCGAACCAGCCAAAGCCTGCACCAAGCGAAAAATGACTCAAAAAAGTTACTTGTGAGTAAAGATTTGGTTGGCTAGCTGCTCAACAACCGAAGTTGGTCATTCGCTCTAGGCCACTGCTGCTTCAGAAAAACGCTAGACCACACATTGCACAACAGACGGCTACCAAATTAGAGGAGCTTCAATTGTAATGTCTAAGACATCCACCGTACTCCCCGGATCTTGCTCCAACAAATTACTATTTTTTTCGGAATTTGGATAACTTCTTGCAAGGGAAAAAATTCAACTCCGATGGGACAGTCCAAAGCGCCTTCAAAGATTTTATTGATTCCTGTCCGAATGGTTTTTTTAGTAAAGGAATCAATGAACTACCTATGAGAGGGCAAAAGTGCATAGATAGCAACGGTATATACTTTGATTAAATAAATATATTATGTTGAAAAAAAAACGACTTTATGTTCCTCCTGTACAAAACGCCAATTTCATATGTAATGACATAATATATTCAAATTTCAAAATGTTGGGGTCCCCTTTAACGGCCCACATTGTTGCACACAATTGTGGACACATCGTATGCTTGTAGTAGTGCAATCAAATCGAAAGCTCACTATGTAGCTTTTTGTCTGTTCGTCTTTCTTTAATCTGTGGTATAGTTATCAGTTGGTATGCAATACATGGGTAGCGATTTCTACTGGTTAAGTTAACTAAGTATGGAGTCCAAACTTTAATTTCTGGACAATATCCTAGGTATAAGCAAACACAATACCCGGAAAAAGCATAGACACTAATTACTTGCCTACTATATGTAACTTTATTTATTATTCAATTCAATTATAGAAGTTATTATTCAAATCAATTGAAGAAACAGTATAACTTATTTTTTCCTTTCTATTAGAAGGTCTTTATTGTTTGGCCTCATTTTAATTGTCTTCTGTTATGAAATTCACTTCAATTCTAGGTTATTGTTTTATTAATAGCACCCGGGTCAGAAGGCACAGTGCCTTCTGCCTAGGCCAATAATCACTTAGCTATTTACTATTCCAAGTGGCCTCAAAGTACCCAAAGTGTAAAAAAGGGAGCCTATTACAGAGACTTCGCTGAGCGCCGCGTCGCGTATCGTCTCATTTTGGAGTGAACTTACCCTAAATAAACAGGACAATGATGATCCTGTGTGGCGACTAAACGTCAATTGTCTCAGTCCCTATCTTTATTTAAGCGATATACATAATATGTTGACGAGGTCACCATAGATAGCTTATGGTTTTTAAGGTTCCGTACCCAAAGGGTAACAACGGGACTATAAATTACTAAGACTCCGCTGTCCGTCCGCTGTCTGTCTGCTGTCACCACTCACCAGTCACCAGGCTATATCTCATGAGCCGATATACAATGGAAATTTTTACGGATGATATCTTTGTGTTGCGGCTAATTAGTTAGTCGATAAATAATAAAAACAGAAGAAAAAAAAAATTAAAGAGCGCCATAACGTGATTTTTCGCCGTTTATCAGACCTTCCGCGTGCGAATCCGACTCGCACTTTGCCGGTTTTTTAAGATATAGTATAAGATTTGATATGTAAGTATAAAATACAGAATCATAGACGTATTTAGAATGCATTCGATAGGAACTTTTTCGATAGTTCGATAAAAAACTAAAAATAGAATTCGGTCAAAGGTTGGCTGTTTACCATACTTTACTAATTTTTAGGATATTTTATTTTTATCACTTTTTAACTTTTGCTCGTGAGTCGTGACTCGACAACGTGGACTTTTGTATCAAAAATTCAAGTAGGTACTTATAACTTATTACTATTATAATTCAGCTGCTAGACTATCTGTTCAGTACCAGTTTAATCTAAACGTAACCAAAAAGAAGAAAAAATATTAAGTCTTTTGTGTAGGGTCAAAGTAAAGCTTAATATAGGGACAATGATTTTATTGACGATTGCACACCTTGGAAATAGGATGGTCACCTGCAAGGCTGCTTCTATGTACTTTATTAAGTAGGTGTCCTGACTTTTGTAAATACTATAATATATTGACCAAGTTTTTATATTGTAAAATATATTTAAAAAAAAAAACATCTCTTTGCTAAAAGGTGGCCCCGGGCGAGTTTCTTAAGCCGCCGGTTCTTCTCGCCGGGTTAGTTCCCGAACCGGTGGTAGGCATCACGTAGGGACAATTCCGCAAGTGTTATTATTAACCTAGGTAGGTTATATAGAAATAAAACTTGCAGAATTTGAATTAAATACGACTAAAATGAATTTGTATATACACATAGTAAGTACATAGTACCCTTTCTATTTTTTTTATTGCACGTATGGAGTGCAGAGGAAAGGAGAATTACTATCTCTGTATGTAAAAAGTGTCCGCTGAAATGAGTCGTATTAGGGTGGCGCCACAGTAGTAACAGGGTACAATCAAAGTACATAAATGAAGTTAGCAATAAGAGTCGGAGTAAAGTAAGTTACCTAGTTAACTCAATTATCTTCACTCCATCTTCTCCAACTTCATATCATACCCTCTTATGACTCTAGCGCCACTATGGTCAGTTTTGGAACTTTTGGAACTGTTATTTGACTACTTTTGTCGGACACTTTATACCTTTTCTGCCTTAGTGATAGTCCTCCTTTCCTCTACCCTGCATAATTGCACGGTAAACATGTGAAGTCATTTCGCGCGCTATTGGCTTTTCGTTTGCGTTTGGAATCAATTGGATCTAAACAGATAATTCTAGAAGTTGATTTGTAAATACTAGCTTCTGCCCTCAGCTTCACCCTCGTGAAAAGTATCCCACAAAGACTACTTTTTCAGGATAAAAGTAGCACATGTGTTAATCCACATGTTAAACTACTACCATACCAAATTATGCGTTCAGTAACAAACATCCATCCATTCATCCACACAACCTTTCACATTTATAATAGTAATTAGTAGGTAGTAACTAGGATATTAAATAGTAATAAGAACTTGAGTTTTTGATATTGGTACATAGCTTATTCTAAAATTTAGAAGATTACGACCAATCAATTATTCACGAGGCAGTATATAAAATTGTATGTGAATATTAGTATAATTTTTGTACTTGCATATTTTTTAATTCCCATAAAAGTACGCATATGGAAAATGTAGCCACATTTTCACTATACAATCACAGATTATAAAACAAAATATCAACACTTTATCTGTCCTTAATAGTCTGTAATTATTCAAAACTAAGCAACGTTTGCTATATTTGTAATTCAGATTTGGTCAATACTCATTAAGTGACGGTTTAAGGTGATAAGGGCGTTTTGAGGTAATAAAACAACACTCGTACCGAAGGGGGCGTACATAAATTGCAGTTATAAGGGGTTTTACTCCCCACCCTGGTGAGATATCGTGAAATTCGCGTCGACCCTAATCCCACGAGAAATGTGAAAAAATAATAATAAAGCAAGCAGAAAAAAAACGTAATATTTGCTGAGACCCCTGAGAAAAGTGAGATTTGGTCAGATACGGCT
Source organism: Phengaris alcon alcon (assembly GCA_037179445.1). Taxonomy (NCBI): domain Eukaryota; kingdom Metazoa; phylum Arthropoda; class Insecta; order Lepidoptera; family Lycaenidae; genus Phengaris; species Phengaris alcon. The sequence continues at coordinate 635,596 of JAYRCH010000138.1, read as the reverse complement.
GGACCCCCTCCCCCCTAAATACCTCACGTAATTTATGATCCCCACCATACCATACTTACATAAGGCAACCGGACAGCTACTTACTACGTAAATAGTTTCCTATTTCTCCAAGTTGCGTCTTTATAACGGATTTTCATGTTTCATGATATTTACCTGGTACCTAGGCTACGCGTTAAACTGTTATCCTAATCAAAATCTGTGTGGTATCTATAAATCATTTAAAAGTCAATATTATGTTAATAGATGTTGATAGATCCATATCAATATCCATTCAGCTTATATTGGCGGTCAGTGAAAGTTCTAGAAGATTTACAGCCTGTGTTGTCAGTGGTTTGGTTTATATCGAAATGTTACCAAATATTAAGACCGGTCTTAGTCGAATAAAATAATATTATTATGAAAGCTTGAAATGGAACTATTTAAATTCACGTATATGAAGTTTTAACACTTATATTATGATCTACCGGCCGTATACTCAAACACTACTTAATGTTAAGGGCTTATTAAATCAGAATATTAGACGCGCAGCATGCGATTTGAGAACCTGTTAATTTTCAAAAGTTTAACTATAAAATTCTAAAATAGATATGTCCCTTGTTTAGGTAATATGTTAAAATTTATTCAAATTTCCACAGGAACCGTACATTTTGTTGAGATAAAATAACGAATACCTATGTAAACAAATGAAGTCTACATGCGACACATAAACAGATCATATTTAAATGTAGCTTAATTTATCTCAGTTCCTCTCATTTCGTTTCCATATTAAACTCTAGACTACCTAAGTACCGACACATTATTTATCTTTGAATTTATTGTAAAAATTATGGAAAATAATAGGTACCTACCCAAAATACCAATCTCCTTCGAAAATAAATCACGTTTTAACGTGACAAGCTTTTAGAAAAAGTAAGGACGTTACATTAACACACAAGTATACTTACATAGTTTTTGTCGCTTTTTTTTACGATCAATAATATTTCTTGAAAGAATAATAAAAAATTAAATTTTTCATGTCAGATTAGGTTTGAATGAGGCTCGGATAATGTTTGATAAAAAAGATATTCAAAACAAGAAGAAACAAGCGAACGCTGATGATAATTATTATGATGCAAAAAGGAACTCAAACAAAGATTCCTCCTAGCAGCAATTAACCTAAACAGGAAACATCTTAACGCGTTCCTGACTACCGCCACTACGCATCGTTTCGTATTATACTTATTTTGTAATGTCTCCCGAGTCCCGTATAAAGAATGTCTTTGTTAATTAACTTTTTTACTCTGTTCTTATCGTAGTTTATTTCGGAATGTAGATTATATTTTATGTCTCTGTATAAAATATAATCTAGGTACATTCTTGTTTACTACGTATTATATTACTTTCGTTAATATTACTATAAAATATACATAATACGAGACTAAATTTTTCAAAGGCTAAAAAATTAGCAAATATGTAGACAGGTCAGATTATACTGGACCATTTCATAACTATTTGTAAAGTTTTGCGGCACTGATATTGCTCATATCAAATCGAACGTATATTAATGAACTTACCGATTACTTGCACTTTTATTGCGTTCAAATCACAAACACATCACTTCGGTTTTATTTCAACGTCTTGTTCTAATTGTAAAAAAATCACGACCAAATTAATTTCTAATTTGGAGTTCTATAAATCTTTTTTTGTTTATTTTTCAAACGCGTATTTTTTTATAGCGCGTGCAAAGGGGATCGTAGTTTTTGCCTCACTGAATCGTGTATTACAGTTAGTCGGGGACAGTTATGAAAGTAAAGATGGAAGGAGAAGGAGATGCGTTGTTAATTTAGATTATTTTCGTGTCATTATCCATCTTTATTAGCCTATCTTGAGTTTTGAAATCTTTGATTTTTGTACTATTTTTATTAGCTTTTGCGGGTCGTCAGGCAAAATACAAATTTCTTAGCTCTTGTCTAAAAAACGTGTTATTCGGAGTTAAAAACATTATGATGATGATATTTTGTTGCTATTTTATTTTTTATTATACCCTTTTTTAGGGTTCCATCTGTCTGTCCGCGCTTCTAGCTTCTGTAATTATGAATATAAATGGATGAAATTTGGTATACTTAGTTATAACACAATCGTGTTTTGGAATCATAAAATAATAATAATTTTATATTTTAGGGGTGGCTCTCCATACGTGTGAAGTGCGGTTAAAAAATATTTTTAGATTCTATCCCATCGTGTGGGAAATCGTTGAATAGGTTTTTTTAAATAAAGGAAAGGTTTCATACAGGACTTTTGTACAAAGTCGATCATTTTGAGTAATTGGCCTCCAAAGTGGTTTTTAAGTTGGTCCCTCCCATGTCATTTCTAAACTGTAGGAGATAGAAACTTGTAAGTTTCCATGCTGATATATCATGCTAAAAACTCTTTAGGAAAATAATTTTGAGCGAAATTGGACAATAACTTTTGAAGTAAGTCAACGAAAACCTATTGCGCGTTGAAAGTTACGGAACCCTCCTTAGACATGTGCTGACATGCTCTTGGTTAGGTTAGGTTAGGTTATTTGACGACTTCCAACACTCTGCTCAATACTCACCACCGACATCGAATATACTATTTTTTTTCAGGCGACTACCCCATAGTTTGGGGTAATATTTAGGCATTTTTTTAAAAATTGACAGGTTGCTAAGACGATTTTTTGTTTTAGGTATCCGTTTGCGTGATATTCAACTTGAAAGCGCATTTTTTTGTCCATTTTTGCGTCGCCTCCGCTATATATAAAAGCTGCTAGCACGAAAAATATGAAAAAAAAGGATGATTATAGTGCATGTGATGAACTTTGAAGAAAAACTATAACGGCTCATATAAGTGCTAGTTCAGGTCTCAGGAGTGAAAGAGAATGTAATACATTACTGATTACACTATATTAGGAGTTATAGAGTCCTAACTTGTAAAATGTGCTTACTTAGAATACTTGATCCAAAAGTGACGAAATAATAAGTATTATGTATAATATTGGTTTAATGGTATGAAATAATTCGTGCGCAAGTCCGATTCGCACTTGGCCGGTTTTTACTGTTATATGAACTATAGAATATATTTTTAAATTGTAATACATAATACATATTATTCTCCTAATTATTATTGAGTTCTACTTAGTTAAAGCTCAATTTGTTTTGTATGTTAACATACATAGGTGATATGACTTATTACCGTTTATTTTTAAGATGTAAGTGGGCGATTCGTGTTGGACTACCGTTCCTAATAGTGATGTAACGAATGTCTTTTTTTTAGCATTCGCGAACGCGAATGCGAATGCGAATATTCAGTTTTGTTAGTATTTGGCGCCAATTTGTCTTTGGCTTGGCGGCAGTCGCGTTCGGACAAGGTTCGTTACGTTTGTATCTTCCGAGTATTGCCGAGTTCATACGAACTCATCTAAATAATGGAAGTAAAAGAAATAATTTTGTGTTTTTTGTTAAGTATGTATGTAACTTTTATGGTTTATCGTAGAAGAATAATGTTTTTGTTTAATTATTACTTTTAGTTTTGTTCAAGGTGTTGATATAATTAAGTTCCTAACAACTCAGTTCCTAACCAAGTGATAAAATAAAGACTAAAATGTGAACCTTACGAAGTTAAGTTACTTTTTCTCTAAATAAAAAAATTAAATGAAAGGATTTTGATTTTATTAACCTAATGTTACCTTCAACTTGTTTTTGTTTTCTGATATTCATATTCGCAAAAAATTTGCGAATGCGAATGCGAATGCGAATATACAAAAATGTGCGAATATTCGCGAATGCGAATGCGAATGCGAATATTCGTTACATCACTAGTTCCTAATGCTAGAAGTTAGAACTAATGTAGGTTAGCATATTAGCACGTTCTTGGTAAATTTTAACCGTTGTAGAATAACTTTGTAAATTGAACACTGTGATACATTTTTGATTCTATTTATACCAATATGATATGTAGAAAAGTATTACAAGAAAGATCTGTATTTTTATTCTTAGCAAAATTATACTAACATAACAGACGAACTATGAAAATAAATCATAATATACCAACAACTATGAATGCTCTCAGAATCTAAATCTAAGTCACATCAAAAACTTACACTTTACAGCATTTTACTATAGAATTTTGAAATAGTAAATTAACACAAATACACATTTATACCAAACGGAAACCTCATTTAGGCAAGCAGCGATTTGTTACGCGTGGCAGGCCTGTAACACCACATATTAATTTGTGGTACATCACGATGATAATATGTACAGAGTATAGACACAGAAAATTTGAGGCGCAAAAATTATGAAAACTAAGCAAACAACAACATTGCAATTTTTTATAATAAAATTATGAAAAATACATTTCGTACATTCATCATTTAGAATATTTTTGTCACAAAACAAAAAATATCCTAGTTTGTCAATGATCATTGTCACTATATAATTTATAATTAATTATATTATATTAATATATAATTTATATAAATTTATCATAAGACAGTAATTTTTTTATTTTTTTAAATAATCACTGCGGCTTCATGATACTGTTAGTATGTTTTGCGTGGATCGGAACACAAATAATAATTGAAGAATCTTCGGGTAGTTTGAACAACTTCAACAAATAGGACAATTGACACCTCAGTCCTCCCGTGACCACGGCTGCTGGAAAGTAGCCGAAACGTCGGGAAAAAGAAAAGTGCACCGCGACACAATCCTTAAGTGTTTAAAACAATTTTTAAATAATGTCAATGACGAAAATCATTGTTAGCAGGAATATAATTGAAACAGGATCATTTTAAACAATATGTAGATACATATTTTTATACTATGTCTATAATATTAAGTTTTCTAACAATGATCCTACAGACAAAATGAAGAACAGTTTTGTAGGTCTTTATTTTATATTTTTTGTTCATTGGTATGAAATAATAATAACTAATATTTTGATATTAAATATTGTTGGGCATTAGGTAAGTAATTGTATAAGTAAATATTACTTTTAAGTAATCAATTCAGAGTTATTTAACTTCTCAGTTACTATGATCTATCATATGATCCTGTCGTCAATATAATGTACTGATGTCCCACCCTCACCAGTCTCTCCTTACACTCTTACTGATAAAACATATTATATCAACTAACTACCTACTAAATAACTTATTATATCTAAAACATAGTATTAGTGAGTACATTAAGCGTATGCATCCCACTAGTTTGTACGGTGGGTCAATTCTGAGGTACAGGGCGCCAAAGGTACGAATAAACTATTCTTGCAGCCTTTGAACTGGTGGTAGCTTTTAAGGTAGCTTAGAAAACTCGAAATGAAAGGGGCGTTTGCGACAAAACAGTTTATCTGTGTAATTAAAAAACTATAAATATATTTTAATGGATTTGCGGACAAAACACAGTGTACAGTGGAATTAACATATTAATAAATGTTGAAAACTCAAATCGTTTCCGAATGATGTCGGTGAAATGGAAATCCCATTTTATGTAGAAGTTGTTTTTATAAAGGTCTTTTTGATTAATAAATTTGTCATTTGTGTTATAAACTTCGCTCAATTGGGTTATGCTGCAGCTAATGTGACTAAACGAAGCTAAAGGTCTAATCTAAAAGGATATGAATTCTACATTAAATTTTATTTTCTTAGTTTAGTTAAAAAAATAGGTATTCCGCAACCAAAATCTCTCATATGTTCTCTAGACTTTGGAGTTAGTCTTAGCAAAGTAAGAAGCAGGTAGTTTAAAACTATAATATAACTAGCTGTTGCCCGCGGCTCCACCCGCGTAAATATACTATCGAGTATCCCGCGGGAACACTGTACTTTTACTGGATAAATAGTAGCCTATGTGTTAATCCAGAGTCTAAACTACTACCATACCAATACCAATTTCATCAAAATCCGTTCAGTAGTTTTCGCGTGAAAGCGTAACAAACAAACTTACATTCACATTTATAATATTAGTGTGGATATTAGGTCCTTACATATGAAATTGGCGTTTTGTCGTACTGGCCACTTTGATCTCAAATATATCTTCTTTGGTTAGGAATTCCAATTTCAAATGTATCGGGCTATTTACTCATGCAAAGTGTTTCGAAAACCGTAATTCGTTTGTTTTTTCCTCTTTTGGTTTTTTCTTTGCGTCACTCTGTTTACAAAATGGAAAACTTGAAATATCGTATTATTCTCGAGTACGAGTTCCACCGTGGCACAATGCTGCAGAAACGGCTAGAAGGATTAATGATCTGTATGGCGGCGGTGTCGCAAAAGAAAACACAGTGCGTTTTTGGTTCCGTTTTCGTTTTTGGTTTTTGTGAAATCGGATCCTTTGCAAACCACGTCCGAGTTAGCTGCAGGCTGCGGTGTTAGTGATAAAACTGTTTTAATCCACTTGAAGCCAATTGGTAAGATGAAAAAGCTTGAAAGGTTTGAGAATTGAAAGGCATGAAATACCTCATGAATTGAGTGCAGCAAACCATTACCTGTGATGAAAAGTGGATCCTGTACGATAATCGGAAACGCTCATCGCTATGGCCGAAGTCCGAACCCTGGCGAACCAGCCAAAGCCTGCCCCAAGCGAAAATTGACTCAAAAAAAGTTACTTGTGAGCTTTTGGTGAACTAGTGCCTGTGTCGTTCACTACAGCTTTCTTAAATCTGGCCAGACGATTACGGCCGATCTCTATTGACAGCAACTGCAAATGCTGCTATACAACGCAGGTTCATTTCATTTCATTTCATGTCATTCGCTCTAGGCCAGTCTAGAGAGAATGACTCTAGGTCAGGACAACGCTAGACCACACACTGCACAACAGACGGCCACCAAATTAAAGGAGCTTCAATTGGAACGTCTAAGACATCCACCGTACTCCCCGGACCTTACTCCAACAGATAATTTTTTTTTCGAAATTTAGATAACTTCTTGCTAGGGAAAAAATTCAACTCCGATGGGGCTGTCCAAAGCGCCTTCAAAGATTTCCTGTCCTGTTTTTTTAATAAAGGAATCGATGAACTACATATGAGATGGCAAAAGTGCATAGATAGCAATGGTATATACTTTGATTAAATAAATATATTATGTTTAAAAAAATCGACTTTATGTTCCTCCTATACAAAATAGCAATTTCATATGTAATGACCTAATATTATGTAACAAGGTTGGTAAAATAAAAAATATTGTATAGTAATTTTTTATTCGTCTTTGAAGAATGTTTTTAAATATCAAATAAGTATGTTCTGAATTATTTTTTGTGGAAATTACGTTATCTTTTCATCTTTGTATTTATTCACTTTTATGGCTTTTTTAATTTTGTCTCCTTGCAGCTTCTAAAAGCAAAATACGATTGGTTAAAATTGCAACAATTAACAACGGCTAAAAAGGCGGGGTTTTCTGAAATGTTGAAAATATTATATTATTAGATTATTTTTAAACAAAAATTAAAACCGCCTTCCAAAGTAAAAATGCACAAAAAAGTATAATAAAACAGTATTTATAGAACTCACGTTAAAATTTGCGGGTACCAACTTAAAAATTAAGAAGATTGAGTAGAGAAATAGTTAAAATTTTAGCCGAATTTAAAAGAAAATAAGTTTTATTTCATACACACACATGACATTTGAAGTATGGTGAAAGTCAAGATGGCGTAACTTTTTATTGTATAAAGATTTGTTCTGTCCAATGTACGATATAGCCTATCTAGAGTTTTGAAACCTTTGCCTAAGTAAAGTATATTGAAGTCACATTCCATCTGTGGTCGCAGGTGTCTCTTCACCGCCAGGTTGTGGAGCTGTTGAGGAGCCTAATTAAATAATTTGCTTAACTAAACACTTTTGACGAAACCAAATAAAAAGAGAAGTAGAAAAGAGAGAATGGGAGAGAATGCCATATGTCATTAAGTCAGCCTTTGTAATTGTTTGTGCATTAAGTTTAAATATTTAAAAGACAAGGCGGTATCGTAATTTAGTATTTAAATATATTTTACGATATAAAACATTGTGAAATATTTTAAAGCATTTGAAACTAATACTTATAAATATAATAATTTCTTGTTCGTTCCCACTAAATCGCAAATTTTATGAAACTTAGGATCGATTAGAAGACGAGACGACACGCGTAATTTTTAAAATAGCGATTCAAAATTGAACTTCATTCACTGCATTCACATAAAAAGATTTACGTTGCGCAAATTTGTGAAATAGCAAAAGCGGCGCATCGAGGCACAAATCGCAATTAGAACTCTTGCAATTAAACGTCTAATGTATAATATGTTTTTGATGTATACTATAATATTATAAAGATAAAAAAAAATGATTGTTTGTTTGCATTGAATAGGCTCCGAAGCTACAGGACAGATTAAAAATGAATTTGGCACATATATAGAGTAGACCACGGGGAAGGACATAGGATGCTTTTTATCGCCGAATATGTACGGTTTATGCGGAATTTCTTTTTGGGCGCACGCAGTAGTCGCGGGCACCATCTAGTAGTAAATAAAGTTCAATTTTGTATCACTATCTTGAAAAGTGCGTGCCGCGTCGCGCCACGGTGTGAACCGACGCTTAGCCGGTTGATTGGCGTTAAAATACGTGTAAGCAAAGACATTAATGAATATAATGGATATTTCATACCAGGGATTGATTCTGCAATAGATGTAACTTCTGAAGCTATTGTCTCGGATGCCTTAGTGACTGCCTCGGAATCTGACGTCACTGGAGCCTCAGATTCTGTCGTCACTGGAGCCTTAGACTCGGATTCTGTCGTGACTGGTTCAGTATCTGGTGTCATTGCAGTAACGACATGTGTCGTCATGTGATCTTTAGAACGTTTCGTCACCGCAGGTTCTGTCGGCATCACGTCCGCTGCCGGTGTTGGCTCTCCATCTTCAGAAACTTCATCTTCCGTGGGGAAATCTGAAAACATCACTGTAATTCTAGAAGATTATATTTAATAACTTCAATAATATTCTCTTCATAATACAGTACAACCTCAATATAACAAATCGGAGGGGAACAAATAAATATTCGTGATATCAAGATATTCGTGATATCAAGTAATTCGTTGAACTGAGGTTTGTTATGTTGAGGTTAGGATGGTCTAAAATCTCGTTATAAAGAGGTAAAAAATAGTTTTATTCGCCTCAACATTACGTACTCATCTTGTTATAGCGAAAAACTTCTACTAATAAATAATAACACATTTTTATCAAATTACTGTATGTATTTTCTATTTAAAAACAATTAGGCAAGTAACAAATTTTTTTTCTTACATTAATAATCAAAATTAAATGCAGTAAAATCCGTGAAAGTAGGTACATATCTTTGTGGGTACATACATTATTTAGGTAATTTAATGTTAATTTCAAAGATTCGCACAACAAAACTCACGAATTAAAGCTAAAGAATCAACAATGTGGTTATACATATGTAGTAGCTTAATCTCAATTTTGTTCATTTTGATTAGAAAAAAAGTCATAAATAGTTGTCTGTTTACCACCGGTAAGAGTTATTACATCCAAAGCGCAATCCAATTTCGTGATGGATTTGACTACATCGTGACAATAGTACACATTTGACAATAGTGACGAGAAGTGTTAACATTACTTCCCATCAAACAACAATGATTGATTTACGAACAAAAGCGTGTAGTTGAAAATTCGTTATAAAGAGGTTGTTCGCAAAAAATGTTTGCAATGTAAAGGGGATTTTATATTGACTCTTATGGACAATTCAAGGGGATTACGAAGAATTTGTTAAATCGAGGAAGTCGTTATATTGAGGTACGTTATATTAAGGTTGCACTGTTGTAGCTTATAACTTATAACAAAAAAAAGCTTTTAATCGTAGGTAATTATAATCTAATGATGGACTTTTCTTCCGTTATTGGATGATTTATACGGTACTCTCCAAACGAAATAACCTCTCTTGAAATAGTGTAGTGCAGGAGTTCCTAACCAGAGGGGCGACCTTCCTAGGGTGGCGTATAGAGATTTAAAAGGGACCAAAACACAAATAAAACATAGGTATTCATTTCAGACGTTAGTCGTCATCAGACTAGTTTCGACATACAACAATATTTATTTATTTCCATACAAATAGAGATTTAAGTATGGAAACAAATAAATATCTATATAAATGCCTTTTTTTTTACAATCAGAATATCACAGTTGGGTGTTTATAATGTGGCTTAAATGATGGCTCCGTGAGAAAAGGGTTGTCAAACCCTGCTATAGCTCCTCGGAAGGGAGGTTTATATTATGTCGTTTGTGGTTCGCTACTGCTGTAGCACATATGGCATTCTCACAGTCAGCCGAGTCCCGGGGATTGAGTTGACAAATACGTCCGTGAGCGGGATTTCCCACGATGCAATGTTATTATTTTTAAACAACAAACATTGATTTACAAACAGCCGAAATTATCAATTTTTATTTTCGACGAATCCGGGGGCGTTTTTTTTTTTAAATTTAACGGCCGGTTTCAATAACCTACCTACCAATATGTATTTGTTAATTTTATAATTTCAATTCCAATTAACATCGATAAACAATTATAGTAAAGTATGCAAAAGTCATACCCGGCACTTCTGTTGTAGCCGTTGGCGCCCCACTGCAAGAGAAATAACAATTACTTAATAAAGTCTATTCGTGTTAAGTTTGCAGTGAGCCATCAGTGCAAATATATATATATATATTAATTGTAAAAATTGTATTTTAATTAATTGTAAATTTTAAAGTAACTTGGATTTTATTGCTGAATGTAGAGTAGAAAAAAAAACATACGGGTCTTCTTCTGTCGAAGTCACAGATTCCTCCTTATTGCCAGAAGACCTACAATCAATTTAAGAATTCTTTAATTTATTTTTATTTAGTTACAAAACAATTTTCCTTAACCCGGGAATGTTCGAGCAGCTTTCGAGTAAGGCACGGCAATGCGTCAAAATTAAAAAACAATAAATGCTAATGAAGACTGCAAATTTCTGTAACAATTTCGAGATTACAAGGTTTGATTCCACCAGATTTGAAAATATCTTTAAAAACACTAACGTTCAGATTCCAAAAAATACACACACCGGCATATTTAGCGGAACATAAAATAAAGGTTTGATATCAGTATCATATAAGGTTGCTGGCTGGTTTATACGTCATTTAATTTAAAAAGAAATATTTTCAAATTAAGAAAACAACTGAACATCACATTTTATGCAATTGTTTTAATTTTATTCAAATACACCTTATCTGGAGCGAACTTCGAAGTATTTCTTCCTTCTGAGTTTGATTTAAAATTTCATTGAAATACTGTTTTTTGTTAGTTTTTTTTTAATCGCGTAGAATCAAGATTATACAGACGCAAAGGAGAACGATACATTCAGACAAATTTTGAAACTACGGTTGCATACGGTGGTGGATCAATAATGGTTTGGACGGGCATTTGTTTGGAAGCTCGCACAGACTTGGTAGTGATTGACAGAGGGAGTCTGACTGCAGACCGCTATATCAGAGAAGTTTTAGAAGAAAATGTCGTACCGTTTGCCCCATATATCGGTGACGATTTTGTTTTTATGCAGGATAATGCTCGGCCGCATACCGCTCGGGTAACTCAAGCTTATATTAATGATATGAATATCACTGTTATGGAGTGGCCGGCGAGATCACCGGATATAAACCCAATAGAGCACGTTTGGGACTTGCTGAAAAGAAAAGTTAAGTCCAGAATTCCAGCTCCTGCCAACGTGGGTGAACTGCGAATCGCCGTAGTTGAGGAATGGCGGAGACTATCCCAGGAGATCATCGATAACATCATTCTCGGTATGCCTAGACGGGTAGAAACTTTAATAAGAGCACGTGGAGGAAATACGCGATATTAATCACCATTTTTCTAATTTAATTAATTGTTATTTTAATATTAATTTTCACTTTTCCCGGTTACATGAAAAGTTCAAAAATGTACCCATTTTTCACAAATAGCCTTTACTCGCAAAATCTGTTCTTAATGTGATCTCATTTTAAGTAAAACAAATGAAACTTTATTAACAAAAGAAGTGTAGTAAGTAGATTTTAAAATAAAACCATATTTTTTTAATAATTATGGACCTTTTTTGTGTTCCGTTTTCGTGTTAAATATGCCGGTGTGTTTATTTAAGTACTTAACTTAAATACGTTCTTCACTTGCACAAACAGTTTTTTTAAATGTTTGTACTGACTGATTTCATGATACTATATTTTAAAACAAGACAAGAGTTACTAAGTAGCTTAAAAAATTTTCGTGAAAAATTCAACTTAACTGACACACTTCTATGAGCCTAAACTTTAAGGGGTCCCATACACAGTCCGGTTTTCCTTCAGTTCGGCCTGAACGGATGCAAAATAGTATCGTCTGTGTGCAATTTCGAGATTGCATCAGTCGGCCGTATGGACTGAAGCGATTCGTTCCAGTGTTGCCAACTCTGTTTTGCGAAACTACTTAACTCGCGTCGTTTTCTACTAAAAACTACTAAAAGATTACCAATAACTGTAAAAAAGCTACTAAACTTAGGAATCCCTAAAAAACAGTGCGTTTTCAGTTTTAATATATTGAAAAATTAAATAGTTAGTAGTTTTTGATAATTTTACCGTTAAATTAAAAATATATAGTAGGAAATATTACGTATATAGAAATTAATGGGTAGTTAAAAGCGACTTACGGACGCGTGCTACTATGTGCTATTATGATACGGTGTCATAATAGCACATAGAAGCAGGCCATTTTGTATTATGATTACTGTTCGCGCCAACACTAGCGCGACGTTTAGAATAAACACAAAGGACATTCAATTCGGCCAATCACAACGCGAGTATGGCCGACCGACTCAGGGACGCTGTCAGAGAGTGACGAACACTTGCAATTAGAACCCCTTCCGCGCTGGATGCATTTTCAGCTCATCCCGAAACCTAGTGAACGCGAACGCGTGTGCGCATATTTATTTGTGCTCGTTAATATAATACCAAATTCGCCGGCGAACCGCGATAAATCTATCGATAATCCGCTCAACAGCTGTGTAGTGTAGTGAGAAGAAACCTCCGCCCAGATACAGAACCACCAGCTCAACAATAAGGCCAGTCCCAGATTTCTCCAGCCCTCACATTAACCTATATACCTACTTCCCTCAGCTCAAAGTCGTATGTGTAAGTTCCTAGCTTACACATTTCTTGGTCCATCGAGCCTTCGTGAAGCCCTTCTCCCTATTACCGGCGTTGGGCCTCATTAGAACCAGCACCTACAGTTCCACTCCGCCCAATTCTGCACATAAAATCAGCTCGATTATTTATATTTTGTCCAATTAATTCTGGCCAGGCCGCCCCGCCATTTTAAAACCAAGTTACAGTCCATTCCCATTATCAATTCGGCACATTTAACATTAAACCCCTATTCTGTACTTTGATATTAACCTATATGTTAATTATTTAAATTATTTTGTGCATATTTCGGCCCATAAATTCATAGGAAAAACCCAAAAAAAATAAATAAAAAAAAATAGTGGGTAGGTTGTCGGCTTATTGTCGAACAAAGAACTCGAACATTCCAGAACTTCCCTAACGTACCTAATACATAATTTGTGCCAATAATATCTCATATAATTTTCTCAGCTCTTAATTACTTACAAAATATTTTAATGTTTGACTCGCATATAAAATAAGTAATAACTAGTGCGTATTGTGAATTACGTTCGGCTCATAACAGAATTGTAAATCGTCGTTGCATTACTAAGTATTTTATCTATATATAACGTTTATATCTTCATATTCTCAATTTTTAAAACACAATATTAATTAACTTAGCATTATTTTAATAGTTACGGGTTGCATAACATCTCAAGTGCCCATACTAACATCGTCGGCTCGCTTCGATAAAGAAAACTTGATTTGTGTACCTACACGGCGCCCGTGCGAACAACAGCTGTTACATTCATTCTCAATTAGGTATTCTTCATAGAATAAATAGTGACCTTCACATTGAATTCATATCTTATCTACGTTCTGTGTCTATACAAAAATATTATTAGGTGTTACGTTACAGCTGTTTTAAATAAGAATTCTTATCGACGTTCTGTGTTTATACAAATATATTATAGGTGTTACGTTACAGCTGTTTTGAATAAGTCGGCACACTATTGAGATTGAAACTGCTCATACCTACTTGCATTGTTTTCATTACGTTATTTTGTTTCTAACGCGCCCGCTAAGATTTGTTTATATTCAAACTTCAGGACATTAATATAATATTACAGACGACTTCTAACGCATTAATCTCCGCTCATCAAACATACACTAATACTATATTAGCATCAGGCGATCGGTCAGCTCATTTGTTAATTAACTCGTACACATTTTATGATAAAATTGTATACATTGTCGGCACATTATTAAAATCTATTTTCTGCGTTTTAATTAATTGCGCGCGTATTTTGCGCTCATTACTTTTAAATATTTAACTTAGTTACACGCATATATTTTTAAGCATGCCTACAAAATCGCAAGCGGCCATATTTAGGCAAACTATAAAATCTATTAGTCGGCTCAGAGAGATCGCATTGGCATTACACAAAGGTGACTCAAAGTCTAACAAAACGGAGTTTAATGCGCGTTTTAAAGACCTACAAAATTTGAAACAAAAATTAGAAAATTTATACTGCGAAATTTTAGACGACGGCAGTGTTACAGAAGAAATTGAAAAGTTTTATACAGCCGGTTACGAGAACGCGCTATCCGAATATTATGATATTTTAACTGCAGCGGAAAATATAAGTTCCACTTCAGAGTCAAGTCAGCTCACTTCTGCCGTTCTGCCCAAAATTGAACTGCCAAAATTCAGCTCACGCGTTGAGGACTGGCCATCGTTTATTACGATTTTTAGGAGTCTTACAGACGACATGACGTCACTTACAGATGCAGTTAAGCTGCACTATCTTTTGTCTTGCCTATCGGGGGAGGCGCTCAGCATGATTGCGCATTTAAAAATCACAAATGATAATTACAGCGTCGCGCTCGATATACTCACACGTAGGTATGAAAACCGCCGTGTTCTGATAGATGGGTTTGTTGATATAATACTCGGCCTACCTAATATTCATATTCGATCAAGCATACGCGCGACGTTTTTAACTCCGCTCATTTCCGCACAAAGCGCATTAAATAATCTGCGTTTACCTATGGATAGTAATTACGTATTTGCGTCTATTGTAGTTAGAAAATTACGAGGCGAGCTCCGCACCCTGTTCGAAAGAAGATACGGCATCTCGGACACTCTGCCCACCTTAGGTGATTTGATTTCTTTTTTAGAGGAGCACGCGCGCTGTATCGAAACCGAATATTCTAATGCAACGCGCGGTGTTACCTACTCACCACAAACTGGGCCCTCTCGTCAACACACACCCCCCGCAAACTCTCCGCGCAGTCCACGCTTTAGACCAATTAGTCCCGCGTATCCTCGTAATGCTCAGCGCTCGCCATCGGCTCACACTTTAAGTAGCTATCACGTCAGCCCAGTTCCTCATTACCCTCAACGCTACTGGCCCCCCTCCCCCCGAACAGAGCGGCGCGAGTACTCGGCCCGGAATACAGATAAACACAAGCGATTCTACTGCCCCTATTGTAGGAATACAGAACACAAACTTATCGCGTGTCCAAAATATAATCATCAGCCCACTCAAGGTCGTTGGGATTTCATAGAAGCCAACGACAGATGTCGTAAATGTCTAGGTCCGCATTTTGAAAATGAATGTCGTTCGACAAACTCATGCAAAGAGTGTGGAAGTGCAAATCACCACACCTCGCTTCATCGTCACGGAACTCCAAATTCTCCGGTGTCGTCAGCGCATTTGGTTCCTCCTCATTTACGTGCACAGCCCCGCCGGCGTGCTCAAGACAAGCCACATACCTACACGGCCTACACACAACATACGCGTGCACATCAATCATCATCATCAGACCCCAACCAATCGTCTGATCATGCACCGTCTACAACTCATCAATCTCAAAACAAAAGCAATGACTACCTACAATCACGGAGCACATAGAATTAGAAGATCAACCCAATAATTTGAAATGTCATTCAGCTCATAGTACACCTGCATCACATTCAGCTCATAAAATATCTAAATCTAGTTCAGCCCAATATTCTGTAGAATCAGCCCAAGTAAATTCAACTCAGCACATAGAAAACCCATTAAAAACTCCAGTGTTACTTCCCACAATCGTTTTAAATATATCTGATAAATGCGGAGAATATCACAAAGCTCGGGCTTTATTGGACTGTGGTAGCATGATAACGCTCATAACTCAGCGCATGACTAGAAATCTTAATTTGCAACCAAAACAATGTTCATTAAAAATTACAGGTGTAGGTGATCAGCACATACAAAATTCTAAAGGTTGGGTCACAATAACATTTAGGCCCACACACCGTGACACGCCATCTATTACTACTACCGCTCATATTCTCAAAGACGTTACAGGTTATTTACCTTTGCAAAAAATACCAGATGTTGTACAAGACTCAGCTCATCAGCTCATTCCATTGGCGGATCAAGCTTATCATACTCCTGCGCCCATTGATCTCATTTTAGGCTCAGACGTTTTGGGTCACGTTTTGGATGGTACTAAGATTGCTTTGGGCCCGGGGAAGCCCATAGCCTTCGGCACGATTTTTGATTTTGCACTCATAGGACTCGTTGAACACTCATGCGATTCACCTGTAGCTCAAGTTAACTCTGCTCATATTACTCATACTAATTATACTCAGTCGGCTCACTCTACACATTCTGCTCATTCTACTCATGATATTTGCAAAAGCCTGGAAAGATTCTGGGAGTCGGAAGAACCCCAGCCTCGTTCTGCTCATTCAAACCCGCTACACGAGCAATGTGAACACATATTCAGCTCAACCACCATTCGTGACGATTCAGGCCGTTACATGGTGACTCTTCCCTTCTTATCAGATGCACCCGTATTAGGTAGTACTCATGCTATTGCTCTACGTAGATTTCTCAATCTAGAAAAACGGTTGCAATCCGATCACACACTGCGACAAAAATATATAGAATTCATGAACGAATACATAAACTTAGGACACATGACACCGTGTCATCCGTCTACATTTACTCATAAACCTCATTATTATATTCCTCATCATGGCGTGTTCAAATCACGTACTGACAAACTCCGCACAGTATTTGATGGCAGTTGTAAGTCATCCAATGGAGTCAGTTTAAACGATTGCCTGCACACAGGTCCAGCACTTCAACGAGACATTGTAGATATTATTATATCATTCCGCGCACATCGTATAGTATTCAGCACTGACATAAAAATGATGTTTAGAAATATTCTCTTAAGACCAGACCAAAGACACTATCAGCTCATACTCTGGCGATCGTCTCCAGATCGACCTCTGCTCACATATGCACTCAACACTGTTACATACGGATTGCGCTCAAGTCCATATCATGCTATCCGCACATTATTACAATTAGCTGAAGATGAAGGTCATCGCTATCCTCAGGCTGCCAAAATTTTGCGTAAATTTGTTTTCGTGGATGATGTACTTTGCGGCCATGACACCATAGAAGAAGCATCAGCACTCCAAACTCAGCTCATTGATTTGTTATCACTCGGTGGATTTAAACTTAGTAAATGGACATCAAACACACCTCAACTCTTGCAAAGATTTCCAGACGATCAATGCGAAATGCCTTTGACATCAGCGCAGAGTCTCCATCAATTAAGGTTTTGGGTATTAGATGGATTCCCCAGTCTGATGAATTTACATATCACATCTCATTAATTTTTAAGTTCAATTCTTAGCACAGTAGCTTCTCTCTATGACCCAAACGGTTGGGTTACACCAGTCATATTCCGCGCAAAAATACTTCTTCAAAGGTTATGGTTAATTAAATTGGACTGGGACGATACCACTCCAAATAATATTACAGATGATTGGCAGCGCATCTATCATGATCTTCCGCACATCTCAGATATACATTTTCCCAGACATATCGCTCCACACAAATTCAAATAAACATACTCACTTCACGGCTTCGCAGATGCTTCGGAAAGCGGTTTTGCTGCAGTGATATATTTACAAGAATCAGCTCACAACGGATTTGTTAACGTTCACCTCATGATTGCTAAGTCTAAAGTCGCACCGATTAAAAATAAACTCACAATCCCCAAATTAGAGTTGTCTGCTGCAACTCTATTATCTCAGCTCATGTTGCGTGTCTCCCAACAATTGTCTGCTCATCTCACAATTACACATCACGTTTGTTGGTCAGATAGTACCATAGTGCTTGCATGGGTAAAAACTCCGCCCCGTCGTTTACAAACATTTGAATCAAATAGAGTGTCAAAAATTAACTCAAATTCACTCACACTTAAGTGGCGTCATGTACCTTCCCAATTAAATCCTGCTGACTGTGCAAGCAGAGGATTATCAGCTCAAGCTCTCTCCGCTCATGATTTATGGTGGTCTCCTCCATGGCTCAAATTGCCAGAGGATACCTGGCCCAAGATGCCTTCAGCTCATACTCGACAAGACTTGCCAGGGCTCAAACCAAAATACGTACCATGCAATTTCTCGATACCCGGTGTCGATAGTGATCTGCTCACTCGCTTCAGCTCTTTAGAAAAACTAACTGGTGTCACTGCCTACATGAGGCGATTCATTCGTAACTGTAAACTAAATTACAACTCGCGACAACTAGGCTCTCTAACTGTAAGTGAACGTAGAGAAGCATTACTCTTCTGGATCCGCTCTGTACAGCAGAATGCATTCGCAGAAGATATTCACCGCCTGCAAACCGATAGAATCTGCACAGTACGACTACAACGTCTGTCGCCTTTTACGCAGGACGGTCTCCTCAGAGTAGGAGGTAGACTCACTCGCTCGGAACTCACATATGATGCTCAACACCCATTCATTTTGCCTAGTTATAGTCCGCTCGTAGACCTCATAATAGATCACTATCATCGCATACACTGCCACCCTGGCACGGACAGGCTACATGCTATTTTACGTCAGCAATTTTGGATATTATCTGCCCGTCGCATTATAAGGCACAGAACGTTTAAATGCATAAGATGTTTCCGTTGCCGCGCTCAGCCAGAAGTACCTGTCATGGCTGACCTGCCAGCTGATAGAGTCATACCTCAGCCCGTATTTAGTCACGTATCAACGGATTTCGCCGGACCGTATCTGCTCAAATCAAGTCAATTACGTAATGCTAAGTTAATTAAGGGATATTTTTGCATATTTGTTTGCCTCACTACAAAGGCGGTTCACTTAGGACCAGTCTCATCGCTCACTGCCGAAGCGTTTATTGCAACATTACAAAGGTTCTGCTCACGTCGCGGACTTCCGGTATTGATACGTTCGGATTGTGGCACAAATTATGTAGGAGCTAGGAATCATCTACTAGAGGTACAATAATTTCTCAATGACAATAACGACGCCATTTCTCATAAACTCTCAACTCAAAATATAACTTGGTTACTCAATCCGCCTAAAGCCCCATGGATGGGAGGTATCCATGAGATTAATGTTAAATCCACAAAGCAACTTCTATACCGTGTTATCGGTGAACAACACCTCACTTTCGAGGAATTCTTAACTCTGCTCACTAGAATCGAAGCTGTGTTAAACTCTCGGCCCATCAGCCCACTTTCGTCCGATCCCACGGACTATCAGCCCCTTACTGCCGGCCACTTTCTCACTGGCCGTCCGCTCACAGCTCTCCCTGAGCTGACTCTAGATGAAAGAGTAATATCTCCGCTCAAACGCTTTCAGCTCATTCAATCACTCTCTCAGCGCTTTTGGAACCTTTGGACCAAGTCCTACCTCCATACCCTTCAAATCCGCTCCAAATGGCTTTCCTCTTCCTCTCCACCCAAAATTGGAGAACTGGTTCTGCTCAAGGAGGACAATTTGCCTCCTCTACAATGGAAGATG
The DNA here is from genome assembly GCA_037179445.1 of Phengaris alcon alcon. NCBI lineage: Eukaryota > Metazoa > Arthropoda > Insecta > Lepidoptera > Lycaenidae > Phengaris > Phengaris alcon. Next base: position 615,622 of record JAYRCH010000138.1, on the reverse strand, counting down.
GGAAGAATTTCACGTCTGCTACCTGGGAAGGATGGAGTCATCAGAGTTGTGGACTTGGACACCACTCAATGCCAGCTGCGGAGGCCTGTCGGCAAGATTGCCCGGCTCCCACTGGATTCTGCTCAAGATGGGGCCCAGCTCGCCGCCTGTGCGGACCCCCCAGGATGTTCGCGCCAACACTAGCGCGACGTTTAGAATAAACACAAAGGACATTCAATTCGGCCAATCACAACGCGAGTATGGCCGACCGACTCAGGGACGCTGTCAGAGAGTGACGAACACTTGCAATTAGAACCCCTTCCGCGCTGGATGCATTTTCAGCTCATCCCGAAACCTAGTGAACGCGAACGCGTGTGCGCATATTTATTTGTGCTCGTTAATATAATACCAAATTCGCCGGCGAACCGCGATAAATTTATCGATAATCCGCTCAACAGCTGTGTAGTGTAGTGAGAAGAAACCTCCGCCCAGATACAGAACCACCAGCTCAACAATAAGGTCAGTCCCAGATTTCTCCAGCCCTCACATTAACCTATATACCTACTTCCCTCAGCTCAAAGTCGTATGTGTAAGTTCCTAGCTTACACAATTACTGTCTAGCTATTTTCTACAAAACCACTACTATTAACTAAATTCCTACTAATGAGGGAATAAAATACAAAATTGAGTAGTAAAACTTTGTAAAACAACTAAGTTGGCAACATTAATTCTGACCTGTACGGATGGACTGACGGCAATAAAATTGGACTGAATGGTAATAAAATTCGAGTGTAAAATAAACCGGTCACGTGCGAGGCGGCAAGAGGGGTTCCGTAAAAAACGGAAAAAATCACGTTTGTTGTATGTGAGCCTCAAATTTTTATTTTATTCTGTTTTTAGTATTTGTTGTTATAACGGCAATAGAAATACCTACCCCAAACGTGTGTGAAAATTTTAACTCTTGAGCTATCACGGTATAAGATGGTTAAGATACAGCCTGGCGACAGACGGACGAACAGCAGTCTCAGTAATAGGGTCCCGTTTTTACTCCTTGGGTACGGAACCCTAAAAATGGCACGCGGTCTAACGAAATTTATTAAAGTTCATTGAAGTATTTAAAACATTAGAGCCACTATGGTTGATAAAATCTAAAGACTATTAGGTACTATAAAACTCATTTCTTGATGATTTCTATAACATATTACTGGAAAAATGTATGACACAATATTTCGGTTTCGTCGATAGCGTGATTACAATTGCAGCAAAATACAATTAATGAATAAAATAATAGCCTAAACCTACCAAGAGCATGTCACGACATGTCTAAGGAGGGTTCCGTAACTATCAACGCGCAATAAGTTTTCTTTGAATTACTACAAAAGTTATTGTCATGAAGTTATTACAGAAGCAAGGAGAGCGGGGGACAGACAGACAGACGGACGGGCAGAGTGAAATTATAAGGGTTCTTTAAGTATTACGGAACCCTAAAACACGACCGATGCTCGCGGCGATTTTCCGTGTATGTGCTTGAATCCGTTCAGGCCGAACCTTAGATTAAAACGCCTAGAAACCGAGTACGCACATGAAAAAGTGAAGTAAATTATACTGAGCCATATCGGCGAACGAACGACCCGTCAGTTGTTAAGGTCAAGCGCTAGTGCATACATCTCCGACTGTTAAAAACATTATGACAGTTTCACAATGCATCGGAAAAGAATTAAAAAAGCTTCGGACATAACATTTCATAATGTTATGTCCGAACAATTTGACTTGTATTAAGTCAAATATTTAAAACATTTTAAAATAAATCATATTATGTCGCCATTTTGCTGCCATTTTTTTTACATTTTATTGTGAATTGCGAAAGTGTTACTAGTAAAAATAAAATTATTTCAAAATTTTCATAGCTAACTTATAGTTGCAACTAAGACAAAGTTTTATAAAATATTATGTTTTTTTTAACTATCAATATAAAGTATTGCCAGTATTAAGATAAACCTTAATATCAGTTTAATAAATAAAGTTCACAAATTGTGTTTAGATGGTTTAAAATGAAATATAAGTATATTTTTACATCTCACGATATTAAGAAAAACAAATACAATAATTCCAATTTTAAGAGTGCACACTCCACAACTTTAAAGTTTTGTTTGTGTGCGTGTCGGTATGTAATACTTACGCCTACATCTATCTGTTGCTTGCTTCACTTTGTACGATGCGTTTGTTTGAAGACTATCTAGGCGTTATTAATCTAAGGGCCGAACTGACGTCTACGAATGGCTCTCTTAATTATTCGTGATTGTAATCCTGTTTCGGTCCTGTCGCTGTCTCACGACGCGTGTGGGAATGCGACACCTCGCGGACCGAAACAGGATTACAATCACGAATAGTTTAGAGAGGGGCTTTTGTACACGGTATAGTTCTTTAATGACCGACAAGAGAAGGCAGTTTCTGCGTTGCGATTTTGCGAATTCGCATCTCGTCTTATCACGGTCTGAACTGACGTCAGTTCGGTCGGATGTTATTTTCTCCGTGTATGTACTCGAATCCGTTCAGGCCCAACTGACTGTCCGTCCGTTCTAACTGAAACGATCGGCCTCTCGTCTGTGGAGGCCTTAAGGGTCAGCTGAGGCCGAGACGCAACGCGGGGCGCAGATTCTAGAAATCTTTTATGTCGTAAATAAAGTTCAGTTTTGAATCGCTATCTTGATAAAAAGCGCTCGCTGCGTCACGTCTCGTTTTGAACTGACGCATGCTTAGATACCTTACCTTATTTCCATCAGAGTCTTGGTGATTTTCTCCCCTGCCTGTCTGAATATAACCTGGTACACGCCCTGGTACGCCTCCGTGAACTCGTTCATGGTGATCACTATTGCAGTGGGGGATACCTTTACCTAAAGAACATAAAAATAGGTTCATTAAAATATACGCGAACTGACGAGAAATAATAAATAATTACGAAACCTGAAGGATAATTCGTCGCAATAAGAGCGAGTCGAGATGGTGTTAAAAAACGACACACTTGCCTTCACACAGAGGACTGTGTCGCGCTTTGACACGTCAATGCTCTTGCGCGGTGTATTAAGCTAGGAAGATGCTAGGGGTTAGTATTAGGGGTACCTATACAAAACCGTGATAAGACGAGATGCGAATTCGCAAAATCGCAACGCAGAAACAGCCTTCACTTGTCGGTCTTATATCATTAAAGAACTATACCGCGTACAAAAGCCCCCCTCTCTAAACTATTCGTGATTGTAATCCTGTTTCGGTCCGCGAGGTGTCGCAATCCCACACGCGTCTATCGCGCGTGAGCGAGTGAGACAGCGCGCGGACCAAAACAGGATTTTGATCGCAAAGTGTTACGAGAATTGGGCTTCCGAACTCACCTCGTAGTAGGGGTCGAGAACCCCGTCTTTGGTCGACTTCACGCTCAGCTCGTTGTCCAGCTCCACGCCGTTCACGTAGATCTATAAAAATAAGTTACACCCAATTTTTATTAGCACATTATGATTTTAAAGATAAACGTGGGAGAGTAATGATTCGGCACGAATGGGCCCGCTCGACGAGATAAATACCAGCACCTCACAGAAAACCGGCGTAAAATAACTCTTGCGTTGTTTCGCCGAGTGAGTGACGTTACCAGAGGCCCAAGGCTCGAGTGGGGATTTTAAGGACCAGCGGGGCATTATGAACTTTAACTTTCGTTGGTCATGGTCATCATTTTGACATTACATCTTTTGGTAAACATAATTAAAAAAGTTTAAATGTCAAAAAAGATTGCGCAAGCCTACGGGCATGTCTAACTAAATAGTCCGCCATTTTGTCCTTCTGAGAACGAATGAAACGCCCTTTAGATCAATAAAATCGTGTGACGTAGTGCATTTTGACATAAGCCATGAAATGAGAACTGTCAAATGAAGCAGGGACCTATTGTGCTCCCGGCATCGACATTTTTAACCGGCTTCCAAAAAAGGAGGCGGTTATCCTATGTAAACTTCATATTACTAGGTAATTAATAATATGTGGTTCATAGAAAGGTGAGCCAATTGGATCGCAAATATTCTTGTCTCTTGTTTTATTAGTTATTTTCAGTCGTAATAAATATTGTAACCTGTGAGTTTACAAAACAATTAAATCATGGAATCTCATAGGTCCGAACATCGAAAATAATCCAATAATATCAAAACTTACTTCTTTTCTATATAAATCTAAATTGATTAAACTTATTATTAAATACGAAAATATTTAACATATTTTAGGATTTATTATTTGGCTTGGTTTAAAATTTTAAAGTAAAGTGACAATATTGCGTTTCGATATTACACATGATGGCCTTTTTCGAAAATTATATAAATTGTTTTAACTATGAAATTAAAACATCGGCGGTGTTTTAAAGTAGTGTTTTAAAGTCACAATTTATTTGAAATGCTCTTTTTTAGTTCTTATTAGTTTTTATAATTAATTAATATCATAAAATTTAAATAGATTACATGGTGGTAATACACACAACAAAACGCAAATTTCAATACAACAATAGGTGAACTATCTTCATGAGCAACATAGTTTCATAGGTAAGTACATAGTTGCGTAATACCCCGACATCAACTGGCTGGAAGAATTTATACAAGCATTTACATGAATTCCAACGAAGTTAGGTAATAGCCCTGCAGGATCGCAAGTGCGCAACACCAGAGGAATTACAAGTGTACTTAACTTCACTGGTGTTGCGAGTGTCCATGGGCCACTGCGAATAGACACTCGCAACTGTCGAATCGCCTACCATCAGGCTATCCTTCTGCTAATTCATGGTCTATTTCATTTAAACAAAAACTTAGTTTTTCCGCGTTACGAAAAATCTCTCCATTTTCCGTGAAAACATGTAAACCTAAAAGTAATTTAACTTCTTACGTACGTGTGAACATAAAAATACACACAGGTCTCGCCCTTAGACAAGGCGCGCGGCGGATTCTTAGCTATATGCTCCGGAATGTGGAACGCCGGTGAAAATTCAGAGTACTAAAATTAGAACTCTGGACGAATACAATAGAGTTGAAAATCGAACACGAGTGTCGAGTCAAATGTCAATGTCGTATTTGACAGCTCGACACTTTGATTTTCAAATCTATTGTATTAGTGCAGAGTTCTATTTTCAATACTCTGAATTTTCCCCGGCCTTCCGGATTCTGGACCATAAAGTCCCAGCCCTGTCCTGACATCACATGCTGATTCTACTTACCTTTGCCACCCTACAGGCTGCACAAGAAAATGGTATTTCCTGCTGCATCTCTGTGCCTATCTTGGGCGCATCCAAAGTCTGGGGTGTGATCGTCACTTCTAAAAATACAGGATTTTGGGGTGAAATGCTGATCATCATATTTAAAACCAACTAATTTGCTTTAGCTATTTTATATGATTTAAAAATCTAAAAAAGTTTTTCACCTGGAGCTGTAAAGTTGCAATAAGTATATTTTAATTAATTAATTCACACAGAGTTACTTTAAAAACTATATTATACTATAGATAATAATGTGTTATTCTAACAACAAATAGTTAGTCGCCATCAAGATTCGAGACACAAGTGATCTGCAAATTTTCACATAAAAGTAGCTCTAATGTAACCCATGACAAATGTACTTACATTTATCTGCAACAAACATAAATAAAATTAAGGTCTGGAAGCGTGGCATTTAGTATCTTGTAAAAAAAAGAACAACACATCAAAGTGTACACACGTACTGTCAATGACGGCCAGGATTTCCTCGAATATTGAATCTTTGTGTTTGAAGAATCCCATGTAGACACAGGCGTTTTCGTCTTGGAAACTGAAACAAATGAATATAATAGTCTCCTAGTTGAAGCTGATCATGCGCAAGGTGATCTTGTTCTCATAAACCTGGACAAGTTGACGTTGATCATGCGCGAGACTACGCCCCGCGGCAACCAAGAAACGCTCGCCGTGCTAATGGGGGATTTACACGGGTGACTAGCCGCACGAATTCCGCAGCACGTCGAAAATAAACCGTGTAAATGGCAATGCGGTGAGGCCGCAAGTGATTTAGGCCCGTATTAATAAAGCGTTCTTATCTCTAAGGCAATTCTCAAGAAAGTACTTAAGAAGTTGTTTTAATTATTAGACCGTACTTAAGTACAGCTGTAAGTACGGCGTATCAAGTGAGCGCGAACGTATTAATAAACGTGACTCGTTACTCAAGTACGCTGTCATTGCTGTCAAACTGTTACTTGAGACGCGGTTTCGTGGGTACAGTCAAACCTTGACTTGAGAACGGCTTGCTTGGGAATTGGGATACAGTACATTATTATTTGTGGTGTTTTTGGGTGTTTTACTATTATGTAAATTAAAATCTAAATATTTAAGATTAAACAAACTCAGAATTTACACTATACTCAACACAAAATAAAGTTATAAAAAAAGATGCTATATTGATACATGATTGATACTTATTCTTCTTTTTTTTTTTTGGTAATCGCGGTTGCAAAGGTTTTGCACCATTCTGCCAGTGTCGAGTATTTGTAGAAATATTTTCGATTTTATTTAAATATATTTATTTATTTATTTATATTAAACGAATTACCTATTTGATTTATATTAATTGACTTGATTTGACACTTGACAGCAGAACTTTTTTTCGCTGCCCAAAAAAACAATCCTCATTATAGAATATTAATCACTCCATTAATGATTAATATTTTAAAAAATTACTCGGCCCTAAAAATATTAATCACTCCTGCGATACAATCTACAAATCTTTAAGATTGTATTCTGATTCTGCTAAAATCACAGGATTCTGCTAAACCTGACCACACTGCCGGGCGCCGTGCGGTGAACGTCGAATGCTACCCAACTTTGAGACTTGCGGCTTTTAGGCCCGTATTAATAAACCGTTCTCAAACTCGTTCTCAAGACCTTTCTTGGCTGAGACAGTCTCAAGTAACGATTAGCTTCTCAAGACGGTCTTTCATAGTATGATCTCAATACCGTCTCAGTTGATAACGTTATTGAGATCACTTACTCAACTTTTAAGCGTTTTAGGAATCTGATAAAAACTCTAGATACAGAAGACAATAAAAAAAAATGTTTTTAAAACAAACAAACAAAAAATGTTTTTAAATAAAACAAATTATGAACATAATACGAAACACTCGAAGCGGCCTTTTAAACTTTGATCATGTGTGTCGTGGTCACGTGGTGCGAGTCATGGGCGAGGTCAGTCACCTGGGGAAGTTAAAGCTGATCATGCCCAGACACGTGGTCAGCCGTCAGTCATGTGCGAGGTGTCTGTCATGGTCAGTCACCTGGGGAAGTTGAAGCTAATCATGCGCATACACGTGGTCAGTTATGCGCGAGGTGACTGTGTCGTGGTCAGTCATGCGCGAGGCGACTGTGTCATGGTCAGTCACCTGGGGAAGTTGAAGCTGATCATGGTGGAGGCGGGCACGACGGTGACGCGGCCGGCGCTGAGCACGCTGCGGCCGTTGCACAGCACGTCTGCGACGGAGCACGCGTCGCACTCGTAGTGCAGCGTGTTGTCGAAGTGCTCGTCCACGGCGATCGACCGTGTCAGACGGGTTAATACCACCGCTGAAATATTACATCGCTGTTATGGGTATATTTATTATTATTTATTGAAATTTGAAACAAATATATATTATATATATATATATATATATATATATATTTATTTTTGCTAACGATAAATAGGTTACAATTAAAAAATATACTGAAATGAGTTATCCACCGATATTTTCCTCAGCTTACTAACTTCAGTCTTTTATTAAAGTTCGTGAAAGGGCTTTAACTAGTGATTTACGATCTTTCGTAATAAGTAGGTAAGTGTTTTTATGAAACTAAATTAAATCACCAAACTCACCGTTATCTGGAACAGAAAATAATAATATTTTTTAAATGAATATCTTGAACGCACAATGTGTTTATCTTCCAAAAAAAAGCAACCAGCATATAAGTATTATTTCAATCAGAATAGTTTATTTTTTTTCTAAAGTAACAAGACTTCGAAATTTTTTTAATATACTTACTAGCATCTGAAAAATATAACGTTTATTATTAACTAAGGAATTATACTTTTTGGCTTTAAATAAATATTTTTGTTTTTCCTTATTCGCACGTACCTTTCTCTGTAACAAAACAAAATAAAAAAACTTCGACCAACTTCAAAGTGTACGTAATGAATTATTTATGTATTTCACTAGCAGAAATGGAAGTCTATTTAAAAACTGTATCCAAGTACATACCTGGACCTGTAAAATAATTTGTTTAAATTAGTTAGGACCTTAAAAAACAAACTTGCGAGTAAGCAAGATATTTAGCACTAGGTGTAGGCTCCCGCAACTTTGCGCGCGCATAAGATTATTCCGCGGGAACCGTACATTTTGTGTCCTTCCCCGTGGTCTACTTTATGTCTGTGCCAAATTGTATCAAAAACGGCCCAGTAGTTTCGGAGCCTGAGTACTAACACAAAAAAATATTCCTCCTGATAATATTAGGTTATTACATATGAAATTGGTGTTTTGTAAAGGAGGAACATAAAGTCGATTTTTTTTAAACATAATATATTTATTTAATCAAAGTATATACCATTGCTATCTATGCACTTTTGCCATCTCATAGGTAGTTTATTGGTTCCTTTACTAAAAAAACCATACGGACAGGAATCAATAAAGTCTTTGTAGGCGCTTTGGACTGCCCCATAGAGTTTCCCTTGCAAGAAGTTATCCAAATTTCGAAAAAAATGGTAGTCTGTTGGAGCAAGGTCCGGGGAGAACGGTGGATGTCTTAGACATTCCAATTAAAGCTCCTCTAATTTGGTAGCCGTCTGTTGTGCAGTGTGTGGTCTAGCATTGTCCTGAAGCAGCAGTGGCCTAGAGCGAATGACCAACTTCGGTTGTTTAACAGCTTTTAGCTAGCTATTCCATCATTTCTTGTAGTTGCTGGCAATAGACATCTGCCGTAATCGTCTGGCCAGATTTAAGAAAGCTGTAGTGAACGACACCGGGACTAGTCCACCAAACGCTCACAAGTAACTTTTTTTGAGTCAATTTTCGCTTGGGGCAGGCTATGGCTGGTTCGCCAGGGTTCAGCCATTGCGATGAGCGTTTCCGATTATCGTACAGAATCCACTTTTTATCACAAGTAATGATGATTTAAAATCCATTCATTATTGTGCCGGTTGAGTAATGTAACGCAGCAGTCGACGCGCGTTTGTCGGTTTGCTGCACTCAATTCATGAGGTACCCTCATTTTAAGCTTTTTCACCTTCCCAATTTGCTTCAAGTGGATTAAAACAGTTTTATCACTAACACCGCAGCCTGCAGCTAACTAGGACGTGGTTTGCGATGGATCCGCTTCCACAATAGCCTTCATTATCAACTTTGGTCTCCGGCCGTCCACGGGGCTTGTTCTGCAGGTCGAAATTTCCAGAACGAAAACGTTGGACCCAAAACGCACTGTGTTTTCTTTTGCGACACCACCGCCATACAGCATCATTAATCCTTCGAGCCGTTTCTGCAGCATTGTGCCACGGTGGAACTCGTACTCGAGAATTATACGATATTTCAAGTTTTCCATTTTGTAAACAGAGTGACGCAAAGAAAAAACCAAAAGAGGAAAAAACAAATGAATTACGGTTTTCTAAACACAAATGCATGAGTAAATAGCGGTAGTATACATTTGAAATTGGAATTCCTAACCAAAGAAGATATATTTGAGATCAAAGTGGCCAGTACGACAAAACGCCAATTTCGTATGTAAGGACCTAATATTAGGATAAATAAGGTCAGCCTTATGGGTGGTCATGCCTTACTTATTGGTATTTCCAAAAATAGATACTACAGTCTATTCGCGTTAAGAAGGCAGTGAATTATGCGTACATATGTCAAAATGGCTTACTTTAATTGGTTAACGGGAACTATATTCCCTTTTATTTGTTTCCTCTAATACTTACTATAGCTCAAGGTGCTGAATGAAAATCTTCGCATCTGGCTAAGGCTTCTTCAAGAGAAATAAATATGAGATAACCTTTTATAAATTAAAAGTCGGTATACATACGTAGAAGTTCCAATATCTTAATTCTTTCTCGACGCCGTCGGAGTTCTGTACCACGAGGAAGTAGTCCCCGAAGGCTTCTGGTTTAGTGCCTTGTAAGTCGATGGTTATCGACTGATTTCTGTAAAATTGTTAATTTACAGGTTTTTTCAAACTTTAAATTGTTTAGATCCATTAAAATCTAAACCTTATCAATCAAAGAGAGCAATATAACACAATATTATGCTACTATCATTTAAATGTGACTTATATTCCGTGCCATAAAAGTTTATGATCCGGAATCCGGCGGGCCCGGGAAAATACAGAGCACTCTACGCTGAAAATAGAACTCTGCGCTGATACCATAGAGTTGAAAATCGATGTGTCGAGTGTCTAGCTGTCATATATGACATTGACATTTCAGCCGATACTTGTGTGTTCGATTTTCAGCTACATAGTATTAGTGCAGAGTTTCAGTGCTTTATACAACGATACACGAATTTGGTCGAACTAAATCTATTTGTTTACGGTTAGATTGTTAACTATACTCTGTTAGCCGACGCAGCATAGATTATAGTGCAAGCAGCGCCGCCGCTCACACCGCTCACAGCCGTAAAAACTCACGGCGGCTCACGCTAAAATTAAGTATAAGACAGTTATGCTGCTCGGTTTATGATTTCGGTGTGAATCGGCCCTTAGGGCGCTAATTAACTAGGCAACCTATTTGCATGGTGTCAATGCGAATATTATCTGTCATTTATTTCTTATCACTAATAAATAACAGATGAGGGTATATATTTATTTTGCCGGATCTTAGACCATCAACAGTAAAAACTTTAATTAAGAAGTACTCACGACCTCCCATACCTGCAAAACACAATATTATTGTTATTTATTTTATTCTTCATGTAGACATTAACAAAGACACATTTGAAAGTTATAACAATACATTGGCGTACTTATCTCTTTATGAGATCTCTTCCAGCAAACCTATAATTGAGGATGCAAGTAGAGTAGATAGGGCAATGTACACAAAGACACAACATAATGTAACTAAAACATTAACATTCCGACTTAAGTTAAAACTTATATATTGTATAAGTATTTAGGTATTCCTAAAAATAAATTAAGATATTAATAATATAAATATAATAAAACATACTTATACACACAGATCGCAATATAATATACATACATACACATACATACAAATAAAAAATTTATGAAACGAATTACTATTAAACTGCTCCTGAAATTTTAATATAAACTAAAAATTAAACTAATGATAGATAGTGCCGTTTTAAACGCAATTTAAATGCATTGAGAGTTGGGGCCTCCCGAATGTAGCAGGCAGACCATTCCAAAGACGCGCCGCAGCAACCGAAAATGAGCCTTCATAGAAAATTGTACTACAGTGTGGAATTTCAAGTGGCCTCTTCCACTATGCATGAGCGAACAGGTATCTCACTTGGTGGTGTGTAGCTAAACCTTTCGTACAAGTAAGATGGAGAACGGGAACCAAGAAGTTTAAAGAGGAGCGTGAGAGTGTGTGTATTCCGCCTCAATCTTTTATGCACTCAAGGTCCTCGTTCAGCTGGTGCACCGCATTATCAATATCAGAAAGCACAGCGTGCCTATATATTTGCAAATCGTCAGCATATAGGTGGAAACATGAGGCAATGGCTGATGAAATACTATTAATAAATATTGAGAAAAGCAAGGGTGATAAGACTCCACCCTAGGGAACGCCAGCAACGAGATTGGACCAGTCAGTGATAAATTCAGGTGTAAAAATACGCTGCTGTCGATTTCTGAGGTAGGAGTCAAACCACTGGAAAGCCGTATCCGATACACCAACCGAACGAAGTATGCCTATCAAGACATCATAATCTACGGAGTTAAATGCACAACTAAAGCCGAGTAGGACGATGATTGTCAGTTGTATATTGTCCATAGCCTGGCAAATGCCTTCAGATACCTTCAGTAGCGCAGTAGTAGTACTATTGTCTGTGCGAAAACCGGATTGGAAGGGAGTCATCAACTGGTTCTGATCTAAGAAGGTAGTTAATTGCTTGTTCACTGCTTGCTCAAGAATTTTAGACAGAACAGGTAATATTGAGATAGGACGATAGGAGAGTTGGGATTGGGAATCTTAGGTAATGGTATGACGTGGGCTTTCTTCCAGGAAGTGGGAAAAGTATTGGTACTGAGAGAGAAGTTTAATATGTGAGTGATAATGGGGGTAAGTAAGTCAGATACTGGTACAAGCATATCTCTGCTGAGTCCGTCACAGCCAAACGCTTTAGAAGTTATATTTAAATGGTTATTGCGGACTACTACCTCAGTGATACTTTTAAAAGCAAAATAGGCAAAGAAAGAATCACTACGCTCAGAGAGTAGATAAAAGCAACGGGATTTGCTATGAGGATCTAATAAGACAGGTGGATCAGAAAAGTAGTTATTCAGCATATTTACGTCTTTAAAATTAAAGGGTTCTATGGATGTTTTGCCGATCCCAAGGGAGCTAAGGAATTTCCACGTGTGAGCAGGCGATAGCTGTTCTATTTCCGTGTGAATGTATCGGCGTTTGGCATCCCAACATTTTCTATTACAGAGATTACGGAGTTTTTTATAGCCGGCAATGTTAAAGGTATTCGGACATCGCTTACATTTAGATTTAGTTTTGTCTCTCTTATTCATCAATGTCCTTATGTCTGAATTGAGCCAAGGAGCAGGAGTGCGTTTAGCGCGAACCGGTTTAATAGGTGAATATTGGTCAAAAATATTAGTCACAACGGAAGTAAAGATTTCAATTTTGGAGTTAATTGTATTTGCCTCGTAAAGAACAGACCAGTCAACATTAGCGAAATCACTACGAAGTAAATTGACATCCATGCTGGTAAAAAACTACGCTGCATTCTGATCTTAGTTACACGTCTCTATGTAATGTTACAAAAATATAAGCTAAGCTCATTTCATATAATTTATTGTTACTCGAATTAAAGAACGCAAAAATACCAATACCTATTTATTTTAAATGATATATTAATTATTGATGGGGACGAAAGTATCAGAGGTAAGTACTTTTACTAAAGTAAGGCCAACGAGACAAGATAAAAAACGTAAATAAACGGACCGCTACTGAGTTGCATTATGAAAGTGAGTTAATATTATATCTGTCCTTATCACTCGTATGTAATAATGACGTCAGTTGGTCGACGACAGCTGTCGTAGCGTGTTTCGTGGTACAGGAAAGCGGCCAGTGCCGCAGTTGTCAACATTTGGTCCGCCAAACAATTGTGAACAAGTTCATTCCTGTTTGGATTGCAACTCGTATGGGCTGACATAAAGGGACACGTAGCTCGCAATAATATTACATTTAAATTTGAAGATGTGAAAAAACTGCTACAAGAGGGGATCCAACGTGTATCTGCTGATAAATGGCGAAATTGTGTGGATCATGTAATAAAAGTCGAGGACAATTTTTATAGCAATATTGACAACATGATTGATAATACAATAGATAGCTTTATCATAAACACAGCTGACTCGGACTCTTCCGACGAATCATCTTTGTCTAGTACAGACGACAGCGATTAAAATTCGAACTTTATAATAATTTATTCAAATAAAAATTTTGAACCCCTGAAAATTTGTTTACATTCTTTATCTCGTCTGGTTGGCCTTACTTTACAATTGGGAATATCTATATATACTTAGTCGGGCCATAAATAATGTTACAATTAAAAATAAACAAAATGTTACATTTGAATTTGGAATCTGTAATTTTTATTTGATTTTTCATTGGGTTTTCTTTTTTTGGCGCCAATACATTGTAAAATATTTTGCGATATTAAAATGGAGTGTGGGGTGATAAAGAAAACCGAATCGCTGTGATTGCATTACACAAAGTAGGTATGGAGCCAAATGCAATTTTTAAAACTCTCCATACGCTTGGTATTAGTAAAATGTTTGTGTACCGGGCTATTAAAAGGTACAATGAGACCTCCTCTGTTTGTGACAGAAAAAGATCTGGCCGTCCACGTAGTGTTCGTACGAAAAAGGTGGTCAAAGCAGTAAGGGAAAGAGTTCGAAGAAATCCTGTCCGAAAGCAAAAGATTTTATCTCGGGAGATGAAGATAACACCTAGAACCATGCCACGTATTTTAAAAGATGACTTAGGACTTGTAGCCTATAATAGACGTACTGGTCATTTCTTAATGGTTAATTAAAAAAAAAATAGGGTGGTAAAATCGAAATGACTACTGAAGAGGTACGCAAAGGGAGGTCACAGAAAAATTTTGTTTACGGATGAGAATTTTTTTACAAGTGAGCAACATTTTAACAAACAAAATGACCGTATTTATGCTCAAAGCTCTAAGAAAGCTTCCCAATTAGTCGACAGAGTGCAACGTGGTATTAGCTATGAAGGAGTGACTGAGCCATACTTTTGTGAAAAAGGTATCAAAACATCGGCACAAGTGTATCAAGATACCATTCTTGAGAAGGTAGTGAAGCCCCTTAACAACAGCAAGACTCGGCGCCGGGCCATAAAGTTCGGTCTACGCAGCTTGGTTGGAAACGAACGTTTCGGACTTCATCAGAGCTAAAGACTGGCCGTCGTCTAGTCCCGGTCTTAATCAGCTGGATTATGATTTATGGTCAGTTTTAGAGAGTACGGCTTGCTCTAAACGCCATGATAATTTGGAGTCCCTAAAACAATCCGTACGATTGGCAGTGAAGAATTTTCCTATGGAAAGAGTGCGTGCTTCTATTGGTAACTGGCCTCAACGTTTAAAGGACTGTATTGCAGCCAATGGAGACCACTTCGAATAAGCTTTTTATATTTTAAATTGTTTTATATTTATGTATTAAACTAACACTGTAAAAGTAATAAATGTTATTTGCAATAGAAAATTTTTTTTTCTTTGTTTCAGTATTTATGGCAAGACTAGGTTTATATAAAAGGCAAAGCTGATTGACTGATGTATCAACGCGCAGGCCAAACCCTTAAGGCTAGAAATTTGAAATTTTGCACACGTATTTCTCATATGACGTAAGGAATCCACTAAGGAAGGATTTTTCAATCGAAAGGTAAAATAGGAATAAAAATTCCTTGGACATATTTACATGAAATTTCGTATGAATTGAGTACGGAAGATAATGAGTCACGTACTTTAGCGTTTTCCAATATTCAACCCCTAAGAAAGTAAAATAGGGGATAAAAGTTTATAACCTAATTGTACGCTGGCGAAGCCGCGGGCAAATAATGCTAGTAATATAATAAATAACAGTATTGTTACGGCGCTTCGATGTATCGAACATTCTAGTATGTTACGGTGTTTACAATTACAATTTGTAGAATGTTCTCTAAGCTTCCAGTATGGGAAGTACTAGAACGTTCTCGAACCTACACTGTCCCATTCTCAACCCGACTCGGAAAGTTCTAGGGAAAGATCTAGAAAGTTCTACACCGCTAACTTTCTAGTACCGTGTCGTCGGTATATAAAGAGACCGCCTCCGACCGCCGTCTACAAGTGTCGTCTTTGAGTTAATTTCGAGCGATACCTAAAGCGAATAGTGCGACTACTGTCTGCGACTCCGGCTACGAATTACGATCACGAAGGCTTACTTACGATTTGGACATTTCGTGTTTGAAGACCAGACCTGTGTTGGTGTGGAAATTTGTAGTGAGTAAACTCCCTCAGAGGAAACTGGCGTTTTACTCCGAATATCGGACCATAATCCCGTAACAATATTTACAACTGCGGTGTGACCAATGACATGATACATTTTTTGTATAGGGCGTTTTAGCCGACTTCCAAAAACAGAAGGCATATATACTATACGGCGGCTGTATATATTTTTTTGTATCTTCAACGATAACTCCGCCGTGCTGTGGTCCTATTTTCATAATTCTTTTTTTACTCCAACGACTTCACTTTTCTGATGACTGTATTGCGCCAACGGTTGATCGTAGATGTTATTGCCATTGCAAGGACAATATTTCCCAGCTTATTGTGTACTTTTCGAAAAGCTTATAAATATAGTTTTTTAGTTGTTCCCTATTGATAATAATAATAATAATAATAGTTAAAACAGATGAAAAATAACTAACACGTCTGTATAATCCACGTATATGTACTTGGTGTTTTCGACGTTATACACCCGGCCGTCGGAGGCGCGCACCATCACGCTGAGTAGCGTGGTGCGGGTGGCGCGGAAGGGGATCATCACTTTGCCCCCTTTCTGCCCCTGCAGCACCACCTGCGAGCGGGAGGTTAATACCGCCACGGTGTTTGCTGAAATGATGATAATATTAAGATAAACTTTCCTTTCAACTATAGGTACTCAGTTCAGCGGTGCTATTCACAATTCCCGTGCGAATATGATTCGAAAAAATAGTCCGAGCGCACACTAGAGGCTGGCAGGCTGCGGCAGCCTGGCTGGGGCAGCTAGAAAATATAATAAGAACATATTGTGTGGCTGCTCACTGCGTGGGATCCCATTCAACGTCATATGTTCGACAGGCTGCCTAGTAGGGATGTCAGAAATGAAATAAAGTATCGATATCGATATTTTTGAAAATATCAATATCGATATTTTTATTTAAAAATATCGATATATAGGTACGATACGAAAAAAATTGGTCTAATCTACTTCAGTCATCTTAGGTAGGTACATTACTAGATGTCATTATTGATGTACATCAATAGACATCATTTTTAATAAATCAAGAACGACAAAAAATATGAATTAATTTATTAATTGAACCAATATTTATCTGATACAGACATAAGAAAAACTTTTTGATTTATGTGCTCGGCTGTAAGCCGACTTCTGTTATTAGGTACTGCGAGATTTACAGCAGATGCCACTCTCTTTGAGGAAACCGAGGACGCAGGCGATACCAAATACTTTACAGCTATGTCGGAAAGTACTGGAATGGCGACAATCAAACCAAAATTTTGTTAGATTCTCTTTTCTGGGTATTATAGGCTGATCTAGGTATTGCTTTAGTTCGCTAGGCAGTCCATAACTGGTTGAAAATGAACTGGAGTTTGCTGAAGCTGCAACAATATCTACCACAATTTTTTCATGTCCGGACCACAAGGACGGCGAAGAATTTTCTGAGTTTGGTATTGTGGTAGTGGGCCTGAGTTCAGGCGAAAGTTGTCCTCTACGTCTATGTTCTAAACGTATTTCTTTTGATAATGCGCTTATTGCAGTGGAAACAGCCAGAGCGGAATTAAAATAAATATGCTTAAAGCGAGGGTCTAAAATTGTTGCTTTAGCAAGATGTAAATGTCGCTCTAGTGGTTCTAGTTTGGTAATAACTAAGTTTAGCAAACTCTTCTGAAGAGCAACATCAAATTCGGTGGAAGGTTTCATTCCTTCAAGTCCTTTCTGAAGGAAGTTTGCAATGGGAATTGCTAAACTAGAAGTCACGTACTTATCGCCGCTAATTTCTTCAGTAGCTTGCTTAAATGGGGTAAGCAATATTATAAGATCTCATATGACACTTAAAAAAAATCGTTTTTGATACAATAATTGTATCAAGAACGATATTTTTTTGTTTCTATTTATAATTATAATTGTATTACAATTTCGATCTTGGATATTTGATATCGATATATCATTATAAGATATATCGCCAAAAAATATCGATATTTATTCAACAAGCCTACTGCATAGTCCCTAGTGCGCGCTAGGCCATACCGCGCGGCAGCGGCGAAGCGTGAGATCTGCGGAATGCTAGCCGCGAAAGCTAATATCTATTGTAATACAGAACTACAATATTTTATTTTAATTGCACTTAGCGCCATCTATTAAGTTATATTCATAAGGGAAGCCGATATGATATCGTGTTGTATACATATTACACAGTACACACCGCGCTGCTGCCGCGCAGCAATATCGGTCAACGCTTAGCGCGGCAAGCGTTTATTTCTGCGCAGGAAAGTTATCGAATCCGAGTCGAACTACGCATTGTGAATAGACTTCCTATTCAATCTAAACGTTAACAAACAGATTAAATTCGACCAAATTAAGGTGTCATTGTATTTCTAATAGAACGGTAAATTAGTAGCACTTAAATTGGTAGCATTATAGGTCGCAAATGTTTCCTTATTTACGTTTACATTAAATTGGATCTGAACGGAGTATATTGAAATTGCAGTCCCAATTTTTCCACTTAAATTGCGGTCGCGGAGCACGTACACTTTCGTACATTGACCCATCGCTACTTGTCTCTTTCGCTCGCGCACGAATATATTGCTATCGCATTTACACAGGTCCACCATAGGAGCGCGATAGCAAAATATTCGTGCGCGAGTGACAGAGACAAGTAGCGATGGATTAATGTACGAAATTTTACGTTCGGCGACCGCACTCCAACCAACATACCCAGCGTCAAGAACTTGACATATTTCTTCCTCTCGTTCTGCCTGGTTGTCTTCCGCAGTTCCACGTAGTAGTCGCCCACGAGCTTCTCTCTGTCCTTCGCCCAGGCGGGGAAGGTCAGCTTCACCGTCACAAACGTATTGTTGTGGTCCTGCTTCACCGACGCCTGCTTCACCGCGATCTGATGAAGAACGAAAGAAAAGAAAAGAAGAAGAAAAGAAGATGGATGGATGGGGGATTTATGAAGGACTTACGGCAAGAGCCGTAACCCCTATTACTGTAACAATATTAAGCGGTATCCGCTGTTGAACCCATATTATATGGGTTAGGGATAGTTTCTTATGTCAGATATTTGGTATTTATAAAATATAACAGAATTATATATATAAGGTCAATAAGGAAGGTACAGGTAGGTAGAAAACTGAGTAATAAGTATGCATTTATTTTCCACTAGCTTTTCGTCATAATAACTATCTGCATGACAACTTAGGCCTTTTTCATCCGTTATACGAGGGGAGGTCCAAAAGTTCGCGGAATGAAAGGGTTGTTAATAAAATATAACAATAAATTTATTTTTCCTTTTCAATATAATCACCCTTAAGTGTAATACATTTATTTGATCTATGGATTAATTTTTCTAAACCATCGAAAAAATATTTTTTGTCTTTGGCCTCAAAATGCGCCGAAATTGCCTCCTTCACTTCGTTATCGTCGGAAAATTTCCTTCCCCTTAGCTCTTTTTTTAAATTTGGAAACAAAAATCGCTAGGGGCCAGGTCTGGACTGTAGGGTGGGTGAACAAGTGGTTCGAATCCATGCGTGTGAAGAGCAGCCATGGCAACTCGGCTCTTGTGAACCGGCGCGTTGTCTTGCAAAAGCAACACACCCTTGGCCAATTTTCCACGACGTTTTTCTTTAATTGCCTCCTTTAACTTTTCCAATATTATGGCGTAGTATTCTCCGGTTATAGTGGTACCTTTTTCTTTATAATCAATCAGTAA
This sequence comes from Phengaris alcon alcon, assembly GCA_037179445.1. Taxonomy (NCBI): domain Eukaryota; kingdom Metazoa; phylum Arthropoda; class Insecta; order Lepidoptera; family Lycaenidae; genus Phengaris; species Phengaris alcon. The sequence goes on along the minus strand of JAYRCH010000138.1, from coordinate 596,180 downwards.
TATTCCCTCACAATCCCAAAAAACAGTGGCCATCAACTTTCTAGACGATTCTGACACTTTGAATTTCTTGGGAGGTGGTGTACCCTTTTTGTGCCATTGCATGGACTCCTGTTTTGATTCAGGTTCAAAGTAATGAACCCATGTTTCATCTCCAGTAACAATCCGCTCCAAAATCTGCACAGGGTTGTCTCCACACACCTCCAAAAAGTGCTTAGACGCGTCGATGCGCTGCTGTTTTTGAAGCGGCGTGAGCATTCTCGGCACCCATCTTGCACTGACTTTTGTCATGCCCAAGTGGTCGTGCAGGATCCGCAAAATGGTTGTATCTGATACTCCAACAAATGCAGATAATTGTTTTTTCTTTAAACGTGTGTCTTCCAGTACAAGTTTTTCGACTTTTTCGACGATGTCTGATGTGGTGGCCTCAACTGGCCGCCCAGAGTGAGGGTCGTCTTCAATTGAATCTCGACCATGTTTGAAAAGTCCATGCCACTTATAAACCATTGTTTTACCAGGGCACTGATCTCCATAAACGGCTTCCATTTCATTTAAAATGGTTTGAACGTTTTTTCCTTGCTTGGTAAGGAATTTTATCACAGCGCGATGTTCAATTTTCTCCATAGTTGCAGTTTGCTTCCGGATTGACTTGTTTAGCAGGCGAGTACTCGTAAACGAATGGCGCTATAGGGTTGAGATTTTATATATATACTAATTATGAGTGCTCAATTAGTATGACACTAAGCGAGCTACCCTATTCCCACTCCATCCCCTCCATTCCGCGAACTTTTGGACCTCCCCTCGTAGGTTGATTTATACAGTATTCTCCGAGCGACGTAACCACTCTTTACATACTGTAGTGCCTGGGACAGTCGGTTTTAAATGTCGCATGGTGGCCCAAGCACATACGGCGCTCTCACAACACAGTCAGTCTCACAACCTAGTCCAGAGGAATGACTGGTCAATACGTCTGGGGCCAACCATGTGCTAGTTTCCTCACAATGTTTTCCTACACCGTTGGAGCGTCCGTATAATGTACTTGACATCTGAAAAAGTCTCATTGGTACACGCCACAACCTAGGAATCGAACCTGCACTCTCTCGAGTGCGAATCAAACGGTCTACCCACTAGGCCACGGAGCTCATCTGCATGACAAAATGCAACTTAATCCGACCAGCTGTTAATAATTTACTTTACTTTACAAACTTTGGACCCCCATTTCATGTCTTTAGGGGACGAAGGCTAAGGCTACTTTCTAGCAGTTGTCCACGGGCAGCGGCCATCGGTTACCAGGGCTTTTAGTCAAACCAAACCCAAACAAAATGTATGGGATTTGACATGTGGTATCGCAAGCGACATCTCACTTAGCGACGATTTATGTAAAATCCCATACATTTTTGATTTCGAACATCGCCGTCGAAATCATCGAATGCATCTTGACTAAAGTCCCAGGCGATCTGCTCGTTGCCTACTTACCTTATTCCCGGTGATGGGGAGGGACCGGACGATCTGGTGGTAGACGTAGCCCTCGGGTATGTCCACGCGGCGCGCGCTGCTGGAGTAGTTGGCGGCCGTCTGGGGCACATTTTCTTTTAAACTATCCTCTAGAAATTATAAGAAGATGTCATGGAACGCCTGGCAGATGTCAAACATTTGAGTGGCTATCGAGTAACGCGTACTTTTGTCCCGTGCGCCAAGTGCCAACACGGATCCGCAGCGATTTAGATGTTTCTCATGAATGAGATAAATGTTATAGAAGTAGCTATAGACCTATTTTAAGCAACAACTTAAGTATTAATGTTAAATTAAAATATGATACGCATTCTAAGCAACTAGATAAGTACCAATTAGTGATGAAAAAATTAAAAAATAAATTTTTGTATGGTAACATAATTAAGTAGGTAGTTATAACATTCTTACCGGGAATCGCTGTAAAATTTTAAAATTATTTTTTTTAGGTCGGTACTGGTAGCTAAGATGAAATAAATAATACTGGTAGTAATAAATCGAGTTAAAATTTCAACAATCAACTCAGATCAGTCTCACTTACGGTCAATTCACACCGAAATCGATACGTGACGCAGTGCTGATTTTTTTAAGATAGCTATACAAAATTGAACTTTATTCAATACACAAGAAGATAAGTACACGTTTCATTGTAAGAGTTCGAATGTCAAGCTGCACCGCGCTGCACAGCGCATGTGCAGTATATGACTTCATATGAAACGTAAAACTTTTTGAAAAATTCAGAGCCGCGTCACGTATCGTTGCGGTGTGACCTGAACCTTACAACTGAATTTATAGATACTAAATAAATTATACATACGTGGCACAATTTCTGCAACGATAAAATACAATGAAAAATTGATAACATAGAAATAAACATGTTTATTTATAACATTGTGGACTAAACTGAATTTTTTAAAAGTCAAGAAAATAAAAATGTTACGCCTGCTCTATATCCAGTATTAAAAAAGAATTGTTACATAATATATATTTTATTAATATGAAAATGTAATACTTAACTTACCAGATGCTAAAATAGTTGAACATTAATTTAGTATTAAAGTATAATAATATAATTTGATAAAATAGTAGAAGGAAAAGGTACTAAGTACCAGTGGCGAAGTGTCAAAAGAACTTTACCTCATGAAGACCTCCAGCCAAAACTAGTATATAGAAAACAATCATAAACAAGTCAGGTCGGACAAGCGATAGCGCGATGTAGACCGACTCAAGCGACATATATGCTCTGCACGTTGCAACTTTGACACGAATATTGGAATCACAGATAAAACCCGATATATTCGGAGTTATGGTAGGATCATAGAAACTATTTTTCTAACGAGATAAATCTCGTTAGAAAAATAGTTCCAATTCAAACTTGTTTTGAATAGCCGGCTAGCCAACTAAAGAACAATATTATTAATATGATTTGTCCGATGACAGTTCGAAGTAATTAAGGGCTATTTTTCTGCGACATTAACCCATTTTATAGCATTATAGCATTCACCAATGAGGAGCCGTTATTAGATAATATCACGTAAGTACATCATGAAACGCCGGCGCGTCCTTAGATGTAAAATAATCTTATTACATTACGTTAATAATAATTATTGTTCAACTATTGTTTTTGAAATTATATTGAGCAGTGAGAAGTGATAAATATAATTCGTCTTAAAGTTTAAACTAATACATGTTTATGTACTTATATGTGAATATTGAATGTGAGACTACTTAGTACTTGTATTGTGTTTATTGTTGGTGATAAATCGTTTGAATAAATTGACTTTTAAGCTGGAAGTTGGACACGTACCTACAGCTATCAATTATAATTTGTAGTTATTATAATAATAGATCGTCATAATATTACATATTATTATTTAATAGGCGGTAGTACCGTGAAAGTATTTTAATATTATGATTATCTTACAATAGTTAATTAATACACAGAAAAACGTTTTATTATACCTAAGTACCTATTTTGTATTTGTTTTTCCAGCCAGTATCCAAACTTTCATGACTGAATATACTCTTGAATATAAGAAACTTTTACTACGGGATCAACTTTCCTACTTGAAAAAAAACAGCTGTTTCATACAAAAGAGCTACGGCATAGATAGCATTTTATAGGAAACAGCTGATTTTTTTTTCAAGTAGGAAAGTTGATCCCATAGTAAAAGTTGCTTATATTCAAGAATATATTTACTCCTGAAAGTTTGAACACTGACTGGAAATATACCCAGTATAACTATAGGAATAGGAACCGTTAGGTATAACTATACGAATAGTTACCTAAGTAACTACAATTTCTCTCGGCCACGACACAACTCTACACGCTTGAAACGACCTTGACCATCATACACAATATGGTGCTAAATCTCCTTTCAAAAAAACTTGCACAACTCACGTCTAGCGACTAGGGCTTCCCTCTGAAGAGAAACCACCCTTCGCCACTGCTAAGTACTTTAAGTTTTACTATAAACCCATATATTTTACTTAAACAAAACTCTTGTTAAATTCAACATTAATAAAAATAAATGAAAACTGGAAGATTTCAACTTTACCTTCATATTCTGTAACAAATTAATGATTGCATTGAACAAAAATAAAAATCTATTAAAATTTTAGTATCATTGATAACTATTTTTAAAGTATTAAAAAAGTCCTTACCGCTTTCTTCTATAAAAAGAAAAAGATATCCCATTAATTTTTAGAGCGTTTTCACATCATCCGATCCGATATCGGACCGACCAGCCCGGCGCCGGCACCGGCAACTGCATTTCAACTGCACGGTCAGAGCGATCCGCACAATAGTCAGTTGGTAAGCCATACACGCTACGGTCTACCGGGTTACCTGTACAGGTTTGCGAGCACATGTCAGCTGTAAATCGGTATCGTGTATGGGGTATGGAGGTACGTTCCGGTGCGGTCGTCAATTCTTTTTGCGATGCCATGGAATGAATATGATGACGCGGTGCCATTTTTATGCCTTTATTAGGCGCGACCTGCACAGGCGACCGGAGTACAGGCACACACGCACAGGTACTCATAATTCTAGTCAATCTTTCGAGTATAATAATTATCAGTGCCTGTATCACTCGAAAGGATTGATTTTCGATCTTTCTCCGGTCGCCTGCGCACGTTCAAAAACTGCGCAGGTCTATTCCCACACACTTGCGGTCTACCCGCACAGGTAGACCTCTCCGGTGGACCTAGCATGTGTGGCCAGAAATACCATACCAGACACAATATGTCACTGGTAGCCCCGGCGCCGGGCCGGTAAGTGGGAAAAAAAACAGCCAAAATAACAGTAGTTTTATATCAGTATCATAACAATATCGCAAGGTAACTAAATAAGTAATTCATTTTATTGCATTATTGCTAGAAAAATACTTACTTTCCTCTAGAAAAACAAAGAAACAACATTTTAGTAAAGATATAATGTTCAATGTTAAAGTATGTATATTAATTAAGGTAGATTATGTTCTTGACTTACCATAGTCTCCTGTAAAAAAATAGTAAATTTAAAAAAGTACTTCGAATAGAACCGATTAGTCCGAGGAACACCGAAAATGGCTGTAAAATAACTCTACACTCCATCAGCGAAAGCCAAAAAAAAAAGCGGTCTCTGAGTAAAACCAACATATTTGCCTATTTGACAGCTCTGATGTCGCGACCCACGACGGACTTACATCACTTACTACCTATCTACTTATTGGCGTATTTTGTCTAAGTAATTGCTAATAATAAAGAGGAAAGATTTGTTTGTTCGCATTCAATAGGCTCCGAAACAGCTGGACCGATTTTGATGAAATTTGGCACATATAGACCACGGGGCAGGACATAGACTACTTTTTATTGCGGCAAAATGTACGGTTTCCGTAGAATTTCTTTTTGCGCGCACGAAGTCGCTGGCAACTTCGTGCAATGTAACTAGATTAATCAGTAATAATAATCAGGTAAGTCGTTAATCCGATGCGGGTGCGATAATAATAACTTATTGCTGCGCTAAGCAAGCACGGAGTTCAGAACCGGGAAATCCCGGAACCGAAAATCCCGGGATTTCCCGGTTCTTTGATAGTAGTCAAAAAACCGGTTCTCGACGAAAAAGAACCGGTGTTTACGGTATTTTCGGGAAGTAACTAATCATCTTTACTATCTCAACATTTATTTGACTTTAATCTTCTATTAACGTCATTTGTTTTTTTTTATAAGAAATATTCGAGATAAGATTTTGTATATGTACGTGGTAGATCATTATTCCATCACAAAACAAAAGGTGGTGCTTGCTACTCTGCGAAGGGCACACTTGTTGTATAAGTTCCGCCATTTTGTACGAGTATTACCCCGTACCCCGCAACTAGACGGCCGTAGTTAGTCAACCAGTAAACAGCAATGTGAACGGTTGTGTGCCAGTGTTATTATTTTTGACGAATAATTTGTGAATTATACGAAAGGATTATCTCCGGTAAGTAAATATTTTTGTTTCATTTATATACTATGAATTATTCATTTAGATGAAAGCAGTAGATTCAATTATTGTTATTTAAAACTATTTATTACACTAGACTATTTATTACATTATTTCTAGTTATTTAGATAATGCATGGTGTATTAGACACGTTTGGCGCAAGTATGATAAATTGGTAGTTGTTTGTATATTTTGTTGTAGAGAATGAATTATGAAGAAGTCACAAACAAATCGGGCGATAAATCCTCTGTGTGGCACTATTATCTTCGAGCTCGAGATAAAGCGAGTGCAAAGTGTAAACGATGCCACAAAATTTTAAAATGTGTTGGCAGTACCACGAGCGGGCTCCAAAAGCATTTAAAAACTGCACACCAAATAAGTATTACAGCTGAAAAAGAAGGCCGTATGTTCACTGGTGAAGTTTCAAATCTGGCGATCCCATCCACAAGTGCTTAAGAGGTACCAAAGAAAAAGAGAAAATTAACAGACTATTTTGAATCAGACACCAACCCGCCCATGGAACGCATGATTTCTCGAATGGCGGCACTGAATGGATTCTCGTTTCGGACGTTTATTGAATGCGAAGATTTGAGAACGCTTTTCCATAAATCAGGTCACAAATTACCTCGTACGATTGATACCATTAAAAATATAGTGATAAAAGAAGCGGATGAAGTAAAAAACGATTAAAAAGAGGAAATTCAAATATTGCTCAAGGAAGGTTACAAATTCTCCACTTCTTTCGCTGAGTGGACCTCCATTAGAAACAGAAGATATATTAGCTTAAATTGACACTCGCATAAACTTTCTGGAGGATTGCCTCCATCTGGATATCAGCTATGATATCCAGATCGAGGGATACACCAAACTCATACAACTTTTTTATTATTTCTTCTACACATTTGTTTGCTGGTAAAGAGCACTCTGACGAGGCCCAAGTTTTATATCATTATAGTTCAATAACCCTCGATTTGGATATCATAGCTGATACAACAGATGGGTGCAGTATGATGATAAAATATGGAAAACTCTTTTCATCTTACCACCAAAAATGCATCTTCAACTTGTCATCATGGACGTATTTTATAAGAAAAACACGTTAGAAGAAGATCCATCTTCTGCAAATATTCCACAAGTGCTAGAGGTAGAACACGATAGTAATGATGAAGACATACCCTTATTATCGGTTATTAATTATCGGTTTTAGCTCAACGTACACATCAAGTACACACCTCTTCAGAAAACGATTCCGATGACGATGACGACGGCGCAGAATTTGTATCATCTACTGCGCCAACTACAGAAACTTCGGAACCGAGATTCGAATATTATGATTTGATTACAAGATTGAAGAAGGTCGTCAAAATATTTCGCAAATCTCCAACTAAAAACGATGATATATTACAAAAATATGTCGTGGAAGAGTTCGGTAAGGAGAATGCGTTAACATGCAATTCAATAATCCGGTGGAGTAGCTTAGCTACAACACTTGAACGATTTGTTAAGTTGTGAAACTGCATAGAAAAATCTTTGATCGACGTTAAAGTTCACATTCAGTTCTCGGAAAATGACTGGACAGATATTCAACAACTACACGAAGTCCTGGATATCATAAAAACAGTTTTGGAAGCGTTGTGTCGCAGTGATGCCACATTACTCACTGCCGATGTAGCTATCAAATACGCTCTAAACAAGTTAAATGACATCAATTCATTTCTCAGCAAAAAAATGGCATCAGCTCTGAAAAAACGCTATTCAGAGAGACGTTTAATAGAAGCAACTATTCTGAATTACTTGCAAAACCCTGAACAATATTTTTTAAATGTAAACAGTGATGATATAAGTATATTTATCCGTCCAAATAGCGATCAAATGTGAAACCAAATTGTATCACTTCTAAAACGCACCAGCTCTCCGACTTCTTCCGAAACACCTGAAACCTCATCTCATTCGATTCAATTGGAAGAACAACATGAACCCGAAGTACAAAGAGGAGACATGACGAAAATAATGAATTAAATGTGGAGCTCAAGAAGATAATAAAGGAACGTGTAAGACCAACACATGACAGTATAGATCAACATGTTAAAATCGAGATGGCACTCTTTGAAAATGGAGGTGATCGTGGGCGTTATATAACCAAAGCTTACGAACACCTTCTCACAATTCCACCTACTAGCGTGGAGCCAAAAAGAATTTTCTCCTCAGCTGGCCTTTTTTGTAACAAAATTAGATCTCGTTTAGGTGATGCAACTTTAGATGCATTGACCTTTTTGAAGGCACATTACCAAGAAGACAAGAAAGTTTAATTACACCAAATGTCCAGACACGGAGATACTATTTTGGAGAATTGGCCTACAATATAAGTTGATTATTCTTCAATCTTTCTTTCTTTATATCTTTTCTATCATTTTCTTTATAATTCTTCTATCTTTATTCAAAGTTTTTGTACCTGTGATTTTTATTGTGATTGTTATAATTGTTATATTTAATTTTATATAATTGTATATTTAATTTTATTTGAAACAACAGCAAATGTTAACTTAAGCTACGATGTTATTCAAAATAATCTTGACTGATTAAGGTAGAGACTGATTTTATTTTAATATAAGAGCTGTTAAATTTAAAAATTGTTTATATGTAAAACTTTATTAAATGTGAATTTATGACTGTATTTTAATGTTTGTTTAGAATTAATACTTATCTTGTCATGCCAAAATGTGCAAAATGTGATTTAAATATAAAAAATATTTTTCTAAGCCGTTGTATTTATTTTCAGACTATATTTACCTCTTAAATTCTTAAAAGAAAAATTCCCGAAAAAACCGTGAATCTCGGAAAATCCCGGTTCCGATTAGTACCGGTACCGAAAATCCCGGTTCCTAAAACTATACCGGTTCTCGATACCCTAGCACGGGCTCCAGTGCCGCGGTAATGACGGTACTCACGCCACAGCTCGCTGGCGGGCACGGCCTGGTCGGCGGCGGGCAGGCTGTAGATGTAGCCGATCTGGCACGGGTTCCAGTGCTCGCACACCTCGCGTTCCGGGTCCAGCTCGCTCACGAATTTGTACGTCTGTGTGAATAAATCACAGATAACCTTAATAAAAGTAAGCAGACGCTCATTGTTAGATGGTATGTACGATTTTCTGTCAGAACTAAAATAGGTTTATTGAGACAGGGACATAATACTTTTTTCTAAGGCAAAAATGTAGAGAAGTATTCTCAGCGAGAATAATTCTCTACATTTTGATGACTACATCTAAAATATTTAGTTTCATTACTATACTCAGAAAGATTTCTTATTACTTGGTAAATGTAAAAAAATATAATATTTTATGTGTAGTTTATTAATTAGATACATCTAAAAAGTACAACATTTTTTATTTTTTGCTAAATTAATAAACAAAACCTACATCATTAGTTTACTTACATCATATTATACAAAAACGTTCATTATGGTCATTATGAACTTGCACATACAAATATCCGAGATATTTACAAATATGTTCCTGTGGCCGTATGCTTCATACTCTTAGTATGAAGCGTTTTCACGAGACTTGCAAAATTTTGTCTACAAATCGCTGTACCTTTGAAAATATTGACTTTTGATATACCGTTTCTTCTGAGAAGCTACTGATATTAAAGAGTACTATTCATTTATGCAAAAAAAAAAAAAAACATCTAGCCTAGTGGCCAGCTAGACTAGCGTGTTACTCTACTAAACAGAAGACGTTTCTCCAATTTCATTGTGAGGGCATAGAAGGTCCCAATTTAGTCCTGTTTGGGCTGCGACGTCTTGGTTCCTACAGATCCATCTTACGATTGAGTGGTGATAATAATGATACAGCAACAATTGTGATATTCTTCTTTATTGGTACATATGAGAGAGATGCTTAACACAGATACGTGTACACTATATTATACAGGTGTATTCAGACCAGTCCCATTAACTTCGTGGGCTTATATTAGGCCATGAGATAGATCCATTCGTACTAGTCATTTGCTTTTAATCTATTGTTTTTGTAAAAATTAAAATTTTCAATATGCAATGTACAACGTACATAGTACATATCCACACGGGCGGCCGCGCAAACACGTCCCCGCGCCAACGCAGGTCCGAATAGAGAAAATCAGCTGATACTAGCAGCTGTACCGTATATAGTAAATAAACCACGAAAATTACATAGATTAATAACAATCTTATTTAAAATTAGATAGCTCCGTGGCCTAGTGGGTAGACAGTTTGATTCGCACTCGAGAGAGTGCAGGTTCGATTCCCAGATTCTGGCGTGTACCAATGAGACTTTTTCAGATCTCAAGTACCATTATACGGACGCTCTAACGGTGAAGGAAAACGTAGTGAGAAAACCCGCACATGGTTGGCCCCAAACGTATTGACCAGTCATTCCTCTGGACTGACTGACTATGCTGTGAGAATGCCGTATGTGCTTGGACAACCATACGACATTTAAAAACCAACTGTCCTAGGCACCACAGTATTTCAAGAGTGGTTACTTCGCTCGCAGAATACTGTATAAATCATTCAATAACGGATGAAAAGGCCTCAGTTTATTTAAAGTGCTAATAACATTCAAGTACCTATTTACTAACTTTTGTTAAGTTAACATTTAATTACTTTACATTTTTTGTTCTGATTAAGAAAAATAAATGAAAATAAAATGAGATGAGGTACATACAGTTAAATCGAACAGCAAGTAGCAACTGGCCTACCGTGCCGACGTCTAAGCATTTTAGCCACACTGCGGGCTCCAAGACGATGATCCCGGCGCACCGTCTAAAATTTTCTCCTCGATATTTACGTCCAGTTGCCCGCCACCGCTGGAGGCTCAATTTTATAACACTCGCATGCTAATGGTACGGGAGTCTGAAAGATTGCGGGCATGAGTATATCACCTCCGGTAAATCCTCAATGCCTCTGCGACATTCCCAAATGCTTCACATAAGCATATCATCATCATACCATAGTAACTCGTGGTATACGCGTATGGCGAAGGCATTTTAGGATAAAAAATCACACACAAGTCACAAACACGAAAAAAAAGTCAAAACAAACAAAACAGTTAATACTTATTACAAATAAAACAGTTATTAAAACAAACGAAAGTCAATATAAACAAACGCAAATTAAAACGAAGATAAGAAGTAGATAATTAAAAAAATAACATGGAACGTCACTCTAAAACGCGGGTTTACACTTAAAGCCAACTGAACAAACTGAGAAAATGATTTTATGTAAAAAACATAGGCATGTGTCCAGAAATGTATCGATAGTTTTTCATATCGGTAAATTACTATTTAATTTGCATACGCATTGATTTGTATGAACTTATTACAAAATTACTGGAGGCTCAAGGCGCGTAAAAGAGCGAAGAGAGAGGCGCGTGGGAGACGATAATCGCATACCATCAGGCGATCTGTCTGCTCGATTGCCGGTCATAAATCATAAAAACCCAGCTTGATATAAAAACAGTAACTTATTTATTACAAAAAACTAAGGAAAAAAATCATATCAAACAATTAACTAATTTAAATATCGACTACGTACACGTAAATGTTTCAATTTTCATAGGTCACATCACTTAGCATAGGTAGTTTTTGAAAAAGTCGAGCGGCACGCTTTTGATATTTGCCGCTAAAAAGCCATGCTGTGGCCGCGCGCGCTGTCCCGCCGCCCGCGCCCGTGCCGCATAGCGTCGGCATTCTTTGAATTTTGCCGAAATTCGATAAAACTACCTATGTTGTTTTGAAATATATTTTCGAATTTAAATGCGCTTTTTCTCTCGAGGTAAAAGGTTGTCGTCTGATTTGAGTTTCACTATTAGGTCGTGTTTAAAAACCTACTGTTGTGTTGTTAAATTTTAAGTGATACGTGTAATGATTTATGGTGCTAGCAACGATTTACAAATTTCAAAATGCAACAAGAACACTTTCTAACAACTTTAAGTTTTAACTTTTAACGTGACACCTTGCCGCGGTCACCTGATGGTCGATGGATTCCGTGAACTTAGTACTAGGAGTAGACTTAGTACCTACTACCTACTGGCAGTCATCCAGTACTCAATACTTCTTTCACGTAAGTAAATAGCCATTAGCCATAGTTTTACTAATTATGATCGGTGTAATTACGTACGTAACTTATTATCATTAATAATAATTTACTAATGCGACTTCGGGCACCCTTTTATGCACCAACTTAGTTTCATTGTTACCTACAGTTCAACCACGTTACATCTTTCGGTTATTGTCGTTTTTCAAACACCGTCTGTAATTTTGATAGAAAAGCGAATTCGTTCGTTATTTGTCAAGCAACATTTCGTGCGTGATTTACGAACCACACTGCAGGCGGTGTAGAGCAGGGATTCCTAAAGTGGGTTCCGTGGGATAGTCGTCAAGGTTCCGCCAAAATTATTTGAAATTATGTAATTTAAACATCCGTCACTTTTGTGTGTATAAGGTTGTAAGTCGCTGCAATCTGCATAAATTAAACATCGCTGAACGCGTGTACGTCAGCTGACGGCGGCCGGCCCGTGCGTCAGCTGACGGGCCATTGGCCGGCGAGCGCAATGAAGTAAATTACATTGCGTAATGAAGTAAAAATAATAAAATTATAAATTTATTAAAAAATCTACTTCTAGACAGCTTGTTCTTATGATTAAAAGGTATAAAATGTAAAAAAAATGAAATTATTGAAAAAAAAAAAATAACTTTATTGCAATGAGAAAAGATAGTTTAATCTTATCCCAAAGTTAATGGAAGCGGTCTTCTGGCACCCTGTATAGCCTTTTGGCTAACTAAAATAAAACTAGATAGGCTGTGCTTGTGACATCTGTCAATAAGACATTCACATTTCTACTTTTTATTACTACTATATTATGCAGCAGGTCATTCTTACATAAGGAGGTATGTCTTAGTAACTAGCGACGAAAAAGAATGTTCGCAGGTCCACTTCCTGAGGATGCTCCGGGGTTGGGGCGAAACGCGCGTTGAGTTTTGCAACCTACATGGTAGTGTGGGGCCTTGCAGGATCTTTCTGACATTGTTGCTTGTGTGGTGGTGGTGTTTGCACGGTCTTGTTTCTGAATGTATGCAAAAGTAATGTGGGAGGAGGGAAGTGCTTTACGCATGCTTATGCGTGCTCTTAAAAAAATAATTTTGCCGTGCACTCACACATTTGCTTGCAGGTTGTGGGTATTTTTTCGCGGGATATTGCTAGATATAATATTTATTAATAATAATGTCTATGAACGCTTCCACACCACGTCAACCTGGTCCTGTACTAAGTATCCGAAGAACTTGTATCACATGTACCAGACAACAGAAATATATTTATTACTGTTATTCTATACATAAATTTAAGATTTTATTTTACTACACATATTATATTTAATACACATCCAAGACCCAGGAACACAGATTTTTTTTGTACCTTCGGCGGTATTCGAACCCGCCACCTCCGGCTTAAGCGCCGACGCGCTGACCACTGAGCCACAGACGTAATTAAATCAATATAATGATGATGTCTGTATGCTGTATAGCAGTGGCGTGGGGTTCCTATAACTCCAATCCTATCGGCTTCTCTCACCACTTGCCTTTTGAAGACCCTCATACAAATCCCTACCTATTGTACAGGCTAGGGCTTCCTTATGAAGGAGAATCAGCCTTCGCCACTGCTCTATAGCCAATACGCACCCTGTCCGGGTAGTATCTGTAGTGGACGACGACATCTTCAGAGTCCTCCAGCGCGCACTTGCGGTAGGTGTAGTTGAGTGAAGTTCGCTCGACAGGCGCGCAGCCCACCACGGTGGAGCCGTTTCGAGGCAGATCGGGGCTTTCCAGTCGGTGGCCTAAGATGCACACCATTGAGGAAAAAAACAACAATGCAAAAAAAACAGCTAAAATCAAATAAGTTGTCATAGAAATAAAACTGGCCAGCAACAAAAAATATTGTCTGCTTAGATTGATGTTAAAAGCGCCATCTATCGAAAAATATTTTAGCTACACTGAATTATACGATGATAAAAATATATTATTTTTACATTTTGTAACACGAAAACCAATTCAAAAAAAAAACTACACACTGAAATAGAATTAAACGGAGAGAACTCTACTCACTTTTAGAGCTAGTGTTTTCTCCAATACATAGTTACACTTACGGTTGCAAAAGAAGTACTTATTCCTCGCGACATAGAGTTCTCTGTCCTCCGCGCTGAGGCAGGAGTCGTACATGACTTGTGTCGGCTCTATGTCCTCCTCGCACACGAGAGTCCCCGAGCCGTCCGGCTCCTTTGGCGCACGGTTAGCCGGACACCGGAATAACTGGCCTGTGAGAGAGTTGTAAACAATAATAGTTCCTGTATAAACCTAAATATTGCAAATAGTTATGTCGAAACGAGTCAGATCACAGTTTTCCTCCACGAGACTACAAAGGTATCTTGGTAAGATTTAAACTTAAACCATACGATATTTTTTAAGATAGATGCGCTGTAGGGCACAGCGGGGTAAAGGCGTTGCTCACTTACTTTAAGTACTATCTATTGTAAGTACATCGTACTTGGTCGGGAAAACTACAGCCTAACTGACACAACTACTGGTTTAAGCGGTTAAGAGGTTACCTAACCTCAAAAGATGAGAGAAATACCTCGACGTAGGATCAGCGGCGGCTTGTTCCGTATCTCGGCGATAGTGACGCCCTTCTCTCCATTCTACACGGGTGTCATGACACGCTTGAACAGCGTGGTGCGCCGCTCCTGCTCCGCGCTGATGTAGGGCAGCAGCTCCTATGTCTAATATCCGACGTTTTACAGCACATACCTCGTCGTATGTTCAGCGGCGGCTTGTTCCGTATCTCAGATATAGTGACGCCCTTCTCCTCGTCCTGCTCCTCTATGATGCACGGCAACAGCTCCTCTGTCTATTATCCCATGTGTTACAGCACATACCTCGACGTATGATCAGCGGCGACTTGTTCTGTATCTCGGCGATGGTGACGCCCTTCTCCTCGTCCTGCTCCGCTACGGCATCAGCTCCTGTCTTTTATCCCACATGTTGCGGCACATACCTCGACGTATAATCAGCGGCAGCTTGTTCCGTATCTCGGCGATGGTGACGCCCTTCTCCTCTATGACGCACAGCAACAGATCCTCTGTCTGTTATCCCACGTGTTACAACATACCTCGACGTATGATCAGCGGCGACTTGTTCCTTATCTCAGCTATAGTGACGCCCTTCTCCCCGTTCTGCACAGCGGCCATGACGCGCTTGTACAGCGTGGTGCCCCGCTCCTGCTCCGCAATGATGTAGGGCAGCAGCTCCTCTGTCATTATCCCACGTTTTACAGCACATACCACGTCGTATGATCAGCGGCGGCTTGCTCCGTATCTCAGCTATAGTGACGCCCTTCTCCCCGTTCTGCACGGGTGTCATGACGGGCTTGTACAGCGTGGTGCGCCGCTCCTGCTCCGCGATAATGTAGGGCAGCAACTCCTCTGTCTATTATCCGACGTTTTACACCACATACCTCGTCGTATGATCAGCGGCGGCTTGTTCCGTATCTCAGCTATAGTGACGCCCTTCTCCCCGTTCTGCACGGCGGTCATGACGCGCTTGTACAGCGTGGTGCGCCGCTCCTGTTCCGCGATGATGTACGGCAGCAGCTCCTCTGATAGCACGTCCACCTTCTTCTTCGACTCAGCGTTCATCTAAAGGTGAATGCCACTTTTTTCAATTTAGAGCTTGAGCCCGCTATTATTTAAATATCTACATCATTTTTCCTGAGTTAGTCTGCCATTACTCTTCAGAATATATCGCCCAGAAGCGACACTATCGAACGGTGTGAAAATACAGGCTGTTTGGTGTATTAATACTTTTATTAAAGGGCGATAAGAGCAATTGTAACAAAACTAGACGGAATTATGTACGGAGTAATTTTCAATTATTAATTTAGTTACTTACTCTGTCAGCGTCTTTGTTAAATTTTATGCCGGTTCCATCCTGTGAAAAATTAAATTGAATGAGGAATGAGACAAGGAGCCACGACGAAAAAGATTATGTAATACTACCGAAGCCATGATATTTCAAGTAGGCTTCGGGTCTTTCTTCAGAGGCTTTTGCTTACCGCTCACCTCTCTACGTTGGCTTATACTTAAGGATTTTTTTTATTCATACCTCTTATGTCATCTTGACGACCTCTGCGGTTTAGCGGTTGAGCGCGTCAGTGCTCAAACCGGTCGCGGTTTCGGATCCCGCCAAGGAAACAAAATGTTTTCTATGTCCCAGGGTCATGGATGTGCAGTAAATATGTGTATAATATAATAAAAATCTTAAATAGTTTATAGTATTAAATATATTTCCGTTGTATGGTACCCATAACACAAGTTACACGAGGTCTTACCACGGGACCAGATACGTCAATCTGGTCCCGTCCCGTGGTGTGGATGCGTCTACAGATATTACAAGTAGCGGCACGTAAGTTTAGCGCTGAGCGAAATGTAGAGGGGATAGCTGCGCATGGGTACAGTCGCGCACGCAATACAATTATATTAAATACGTGCTTTTATTCGAATGACTGAGCAAAATACTCGTTGCTTCGTCAATCTCACTTTTTATTTGCTTTAAAGAATCAATCAATTCATTGGTTTCTTTTTAACAAAACAATGCACGTCATACACCATTTTTCGTGCCTGTCTTTTCAAAACAGTGTTTCTTCTAGGCATGTTCACTGTTTAAAGTCACAAACAAATTTAATAATAAAAACCAACAATAATAATCGAACTCAAACTTAACAAAAAACAATAACAATGAACGGCAATAACAATAGATTTTAGAACGCGACTGTACAGTCAGAAGACCGCGGAGCGTCGTATCACGGCGGGGGACGGAGTACGACTGGCTAGCCAATCGGCGCTACGCACGAGCACCCTTCGTCCCTCTAGTCCCCCTGAGAGACCTAATTTTTGACTTCTGCGCAATAACGGTCAGCGCTAGTTTCGTGCCGCTACCTGTACATTAGACATACCACAGCCTGTCTTCTGACGATGTTGGCCAGGTATCTGCCTCGCCGGGTGGCCGGTAGTAGCACGCTACCCGGTAGCACATCTTCCCCTGTCTGCAAGTCAACAAAATACAGTAGCAAGGCCAAATTATACGGGTCTATATTTTAAAAGCAATTAAAGCCCATGATGGCCCTATGGCTCAATGTACATCTACTTACCGGGGAATGTGTTCAGTTGTAGATCATAATATTTATGTAGGTATAGTATAGTCTGTGGCCTCAATTGCAGATTGAATTGGAAATGATTATGTTTAGTACTTTTATTGTCATCATTATTTGATCGCATTATACGAATTACGCGAATTCATTAGTCGCTTCGCGTCGCTTACCGTAGAGGTGCGAGCAAAAGCAACAGAACCAATTCCAGGAATAGAGCCCCACATAATTATTAATTTTATTTTTTTAGTATTTGTTGCTAAGGCGGCAACAGAAATGCGTCATCTGTGAAAATTCCGACTATCTAGCTATGAGTTCACGAGATGTATCTCACCAGGCTGTAGCCTGGTGGCAGACAGACAGACTGACCGACAGTTAACTCTTAATAATAGGGTAGCCTTTGCGTACGGAACCCTAAAATGGGCTAAATACCAGGACTAGGTTATGAAGTAAAAAATTTAACTTACCGGTTGATATATGGACAGAACGCGCAAAACATTTACCAATAGAACAAATAACACCGCACTCATCCTTGTAAAACTAGTCAAAGACTAAAACATTTTCGTTCGAGCTAAGCTAATTGGTTTGTTAAAAATAATTTATTTTATTATACCAATCAAACTTGCTAACGATTGGACACGTATACTAAATCACCACAACTAGTGGAGAGGGCATCGTTGGCTGCCCCGTTAGAATAAAAAACTAGCACACACAGGCAACAGAAGTGAAACCTTCACGTTGACTAATCCACTTTTAATACAGGTGTCTTGATTTTATAGTACAAAAATAAAACGCCATTACAATCGACAGCTAATTTATTTCTAGATAAAGCTTTAATTTCACAAATCATAGAAAATATAAATTTTAAAGAATAATTAAATAGAAATAGAGCGTATATCGACACAATCAGTTCTGGATTCGAATTAATTCTAAATATTTATATATTCAAATAAATTTTCATGACATTATTTCATTTAATTAGACAAAAAAAATGTAAAAATTTTTCACTAAGTAAAACTGTATTTGCATTTTATTAAATTATACTTAGGGCCTGTTTCACAATCTTTTAATAAGTTTCCAATAGCTTATTCGAAAGTTTTGTCGCTGCTTACTTTATATCGAGCCACACGAGACAAACCATGCAAATATGAATGTGAAACCGACCTCAGAGTTCAAAATATTTACTTAATAAATAATATAAATAAATCAATTATATACACTGGCGGACACATAAACTGCATCATAGTGCAAGAACACACTCAATCAAATTTTATTACGAAATATGCAAACTTTTTACATTTATTGGTATTGGAAAATACACAAAAACAAAATCAAATTTAAATATGGTACTGTCACAAAAGAAAGAAAATATTCTATAGAAGAAATCTTATCAATTTACTAAAGATTAACTCGTTGTTACGTTAATGTTGTGATTGATGGTTATTTTTTTTTGTTTTGTTACATGTTGAATGATCGTTACTAATTGTTTAATTGCTAGTCTGTTTTCATTTTAAACACGTTTTTCTTTCGCGAATATGGACGTATCGTCTAGTATTTGTTTCGACGTATTGTTGCTCTAGTGCAGCAAGGCCTAAACCAACGAACAATTGCTGCAGATTTAAATATAAACCAGTCTACGGTTTCCCGAGTTTACAGAAGATTTATGGAGACAGGTTCATTCAAAAGAAGACGTGGAACCGGCAGAACAACGTCTCGTGACAACAGGATTATTGTGACAACTTCCTTGCGAAATCGGTTTTTAACGTCTATAAGCATTAAAAATGAGCTCAACCAGGTACGTGACGTAGCAGTTAGTGCACGAACCATAATAAGAAGGCAAAAAGAGCGTGATATCACACCTTTCAGACCCGCAAATGGACCAAAATTGTCTGCAGCTCACAGGCAAGCTCGACTAAGATTTGCTTGTGAACACTTAAATTGGACTGAAGAGCAATGGGCTTCCGTATTATTCACTGATGAGTGTAGGACTTGTTTGTACGGTGCTTATGGTCGCAGACTAGTCTACCGTAGACGAGGAGAGCGATATGCTCAAAATTGCATTGAGAGAGTTCGATTTGGAGACGGGTCTTGTATGGTTTGGGGCGGCATATCGATGGATGCTCGAACTGAACTTGTGTTTATTGACGCAGACACACATGGCAGTGGTAACCGTGGTTTAACATCACATCGCTATATAACGGAGATATTGGACCCTCAAGTGGTACCTTTTAGCGGATTTATAGGCGAAAACTTCATTCTGATGCAGGATAATGCTCGTCCGCACGCAGCGAGACAAGTTGAGCAATACTTTACTCAGGTTGAGATTCGTTCCATGGATTGGCCAGCACGTAGCCCGGACCTCAATCCGATAGAACTCGTGTGGGACAACCTAAAAAGAGCAGTGTTTACAAGAAATCCGGTTCCAACAACGGTTGCGGAGCTCAGAGTTTCATTGTCACAAGAATGGGACAATACTCCGCAAGATCTTTTAAAAACACTTATCAGGTCGATGCGAAACCGACTTGAATCAGTTATTAGGACAAGAGGAGGTAATACACCTTATTAAAAACAAAAAAAAAAACTTTTTCTTTTCTTAGTAGGTATTGTAAAATTTTCATAATAAAGCCGTTTTTGTTCTATTCAGTGTTTCATTCGAAAAGCTGCAAAAGGAGTATTTTGATTCTTTTAGTGAGAAAAGTTGACCTATAAACACATGAATTGGTTTTTTTATCAGATTAAGAACAAGTCTTAGCATTATCATTGAAATAAATCAAAATAGTTTGCACTTTCACTAATTGCACTATGATGCAGTTTATGTGTCCGCCAGTGTATTTTTACTACCTTCAAGTTTTTTAGCCTCCGTGGTATAGTGGTTAGAGCTTGACTCGGAGGTCGTGGGTTCGCTTCCCGCATTGGAACAACAATAAAAGTAGGTTCCAAGTTTGGTTAGGACAATGTAGGCTGATCACCTGATTTGTCTGACAAGAAAGATGATCCATGAGTCGGATGGGCATGTAAAAAGTCGGACCTGCGTCTGATCTCTCGCCAGTCGTGTCGGTTATCCGTCCCACTGGGTTACGAGAGTAAAGGAGGAGAGAGTGCTCCTGTGTACTGCGCACACACTTGGGCACTGTAAAATTACTCCCGCGTAACTGGCCTGGTTTCAATGAAACCGGCCACCGTCACCGAAATCGGTGTGGGGGGAGTTATATATTATGTTATATTATACCTTCAAAAATAATAGTTATTTTCATGTGCTTCATAAAAGTGCATCAATTCAAATCCACAACTGTTGTATAACATCAAGGTACAACAAGGTGTCTATCTATAAATAGATTACGAAATACATTCTCGGTTTTTTTTTTTACATTTTGAAGTTGCTGTTTTCTTTAACAATTCAGATCTTGAAATGCTCAAGTTACAAAAATTATTGTTTAGCAAATCAAATATTTGCCACTTTACACTTAGATACACATACAAGGTCAAAGAAATTAAATATTTAGCAGTTTGATTTCAAAATATATGTACCTGCAAACGGCTAAATACTCGGACCACATGCCTACAAAAACACTGCCGCGGAAGTGTAGACTGTTGTCATTGTTTGTTCGTACTAGAAGTCGGCCAGTGGTCTCGAGTGGAATTTCGACCACTGGGCGACTATGATTCATATTAAATTTTTAAGTATGTAGGGTTCTTTTGCCTCTTAGATACGAAATAAAAAATGTAAATTGTCTATTGAACGTGAAAGACAGGTTGATAAACGTCAACGTGCAACAAAATATGATTGTATCAAACCATGCAGTAGTGTGAATGATTAATGAGGTTGTTGTTATTTTTTATTTATTTCTAAGAAATATTTTTAGCACCCCTTCTCACATAAACTTTAGCTGTGCCAAATTTCAAACCCCTCCGTTTGCATAATTTTCGCAACAAGTCATAAGAACTAAGAAGTTTTCTCGTCACGTATTAATTTGTTCGTAATTAATATTATGCTACCAAACTGAAATGTCATTGACAATAGTATTGTGACTGCATACGGTCATTATAATAAAAAATATTTAAAATTATGAGAACACTATAGTCAATCTGCTTATACTTCCCTGATAGTGATATTGATAAATAATAATATTGGTATATTAACAATCCTGTGTTCGGTAACAAAACATCAGTCTTATGTAACATCAATTAACAAATGACTTAGGAACCCAATTTAAATATGTAGGTTCGTAAACTTAATCTGAAGTAAATGTCAGATTTGGCAGCTGTACACGATTTTCAGCTCTATTGTAATAGCACACAGCTCTATTTACAGTGCAGGGTTTTCTGTCGCGACCACAAAAAATCGCTCGTGGGAACGTAGGCTTACGGCCCGTTTCATTAAATACATAATACATTTTCAATTACATTTGCAAAACAGCCAACTTCAGACATATTTACTAGCGGACTGACAACCGAAACAACTTCACGTCTCTATCCAACCACACTCCCAAAACCCTTCCGTTACATACAAAATAAATCTTTACATCCTAGCTGTATTTTCCCAATACTAGGTATACCAACTACACTGAACCGAATATTTGACCAACATGTTCACCAAATTGAAATTTACCTACTTTATTGCCATGCCGTTTTCTGAAAATTCAATACTATCCAAATTGTAATTTTATTCTTTCATTATATATAAAAAATCAGAAGGCAAGTCATTGAACTAATTAAATCTATTAAAATATGCGCGTTTCAGCCTCAGGTCAGGTCTTCACTATCGCATTTTTAACGGATTTAATTAATAGGATCGCGGCCTTTAGACGTAATAATTTACTAAACTAATTGTGGAAGTGAAAGCAAAATAATTCATTTTCCATCCTTTATAATATGAGTACTCTATATTTCATCTCTTCACACTGTTTTTGTGCGTACCAACCAAACCTACATCAATTTCATCCATTTGGACTGTGAGACTGCCCCATTCCGCCTCAACCCCCAAATTCTATCAAGTGTAGCGTTCGGTCAAACCGCCAAGTAACTATTCCCTTAGTACTAATAGTCGAAAACACACAATACATACTATAGTAAATTTAAGGTTGTACACCGATTACTTATTAGGTGTTTTTTTTTTCATGTTGACTGGCGTAATCCAAAATTATAAGAAATAGCGAATAATGTTCAAGTGCGCAAAACTTTATATTCTTATAGTTTCGGATTTAGCAGATTTAAAGATTTAGCAGATTCATGCCCAATTAAAAATTTCATTAATTATAAATTATAATAATACACTTAAGTACTGAAATGCATGGCTGCTTATATTGATTCAATACAATGTAATTTAAATAGAGAATAATTAAAACATATAGAAATTATAAGAAAATATTTAACAAATGGTGAATAGGTGAGAATAAAACAGGTGTGCTAGACCCTCCAGATACGTGTTACATACTATATTTTACTCAAAAACTTGGCTACTTACAGTTTACCAGGTTGTTTAAGCATATACTAAACTACATCTAAATATATTATATTCAAGTAAATACACCTACTCGTGGTACATTTAATATGGCTTAAGTTATGTATATCAAAAAACCTATGCCCTACCAGGATATACACAATACGTTATAAATAGGTTTTGAATAAATAGGTTTTAGCCGACTACAACATTGTGACATATATTATAGGACTAAATAATAATAATAATAGTTTCCAAGACTAGCTATAACAGAAATAGTGAACTGTGACAGTTGACACGTCTGTTGTGGCGCATCACTGTAGTCTACTCGCGTTATGACGACAGTGAAATATAAAAAAAAAATCAAAATTGACCAGTGACGCGTAAGCCGTGATTACATTGACCAATCACAGTACGCCATTTTCGACCGGCCCCTGGCGTGGGCGGCGAGCATCCGCGCCCGGGCGGCGAGCATCCGCGCCCGGGCGGCGGTGTACTTAAGAAATTATAATGGACGAGTTAACTTCAAATACATTCCTCGCGCTGGGGACTTCTTCTTCTTCCAGTGCGGTGCGGGTAAAACCATTCGTAACATGACCATGTATTTATTTTAAAAACAGAGCCGAATACTGAAAGGCTACTTAAATTCCCTGTTTCTGAGGTTTTTTGTCGGTAGTTTATCTATTCAATAGCCCTTTTGATTGGTTAACACGTTTGCGTCATCCAGCAAGAAGACTACCAACAAAAAACCTCAAAAACCGGGCATAAGTTACATGCCGTCCTTGGAATTCTGCCAAGCCGAGACAGAGAAAAGAGAAGTGTTCAAATTGCAATGAAATGTGGAACTTTTTATGTAGTGAATAAAGTTAAATTTTAAAGCGCTATTTTAAAAATGCCTGCTCGCGTCCCAGTGTGAGCTGACCCTTAGGGGATTCTTAATTTTCGGTGGTCAATTAATTTCCTTAAACCGCAGGGCTCAAGAATAACTTGAATAAAACTTAATTCTATTACAGCTAGCCTTGATAATATTAAAGCATAAAGTTACCTTAAATAAAATAGTGTTGGTCAATAATTTGAACTTTTTCAATTTAACGGGCTCATGATATTTTTACCATACACATAGTTACTGTTTAAATGGAAATACCATTTAAACACTGTTCTGTGCCTTTTTGAAAGTTCAAAATGACGCCATTTCTTTCGTTCTTGTTTTACAATGTGATGCTTCCCTGAGCCAGACAATTTCGCCAAAATTTAATCACCGAGTCGACGTTTTTGAATAATAATTCATTACAACAGTAAACAGTCATTTCGGTTCTGAATTCTAATTGTTTTTTATTTCTTGTACTAATTTAAAAATTAAATAAATTAATTAATTACTTAAGTTTGCTTTTGTAAAGTGCGGTCGCGGAGCACGTAGAATTACGTACATTGACTCGTCGCTACTTGTACGTACGAAATTATACGTGCTCCGCGACCGCACTTTAGCTATGTGACCGAAATCTCAAATTTAAGTTTTTATCGACCTATAGGTCCTAGCCTTATAGTATATTAATTATTAAAAGGAGAAAAGCACGTTATATAAATTGTAGAATTAAATCGATTCGTTGGGGCCAAGTGAACTTGAGCTCCCTGAGATCATACCAAAGGGTTTATTTTCCCTAAACAGGCACTGCAGGCACTACCTGCAGGCACAACATAATTGGCAAACCAATGTTTTTGGTGCAATTTCATCGAAATATAGTTTAGTTTGTACTAGATTACTCATCTATAAGGATTCTAAAATCACAGGATAGTGGTGGATGATTTCCAACCTAGTATAAAATTTGACTCACCGAATAGCGAACAGTGACTTACTATTTTCAATGTTCTGCCAACTTACTGAATTTCTAGGTACATACTACCAGAATTCTGAGCTTCTATTGCACAGTGTTGCCCTTATATAGTTCACATGATATATTTTCTATATTAATAACTTCAGATAATATGTTTTACAGAAAGAATTCTGTAACACATTCTTCATCTTTCTTGTCCTTCACATCTCTGTCCACAAAGGGGCTGTATGTTAGCTCACAGTCCGGACGGAGACTCCTGAAGTTCTCCGCTCCCCTCTCCGTAATACTGGTCTCGGTGAAGTTTATCTCCGTCAGAAAAGGAGCAGAAGTGGCTAAATGTACTAAGCTCCTATCTGTTATATTCCTGTATCCAGTGACGGAGAGAAACCGGAGGTTGGATCGGTCCGGTCTGAAGTTGTTCACATCATTGTTCCCCGGAGCATCATTGTAATATACATAGCCTAGATTGATAATATTCACGTCTTCACCGTCAGCGCGGCCGAATCGTCTGATTGCGAAATCTGTGACTAGAGAGCTGGGGTTGATATGAGACGATCTGAAGTCGAGGCGAAGCTGGTCGTTCTCATCTCGGGGGAACCTGTACGTACTAGGTTGGGGACCGAAGTTGACGTATAACACGTGGTGGCGGGGCTCGATCTGATAGTTGACTTGACGCGGCGGCTGCGCCGGTTCAGGCGAACAATTCACGTACACTGGGTCCCGGTTCTTCCTGAAGCAAACGTATCTCTCTCCCTCGTTCGACGTGCCGGGTTTCTCTGAATTATCTTTATTGTCTTTCTCCTTATCTTTGTCGACGTCGTCGGAATTTTCGTCGGCATCGTCGTCGTCGCTTTCGTCGTTTTCGGTAGGCGTTTTCTTAAAATTGACGTAGATCGGGTTGCGGTTCTGTCGGAAACAAACGTAGCCCTCTGTCTTATCGGACTTGGAAGGTCCGGCTTTAGACGTACTCGCCCCAGCATCTTTATCGTCGCCATCTTGTTTCGGTTTGTCATCTTTCTTTGGATCTTTCTTGGGGCTTTCTTTGTCATCTTTTTTGGGACTTTCCTCTTTTTTTATGCTGCCAGATTCATCTTTGGTATCGCTTTCTTTATCTTTGCCTTTTTTGTCGGCCTCTCCTTTGTCTCTGGTCTCCCCCTCGTCGTCTATTGTCACTTTGATCTCTAGAGTGTGTATGTATTTCTCGCCGTCTCTGGCATCTATGGACTCCGTCCGTTGTCCTATAACGACTTCATTATATCTCTTCCTCTTTTTGGGTGGGGAGTATTCGCTACTAGCTTGCGAGTCACTGGCGCTGTCGTCTACTCGACTACTGGTAGATGGCAAGACGGAGCTGAAATTTTTTTTATAGATAATTATAAAAAATGCTATAAATTAAAAGTTGCAACCTTTCTAATTACTATATTCTTAAATTGCAGGTAAATTAAATTTTGTATTTGTTTACAACACTTTTAACATTTACATTAATGTAACGAAATATGGTAATAATTGCTTTTATTTTATACTGAACTAATAAACTTTTCATAAAAATTATAATTCGCGTGACTACAAGAGTTTTCTAATAAATACATACTCATATAATAGCTTTCGCGAAATTGTCGTATTTCATATATCATCATTTCATTTCCATACAAATGATTGCTGAGGACCATTAACAATGTGGTTATACTGTTGTACCTCATTGACTGCACTGGTCTGTGCGAGTTAACTTCAGCATTCTCCATCTCTTCTGGTGACCATCTTGCTTTGAAGTATTCTGGCTCCTAAAACAACAGTTAATATATTAATACGTGTAGCGAAAAATTCTTACCCCTTTTTTATGAAAATTATGCAAACGTTCACAGATTTCATACACCTCGTATGAAATCTGACACAGCTAAAGTTTATGTGGAGAAAAATGTGCCGATTTTATAAAAAAGTAATATTAGAAATACATAAAAATATATTTTTGTGTAGTGAATAAAGTTCTGAATAGCTATCTTAAAAATGCAGCGCCGTGTAGTGTCGCGAGCTCCACATATTTCCTGTCGCCGTCTGTCATCTGTGCGACAAATGTTACACACTTTCGGCCCAGCGAGCAGTGGAAAAGTTGGCAGCATCGTGTCGCGTCCAACTAGCTCGTTTTTTTTCTCTATTTACCTCCTTCTCCCAGTCGTCCAGCTCCTGGTGCGGGGCGGGCACGTCGTCGGTGTAGTGCAGGTGCCGCGGCGGCTGGCGGCGTCGCACCGCGCTCAGCCACAGCCGCTCGAGTCGCGGCAGCCAGCCCAGCGCCGACACCTCCGAGTCGCCCACCGGCGAGCCGCGCAGGTCCAGCGACTGTAATAATAACATCGTTAGTTTAATCTACTCAATTTACACAGTTATACTAGTGATTTTTTTACAAGAAATAGAGTACTATGGCCTACTAGCTTACTTTTTTTTTTTTAATTTTACAACTTCGCACTATCATTTTAAAATCATTATTTACTATTTCAATAAATAAAAGAAAGATTTAGAGGATAATTAAAATAATTTTGGCACACAACAATGGCACACTCTGTGACAAGACAAGCCATAGACAGACCTTGAGCGTCTTGAACCCGTAGCGCGAGGTAAGCGAGGCGTACGCGACGAACTCGGCGAGCTTCGGGCAGTCGCGCATGCTGAGCTCCGTCAGCGCCTCCAGCTTGCTCAGCGGCAGCAGCGACGCTGGATCCATCCATTCACATTCTGATACGTCCAGCGACTGTAGACAGTTTTATTTAGAAAATAGCACATAGTAAGTTAAAATACTTTGATGTTAGTTACAAGTTTTCACGGAACTCGAGACTATCAGCTAACTTCATTATATCGCTTTCTGGCTATTGGTGTGCGTGTATCGTAATATGGGTCTAGTCAATATTAATAAAGATGAAAAAGTTTTGTAAAGTTTAACTCACTTCTAACACTGGCTGATAGTCTTGTATTTTAAAAAGAAACGACTTGTCAATGGTCATGTTGAACAGCTTGGAGCCACGGAGTGACAGCTTCTTTAGCGTTCTCGGTAGCTGTTGCAGACTGGTCTGAAATTAAAACCAAAAGTTTTACGAAAACTATTTCAAAAACGTACAATTTAATACAATATAGCGCATATAGACGATGGCATATCGGGCCATAGTATATATGACATAATATGGTGAATCGTCTGGCATATGGGTTCATATTCAACGGCATATACGGTCATGCCGATTCATTTTGACCCAAACGTAAACAAACAAGACATAGATCCGAACAGAGACTGTTTAGTGATACGAAAACATACAATGAATTGCAAAACGATTCGATTTTGATTAGTATGATTAATTAAGCTATATAACTTATGTCTTTTAAATTTGTTTGTCTGTGTCACAAATAAAAATATTTCTTTATAAAATTTAAAAAAATCATTCTCATTCTCAACTCAATCAATAAACTCAATCTCAACAAAGGTTTTTTAATGGTGTAAATGATTTTTTCATAAAGGACACTGGCGAATCCTACCTGATTTTACATCCAGAACGGCCAAGTTTCGAACATATGTTTTTTTGTAGAAAGTAGAACATATGTTTTTTTGTAGGTTTTATAATACTTAAAAAGGTATTATATAAAAAAAAAATTTTAGAGCTTGAGAATAAAAAGTAATGAATCTCCGAATATCAGAGAATTCATGTGCAAAATATCTGATGTAATCGTTGTTAATATATTATATGTATAGTCTATGGTTATCATGCAGTAAATTGTCAATTTGAGGCGTAAAAGCTCCATCTAATGGCCCAGTAGATAGATTTATTTTAATTGGAGTATAAAGTTATTTTCCTTTTCTGTAGCTCAGCAGTTTCGAACTAGTTTAAAAAAATATATATATACTTGGGGTGTGAAATAAATCCCTCTATACTTATATATTTATATACTAAGAAAAATAATTATTGTTTTTGGTTTTCCTAACGTGAAAGCGACATCTATAATTTATTGCGTTTCCAAACAAACTAGTTATCAGTGTCATTGCGTAATTGACATCGTCATTAATAGATGTCACTTTTCCGCAAACCGCCACTAGGGCAATTTATTGAACAATAGGTAAGGTTATATTTAATCAATTATCTTTTATCCCCCGAGTTTGATGTATACTATTATTGTATTGTTTTTTTGTTCCCATGTTCATAAAGTACAACTTACAACAAAGACTTTTTGTGGCCACGTATTTCAATTACCAGGCAGTAAATGTATTGCGACTTACCGATCTCCTTTGTCAGTAAAAATGTATTCGTAAGTGATGATTAACGTTTGCATTTTGAAATCGCTATTTCATAAATATTAAATATGTTATAAGATTAATGTGAAATATTTTTCATATATTTAATAAAAAAAATATTCCACATTTTTTAAAATATTTTTTAATATACCGGATGTTTGGAAGATGGATGCAAAGCTTTAACGCCTTGTTAGTATAGACCATTTAGAACCGTATTTAACCATTCTTAGCTTTCATGATGTAAGATTTTATTTTTTATCGAATTTTTAAATTTTTTGTTGCAAAAACCCCAAATTCAAATTCAATTAATTTCAGTAATTGGTGAGCGATCTTTGTAGTTGATACCTCAATCGAAAGAGTAATAACTAGGTATGTTTTCCAAAATGTTTGAACAAAAAAACCAGTTACCGTTTTTTTTATTTATGGTCTCAAAAAAATTACATTTCTGAAATTCACAAAAAATTATTAACTTCAAACCCCTGTTAACCGCAAACCGCCACTAGGGCAATTTATTGAACAATAGGTAAGGTTATATTTAATCAATTATCTTTTATCCCCCGAGTTTGATGTATACTATTATTGTATTGTTTTTTTGTTCCTGTTCATAAAGTACAACTTACAACAAAGACTTTTTGTGGCCACGTATTTCAATTACCAGGCAGTAAATGTATGGCGACTTACCGATCTCCTTTGTCAGTAAAAATGTATTCGTAAGTGATGATTAACGTTTGCATTTTGAAATCGCTATTTTATAAATATTAAATATGTTATAAGATTAATGTGAAATATTTTTCTTATATTTAATAAAAAAAAATATTCCAAATTTTTTAAAATATTTTTTAATATACCGGATGTTTGGAAGATGGATGCAAAGCTTAACGCCTTGTTAGTATAGACCATTTAGAACCGTACTTGACCATTCTTACTGTTCGTGATGTGAGATTTTATTTTTATCGAATTTTTAAATTTTTTGTTGCAAAAACCCGAAATTCAATTAATTTCAGTAATTGGTGAGCGATCTTTGTAGTTGATACCTCAATCGAAAGAGTAATAACTAGGTACGTTTTCCAAAATGTTTGAACAAAAAAACCAGTTACCGTTTTTTTATTTATGGCCTCAAAAAAATTACATTTCCAAAATTCACAAAAAATTATTAACTTCAAACCCCTGTTACAAATTTATCTCATGATACAGATGTGTACATCAAGTCTTATTTGGTTGTTTACACATTAATTAATTCAAATACAATAAAAAATAATTGGATTATCTTCCAGATTGGCCATTATTTGCAATTAATTGCGAAATTTTGGGTTTTTTCAACAAAAATTTAAAAAATTCGTTAAAAATAAAATCGTACGTTCGAACGCTAAGAATGGTCAAATACGGTTCTAAATGGTCTATACTAACAAGGCGTTAAAGCTTTGCACCCATCTTCCAAACATCCTGTATAAATCACAACATTTTTATGAATTCGGTTTGTTTATATTTGGGTTATTTTGTTAGTTAGTTTGGGTTTGGTAAAATTAATCGGAATGGAATAGCATGTGAGTTTGTAGTCTACGATAGTCTATGGTAGACAATACGATAGACTATCGCAGACTAATTAACTTTACGGCATTCGGAGCATAGACAACACTCACGACTTGGCAGTCTATGTTGCAGTAGTCGAGCGCGAGATGCGTGAGGTTGGCGCAGCAGGCGGCCAGGCGCGACAGTAGCGGTCGCGACAGCGTGAACTGCGGGCCGCAACAACCGTCTGCGCCGCCGCTGCGGCCGTCCACAACGTGGCCCGGCCATGTTGGCGAGCCGCGGTACCTGAAACATTACCTTTGTTTGTGACCCATACAAAAGGTATACCCGTGGGCCTAGGAGGAACATTTGACAGCAGCGTAAACATAACGTTATTAAATCACAGAATTGTATTAAAATCTGTCAAAATCTTTACAGCACCCATACAAATTTAATTCGTTATCGTTACGTCGCTGTCAAATATTCAAATTAAGTATTTAGGACTTACCGTGCCAAAGCAGACGAGCGCTGACCGTTGAAGAAGCACCTGCCCCTGTGTCTCTCCACGAACACCGGCACCCGCACATGCTGGACATCTGATAATATATAGAAATAAATTTTTAGGCTGAGACTATGATCCGAATTCCGTCAGGCCTGGCAAAATTCTGAAAATATAATGGGGCAGAGTTGCAATTTCAGAGCACTGAAAATACAACTCTGCCCTAATACAATATAGTTCATAATCGAAGTGTCGAGCTGACATACTTTAATTACTGATGTTGTTAATTCCAGCAAGTGTAAAATACGCACCATCTTTATAACAAACAACTCACCATAGACAACCAGGTCTCCGTCGTTGTTACCGGCGCTCCGTGTGTAGTTCTGTTTCTCGTCCTCCGCCTCCTTTCGCGTTATGTTAGCTAGGCCGAGGCATCTGCATAGAATAAAATAGTAAGATTAATAATTATAAAGTATTGTACAGATGAGAAGAATGAATTAATCGAAAGTTAGTTAGTTTGTGGCTTCAAGGCCACTTGGACCTTTGTGATTGTGGAAAACCATTTTTAGTACAAGCCTACATCGTTATGAATCATGAATATTTACATATTATATACATTTCACTGCAACACATCCACTGGTTTTAGTTGTGTGCTGATGTATCAGTTAGTCACGGTTGCGTTTTATGTTTGCCGACAATGATTGTTACAACAACATTAATACTGACCCGGCAGCAACTTTGGCGTATCCAGAAAGCAGCAGCGTCCTGGTGTCAGCGTGCAGCGTGTGCTGCAGGTGCCAGCACAGACGGGCTCGGCTGCACAACTCCGACCGAGCGTCCACGGACCGCCACAGAGACCGTTCGCGCACCAGACGGCCGAGACGAGCGCAGGAGCTAGGGAAAAGTGATTGTTACACCATAAATTATTGCCACTGTAAATACTATTCAGTTGCGACAGTGGTACACAACAGGTCCTTGAATCTAACAAAATAAAACAGTTATGTTTTACTATACCCTATTTGTTTGTGTTTGTTTTAGGTTATTCAACAATTTAGTTTTAGATTAAGTCACTTTACCCTTGCTTCCTTGCTAGACCTACAATAGTCAGAGTCTATCCAAATTAAGCACTCTGACATTGGCAACTCACTGAAGCCGCCATTCATAAAAGATTAAAGTCCTTCAATATTATGTTAAGGGCACTTGGGAACATGAGTCCAAGTCAGGTTATGCTTTATTTATTACCAACTTTTGTCTGCAGCTTCACCGGTGGAAAATTGGATTTTATTTTATAATTTATATTGCAAAAATAATTTACAACATTGGTTCAGCAGATTCAGAGATTACACCTTACAACAGGAGTTCCCAACCAGTAGGGCGCGCCTCCCTAGGGGGTATAGAGGTTTAAAATATTTTTTTTTTTAACAAAAATATTAATTGATGCCTTTTCAGTTGCTATTAAACAAATTTCGGCAGTACCTTTTTTTATTTCCCTACAAAAGAGATTTGTATGAATATAAATAAATAATGATTAAAGTGCATTTTTTCCATTAAAAACTTTTTTTAAGGCTTTAAAGTATTATTTATAATACTGCACCCCGGGCACTGTTAAAAAAAAGATTGGGAAATATCAACCTCACAAAACCTTCACCTTAATTGGTATTCAAATAGAATAATATATAGATTTTTTAATGACCAAAGGCAATCAAAGTTACTAATAAATATCTTGGCTAAAGCCAAGGACACAACATTTATTATAATGAGTTATAATATATATATATATATATATATATACATTTCAAGAACCATAAATTATAATATATTTCGAATAGGCTAGATGACTGAATTTTAGTACTCTAAAATAGCAGTAAATTCTTAGTAGAAACATCATATTAAAAATCAAAATCAAGTCATTTGAAAACGCTCCATACAAGATTAGAATTTTATAAAATTAACCAACTTGTTAGGCCTTAGTAATTGCTTACCATTAGGCAATCTGTCAGCTTGTTTGCTGACTTAAAACATAAAAAAAGTACATACAAGCCAAGTGCCTTGAGATCCCTTGGTGAGCAATGTCGTAGAATGTACAGAAGCACATCATCTGATAGGTCCAGCAGACTTATTTGTGGAACTGGACTCTCCGGCCCCGACTTCTGCAGTGGATCTAAAATTAAAATTTATACCAGTAATGAAATAAAAGTAGCCTTAATACTAGGACCAATATTCAAACATATTTGTTTGATCTGTTCATAATCACAAATAACTTATAAGTTAGGGCATTCTTTTATATCCTACTACTATTATAAATGTGAAAGTTTGTGAGGATGGATGGATGGATGTATGGATGGATGATTGTTTGTTACTCTTTCACGCAAAAACTACTAAACAGATTTCAATGAAATTTGGTATGATGATAGTTTAGGTTCTGGATTAAAACATACGCTACTTTCAAACCGAAAAAGTACCGGGTACTATATTTACGCCGGCGGAGCCGCGGGCACCAGCTAGTTATCAGTATATTTGACGAGGCTTATGGTGCACTTGGCATCTATGTCAACCTCTTAGGCCCGTATTAATAAAGCGTTCTTAACTCTAAGACAATTCTCAAGTACTTAAGATGTTGTTTTAATTAATAGACGATACTTAAGTACAGCTGTAGGTACGGCGTATCAAGTGAGTGCGAGCGTATTAATAAACGAGACTCGTTACTCAAGTACGCTGTCATTGCTGTCAAACTGTTACTTGAGACGGGGTTTCGTGGGTACAGTCAAACCTTGACTTGAGAAATGGCTTGCTTGGAAATGGGATACAGTATATTATTATTTGTGGTGTTTTTGGGTGTGTTACAATTATGTAAATTAAAATCTAAATATTTATCATTAAACAAACTCAGAATTTACACTACATACTCAACACAAAATAAAGTTATAAAAAAAGATGCTATATCTATACATGATTGATACTTATTCTTCTTTTTTTTTGGTAATCGCGGTTGCAAAGATTTTGCACCATTCTGCCAGTGTCGAGAATGTAGAAATATTTTCGATTTTATTTATAATTAAAAATTAAATAAAATATATTTATTTATTTATTTATATTAAACGAATTACCTATTTGATTTATATTGACTTGATTTGACACTTGACAGCAGAACTTTTTTTCGCTGCCCAAAAAACAATCCTCATTATATTATGATCCCTCCCTCCTACAATTCCTTGCCCTATCAACCTTAAATCTGTTCTGTGTTTTGTAAATACTCCTTTTACTGAAACTTTATGTACATACTGTGGTACTGGCCCTAAATTTGTCTGTTCTAGGTTTTAGATTATTCAACAGACTTCCTCCTGTACACCGTGCCCTTGTTTATTCATAAGACCCACTCATAAGGTAGAGTTTTCGTCAACACAACACATTGGCGAATAACTAAGGAGCCACTTCAAAGAATAAGAAGAAGAACTTTTTTCGAATGGCAATGATCCGCATTCCGTTTTACGTAGTTGTTAAAAAATATGGATATTAATATGCTAGACAATAATAAATATTAATATCTACGTAAAAATTAATGAAAATCAGTTTTTTCAATATAAAAAATACAGACTAAACTTTTTTTGGTATTTATATTATTAAAAATTACATTTTTAAAAAGAAATATTGAAGGAATGTATAATCAATAAATCCGTTCTATGTAGAAGTGTAAATGTTATTTTATTCGTTCTTTGTCGTGTAGATGACGCTTAAAAGTTGAGTAAGTGATCTCAATAACGTTATCAACTGAGACGGTCTTGAGATCATACTATTAATTAAAGACATTCTTGAGAAGCTAATCGTTACTTGAGACCGTCTCAGCCAAGAAAGGTCTTGAGAACGAGTTTGAGAACGGTCTATTAATACGGGCCTTAGTTTCCTTCAAATTAAAAATGCAACCCGTCACAGATAAAATATGACATTTTATTAACAAATGGGCATCCCGCCACCAAGAGAGGCGACAGAAAAATAATATCAAGTTGTTCCCTAAAGCATCCTTAAAATTTTAAATTTTATCATCATAGTGTAGAACTACTTACAACACTACTGACTACAACACTGAATTCAATTTTTATTGTACATCTTAAACAAATAATAATTTAACATTTCATCATGTTTAAATCCTAGATCTCCAGTGCTAATCAGGGTTCCAAGTTTGAAGAATACGGGCTTAAATTTGATAGTTAAGCAACACAGACTATAGTATACTATTGTATCTTTGTTTTCATTTAGATTATAGTAGCTTTTTAGTAGTTGAGTGACCTACAAAATGTGTATTAAGCACTGCTACCTCTCTTCTAGTAAATACAATGTGGTGGAATATCCCACGAATAGCACACAGGCTAGGTCCATTTGTTACTAATACATAACTCATAGCATAAATCTTTTTTATGGTCGTACGTACGGGTCTTGAAAAAACAAATAAAACATACCGTCTTGTACGCAGCCGCTGTCGTCTAGAACATCACAATCGACGTGCATTGAGCCCATTTTACGAATTAAACAATAAATATTTGCCACAAGCCCAAGCACTGTGCCTATTTTTACAACACTACAAAAATTTTACAACAAAGGACTCTCATAGCGTTGCTAACAAAGTTGCAACAAACTCAAACAGAAGACAATCAAAACTTGGACGGGATCCAACTTAAAAACAACTGCATCACGTTTATACAAAAATTAAAATTACAAAATGTTATTTAGATCCGTGTATCAAGAATAATTTATGAAAATTTATTTTGCAATGAAAATTGAAAATTGGAACCTTGAAAAAAGGCAGGAGACCATAGATAATGGATGATAGCTCATCAATAGATAAAAATCATAGGTGTTTTTTTTGTTGTTCTTACTTGCTAAGTTTGCCAATGTCAATTTGGTAAAATTTTGTAGGTACAGACGTATTGGCACGATGTTTTCGTATCTTTTCAGCATTTTAAGGCCCCCGAGACTATAAAACGGTTCAAAACCTCCTGTACCTTATTTGGCATAAATTATAAAAAAGTGTCAGGTTTTACCTGGAGGAGAGAGACTACAGGAGACCGATCGCTACGTGCTAAAGCATTGTACGTCTGTCCCTGAAAATTGGTAGAATTTGTAATTCATTTTTTAAGCCACCAGCCGCGCTGCCGTCTTCGTGGCATTGGAGGCCCGCTTTTATTAAGACAACTTAGCGATCGTAGCGCCTCATTTAATTTATCCATGTCTATATTTCTACAGCGTACGTTCTCCTTTTCTCTAATCTCCATGGGTTTTACCTTTCATTCGGAGTTTTGCCGGGGAATTCAATGGGTGATGTTGTGGTTTTTTGTATAACTTTTACAAATTTGTGTTATTCCGGTTCTTATTACCAGTATTACACATGTAATATTGGTAGAATATTAACCATTAAACATTCGTTAACGTGCACAAGTGTGGGCAAGTGGTACAACTTCTAAAAAAGTGCTATTTTGTGTTTCCCGCCGAAACACCCTAGGAACTTTCAGTAAAGCTTCTACCACTTTACTGAATCGACTGACATGACTCATGAACTTTACTGACTATATATTTGGACTTTGACTAGACTTTAGACTTGACGATATAGGAATACGGGGTTGAAAATTGAAACGAAAATTCTATTTCCCGCCTTTTTAACTTGACACTGGCAAATGGTTATAAGCAGATGCCATATTTATATATATAAAAAAAACTATGTATATCTGTCACACAAATGTCAAATTCCTCTTATATCAATTATTGTCATGTGCAGAAAATATTCGTTGTTCAAAATTTAACACGTTTTATTGAAATAAAACTATTTTATCATGGCTAAATCACTAAGAAGTAGATGGAAGAGAAAATGCAGGGCAATCAAAAGAGAAAGATACGCCGTTAAGGAATTGGCAAGATTAAAAAAGATGCTTGGTGTAAAAGATGACGAAAATGTTAAGGAAAGTGAGGTTATGGAATCAGAACAGGTTATTTTTCTTGACGCAGGTCAAATTGGTAAAAATAAGAAAAAGAAAAAGGAGGAGGTACCCGCTTCTGTTGAAGAGGAAGACGTGGAAATGAGTTCAGACGACGAGAAAGTGGAAGTAGCAGCTGACAATGGCAAGAAAAAGGTGTACAGTTCAAAAACATTGAGAGATCAAAATGGCCAGTTCCCTATATGGCTCCACAAAAGGAAGATTGCTAAAATGACGAAAAGTAAAAATAATATAAAAAAGAAGTCCAAGAAGCGTAGACGGTAAACTGAAACAACACCTTTTGATTTATTTAAAATTTAAGTTTAATTTTATGTATAAGCATTCTTCTTTGCCCAATAAATTTTATTATTTCTGCTATACTTTTATTAATTTTTAAATTTAATTTTCGAGAATCACATATTTAATGTTTCATTATTTCTTTTATGTAAAAGTTTTATACATTAACCAAATAATTAGCAGTCTATAAAAATATGAAATGGCTTTAATGTATATTTTTTTAATTACAATAGAGCAGCTTTCTCAACCATTTTTATGTTGCGACTAGGGTTGCCAGGTTTTTTTTCAGCCTTTAAGGGACAAATGCTTACATAAGCCAAAAACACAAGATTTCAGTTTCTTACCTGGGACAAAAAAGAACAAAATGAATTAATTAGTGACAAATTCTTAATATTTTTCTGATGATTGAGTTACTTTTTGCATTTTTAGTTTAGGTATTTAGACCTGAGCTCATATTTATCTATATGGGATACTTTTTAGTTTTTAATCCTAGATGGCTCGATTTAGAAGACAGCGTTTGTCCCGGCCGGACGTTTTAAATAATACTTAAAATATGGGACGTCTGGCATGCTAGTTGCGACCCGCGAAAAAGTTAAGCAAAAAGTCTTGCGACCCCGTCACTATAAAATTATAATAATAATATGTACATAGCGCGCTATTTTTCAGCTATACGTTATATTAGCCTTTATTGGTTCACGTTCGAACTATTTTTTCGACATTCGATACAAAAGATTAGTTCTAAACACGAATAGACGCAGTCTGTTGAAAAATAATAAATACATACACATGTAGTATGTGTTTATTATTTTCAACAGACTGTGACCCCCTTTAAAAACAAACTCGCCGGGCTAGTTTTTGAACTGGTGATAGGCATAATGTACGACAAGTCATTGATTAACCTTTATGGAAATATTAATGTTAGATGCACACATTTAAACTCAATATTTTAGATCAAGACTACCACAGAGTACTATATTATATAAGGAAATAGATACCTCACTCTCTTTATTTTGTGGAAATCGCAATAAAGCGCCATCTGTAACTGTACGACGGTACTAGTACTATGGATTCTAGTATTACTATAGGTACCTAGTTAAAGATATATTTAAGTGTAGTTTAGATGTACATTTAAAATTAAAATAAAACAACAGAATTTACTCTTTATAAATTTTATTTATTACAAGAACATTATTTTCTTTTAAAACATTTCAAGAACATTTTCTTTGCCTTTAATTGGTTGGTGTCCTCGTCATCATCACAATCCTTTTTACCGCTTAAAATTTTATTAATATTTTTACAGTAATGATGTATGAAAAATCTGGATGACAAATTTATTAAAAAGTCTATTAAGTTTCTTTATGGGTTTCACAGTTAATAAATTGGAAATCAATATTTACAAAAATTAATGTTTTAATGAATTGTTTTATATTGTTAATTTTTAAATTTGATTTATGTATTTCATTATAAATGTCTTGAAATTCAGAAATGCATTTTACTAATGAGTAACTCGGACTGCAAAGCCAGTTCCTACCAGCATACTCCCGACATTTAATAAATTCTACTTTGCTTGTACAAAACAAATCTTCTTTACATTTTTGGCAGTTTTTAAAGACTGTTTTTTTTGCCTCCCTTAAAAAGTAACCACTTACATATTGCAGTGGTGCATTAATTTGTGGTTTATTTTTAATTTCTATTGGTATTAGATTTATGTTTGGGATTTCTATTATGCTGGTTGGTACACTGTCTTTGCAGTCATCAGTGATGACGAGGGCATGCAAAGTTTCACAAAAATCTTTTTCACAATTTCTTCCTGGGGCATGGACACTAGTTAAATTGTTTACTAACAGAGTAGCATATGCGGACTCAAATTTTTCAGGTGAAGGATTTATATTGCGGCACCCCTGAGCCCTAATCGCACCGAAAAATTTTTCTAAAGGGTCTTGATTTAGGTGCCGCATCCAGACCGAATTTATATTATAATTGATTTTTAAAGTTTTTAGTAAATTCTGTATTCCGTCTAGTGTCCATGCCCAATTATTCAAAGACACTGATTTGTCTGTTTTACCATTTTTTTCAATAAACCTCATACAACTAAGGGTTTTTTTTGCTTCCCCCCAAAACGTATGATGTATGGACTTCGGCGACACTGGTCCAAGAAGAGGTTTTCCAAATATTTTTCGACCTTTGCCGAAACTCCCGTTCACTGAGTCAAATAGCTGGTCAAAAAAGGCTAGTGCATCCGCTGTGTCTCGACATTCTGGTGGCAAAATCCCCTTATCTGTGAATGAAATAAAATAATCTTTATAAAAAACTGTGAACTTGTAAAATTTCAGCATGTTATACCTATTTAATTAAAAGTATTCAACTTTGATAAATACTTTTGTAACACAATATGTATTAGTGAATAAGTCGTTGGAGAGGCATAATTAAATAAAAAAGCATGTAAACAATATATTTTATAAGAACACATATATGTATTTTTAAAAAATATGTTTAAATAGCAAATTCAGGAATGAAAATGCAAATAATGCAATAGAGAAAAGTGAACAAAGAATAATACAAGTACTTCAAAGGCTCCCTTTAAAATTTAAAGATTAAGGGCCTGTTTCACCATTTCCTGATAAAGAGCCGGATAGGCTATCCACAACATATTTGACAGATACTCCATACGTGGATAGCCTATTCGGCACTTATCAGGAAGTGGTGAAACAGGCCCTAAGTTTAGAAAATTATATTACCTGCCAGATATCCCATTGTCTTTGCAACAGTCTGGCTAAACACTTGCGCAGCATATTTTACTTTCATTTTAGCTATTTTGTTTGGCACAATATGGTTATCGGTCATTTTGGGAATTAGTCTCATTCCTTTATAACCTGGATTTTCTTTATGTAACATCTCTAAATGCTCCCATTTGGCAGTTTTGCTTTTACCTTTCATTTTAAACTTTAAATCTTTCGTTATAAGATTATTCCTTATACATTTTAACAAATGAGGTGGATCATATAAGGGCACTATTTTTTGATCATTTAGGATAATTTCATTTTCTTTCATTTCTTCACCTTTTCTTAATAAATATGCTTTCGTTTCTTGTACTAATATGTTTATTGCCGATTTGTTGTTAGCACCCTGGTCACTAATTGTAGCGACTACAATTAAACCAGTCTTTTGTACTTCTGTTAAGTTACATTTTATTTGCTTGGCTAACTCTGGTCCTTTTGTGGCAGCTGACGAAAATGTGTAAGAAATAGGCTGTTTAAAGTTTTTCATTAAACCTCGTAACATAAAAACTTGTGCATGGTCTGCAAAATCTGATGTTGTTTGCAGACCATCAGTGACAAAGCCAATAATTTTATCTTTTCTTTCATTATATTGAATATTGGCTTTCAGTGCCATTTCATCAAATAATAAAACACAAAGTCGATCTTCAATTTTCATTTTTTCTGCTTTGTTTTTTAATTGAGCAAATACTTTTTTTGATATTCCTGGTTGAACATTTGCTTGTTGAAGCAACTTTACCAGTGTTTGCGGTGCTGGCAAAATTAACATTTTTCTTAAAAAACGATATGATTTCGCACTTTGTTTGAATATAGCCAACGATAATATTTTTTCATCAAGGGTAAAATGCCTTTGTCCTTTTTTTTTAATTCTCTGAACTGCATCATGGTCAGCAATCTTGCAGCACATGGCAAATCTTCCATTACCTTTCGAAACTTTTCACTAGAAGTAATATTTCTAGCTGCTTTAAGCGTCGCCGATTGTGCCTTCATTTTGTTTTTCAATTTGCTCAATTTAACTCTCAATCTTACAAGTTTATGATATAATTCCTGTTCAACCATAGACATGCCTTGCTTCTTATTTTTCCGAACTGAAATGTGAAATATAAACATTTTGAGTTAAGAAAGCAGAAATTAATAAATGGCCAAATTGTAATGCTTTTAACAAATCATTTTATATTTCATACAAATTAATAAATCACATCACATTTGCGAAAAATAGGATTTATACTTTTATTATTTATACATTATAGTCCAGGTTACCTAGAACAATTTTTTTTTTATTACTATCAAGCTAATATTTTGTTTGAATTAA
This sequence comes from Phengaris alcon alcon, assembly GCA_037179445.1. Taxonomy (NCBI): domain Eukaryota; kingdom Metazoa; phylum Arthropoda; class Insecta; order Lepidoptera; family Lycaenidae; genus Phengaris; species Phengaris alcon. Next base: position 555,084 of record JAYRCH010000138.1, on the reverse strand, counting down.
CGACATTATGGGAACCTCGAAGCAACACAAAAAGAAAACGAGGTAGGCCACGGAAAAGATGGTCTGATGATTTCAGAAGAGTTGCAGACCACTCCTGGCTAAGACTTTTATTATTTACTTTTATTATTTATACATTATAGTCCAGGTTACCTAGAACAATTTTTTTTTTTTATTACTATCAAGCTAATATTTTGTTTGAATTAACGACATTATGGGAACCTCGAAGCAACACAAAAAAGAAAACGAGGTAGGCCACGGAAAAGATGGTCTGATGATTTCAGAAGAGTTGCAGACCACTCCTGGCTAAGACTAACCCAGGATAGGGAGAAGTGGAAGCATCTAGGGGAGACCTATGTGTCATCAGGACACGCTGATACCTAAAACCTACAAAAGTGCAGTGATAACAAACACTAGTGCACCTATTTTACCACTTACCGACAAGCACAAGAATGTCATACCTACCTAACTATTGTATCAGTCTGAGCCCATCCGCGGTCCGATAAGCTGCTTTTTCGAAACGCTCCGCAGTAAAAAATTCAATAAAGTGGGTAAAAGTGGCCCGATTTTCAAAATTTTGGTACCGTTGAAATCGTCTCAGTGCCCCCCCACACGCGGGTGATAGTGTACCATCTTAAAAAGTTCAAAAAAGTAGTGAAAACGGTGAAAAACTGAAAGTGGAAAAATTTTGAAACTTTAAAGTGAAATAAAAACAAAACTATTAAGCGGATTTTTAAAAACTAAAGTGTATTTTGTGTAGGACAGTGGCCTTATTATGTGCTGTGAAAATTAGAATTATAGACTGAGTGTAAGTGCCAGTGACCTTGTGTTTTAGTTTTAAGCGTCCCCACGAGGTACGTAAAATAAAGTGCTGTGCTAAACGGATCGCAGTGCATTCGAAAGCGGTATAGGAGGGATCACTATATCCGCAAAAATAAAAATTTTTGCGCATCCAGGGGGTGAGTTATTTTATTTAGAAAATAAGATTTTAAAACACCAATAGCGGAGCAGCGCATAGAGACGCGTGGGTTCTGACAGCGGATTTAGCTGGGACAAATAAGGGCCTTTACGACCCAACCCAAAAAGGTAGGTGATCCGGAACAAGAAACCGGAAAAAACCCGGAAAAACCAAATTTTCAAAAACCGGAGACCACGCCAACCAGAAACCAGCTAGAGCAACCAATTCCCACCAGGAGCTGCCCGCTCTCACCCCCCACCGAACGCCGCAAACCGCGACTTCCCAGCTGCTCCAGGACCGGAAAAAACCCCAAAAAGGTAAAAATCCTGGATAAATAGGGAACGGCTGGAACAGCGGGAATACCAACATGGCCAGCGGATAGGCAACGAAGAGACGAGAAGAACGACACCTCGCACGCCTCTCTAGGATTAAGGGTTCCGGAGAAAAACGAAAAAAATGTTTTAGCGGCCATTTTGTCGGCCATTTTGCAAATTTTAAAAGGCTGATAGCTCCGGAACCAATTGTCGTAAAAACTAGAGCGACATATCATTTTAAAGGGCTAGAGGAGGTGCGTACGACTAGATTAAAAAAGGGGGGAAAAAGGGGGGATTTGTAACCCCCCCAAAATCACCCACCATCACCTGCCCAAGGTAAGGATACCCCCTGTGACCGGAAACCGCGATCCGGGCAAGGATAAACTAACCCAGTTATCGGCAAAAACAAATAACTTTGACGTTTCGGCCGCCATTTTTGGAAATTTCAAACGCCGATAGCTGGGAAACTAAAAGCCGTAGAGGGACGCGGTTTTCGGCTCTGGGCCATACAGGAGGCCAGCTTTCCATAGGGTCAGGTCATAAAGCGGAAAACCTGAAAAACTCCAAAAAAAATTTCAAAAATATTTTCTTCAAACCGAGACCGGCATTAGACAGAGGGGAAAAAACCGAGGCCAACAAGCCCAAGCTTAAAGCTGGGAAAAAAGCTTAAAATTAAGGTAAAACATTATTATTGACCTGGACCAGTAGTCTCCTATTGGAGCTACTGCTAAATTGTAATTAGGTTAAGACCAACTACACTATTTTTAGTGAAGTTGTTAGAATAAGTTTTATTTTGTGTGCTTAGGGCCCAGACACACTACATAATATTATAGTAGTTAGATTAGGTCAGTTAACCCCATATTGGGGTAACTGTTAGTTTTTAGGAAATATTTTTGACATATATTATTGGTTTTTATTACTTAGAGTAGGTCAGTTAACCCCCTATTGGGGAAACTGTTAGTGTAGGCTTTTATTGACATTTTATCATTTGACATTTAATTTTAATTATTTTATTATTTTCTATTGATTCATTTTATTGCAATTTTACCAAATCGTATTTTATTGTATTTTTATTGACGTTTTTAACTGACGAATCCCCCTAAAAAACGAAAATATGATACGCACCCCCCGAAAGAGCGACACCTTCATTGTTTCGCCGCCAAAACACAAGGCAACTGAAGGCAGGGCACTATCACAACCTGCAAAACCTCCTTCAGTCAGAAAGAGTATAGAGAAAATTGAATTAAAAAATCAACAAATTGTATCTCCCAAACAGAATAATGACCCACCAGTACCCAAACCAAAAACTAAAAAATTGATTGTAATAGGAAAACCGGAAAGTCCCTTAAAACCAAACAGACCTATGACCGCAGAAGGTAGAGCCTGTCTAGAGCGAGCGAAGGCTAGCATTAACAGCTCCAAAAACTTTAAAACGGACTATAAGGAGCAAGCCTTCGCCGCCATAGAGAGGCTCTACCAAATCATAAAACAGTTAGAGACGGAACTTACCAATGTGAAGGCAGGAACCGGCGGAGGGCTGGGGAAGGACCCTGTACATCCCCCCAGCCACCCGTGAGCACGATGAACGCAGCGGATGATGCGACGCTAAGGAACCTGCAAAATAAAAATATATTAATGGAACAAGGTATGAATGAGGGAATGAGAGAGTTAATGAAGAAGATGGATGAGGTGAAGGGATGTATGGAAGAGGGCAGAATGAGGATGGAAAAGTTGAGCTTGCTCCTGGAGGGCAACACAACCGCCGCTAAACCAGCGAGCTATGCGAGCATTGTCTCGGGAGGAGCCGCTGAGCGAGTTCCCGAGACAAGGGCGCTGCATTCGGTTGTGGTGTCCTCCAGGGACACGCAGGATTCGGGAGGGGAACTGATGAAAAAGATTAGGGATACTGTAGATGCAAAGGATGGATGGGTAAAGGTCGAAAGGACTAGAAAAGTCAAAAACAGGAGGGTAGTCGTCGGCTGTGTGAGTGAGGAAGAAAGAAATAAGGTGAAAGAAAGACTGAGTAAGAATGAGGGATTAGTAGTGGAAGAAGTGAAAAACAAAAATCCCCTTCTGGCCTTCAGGGGTGTGATGAAGTACGACACCGCGTTCTCAAACCAGAACGCAAACATCCCTGGAGGCCTGAAGGGGGAGGAGAGAAAGGTAGAAGTAGTGTACGTGATGAAAGCGAGGAACCCCCTACAGAACCACATCATAGCCAGAGTTAGCCCACAGGTGTGGAAGAGGTTCGTGAATGCGGGATACGCCCATATAGGTATGGGCAGAGTGAGAGTGGAGGACCATAGTACGCTGGTGCAGTGCTTCCGCTGCCTCGGTTTTGGACACACGAAGAGGGTGTGCAGGGAGGAAGTGGACAGATGCAGTCACTACGCAGGTCCTCACATGAGGACTGTTTGCGAGAAGTGGCTGCAGAGAGTAGTGCCTCAGTGCGTTAACTGCATTAAGGCCAAGAGAGGTAGCGTGGAGCACAGCGCCCTTGACAGAGAGTGTGCAGAAAGAAAGAGGTGGGACGCTCTAGCTAGATCGGCGGTGTCGTATTGCTAAGGTTGTCCCCGGTGAGTACTTCCAGTACCGAATACTACAGGCCAACCTCCAGCGGAGCCAAATCGCCACAAGGGAGTTACTACTCGAGGCCACCAAGCGTAAGGCTAGCGTAGCGTTGCTTCAAGAGCCCTACATAGGTGGGGCGCGGAGTATGAGGACATACAACGGGGTAAGGGTCTACCAGAGCGATGGGGAAGAGGGCGGTGTTGTCAAGGCGTGTGTTGTGGTATTCGACGACACTCTAGACGTCGAACTACACACACGCCTCAGCAACAACAACATAGTTGTGACCACCCTCCGAACCAAAGCCTGGGAGACGGTTGTAGTGTCCTTCTACTTCGAAACCGATAAGCCTGTGGGGCCCTACCTGGACCATCTTATGCGGATAGGGAGAGAGCTTGGATCCGATAAGATGGTCCTGGGAGGCGACGCGAACGCTAAAAGCCCGTGGTGGGGTGGCGACGCGGAAGACCCGCGAGGAAGGGATGTGTCTGCTGTACTGGAAGCAATGAACTTACATATACTCAACACTGGAGACACCCCAACTTTCGACACCGTCAGAGGGGGAAAAAGGTACTCCAGCTACGTGGATGTGACAGCGTGCTCCGACGACCTGCTGGACCGAGTGGGCGACTGGAGAGTTGAGGAGGGGCTGACGAGCTCTGACCACAACGGCATATCATTCGGCATCAGACAACAGAAATCCACAGGCACAAACATAATACGTACCACACGCATGTTTAACACACAGAAGGCAAACTGGACTCAGTTTCGTGAGAAACTGACCCAGCTGATGTCAGACAGAGAATTAACTGTACAGGACATGGACACAATACACAGCACACAAAAAATAGAAGACGCAATAGACAGATACACAGAAGTCATAACGCAGACATGCAGAGACACTATGCCGACCAAAAAACACACGCAGAGATTCACCTTGTCGTGGTGGAATGATGAGCTCGTGCAGATGAAGAAGGAGGTCGCCACGAGGAAACGCAGGATCCGTAACGCTGCGCCTGATCGCAGAGACCGCGTAGTTGGACTGTACCTGGAAGCGAAAGAGAAGTATGAAAAGGCAGTAAAAGATGCACAGACTGAGAGTTGGAAGGAGTTTTGCCGGAAACAGTATAGGGAGGGGGTCTGGGAGGGCATCTACAGGGTGTTGAGCAGAGTCAGAGGGAGGGAGGAGGATCTGCCCCTTACGAGGGACGGTGAAACCCTCGACGCCCGAAGCTCCGCAGAATGGCTGGCGGAGACCTTCTACCCCGAGGACCAGGAAAGTGATGAAAGTGAGGAACACCGGCGGACGCGCCGGCGGGCGGAGTCCTTGGACACCGAACCGCCGGCGGGTCCGGACGACCCTCCTTTCATCATGGAGGAGTTGAAGAGAGCCGTAAGGTCCTTCAACCCCAAAAAGGCCCCCGGGGCGGATGGACTCACGTCGGACATCTGCCAACGCGCTGTGGAATGTGACCCGGAATGGTTCCTTGCTCTGCTGAATAGATGCCTCACCGTCGCCTGCTTCCCCAAACAGTGGAAGCGGGCGACTGTGGTGGTGCTAAGGAAGCCGGGCAGGGAATCGTACCGGGTACCAAAAGCCTATCGTCCGATCGGCCTCTTGCCTGTTCTCGGCAAAATCTTCGAGAAGATGCTGGTCGCCCGACTTAGATTCTACCTGCTGCCCAAGATTAGCCCTAACCAGTATGGTTTTATGCCCCAAAGAAGCACCGAAGACGCCCTCTATAGTTTAGTGAACCACGTCAGAAAGCTGAGGGAGGAGAAGAAAATTTCTGTCGTGGTGTCGCTGGACATAGAGGGGGCCTTCGACAGTGCTTGGTGGCCAGCCATAAAGGTTAGGTTAGCTGAGGTTGGGTGTCCGGGGAACCTGAGGCGGGTAATCAGCAGCTACCTGAGTGAGAGAGGAGTGAATGTAAGGTATGCTGGTATGGAAGTGAGCAGGGAGACCAACAAGGGGTGCGTGCAGGGGTCCATAGGTGGACCAATCCTGTGAGACCTCTTGTTGGACCCCCTGCTATGGATGTTAGAGGAGATGGATGTGTTTTGCCAGGCTTTCGCCGACGACATTGTGCTGGTCTTTGAGGGGAACACCGTTCTCGAAATAGAGCTTAAGGCCAACGGAGTTTTGGAGAGAATAAATAAGTGGGGGGAGTTGAACAAATTGAAGTTCGCCCCCCACAAAACATGTGCATTATTAGTAACACGGAGGCTCAAATATGACATGCCTCGACTCGCTATGGGGGGTGTTTGTCTTGAATATTATGACTATATAAAGGTTTTAGGTTTAACAATTGACACTGGCCTCACCTTCAACACCCACGTCGGCAATGTGTGTAAAAAAGCTATACTCAGGTATAAGCAGCTGGCAAAAGCTGCCAGAGTAGGCTGGGGGCTTAACCCCCAGTCCCCCGATAGTCAAAACTATATATATGGCCGTGATAGAGCCGACTATTTTGTATGCATCGGCAGCGTGGGCACCCACCGTGGAAAATATGGGAGTCCAGAAAAGGCTCAACTCCGTCCAACGGGGTTTTGCCCAGATCTGCAGAGCATATCGGACCGTCTCCCTGAACTCTGCAATGCTGTTGGCTGGGATACTCCCTCTTGATCTCAGGATACTCGAAGCTTCGAGGCTCTATGAGATCAAGAAGGGAGTACCGCACCCGGCGTTGAAAGACAGGGAGGTGGAGCGAATGGCTCTAGCGATCGAGGACCCACATCCGGCAGAGCAGGCAGAGCTGAGGTTCGGGTTGGTAGACGAGGACTCGTATGCAGACGTGGTTAACAGCCACGTCCATAGGATCTATACGGACGGCAGCAAGATTGAGGGTCGAGTCGGAGCCGCACTCTCCGTATGGAAGGATGAGGTCGAGACGAAGGCCGTCAAGCTTGCGTTGCCGCCGTATTGTACCGTCTACCAAGCCGAGCTTCTAGCGCTCCAGAGAGCAGTAAGTATAGCCTGCAAGAGTGGAATGGCGAAGGTCGGTATCCTTAGCGATTCCAGATCGGCTCTCCAGGCAGTCACCCTTAGTTCCCCTCATCCCCTGGCAGTGCAAACAAGGGAGGCCCTCCGAAAAGCTGCATCGCAGAGGCGGGAGGTCTCCCTGTTTTGGATTAAGGCACACGCAGGGTTGAGAGGGAATGAGAGGGTTGACGAATTAGCCAAGGAGGCCGCGCTGCGATTGAAAAGGAAACCTGACTACGATCTGTGTCCTGTTTCATTCGTCAAGCGTATCTTAAGAGAGGATACGGTTGAGGAATGGGACAGGAGATACGAAGTGGGAGGGACGGCCGGAACCACAAAGCTCTTTTTCCCAAGCGCTGCTGCTGCATACAAAGTAGTCAATAAGATAGACATAACGCACCACACTACACAGATACTGACTGGACACGGCGGGTTCGCCTTCTACCTGAACAGATTCAAGTTGAAGGAGGACCCGTCGTGCTCATGTCAGCCAGGAGTTGAGGAGACGGTTCCTCACCTGCTGATCGAGTGCCCGATTTTTGCTAGCAGTAGATATGATACTGAGCAAAAATTGGGCATATCGATCACGAGTGAGAGCCTGTCTTCCATCCTGGGGGGAAAAAGGAGGGAAATTTTCCTTTCCTTCTGTAAGGAAATCACTGTGTATGTTAACAAAATTAACTGTGATAAATTGGTGTGATATTAGTGTAGGCTCTAGATTAAGTTTCATTGTGATAGTAGGTTTAAGTTGAATGTGTGTGCTGTTGTATTATTTTGACATTTTAAGTAGCTGTATTTTTATTTGAATTTTATTTGAATTTTATTTTTATTGGAATTATTATTTAAATTGATTTTATTTTACCGTGAACATTTTTCAACAATTGATATTTTTAATATTCCGTTGACTTTTACAAAAAAGTTTGTAAAAATAGTTGACAAAGTACATTGTACTTCATAGAATTGTAATTGTAAATTGTAATTTAGAAATAAGATGTAATTGTAAATTGTACTTTAGAAATAAGATTGAAAAAGAAAAAGAATTAAAAAAGACTAATAAACAGCCCTGATCACGTTAGGGGGAGGAAGAAAAAAAAAAAAAAAAAAAAAAACTATTGTATCAGCAAATGGGTTAATAAAATAAAATAATAACTAGCCAACTAAAACTTACAGAATGTAATACCTTGATTGTGGGAATCGCAGACACAATAGATACTCCAGAGATAGCTAGTTATTATAGTATTTAAAAATAGATCCAAGACAGACAGAATTAAGTAAAACCTTCATAGTTATAAACTGAATACTCACCATTACACATTAATTTCTGTTCTGATTGTTTATTACGATCCATAGTATTTGTCGGAATATTTTCTTTATCGTCAGCTTGCATGGCTACATCAAGAGCAGTATCTGAAATTAATTTTGAAAACATTTAATTAATCAGATTAAAGGTAAACCATAGGTTAATACCATACAAAGAAAATTAAGCAACAAAATGAACTAATCGGGGTTGTATAATAATGACAGTTTTTTTGGGTACAAACTAGCTTCTACTAAGGATTAGGACATAGGATACTTTTATATAGCGTAGTTTATAATATAATAATACTTAGTTATAGGACGTAGTTATAAACTGAATACTCACCACTATGCATCAATATCTGTTCTGATTTTTTATTACGACCCATTGTATTTGTCGGAATATTTTCTTTATCGTCAGCTTGCATGGCTACATCAAGAACAGTATCTGAAATTAATTTTGAAAACATTTAATTAATCAGATTAAAGCTAAACCATAGGTTAATACCATACAAAGAAAATTAAGCAACAAAATTAACTAATCGGGGTTATACAACCCCGGCAGTATTTTGGGTACAAATTAGCTTCAGAAAGAAAACAGTTTTAATAATATATATTAACATGATAAATTATAACACTAACAATAGACCACAAAATAATTGTTTATATAAAGAATATGACTAGACTTATTGCATAACATGGTATGTATGTGTAGTAGACAGTAGTTGTCATAACAAATACATACCTCTTGAAGTTGATGGTAAGCACTCTGATGACTGTTGTGTCAAAGTCAATGGCCTTCTTTCTTTTAAGAAAAACGATGTTTTTGAAAGTTTTAAGGGATCTGTAACAAAGAAATATATATTAGATGGGGATAGGGGTATAGATACTAATGTTTAGTTTCAGGTCATTCAAACTCACTTCAAATCGCACTCTCATTTCAAATCATTGATAATAAAATAACAGTATTCAGTTTTACAAACAACAAACCTGGCATACGCAGGGTTGGTACCGCTATGTTGCTGATGCGATTTAACGGCAACAATATTTGTATTCAAAATGAGCGTGGCACACACGGCGTCATCGGTAAATATAATCATTTTCCAAGCCCAAAACATCAACCACCAATGGCCATCAGCCTTGCATTGAAACGCTCCCTCTCCTTTTCTGGATTAGGAAATAAATGCAGAACTCTTAATTTTTCTCTCTTAAAGAATTGATTAAACAACTAGTGCTACATGCAACACTCAATCTTAACCCTCCGTGTACGAGGTGGGGTATGACATACCCCAGAGGTAAAAAAATTTATGCCATTTTTAAACGAAAAAAGCGCGCGAGTTGGTTTTTTCAGTAGCTACAAATGAGATGTTGCTGCTTCAATTCCTGCCAAATATTCAGTCCGATGTCACACTTGTCACCAATTCTGTGACATGTGCTTAAAGTGCGCTGGGGTTAATCACATACCCCACCTAGTATGGCGCATAGCTAAAAAGGCAAGTGTAACTTCTTTTGTTTTGTTTGTATGTTAAATTTGGTGTTTAACTTGATGAAATATTATTTGCTGGTATAAGTTTAACTAAAACATGTCTCAGTTATGGATCAGATTGATGAGAAACTGATTGTAACCTACGTCTTAGATGTTTAGAATATATTTACTTGTTATTTTACAATCATGAGGAACAATTTTTTGGATTTAACTGACTTTTATTGTTGGGGTATGACAAACCCCACCTAATACAGCATGGTGAGATTAGTCACCTAGTACACGGAGAGTTAATCATATTTTATAAAAAACATAACCTTCCTTTCAGCAGTCTGGTAGTAATGTGAATGTTTGATAGTTTGAACAGTCTATTATAACAAAATTTTGGATTCTTACCGCCAGATTCTATGCAGCCAGGAACACAACACTTCTTTTCAGACATGTTGCCACCGTACCAACACAATACACTACAAACTACAAACCAAAGAGTCCTATCTCAGTTCTTGCACAGGAGCAGTCTCACAGCACTTACAAACACACAAACCGGAGGAGCGGAGGCTCTACTCGACGGACATATGCACAGACGACAGAGAAACAAACAAATTTCTTCGTAATTCGTAAGCCGCAAGAAAAAAGCGTGGACGCATCTATGACAGATAACATCAGACTCGAAGCAAAAAGTTTGATTGACTTTGACATCTTTGTTGAGATATTTTTCTATCGATGTTACCAAAAAGAAAAATAATATGGTTATGTTAAAAAAATACAATACAGTACCTTTTATTGAAAATATTTTATTTAAAATACTATTTTCATAAAAGATTCTCAATTTTTTTTATGTTTACATATGTATTTTAGTTACAAATAACTTAGTAGTGACATCTAGTACAATTTATAATAAAATCTGATGCGAAAGCTTATACAAGCGCCATCTCTTATTCTACGATGGAGTTGTTAACTATTATTATCCTACCAAATTAAAAAGTAAGCATTTCATACAATAATTTGTTACTTGGCTGGTCTTCTTTATTTTGGAGGTTTAAAATTGTTATGTTACTTTCTCAAAGATTCTAAGATTGTACACCCTGAAGACTACCAACTAGCAATGCAATTGTTACTGTCGTGTTTTGGGTCTTCTTCTTCTTCTTCTTTAAAAATGGCCTCCCTTGAGGAATAGCCAGTGTCAGTGTAGATGAGATACAAAAAAAACTTTGTGGCCAATGACGATGACTTTGCGCAAAAGTGGGGCTTTGTGAAAGAACAAGAGAAAATATAGTTAAAATCTAGTAATAAAATGAATTTACAACATAATAAATCTCCTTATTACCTGGAACAATAAGACAAATACAAAATGTTAGTTTATTAGTAAAGACGCACACAACGACAATTCAATGTTATTATTGTTAATAAAATTACACAGAACATCAACAAAGGGGGTATGATCTAGGGACAAAAGGGATTGGAAGTTAGAAGGGCGAGGAACATTAGGGGGAAGTGAATCATATAGTGAGGAGAGACGATTTGGACAACTGAAAAAAATATGTTCAAGAGTGCCTTCATCTAGTCCACATTCACATAGAGACGAATCTCTAACCCTAATTTTGTGAAGGAAGACTGGAGTACAACAGTGACCCAAACGCAGGCGGCAGACCGTAGAGGTGACAATTTTTTTAGCTTTCCTATATTTGAAGTACCAAGGTTTCACCAACACCTGACTCTGAAGGGAATAGTAGAATTTACCCTTCAAATTTCCCGATACATCCCAACTTGCATTCCAGTCGGAAATTAAATGCTCTATAGCCAATGGTATTAGGTCACTACAGTAAAGTTTAAATTGGTCAAGGCCACCTGAGTGAGTGGCCTGTTTTGCGTAGAGATCTGCGCTCTCATTACCTGAGATACCACTGTGGCCTGGTACCCAAACTAGTTCGACCTGAATGTTCTGGGAAAGGCATTTTAGAAGCAGATGTCTAATTTTTGAGATATAAGGAAATTTAAATTTAGCACGAAAGGGGTTAGCAAGTATAGCCTGAAGACAACTACGAGAATCAGAAAAAATAACTGAATTGTTCAGACGATGGGACTCAATAAATGATGAAGCCTCGAGCACAGTAATTGCTTCCCCGGTAAAAACAGACGACTGAGAAGGTAATTTAGAGTTTAACACCACATTTACCTTAGGTATCCAAACTGCTAGACCAACAAAGCCTTGCTGACTTAATTTTGAGGCGACTGTATAAATATGATACCAGTTCTTATACTTGGTATTAACTATTTCCAAAAATTGTTGTTTAGCTGATTGGGAACCTTTTATAATGCCGGAATCAAGGGAAATACATGGAACCTTAACTAGAGCCTCATATGGAATTTCAAATATAGGGAGCATTTTACTTTGATACACTGGACAGGGCATGTTAGTAAATTTAAGGAAACTTAAAAAAACAGGGTGGGTTTTTATGGGACCAGTAGGATGAAGAATGGACTAATTGGGAAAGAATATGTAATTTTGGAATGAGAGGATGATCTGAGAGTTGCAAGGCTTTAAAAAGAAATCTGTCAGAGAGAAGCTGACGTCGAAAATGTAAAGGCGGTTCTGCACACTCTATCTGGAGGGCATTGTTAGCGGTGGAATTCATAGCGCCTATTACTAAACGGAGACACTTGGATTGGATTTTGTCCAATTCTTGAAGTGCAGTTTTATGACAGGGCTCAATAATGAAGGACCCATAATCCAAGTGGCTTCGAATTAAGGCATTATATATAAGTTTTTGTGTGTAGGGGTGTGAGCCCCACCAGACTCCAGAAAGGCATCGAATTATGTTTATGTTCTTCTCTCATTTTTTAATGATATGACTAATGTGTTGAACACCTGTCATCTTTGAATCAAGATAAACACCCAGAAACTTAACTAAATCTGTGATCGGGAAATTTTGATTATCAAGGGATATTTGAATGTCAGGTACAGCCCTACGTCTAGAAAAAACCACTGTTTTACCCTTTTCTATCGAAATGCTCAATCCGTGATTATTCATCCACTCATTAAGATAGTAAAGAGCAGAATTAAGGCGAGCAGAGGCATTAGATACCTCTCTGGAAGATACATATAGTTAGGGTTATGTCGTCCGCATATTGAATAATGTTGCAAAAGGAGGTAACGGATACGTTCAATTTATGTGTATATATGCTGTAAAGGAGTGGGCTAAGGACATTGCCTTGAGGCAGGCCTTTCCACACTCGTCGGTAAATGGGATCTGAATTATTATGGGAAACAAGGATGGTACGACATGAAATGGAGTTACAGATGTAATTGACTATCTTCTCAGGTATACTCAGCTCTTGCATAATCTGCCTGAGTATTGGAAGTAGTACATTGTCATATGCGGACGACACATCAAGAAACACCCCCACTAGAGCCTCTTGTTTCGAGAAGGCAATTCGAATATCGGAGACTAATGTGCACATACTATCCATGGTACTAAAACCCTTACGAAACCCAAACTGACCTCTCGAAAGGATACCTCTACTTTCCAGAAACCACTCAAGCCTGTTTTTAATAAGATGCTCAAGTATCTTCGATAAGGTGGAAGAGAGTGCAATGGGACGGTAGCTGGACGGGTTGCTTTCAGGTTTACCAGGCTTTATGATAGGGGGGAAGATCTGACACTTCCACTCCTCGGGAGGATGTCCAGAATGAAAAATACAATTTAGAAAATCGAGTATGACTTTTTGGGTGCTAATGTTACATTTAACAATAAAGGAGTACGGAATACCGTCAACCCCGGGAGATGAATCTGTCAGAGAATCAAGAACTAGTCTAAACTCCTCCAAAGTAAAGAAAGCCTAAAATTCGTTATTAGGAGTAGCAGGAGATGATGGAAGATTAGGGCACTCTTCAAGAGAAGGTACCCAAGGGGGAGCAATTTTTTGGGAAAAATCATAGATCCAAGGAGAAGGGTCATTTGATAGAGGATTTGAATTAGAAGAAAAAGAGCCACGAAATCTTTTCAGGCTATTCCACACCATAGACGGCAAGGTAAAGGGTGCCAAGCCCTCACAGAACCTATGCCACCCTAAGCGCTTCTTGTGAGAAAGCATCCTTTTGGTTTCTGCTACTATCCTCTTACAGTTTTTATAATTTTCGAGAGTCATATCAGCAGAGAATGTCCTCTCTGCCTCCTTGCGTTTTTTGCATGCCAGAGTACACTCTGCATCCCACCAAGGAGGAGAGGAGACACATCCGCATAATATGAGCATCGATTAGGTATGGTAGCAGATGCACTATCAAGAAGCGCTTGTGTTAAAAGGTGGTATAGTACAAAAACATTATGGGTAGATACAGGTGCTAAAGAAACAATTTTTTCCCCAGCCAGCGATGCGAATTGTGGCCAATTGGCTTCTGATATTTTAAATTTAAATCTAGGGGGGTTTCTAATTATAGTGGGAATAGAGGAAAACTGTAGTGTTAAAATGATAGGAAAGTGGTCACTACCATATGAATTTTGAAGAATGGACCAGGAAGTTCGGGAAGAAAGGGAGGGAGAGCAAATGGATAGATCTACAACAGATTTAGGATTCTGGGGTGGAGTCACTCTTCGAGTCGGATTCCCATTGTTTAAAATAACTAGATTTAAATCATCTACGAAATCAAGGAAGATATTAGACAGTGAATCAGAATGATGAGAACCCCAAGAGATGTATTGTAGGTTAAAGTCACCCAGAAGGATCATTGGAGGAGGTATGAGGTTGATAATAGAAAAAAATTGAGAAAGGACAACAGAGTTAGGATCAGGTAAGTATATAGACAGAAAAGAAATGTTAAAAATTCGGACAGCCACAATATTAAAATCACTGTGTGGAGGAAGAGGAATAAAACTAAAAGTGACAGAAGTAGAGACTAAAATAGCTGCACCAGCTCTACCATCACTTCTGTCTTCCCGGAGACAGGAGAAGCCAGAGACTCTATATTGAGACCCTGGCCTCAACCAAGACTCCTGAATGGCAAAAATGAGGGGATTAAATTTACTAACAAAATATAAAATATCATGAGTTTTGTTTCTAACGCTACGACAGTTCCACTGAACTATGGTCTTCTGATCCATTATTATTGAAAGTTGAATTTGTTATGTTTATCAGCTGAGGTGTTTTGGGTCCATGAGTGGCAATTACTTACTGACAGGTGATTTTGTCTGTTCATTTTTACCCCTAGCCACAAGGCTAAGTAATAGTAATATTAAAAATATAAGGCTGGCACTATACTTATAGGCATGTTGCCTAAACATTTTTTTTCGTCTATTCGATGTTAGACATGTTAATAAACAATATAGAACCCATTTTCGTATATCATAATAAATAACGAAGATACAAACAATTTAAATTTAGATTAAGAGAGCGATATGTCATTAAAAAATGTATGGTAGTAGCAGCTTGTGATGTAACAAATCGTTTTGCGAGAAAGAGATGGGCAATAATTTTTAATCGCGTCAATCTAAATACCTATTTCTATAATCGACAATTTTAAAATTTAATTCATAAAAATGTAATATTCCACACTAGGCAACATCCCTATTACCGCAATCTCCAACCGGAGAAAATTCAGAGCATTGAAAATAGAACTCTGGATCAATCGTAGACAGAGAAAATCTCAATAGTAATACATAACATCTTATTCTTCTTCTTCTTCTTTTGGCATAGCCTCCCCTGTAATAGGAGTTGCCAATGTCAGAGTGATGGAGCAGATGTTCAGTGAAAAGCTGTGGCGTACAGTGCAGAGAAATACTCATGCAATGACTTCATGGGTACATGCAGATACAAGTTATAATTACTAGTATAAAAACAGAATAATATACAAAGCCAATGTTTCTTAGCCTTTTTTTTTTATTTTTTATTAAGCCCTACATAATATACAGAACATATATAAATAAAATAAAAATTAATGAAAATTAGTTAAACTTTAATTAAATATACATAATCAAAGTTTTATGTGATTTGAAGCTATAAATAAACATAGTGTCTACAAATAGAGTAAAGACGTAGGATAAAATAGTCTTAAGATTAATGGGTCGAGGAATGTGTGTAGGAAGGAAGTCGTATAAAGAAAGATTTATAGGACAGTTAAAGAAGATATGATCGGGGGAGCCCTCATCTAAGCCACACTCGCACAATGAGCTATCCTTGACTCTTATTTTGGCCAAAAATACTTATACGAATGTCCAAGGCGAAGTCGACAAATAGTAGAACAAACAGATTTGCTAGCTTAGTGTATTTAAAAAACCAGGGCCTATTAGGTCCTTGTATTTCGGCATAAAATCGTCCCTTAGTTCTACTCGAATCGGTCCAAATATTATTATTCCACTCAGAGGTCATATGTGTCTTAGAGAGATAGAAGATCTTGGCAATAAACTTAAAAATTACTTAAACCACCAGACTTTGAAGAAGAGAACTCAGAAGAGAAGCTTCTTTAGCATAAAGGTCTACACATTCGTTTCCTGTAATGCCACTATGTCCTGGGACCTAGGCAAGTACAACCTGAATGTTACTGCAATAACATTTATTTAACAGCTCTCTAATTTTAATAATTAAAGGGGATTTAAATTTGCTTTCAGTCACTGTAATAGCTTCGCGAAACCGGGCGTCCATTTTTTCACCTTTGGCTCTATTAAATTTCTCAAGTAATAGAAATCTTCTGTCGACATTCTTGTGAAGTTTTTCATTGTGTCTTCTACCACTTCGAACTGCATATCTCTAATAAGCGACACTCCATACTGCATTATTTTTCGGTACAGCTCTTTTATCCACCAACGCACTTTTCGTTTCTCCTTTTTCTTCTTTATAATATTGTGAATAATTACGAAAGCTGCTGCTGCTGCTCGTACACGACTGGCTTCCATGATGAACGGTCAAAGACTAGAACAATTGCCACGCGCGCCAGGCGCGCTTAGTTAATATACTTCAAATGTTTGGAACGCGTTCCGCGGAACGCACTCTCGGCGCGGTCATTCATGGCGCACGCGCCTGGAGCGCGAAGTCGATACGCAGCTTAAGGAACACATACAAACCCTAAAGTATTATCACTTACTTTTGTTACACCCCGTATATGTAAATAAATAATTGTTAAACAGCTTTTGTTTTATTTCGTTTTGTCCTATAGTTGTTTTTTTAATTTTCTTGGGTATATAATCATGTGTGTATGTATGCTATGATCGTAATCTTCTGTTCCATTCAATAATAAATGAACTAAAATTTAAGTATGGAAAAAATATGTGCACTCGTTTCCATTATCGACATTTTTTATCGATACTTGCCGCGCTAGTCGATAAATGTCATACGACGTAAGTTTTGCATAGGGCTGCCATCCGTCCGGGTTTCTCCGGATTTGTCCTAGTTTAGAGGGCGTCCGGGAAGCATCTGGGCCGGATTTTAGTCCTGTCCGGGTTTTGTTGCAGACATATTTAGGGAGGCTTATTAAACTTTAACTTCTGTAATAATTAGCATTTTTTATATTTAAAACCTTCTCTCTCGCTTTTTACACAAAGAACATGTTTATTTTGAATGTGAGAAGTCTTTTAGAATAGGGTATTAACAGGTAAAATAATGTGAAAAACTGTAATTAGAATATGTAATATAATCAATAATGTATAATAATCATATAATATGAGTAAATTAAAAATATTAAGCCTGTAATTTGGTTTTAATTTTCAACTGTTTTTTAATATTGAAACCTGTTCATATGTTCAGGTTTTGGACTCCAAAATCAGGGGTTTTCACGCGTCGTGTCCTATTTGTCAAATCTTATAGATGGCAACCCTAGTTTTGCAGGACGTAAACGTAAATTTAGATTGAGATAATTTATTGTAAATGTTAAGAATTGTTAAAAATTCCAACGGAATCCATTGAAATGGCATAAAGCTACATAAAATTTATAAATGGCATTTTTAGATGTCTCCAATATGATCCTAATTGTAAGGATCCTAGGAACTAATCCTAAGTGACGCCACTACAATGTTATGTCGTGAGATTAACTGTCAGTGTCATAGGGATCAAGGTTCGCCGCGCCGAGTATAATAATAATGAATAATCCAAAAACTAAAGACGATAAAATTAAATGTAGAGCTAAAAAACCTGCCGTCATTATCCTCAACGGAAGTCATCTATTTTGGATATTCACCCAACTACTCTATCCAAGTCATGTTAGGATATAGATGGCTCATCAGTAGTAGTACTATTAGTATTTATCATTTATGTCACTCAATTCTCATGGCTGCCACTGGTTGGTAGCATGTGGCAAAAATACGGAATACAGTTGAAACTTGAAAGTACACAAAATCTTGGAGTTTTGCCGGGAATACAATGGGGTGTCGTTGTGGATTTTGTATTTCCTTCATAAATTTGTGTTATTTCGGTTCTTAATGTGTAATATTGGTAGAATATTAACCAATAAATATTCGTTAATGTCCACAAGTGTGGGCAAGTGGTATAACTTCTAAAAACGTCCTATTTTGTGTTCCTCCAAAACTCCCTAGGAACTATCAGTAAAGCTTCTACCACTTTACTGAATCGACTGACATGACTGCACTGACTATTTATTTGGACTTTGACTAGACTTTAGACTTGACGATTTAGGAATACGGTGTTGAAATTGAAACGAATGTTCTATTTCCCGTCTTTTTAACTTGACACTGGCAAATGGTTATAAGCCGATGCCATATATTAAAAACAATAAATACCTAATCTCAAAATAAAAACACATCTTTATTTATTTTCTACTGTGTTTTGTTTAAATAATTGGTAAATTAAAATAATATTAAATCTAGTTTACGTTATGATAATTCGATAATTTTACTGCATAAAATGGGAGATTCAACGGTATTCATAGATGTTGCCGAGGGGAACGCTTTTTCGGGTCTTCTTGATAATTTTGCAAAACAACTACAAAATGAAAACATCGAAGCCGCAGCAAAAGAGCTAGATCAACATGAACTAAACGAGTGTCCTGCAGAAATAAAAACGTAACGTACACATAAAGAATTCTTAAGTAATTCTTAATAAAATTACAAATTTATTTATCATACATAATTTCTTCTTTTTACAGAGAAATAGTAATAATTAATAAAGAAGATTCTAGCGATTTAATTGAATTAAAACCTGAATATATTAAAACTGTGATCAGAGCTCAAGCTCAGACTGGACAGGGTCGTATCCGGTGCCCTGAGTGTCGCAGGTACACGGCTGAAGATGAGGAGCAATTGTCACGCCACATTCGGAAGGTGCACAAGGGAGAAAATCCATTTCAGTGCTATATGTGTGAGTATAGCACATACAACAAGGTGCTTTTTGAGGAGCATGTCCATATACATAAAGGTATTAAACCATATAAATGCTCCTTTTGCTCGCACAAGAGTGTTTCGAAAAAGAATTTAAAAAAGCATGAGCTTATACACCGCTCCGATAACCCTCTAAAATGTGGCCAGTGCGATCATATAGCTAGACACAGGAAGGGCTTAGCTCATCATTTAAGAAGTTTTCATCAGAAACAATGCGGCTTGATGTGTGTAATGTGTAACAAATTGTTTTCTACTACAGTAGAACTTGCAAACCATTTTTCTGTGCAGAAGAAATGCAATATATGTGACTACACTACTTGTTCGTCTTCTCTCTTAGATACACATAACAAACATAAACATTGCAAAACTAATAAGATATTAAAGACAAAAAAAGGTTTGTTCAAATGTACAATGTGCGAATGGAGTTCTTCTGTTCACAGAAGATTTCAGTCTAGGATTCTGTTACATTTGGTTCATCATCCAACACAAATTGTGGATGAAAGTTTAATTGATGTATCAATACTGAAAAAACATGGAATAATGTAAGTTGTTTTTTAATGTTGCGAGTATTAAATGTAAAATAAAAAGTATAATATCGAACCCATCAGCTATTGTTTATACGTATTTTCCTAATTTATTTATTTATATTTTTAAAGGAAATTAATCTCAAATTCTATTCATGCGTCTACACAATTGTCGTAGAACCATCCTTTAAAATGAGACAAAAAAAACAATTCAGGCAAATATATTTTATTAACCAAATGCAGGATTACGCTCATTAGGCCTCAAGATTTTAGAATATCTGAAAAACAAAATATTAATTGATGGTTAGTGAAATAATATTTCTATGCATATAACCTATATGCTCTGCTTTTTTGTCAGTTAGTAAATGTATAATAATTATAGTTAACAACACCACTTAGAAACCATAATATGCTTTATGCTAGATCTACATACTAGGCAAACAAGCAAATCCTTGTGTTCTCCAGGACCCTCCACCCGAGCCTTCTGCGTCACACAGTACACTTAAGCTTCGAAAAACAACACTTGTTGTGTTTGCTATACTGAGTGCGAGATTTTGTCACTATTCGCCGTAAAGAAATTAAGGCATCGAAACAGCGGCCCTAGTGGCAAACAATGGTAACTAATCCAATGCCATACAAATTGTAGTTAACTTCTTCACGGCAAGGAATGACAAAAACTAGCACTCCGCAAATTTAGATATCAGATCCAATTTAACCAATTATGAAATGTAAAATGAACCAAATTAATGTCATGTTTATTGCATAGGTACCTAGTAATTGTGTGAAATTCAAACATTAAAATTGTTAACATTTTAATGCGCTATTGTCTCTTTCCTTGCGATTTGATTAAATTGATAGACTGAGATATTAGGAGCTGATTTCGATTTAAAAGAATGGCCCTGAAAATGAGAACTTACCTCTGGTCACCCTCCAAGTAGCCGTGACGTTGCAATGACGATGCAATCTCAGAGAAATGAAAATAGTAGTAAAATCTACAATAATAATAAAATTTCTATAAATTTTATTGACCTTATACTAAGTGGCAAAATTGTATTAAATAACAGATTACTGAGAAAGAAATATCCTAACCAAGAGCATGTTAGGAGTCAGGACATGTCTAAGGAGGGTTACTATCAACAAAACAAAGGTTTTTTTAAATTACTTCAAAAATTATGGTTCTTATATAAGGTTCGGTAAAATCAATTACGGATATTTTGGGCTATTGATCTACTGCTTATGTATAGACGCTTAGGCAGAAAAATAATTGTTATACCCGAAAAAAAAATGTTCCTTTATATGGGGGAGTTTTGACTTGGGCGGAGATTCACCCATTTATGAGATGATTTTTTAACTTTGAGTATGACAATTTTTTTTTCCTAAACGTCTTTAGCAGTAGATCGTATACCCAAAATATCCGATTCCGTAGTTGCTTTTACTAAACATTATATATATTTAGAAGTGCCCTGGAGACCAACTTATATACCTACTACTTTGGAGGCCGATTACTCGAAAATCGTTTACTTTGTAAAAAAAAACTATGACAAATTTCATCCATTTATAAATAGCTCCCACACCGATTTCGGTGACGGTGGCCGGTTTCATTGAAAACAGGCTAGCTACGCGGACATATTTTTGCAGTGCCCAAATGTGTGCGCAGTACACAAGGGCACTCTCTCTTCCTTTACACTCGGGACCGAGTGGGACGGATGACCGACACGACTGGCGAAAGGATCAGGCGCAGGACCATTTTTTACATGCCCATCCGACGCACTTACATGACATTTACATGACTATCTTGTCAGACGATCAGGTGATCAGCCTGCATTGTCCTAACCAAACTTAGAAACAATATTTTTTGCTGTTTCAAAGTGGGAATCGAACCCACGACCTCCGAGTCGAGAGCCGAGCTCTAAACCACTGGACCACAGATGCTGTTATAGGTATTATATTCATAATAACAGAAGATAAAAGGGTGGACAGACAGAAAGACGTACAGACAGAGCGAAACTATTAAGGGTTGTCGTAGCCATCGTAGTTGCCATTAATTATATTACTATTATTTCAAAATAATATTAATATTATGTTGAGTACAATTCAAGTGTTAAAGAAAAATTCTTTAACACTTGAATTTTGCTAATGGTACAAAATTCTAAACATTTTCTAACAACTGTGTGGCAGCACCATAATTTTCTAAACACTTGCTAATATTGTGGGACATGTGGGTACTAAAAAGTAAAAAGTGTTACATACCTTTGCGAACCGCAGCCAGTTGTTTTCAGGTAAAATTGGTCGGTATTAGTAAAGGCAGTTGGATCTACGGCCAACTCTTCTGGTGGCGGTTCGAATTCTGATGGCAGTGACAAGTAAGTAAGAAATAAAATGACAAGTAAGAAATGCCTTTTCAAAGAAAAGGGTGATTTTACAATGGCGGGATCAAATTTATTCGACGGAAATAGTCTAATAAACCCGATGATTTACGAAGCACAAAGGCTCTTCCATTGCTAATTCTTTTTTTTTTCGAATGTTAAAGTACTGAAAAGACTCGGCTATTTCCATATTCCTTTGACTGATTTGCTCCGGGGTGGGATTAGATGCCGATAACGCCGTTTCCTTGACTACGTGGGAGAGCCATGCTACTGCACGAATGGGCCGGCCGACCGAATAAATACCATGGCCTCACAGAAAACTGGCGTGAAATAACGCTTGCGTTATGTTTCACCGAGTGAGTGAGGTTACCGGAGGCCCTAGGGTAGATTGGGGATTTTGAGGAGTTACAAGTGTTACTGCTCTGGTGGGCGGCGGTAATCGCTTACCATCAGGCGGTCCGGCTGCTTGTTTGCTGGTCCATTTCATAATTAACCTAACCAAGAGCAAGTCAGGACATGTCTAAGGAGGGTTCCGTAACTATCAACGCGCAATAGGTTTTCTTTGAATTACTTCAAAAGTTATTGTCCGATTTCGCTCAAAATATTTTTCGTTTTTTTTATGATAAGAGTTTTTAGTATGATCTATAACCATGGAAACTTACAAGTTTTTATCTTCTATAGTTTAGAAATGCCATAGGAGGACCAACTTATAAACCACTTTGGAGGCCGATTACTCGAAAATTTTTGACTTTTTAAAAACTCATTTATGAAACCTTGCCTTTATTTTAAAATACCTATTTAACGATACCCCACACAACGGGGTAGAACAAAAAAAAATCATCCCCACTTTACATGTACGGAGAGCCACCCCTAAAATGTAAAATTATTATTATTTTATGATGCCGGTACCGAGATCTATGCTTAACTTGACCAAATTTCATCGATTCTTATTCATTATTACCGAAGCTATAAGCGCGGACAGACAGACGGACGGACAGAGCGAAACTATAACATACCTTGCCGGTTCCCTTTTACGGAACCCTAAAAGAGACCTTCATACCTTGCCAGTTCCTGCAGTAATATGCGTCCATGGCGCAGTGGCTCGCAAATTTGTAGATCTTCACGTATTTGGTGGTGGGGTTCGCGTACATGCACCACGGCTCGTAGGTGTTCGGGCAGCTCAGCGGGCACGGGTGCCCGTCGATGGCCATGGATATATCGTATATGGTCGTCGGCGTGTCGTTAAATATGGGCACAACTGAAAAAGTGCGGTAGATAACTATACTTGTCTATTTTTTTTATAAAAACTATAACCCGACTACGTAAATTACATAGCTTAAGTTACCCGGGCCATTATTACGAATCTATTGACACCTCATTGATTAAAACCGGATCAGTAGGTTAGGGGCTACGGTGGAACAAACATACATACATACGTAGTCTGTCAAAATCATTAGCCTTCCTTTTGGCTTTGTGTAGTCGGGTAAAAATAGAAATGTTGTTTCTATGGCAGGAAGACGAGGGCTACCAATTCAAATTCAAAAAGTTTTATTTCCATATAGGATAATAATAACACTTAAGGAATTGTCCCTATGGATCGGGAACTAACCCGGCGAGAAGAGACAATTACTATGCAAAGAACTAGTTAGATTAGTAAGTAAGAGCCAATTTCATGAACGCCTAATAGGGTTATGTCTTATGTTTATATATCATGCCTCCTCATTCATGATATTTAATCAACGATTAATGCAAAGCCTCTGTATAACGTCAGTGACCTTGAGCGTCAAGTCCCATACTAATTTTGTAGGCGACAAGGGCGTATCGCGCCGACCGGAGAGTATTGAAATCGGATAAGAATTGCTAGGAACGGCACCAGGAGTCAGCCTTTTAGTGGTTATCTATATTATAAAGCTGAAGAGTTTGTTTGAACGCGCTAATCTCAGGAACTACTGGTTCGAATTGAAAAACTCTTTTTGTGTTGGATAGTACATTTATCGAGGAAGGCTTTAGGCTATAAAACAACACGCTGCGACCAATAGTAGCGAAGCATCAGTGAAAAATGTTTGCTAAAACGTGGAAAATTATTCATATTGGACAATTTTTTATGAATTTTTTTGTGTGTTCAAGTGGATTCGAGAATGGTTTAGATTTGCAATGAGACCTGGTAGGTGGCGCTGCTGTCAGTACGTCAACAAATTTAATTTTAAGGCGGTACGAAGTTCGCCGGGACAGCTAGTCAAAAATATAATCGCTTTTATTTTTTCGCTAATAAGAGTATTACGTAATATAATATGTTTAGTAAATCAGTCATGTGTTAAAGTTTCTTATAAAACCAAAATTGTTGCAATTGCCCTTTCAAAAAGAAAATAAAAGCTATTAAAAAAATACACTTTTTCCCAGTTCTCGGCCTCAAAAATCTATAACTCAGCCGTGATTGGGCCCAGTACTCAGCCTCCTAATTAATTGCAATATAATCATTCTGAAATAAATATAATTATGTACTTAGATTTAATCTTCACTTAGAACCTAATGAACTGAGTGCTAAGTGTGAGTTTTTTCTTTTCACATTCGATCGTGAGCGCGTTTGGCGTTTACTAGGAATTTGTATGAGATTTCTACAGCGCCACCTAGTTGTAAACGTGACAACTAGGTCAAATCACATACAAATTCCTAGTAAACGCCAAACGCGCTCACGATCGAAAGCGAAAAGAAAAATTCACACTTAGCACTCAGGACTGTAAAACATCAAAACGAGATCAACTTTTAAAAATTGTCAGATGGCTGTCTCTTGAAGCATAAAAATCTAGTAGTCGGCCATTTGCAATTTCACATCATTTGAGGCGGCCGGGCCTACTGATAAAATTAACTTACTAGACTACTGGTAAAAATAAAAATATGGATATAATCCAGTACTCGGCCAGGCTGGCTGAGCACTGACAAATTGATGAAAAAAGTAACTACTCCAGTCAGCCATTTCAAATTGCACTTAAATTTAGTATAAAGCTATAATCATTTTAACTAGTTATACTAAATCAGAAAGTAATTGTCTAGATATTAAAGCACAGTTTTCGATATGACAACTAAAATATTAATTAAATATTTTATTATGCAGCATATATTTATATTATATAGCATATTTTTAAATAAATATTTTAATTTATTATTATTTTTAAACAAAAAAATTTGAATATTTACTAGAGAAATGGTTAAAATTTCAGCCAAATTTAAAAGGGGAATTATTCAGAAAATAAGTTTTATTTCATACTTTTTGTGCATTTTTACTTTGGTAATCGGTTTAATTTTTTGTTTAAAAATAATAATATTTTTTCCCTTTTTAGTGATATTTGTTTAATTATTATTAACACATTTTAAGAACGTTTAAATAAACGATCGAAAGCATAATTGAATACGCACCAAGCTTCCATTAGGTATTGTATATAAGATAATGATGATGATTACTGTAAGTTACATAATGGCATATGCTTGCAGTTCTTTAAGCAATGTCGAAATTTCCAAACGCGTATCTTTAAAGACTGAGGAGTTCTGCTCAGTGCTTTTGGATCCAGGGTATACCTTGGTGCAGAATCTTACTTTTTGGTAGCATATGCTTGGGTTACTTATGAAAAAGTCAAAATCACTATATATGTCCATATAAATTTTGAGGAGTTCCCTCGATTCCTTATGGATGCCATCATTAGGTCACCGCTTCGGCGCCAACGATACCAATTTTGGTTTATACCCAATACAAAAAAAAAGGGTTTTGAAAATCGGTCCATAAACGGCAGACTAATGTTCAAAGATTTGGGAGAGAAGAGAAGATTTGAGAGAAGTACCTATTATATCATCATTATGTAATGATTTATGGTATGATGATAGCGTTTTTTAGCAACGCTAAAATCCCCAAACATGTATCTATAAGGAGTCAGCATATAACTTTTGAGGAGTTGCCTCGATTCCTCATGGATCCCATCATCAGGTCACCACTTTTGAGAAAAAGTGACCAACTTCGAAGTATAAAAGAATTTTGAAAATCGGTCATCAGACGGCGAAGTTATCGTTGAACATACAAAAAAAAAATACATACAGCCGAACGTATAACCGGCTCCATTTTTTGGAAGTCGGTTAATAAAAAGACAGTCCTCGGGTAAATATTATGCAGATTAACATATTTTTGTTACATGACTGAGAAAAAAGAAGAAAGAACAAAGAACTCCAATTTTCAGTTCTATCGAGTGCACAAGCCCTTAAAACAGGCGTTGGTGAAATTAGCAATTACATAACCTAACTCTTCAGTGTTTTGATTGTCCGAGGCAGTTATGTATATATATACATAGCTGCCTGTATACATAATATACAAAATTGCTGGTCGTATTGGGAGAGCCGTGTCACATGTTTCAACACGAATTCGACCGAATATATTGATAATACAATATCGTACAAATAATGCTTGCGTTGCGTATGAGGTTACCGGGGGTTGGGGATTTAAAGACCGGGAACACACTTGTAACTGCTCTTGTTAGTGCGGGTGTCTCGTTAAGGTCCATTTCGTAAAAAAAAATTAAAAAATCCTACTCGTTTTATAAAATTTCCGTAATGTTGTTGTCTGAGCGAAATCCACTGTGTAGATTCTCCTTGTTTCTGTAGAACGGCAACGACCGCTGCGGACGATTGCAAACTCTGAAAATAGTTCACATCGAAACTTATAACTTTCCGCTGTTATAATAGGGTGTTTAAGGGGGGATGGGGGTGGGGGGGGGTATATTCATGGTACTACCACAGATTACTAAATAGTTGTACTACTTGTAATATAAATAGTAGTGGTAGTTGTACTACTTTTCTACTTTTAGTTTTCTATCTTTCTTTCTTACTTGGTCACCGGGTGGGAGGATGAGTCTTAGGTTTTTGTTACGTAGTCAATCTCACGCGACGGACGGATACTACGTGAAAAGAAGGGGAGTGGGTGGGGTCTCGGCATATAGGTACTATTATACGGATGGTCACCGTGGGGGGAGGGGGGTAAAAATGGCCGAAAAGTGGTCACGTAGTATGAGTGCGTTTCCTAAGTAGCTTCAGAACAAGTTATAACTAGGTTCTTTATGTCTTTATACGTACCATGCTCAAAATATTCACAGAGGTTACTAATAAAAAGTAAACACGCGTTACTAAAATCTTTGTATTCAAACTTCGAATTCTTTAACCTTGATGCGCAAATATTAACTCCACCATCTTTACAAATGTTCTCTCTATCATCACACAAACTTTTTATGTCTTCTATCGTAAAATTGCCGTCAACCATTGCGGTATAGTTGCCATCAACCGGTGGCTTAATATCTGTTATATTGACAAAACCATTCACATTCTTCCAAAGTAGTAATAAACATAAGAAGATCATGCTTGAACGAGTGGAGTTTTCTAATTAAAATAATCGAATTAAACAGCTGACTTTATTGCATACTCATTTATTATTTTCACGAATCATTTCATTTCTTTTTATTGTTTCAACCAAAGATTTAGATAAGGTCTTACCATTATGCGAATGGAGATTCTGGAAGACCAATTCTCGTAACTGTTCAATTTACATCGAATGCGAATCTTATAATTTTGCGTGTACGATGCAAAGGCATGCGCAAATAAAATATTTAGTTTCAATAACGAAAACGTTACGTTGGCTAAGTTTTGCAGTCTCGGGCTACATCATCCAGAATCTCTCCTGCCGGAAAAAACGGCGCTAAAAATAGAACTGTGCGCTCATACAATAGATGGTTTCTAATATATATAAATTATATTATACAATATCTATGAACGCTTCCATACCACGTCAAACTGGTCCTGTACTAAGTATCCGAAGAACTTGTATCACAGGTATACTACTAACTAAAGAACTTGTATCACAGGTACACTACCAGATAACGGGAATAGAGTAGAAAATCGAACACACGACAGCAATTTAAAAACTCGACGCTCGTGTCTTCGATTATTATCCGCTGTATGGATCCCCACATGATGGGGTAGAATGAAGAACTATTTTTCACCCCCACTTCACATGTATGGAGCCACCCTTAATGTACCAAATTTCATCTATTTTAAATATTCATAACTAGCTGTCCTGTGCTCACTTCGTAGGACGTTAAACATTTTTTAATGATGATGATGAGGCTAAAAAGTATCCTAAGTTACGACTTATAACTTCAGTTATCTGCCAGTGAAAGTCCCGTGAAAATCGGTCCAGCCAGTCTAAGTAAAAACTGTTAATTAGAAGTTTTTTTTTTTTTTCCTCCCCCTAACATAATCAGGGATGTTTCATTTCTGTTTTTTGTTTTTAATTCTTTGTAATTTTTTGTTTCTTTTTTATATTACTTACATTTTTATTTACATTTTTTATTTACAGATTATTTTCTGCAGTTCTAATCATTTTCAATTACAATTTTTCCAATACAACTTGATAATTTCTTAATTCCTTACATACCATTCAGTAGAATATTAGTCAATAAAGTATCCATTGATACTTGTCAATAAAATCAATTTAAAATAATAATTCCATTAAAATAACTCGAATAATAATAATAATAATTACAATAAAATTCAACAAAAATACAATTACAACCATTTAAAATGTCAAAATAAAACAACGGCACACACATTCAACTTAACCCTACTATCACAATTGGAAAACTTACTCTAGAGCCTAATATCACACCAAAATATCACAGTTCTTCTTATTTACACAGTATACAATATTTTTACAGTAAGAGAGAAAAACTTCCCTCTTCTTACCCCCCAGGATGGAAGACAGGCTCTCACCCGTAATCGATATGCCCAATTCTTGCTCAGTATCATATCTACTGCTAGCAAAAATCGGGCACTCGAGTAACAGGTGAGGAACCGTCTCCTCAACTCCTGGCACATGAGCACGACGGGTCCTCCTTCAACATGAATCTGTTCAAGTAGAAGGCGAACCCGCCGTGTCCAGTCAGTATCTGTGTAGTGTGGTGTGTTATGTCTATTTTTTTGACTATCTTGTATGCAGCAGCAGCGCTTGGGAAAAAGAGCTTCGTGGTTCCGGCCGTCCCTCCCACTTCGTATCTCCTGTCCCATTCCTCAACCGTATCCTCTCTTAAGATACGCTTGACGAATGAAACAGGACACAGATCGTAGTCAGGCTTTCTTTTCAATCGCAGCGCGGCCTCCTTGGCTAATTCGTCAACCCTCTCATTCCCTCTCAACCCTGCGTGCGCCTTAATGTTAATTTGAAGTTACAAATAGTGAAACAGACAGTTCAATTTTATTTATTTGTATAGATTACAGAAGCTAAAAGTGCGAACAGACAGACAGACAGACAGACAGACAGACAGACAGACAGACAGACAGACGGACGGACGGACAAAGTGAAACTATAAGGGCTCCTTGAGTATTACGAAACCCTAACAAAAGAGGTATGAAAAATAGCTTCCAACCTGTTCTCATACCTACCGAATACACCTGTAAAATTTTATAGAAATTGTTCTCGCCGCTGTTTCGGAGGAGTTCTGTGACAAACACTATGACACGAGAATTTTATAATTATTAATTAAGAAATGAATTAAAAACTAAGGATGGACTTTGAGCCCCAAACAATCCCAAAAGTGGGGCCATTTAAGTGGGGACACTTTTTGCCTCGATATGCCTCGTCTATATTAATGTATTTCAAGGAACAAATCCACTGTCTGATAATACCGATAAGATAATAAAAACAAGCTGCCACTTGCCACAACAAGCGATGAATACAAAGTGTAAAAACCAGTTTCACAATTTACAAAACAACGACAAAAGGTACCTACACAAACAACACATAAATTATAAACATTATTGTAAATAGATAAAAACGTATGACAAGCAAAACGTTGCAAATTGCAATGTATCAAGTGTTTTTTACACGTTAAAATTGGATACGTGACGTGATAACGTGTAAATGTAGTGTCAGAATTATTGTACAAGTGAGTGCTTAGCATGTTTCAAAACTTTTGATTAGTGATTGATATACCTACATAATATCGTTGCGTCACCGACCACCGGTCACCAGCTGTTAAGTTCGTTTAATTTGTCCATTATTAATTCGTTGGCCTAGCGCCTCGCGTAAAAATAATGAGTTGATAGTCAAAGTCAAAGTCAATTTTTTTTAATTAAAAATAGGTATTTTTATACACTTTCTGAACGTCGGTCTACATGATACCTACCTACCACCATAAAAATAAAAGTGACGTTAATATTGGCGCGTATCCAATTTTTTTTTGTTTTTGTTTGAATGTGGAAGATGTTTAGAAATGTGTTGAGTCAACGGGTTTTCACCAGCACGATGAGTTACGACACGATCGTGGTGGGCCTAGGTGCTGCTGGTGTGACGGCCGCGGCCACGCTCGCCAAGGCCAGCAAGAGAGTGCTCGGATTGGAGGCCGACGACAGGATCGGCGGTAGAGTCAACACCCAACCGTTCGGCGAAGGTGTTGTTGAAATCGGCGCTGAGTGGTTTGTATTTAATTATTATTATTAATCCACTAGACTTTTATATTCGCCGTCGCGCATCGACTGCGTGGTTAGTATGGTGCAAAGCATGACCGCCGCCAATACACAAAGTGTCTATGGGTGGCAACTTGGCAAATCTGGCAACAGCCTATTTTGCACAACTGTGTGTCCACTGTCATTCAGAGCACCGAAAATAGATCTCTGCGCTAATGCAAAAGAGTTAAAAGGATGTCGAGCTGTCTTATATTATGACATTGATATTTGACCGACCCCCGACCTTCTGGATTCCGGATCGTATTATAATGCCAGCCTCCATGTTCTTGGGTCTCCGGTACCGCATGCGTATTCACTTAGCCAATTACAATAACGTTACTTCACGCCTCGGTCTCGGTCTGAATGTTTGTCACGGAGGAGTCGTTAGTGGCACAAGCTAAAGTTTTGAATATCATAAAAATCCAGTGCCTAGTTTAGGAGAAATTAGGCGGCAAAAAACGCGATTTTAAAAGATATATGGATGGAGGTAGGGAGAATAAGCAAAATTAAATGCATACTTCTAGCAGACTTAGAAATTTCAAATTTGCTCTCAGGATAGGTTATAGCTACATATAAACAGAAAATGTAGAAAAAGTTAAAGTTCTGAAAAAAATATGATTTTAGAATTTTTCATTTTACGAATTCACAGGAACAAAATGTATGAACACAAATTCACTGATAACTTTGTAATCCTTATTTATATACAAAACTCAAAAATTGAAAAGTGGTAGGTTATTTTAGGTTCGAGTTGATGCTGGACGAATGGGCCGACTCGACCGGATAAATAAGATGGCCTCACAGAAAACTGCTCTGGAAACGAGCAAACGGATCGTAAGTAAGTCCTTATGGTAAGCATAGCCCATATGGCGATTGCACACTTAGACATATGAAGCACCAGCGGAGTTACAAGTACGTTCCCGGTCCTTAAAACCATCATTTCTACAATTTTTTATCATCAGGCGATTGGTTTGCTCGTATATTCCATAATGATATTAAAACGATTACCACCGCTCATGGACATCAGCGTTACCAGAGGAGTTATAAGTGCGTTCACGGTTTTTCAAACCCCAAACCCTCCACGCGTTGTGTTTCACTGCACAAGGAGAGTATCGGTGGCCCAAGGGGCAGTTGGTGTTAAACACCGGGAGCGCAGTTGAAGCTCCACTAGTGTTGCGGGTGTCCATGAGAAACTGATGGGAAATAGCACTTGCGTTGTGTTTCACTGCGTATATCTATACCTATACCAGTAGCCCAAAGTGGGTTTTAAAATTCGTAAACGCACTAGTGTTCTTTGGTGTTGGAGATGTCCAAGAGCGGCTGTAATCGTTTTATTTATGGAAGAAATATAAAAACAAGTGCATTATAGACTTACAACTATAATATTATTACATGTGAATACTAAAATATACTGAATACAACAAACAATATTTTGTTCACGGCTTCATTCGCGAGAAAAAATACATAAAAACTTTATAAATTATACACCCTCCTATACCTTCCTCAAGAATGACTACCTATTGGTGAAAACCGCATGGAAATTCGTAGAGTAATTTTTGAGTTTATCGAAAACAGACAAAACCGACGTCTTTGTTTTACAATATGTAGTGATTAAACAAAATAGGCCTAACATATCTACAACAAGAAATGAGATCCCACAAAAACCATTAAATGAAAAAGGGCCAAGTCTTTTTCACGTAAAGAGTTTTGAGATATTGTAGAAACCAAGTCAAATTTAGGTTAAACCCTAATTATTAGTTATTCATTAAAATTTAGGGACTGCATGTGGATAATTTTATTTTATTATATTTATTATAGTGACTTGGCAATAATGAAGGAATTTTGAACCGCATTGTTACCTGCGATGAAAAATGTATTCTGTTTGATAACCGCAAGCGCTCAGCAAGTTGGTTGGTTCCTGGTTCAGCACCTAAGCGAAAACTTTCCCCTAGAAAAGTGATGATCACTGTTTGGTGGTCTAGCGCCGGTGTGATTCATCACAGCTTCTTACCAAACGGGGTGAGCATTACTGCAGATGTAGATACAGAGTACAGACTACTACTTTTTCCAGAATTTGGATTACTTCTTGGTGGGAAAAAAATTCAATACCCGAGAAGCAGTACAAAATGCCTTTAGAAAAAAGTAGTAGTCTGTAGGCGCAAGGTCTGGTGAGTAGGGCGGATGACGAAGAGCTTCCAACCCCCGTTCTTGCAACTTGGAGACCGTATGCTGTGCAGTATGAGGTCGCGCGTTGTCGTGCAGGAGCAGCGGAGACGAGCGATTGACCAATGCTGGTTGGAGATGTGACAGCTTCTTCATCATTGTGTTCAGTTCTTCACAGTATACATCTGCAGTAATGCTCACCCCGTTTAGTAAGAAGCTGTGATGAATCACACCGGCGCTAGACCACCAAACAGTGACCATCACTTTTCTAGGGGTAAGTTTTCGTTTAGGGCATTGTTTAGGTGCTGAACCAGGATCCAACCAACTTGCTGAGCGCTTGTGGTTATCAAACAAAATCCATTTTTCATCGCAGGCAACAATGCGGTTCAAAATTCCTTAATTTGTGTGTCTGTTGAGAAGAACGGAAGCGAGCAAACCAATAACAGGTGGTGCGTTGGTTTGTAGTGTTAGCTCCGTAAACGTCGCGTCGTTGATGTTGCGTGCCGCTTGTGCCGCGTTGCTGCCACGACGGTACTCATATTCCATAATTACCTACTCGAATTTTTAACGTGTCCATGATGACGAAAAAGATTGAAATGCGATGAAAATGTAACACTAATCAATAAACAAAAGACTACTTTTGAAAAAAGAATTCAATGTTTTTAAAATAAAATTAATTTGAAATTAGAATTCTTAGCCAAACAAAAATTATTTTGATTTGAAATGGCAGTACTGCAGAACGGCAATTTCATAGGTAAAGGCCTATTATGAACATCACTTTACGGTATTTGTTATTATCTGTGCTCATTACATTTTAAATAGCACATTTTGACGGAAGTAGTCACTGGTAACCATATAGATACATTTATAGTGCTCATTGCCAAGTTACTATAATAAATATAAAAATTAAAATTATACACATGCAGTCACAAAACTATAATGATTATCTAATAATTAGGGACTAACCTAAATAAGACTTGGTTTCTACGATATCTCAATACTTTTTACGTGGTTTTTGTGGGATATAAAAGTATCAACGCACAGTCCAAAGCCTTAAGAGGCATCTCGACTGTGGTTTTTGCGCAAAATGGCCAATTATGGCGTTCTTGATCTCCTCAGAAACAAAGATACATAACAATTTTAACATATTGAATAGTGCAGAATAGCTATTGGACTAGTTCGTAGCGGCCTCGCTTTTTGTAAATTTTGCTTAACTTTTTAATTAAACCCAAAACTGCAGAGAAAGATTTTCATAAAATGCGCGAAGGCACCTTTTTAAGCTCCTGGATTGAACTACTGTTCTAAGAAAATGAAATAATAAAATGAGAATGTTAACCTATATAGTCGTATAGTTCGTAGCGGCCTTAAAATTTTGAAATATCTTTGATTTAATATAGGAAAAACTCTTATTCTAAGCCAAAAAAGCTTCGAAAATCGGTTTAATTTAACTGTGAGTTACTCCTATCTACGATAATATTATTAAGCAAAATTTATACCAGAACAATCGTTACTTCATAAGGAATAAATATTTTATAATTTACAGCATGAATTTAATAATTTATTTCAATAAAAACGATAAATACAACTGCAAAATTACTACAAAATGCGAAATGTTGGGAACGCTTCAAAATTAGGTATTTGAAGTTCAAATACCTAATCTCGCAGAGTGCAGATTTGCATGGCTCTTAAGGCTAGAAATTAGAAATTTTGCTCACGTATTTCTCATATGACGTAGGTTTGATATTTCGTATGAATTGAGTACGGAAAAATAATGATTGCAGCGTTTTCTAAAATTCAGAACCTAGGTGGGTAAAATACAGTGGCGTGCACAGGATTATGACACTGGGTATGCGGCGAAGTACTCGGTCACAAAAACTTTTTCGTTTATAGATTTTTAGCATAGCTACAGCCAAGCGACGGATCTCTAAGTCGAAACCATGCCAACAGAGCAAGTCTTAGATGTACTACTATTCATGTACATCTTCTACGGCAACGCAGACAAAACAGCGATCGATCGTTGCGGCGGAAGAAATTCTAATAAGTAAAATAATAAGCATATTTTAAACTATTATAACTACTCACCAGTCAGTCAGCTTCAATTTTCACATATTCAAGGTTCCGGTTACTTGAGATTACTATATCCCGATGTAAATTACTAAATAACATGCAAGGAAAACAATATAATTTAATCGTGTGTACACAACCACACAGCCAGTTATACGTTTCATAACTTTTAACATGAAATTTTCGAGTTACATTATTTTTTTGCTGGTTTAATTGTTGTAACTCGGGTACAAACCTACCTTTAGACAGAATTTGAATCTTTTCACTGAATGACAATTGTGAGAACTTGTTATTTTTAATTTTTAATAAACACACATTTTCAACACAAACCTCACAATCAAATAACAATTTAAAAAAATCAACAAACGCACTAGTAAAAGCAAATCACTACAATTATTATAGAAACTCAGTAATAAGCTGTTAAATGTACACACTTTCAAATGTTTAAATGAAAATCTTTTAAGAAACCTATAAATAAACTGGAGCGATTAAATTGTAAACAATGCTTATCACATGAAATATGCAATATGGCCCCCGCGAAACACAAAACGTTTCTTCTATTTAAACAAATAAAACCTTACTAAACAAAAATGCATAATGTGCATACGTGATTTATTAGATTTCCGTCTATTATTTTTACTCGAATTATAGGCAACGAATAATTTCCGACAAGCCAGTTCGGCGGTTTTCGGAAGCGTTCGGATAGCCGAGAGCCATCGCCTGCCGCGGGAGTTAACGCTATATAATCATGTCGATATTCATGGGTGTGTGCGTTTGCGAAGTATGAAAATTACACATACACGCGATGATATGTCCTGCAGAACGCAACGGCATGATATGATTTGCACTTTATAAAATATTAGGCGTTTTTAAGTTATTATATTTTTTAAATTAATTTATTTACTATGAATTAAAGTCATCTAAAAAGTACGAACGTTTTATTAAAATATCTGTGAATGACAAGTAAAGAACTGCATTTCTGCCTATATGGAGCGCACGCCCCTGGTAAAATATATGAAAGCTTAAAACCTAATTTCACGCTAGCGAAGCCGCGGGCAATTAATGCTATTTAAAATAGTAGTCACAATAAATTTAACATTTATATATATTTTAGGATTCACGGAAGCCGTCTCAACAGAGTATACGAATTAGCGACTGAAAATGGCATCCCGATTGCGGAGCAAGACTTCAAATCGGGCGTGTACAGGTCGGACGGCAGTTTGACTGATACTGAGCTGATGAACGAACTCATGGACTACTGCTACGCGTGTTCCGAAGACCCGCCTTCGAGGCCCATGCCACTTGGCAGGAGTATTACTGAACGGTATGAATTGTTATCTTATAAGCTGGAACTATATTGAAAATAGAACTGGATTTAAACAATAGAGCTGAAAATCGAACACACAAGTGTCGTGTGAAATGTCAATTAATACATTGTCATGTAACAACAACAACAACAGCTCGGCACTCGACACTTCGAATTTCAACTCTATTGTATTAGCGCAGAGTTCTATTTTCAGTGCTCCGAATTTTCCCCGTCCGTCCGGATTCCGGAGCATATAGTTCTAGCCTTAGTTATTACATTTGGTTATCACTTATCAATTACAATATTACTTTACTTATTTTTTATTATTTGTATATGTTTATACAAATAAAAAAAATAAGTATTGTATTATGTTTATTACGTTTAAACTTTGAATTTCAACAATTGTTATAAAGTTGAAAAATTATACTCCGGGTCTATCTGTGACCGCGCATGGAAACGCAAAAATATCCAAGGCAGGAGTTTCTTTTCCTCAAAAATATTAGATTGGTCTCGGGTAAAAACCGAAATCCCGTATTTTTTGGCTTATATGTACAAACAGTTGTCCCATAATGGTTGAAAAAAATCTGGCCATCCTATTCCTGACCATTCCAGGTTCATGAAGTACATAAAAGAGAAGTATCCGAACCTTTCGACCGATGAGGAGTTCATCACTGAATTCCTGGAGATGAACAACTGTATCATGAGCGGGTATTTAGCCCTGAGCGACTGGGACGACAGCACTTCCCACAGCGCGTACTCGCCGCTGGACGGCCACCAGCATCTCAGCTGGCACACGCACGGGTACCACACGCTGTTTCAGATACTTCTAGTAAGTTCTCAATGCGCGAATTTTTTTTACTCAAAACTTACATTTTGAAACCAGGAGAGCAGTCTGAGGTCAATGATCTTCTCAATGTCGGAGATATTCGTTTCATTCTAGATATACTTATTTGTTTTTTTGAGCCTCATTATTATTTTGCTTAAAGGTCTTCCGAAAACGAAAAGATTTCGTTTTTTTAGAATCACTATGGAATTTAAGACCGGGAAGAACGCACTCTCTTTTGGTGTTGCGGACGTTTATAGGTTTTTATTTTAATTGCTCGAAAAATGGCAAACTTGTGTCTTTCCCTCTGAAATGCTCGATTAACGATAGTATCAGAATCGAAAATTATAAAGCAGGTACGTTAGATTTAATAAACATCTGGATTTAAGATTAAAATCCAGATATTTTGAAGTGTGCAATGCTATGATACATTTAAATTATGATCCGTCGAAGTAATTTTTAATGTTATGTCTAAATTATAGAACACATACAATAATGGTCCCGGTTTGCCCACACTGGACATCAAGTTGAACAAAGAGGTGACGCAGATAAAATTGCCTCAGGAGTCAACAGGAGACGTGGAGGTGGTGTGCAGAGACGGAGAAAGGTTCACGGCCGACAACGTCATCGTCACCGTCTCTCTGGGAGTGCTCAAAGAGAGGTAGGGCTTACATCATACTACGTTCAGGGGCTATACTAGTGTTGCCCAAAATCGGTCTTGGTCTTGCAGTCTTGGTCTTGTTCTTGCATTATTGCTTGCTTGCTTTGTCCAAGACTGACACTGCAAGATTTGAGCAAGAACAAGACTAAGCCTGCGAGACTCTTACGTCTTGAAGTTAGCACTAAGTGTCGTTTCTCTCTAGTTTCTATAGTCATAGGACTCTATAGTCTATGAGACGCGAAAAAAAATATTTTTTTGGAAAATTGGACTTATGCGCATTACGAACAATACGGATATTTTCATCCGCTATGTTATACATAGCGAATGAAAATATGCGTTAATAGAAAAAAGAGTGCATCCTTAGTTTTGACCATCGGCACTTTGATAGTGCGCGGCACCATGTTGTCGGCATCATCAAAGGTCGGGTACTGACCTCTCAAAGAATTTTTGCAGCTATTCGGAAGTACAAGGACGTGTCTTTCTAGTCACATCTTTCTAGACAGATAATCTTCTTTAAAATACAGTCAAGTTAATGTCCTTAATATGTTTTTTTTATATGTTGTAACCATGTTTTGTAGCACGTGTAAGCTTATTAAATGTAAACGTTTATTAAGAAACAAACTGACTTCCGTGGAACACGGTAGATAGCTCAGTTGGTTCAGTATCGACACGGATCGTTTAGGTTGTGGGTTCAAACCCCACCCGGTGTCAGTTGATTTTTGAATTTCTCATCAAATGTTTAGACATTTATTAATTTGGTTGGTCTTTACTATGGCTATGTTAATTCAAACTCAAAATGGACCTACTCTGTTATGTTTTTCTAAGATCTAAAGTGACGTTTAATGAATAGCAATAGGCTAATAGGTAATTGCGAGATTAGCGAGACTTGACCAAGACTGGGGGCGCAATACCGCCAATACCAAGACCAATACGTGTATTGGCGCAAGACCAAGACCAAGACTGGCTAAGTCACGTCTTGTTCTTGCATTTGGGCAACACTAGGCTATACCATGAGGTCTTGTAGCAGTATTACTTTAACATTACTTTTAGATTTCGCTCAAATTAAAAATATCTTTTTGTTTATATAAATGGAGATCATGTTTGTTTATATGAAATTCAAAAGTAATGTTAAAGTAACACTGCTATTAGACGTCGTGGTAAGGTTCTATTAAATCCAAACGTAAACAAAGAAAACAATAGCACACATAAAGCTACTAATTAAAATGCAACTCAATACTTATTGAAAATAT
The DNA here is from genome assembly GCA_037179445.1 of Phengaris alcon alcon. Classification (NCBI taxonomy): domain Eukaryota; kingdom Metazoa; phylum Arthropoda; class Insecta; order Lepidoptera; family Lycaenidae; genus Phengaris; species Phengaris alcon. The sequence goes on along the minus strand of JAYRCH010000138.1, from coordinate 516,479 downwards.
TAGGTCTTTACCTATGAAATTGCCGTTTTGTATGAAAAAATTTAAAGGAATTTTTTTCATGTATTTTTTAATTTGTATTAATCGAAGTAATCACCCATGCAATCAATGCATCTTTGCCAACGCAGTGGCAGTTTAATGATGCCCTTCTTAAAGAAATCAGCTGGACGGGAGGCAACAAATTCTTCAAAGGCATTTTGTACTGCCATATTGAATTTTGTACAGGGTATTGAATTTTTTTTCCTGCCAAGAAGTTATCCAAATTCTGGAAAAAGTAGTAGTCTGTAGTCGCAAGGTCTGGTGAGTAAGGCGGATGACGGAGAGCTTCCAACCCCAGTTCTTGCAACTTTGAGACCGTCTGCTGTGCAGTATGAGGTCGCGCGTTGTCGTGCAGGAGCAGCGGAGACGAGCGATTGACCAATGCTGGTTGGAGATGTTCCAGCTTCTCCATCATTGTATTCAGTTCTTCACAGTACACATCTGCAGTAATGCTCACCCCGTTTGATAAGAAGCTGTGATGAATCACACCGGCGCTAGACCACCAAACAGTGACCATAACTTTTCTAGGGGTAAGTTTTCGCTTAGGGCATTGTTTAGGTGCTGAACCAGGATCCAATCAACTTGCTGAGCGCTTGTTAAGCGCGGCTATCAAACAGAATCAATTTTTCATCGCAGGTAACAATGCGGTTCAAAATTCCTTCATTTGTGTCTGTTGAGCAGTGCACGGCACGTCTCGACGCGTACTTTGCGCTGGCGATCATTGAGTTCGTGGGTCACCCATTTGTCAAGCTTTTTTACCTTGCCAATTTGATGCAAATGGACCAATATTGTTTTGACGCTAACGTCGAAAGCTGCTGCTAATTCATGCGTAGATTGTATATCATCAGCTTCCACAACCGCCTTTAATTCGTCATTGTCGACCAAAGTCTTCGGACGACCGCGAGGTTCATTTTAGCCAGTACTGCAGAACGGCAATTTCATAGGTTAATAGATCAAGACCTACAGACAAGAAGAAATACAAGTACAATGTACCTTAGACGTATATAATAAAGACGAGGCATGTTGAGGCAAAAAGTGTCAAAATGGCCCCACTTTTGAGTTTATTGCCGCCATTTCGACATTTGATGTATGGTGAAAACAAGATGGCTGACATTTGAAGTATGGTGAAAACCAAGATGGCGTAACTTTTTGTAATGTATGAAGTTTTGTTCTGTCAAATGTACGTCATAGGCTCATAGCCTATCTTGAGTTTTGAAATCATTGCAATGAACCAATAATTTAGTTGAATTTGATATTTTTGCACACGTTGAGTTTAAACTGGATCTACACACAGATTAACAAAAGTCGAATAGATATACGAGGGCTGATTGATAAGTTTCCGAAACGACAAAGAAAAACTTCAAAAATCTATTTAAAATAAATTTATTTCTCAACGTAGTTTCCTTCTACCTCGATGCATTTAGCCCAGCGCTTCTCCAATGCCGTTACACCAGTTTGATAAAATGTTTTCTCCAACCCCTCAAAATACTCGTCCACGGCAACAATGACTTCTTCATTTGATGAAAATCTCTGGCCACCTAACCATTTCTTCAGGTTTGGGATTAAGTGGAAGTCGCACGGGGCCAGATCCGGGGAATAGGGTGGATGCGGTAGCAATTCGAACCGCAATTCATGGAGTTTGGCGAGTGCAACCATTGACGTGTGTGCAGGTGCGTTGTCATGGTGGAACAAAATTTTTTCTTGGCCAAATGTGGTCGTTTCTTCTGGATTTCTTCACTTAATTTTTGCAGCAAGCTTGCGTAGTACTCTCCATTTATTGTTTTTCCTTTTTGCAGATAATCCACTAAAATAATCCCTCGAGCATCCCAAAAAACAGTCGCCATCACTTTGCCGGCCGACAAAACCGTTTTTGCTTTCTTCGGCGCAGGTTTTCCGCTCTCAGTCCACTGCTTAGATTGTTCTTATGTCTCGGGAGTATAATGATGTATCCAGGTTTCATCGACTGTTACATAACGCCGCAAAAACTCATTAGGATATCGGTTAAACAGCGCCAAACACTCCGATGAATCGTCCTCTCGACGTTGCTTTTGGTCTACAGTGAGCAAATGCGGCACCCATCGCGCGCAAAGCTTTTCATTCCCAAATGTTAGTGCAAAATATTAAAAACGCGTTCAGATGAAATGCTCACCATCTCTGCTATCTCTCGCAACTTTAAGCGCCGATCATTCAATACAATTTTGTGAATTTTTTTGATCATGTCCGGATTCGTGACTTCATTTGGACGGCCAGACCTGAGGGCGTCTTCGCAGCTTTGTCTTCCACGTTTAAAATCAGTTACCCAGGTGTGAATTGTACTCAACGCAGGAGCAGAATTACCTAAAACACTGTCTAGCTTGGTATTAATCTGGGTTGCTGTTATCTCTTTTAAAACGTAAAACTTTATCACCGCACGAATTTCGTTTCTTTCCATTGTTAAGATAATTTACAGACAGAGAAAGTTCTACGTCCTCTCAAACAAATTCCATCAGTTCGATTAAATTCAAATTTGGCGTTCTATTTTCAAAAAGATGCCAGAATATAATGTAATATTCCTTTTTTGCGTATCATTTTTTTAAGTTCGTCGTTTCGGCCAGTTATCAATCAGCCCAGGTATACACCTACATAGTTAGCTTTCGATTTAATTGCACTACTACAAGCATACCGTGTGTGACTTGTAGTAGTGCAATGTGTTCACGATTGTGTGGAAATGTGAATTGTGTTTAAAATCAAATGCTTTATTGTAACTTAATTACAGACACTCAGATGTTTTTCTACCAAACCTTCCTAAAGAAAAAGTGGACATGATAAACACGATATCTTTTGGAGTTCTGGGCAAAATTATTCTGGATTTCGAAACTCCTTGGTGGACCAGTTCTCCGTTTACCTCCTTCATTTTTATGTGGAGAACAGAGGACAAGAAGGAAATCAGCGAGGAGGACCTGTGGACCACGAAGATATTCGGGTGCAGCGTGCCATTTGGATCAAAGAATGCCTTCACTATATGGACAAGTGGAGATGTCGCAAAAATGGTAGGTTATTCTTCGAAATATTTCTGTTTTAACTAAATTATTACGTTTAACGGTTCCGTGGTCCAGTGGTTTAGAGCTTGGCTCTCGACTCGGAGGTCGTTGGTTCGATTCCCGCGTTGGAACAACATAGTAAAATGTTGCTTTCAAGTTTGGTTACGATTGTCGGACAAGAAAGATGATCCATGTGTCGGATGGGCATGTAATAAGTTGGTCCTTCGCCTGATCACTCGCCGGTCTTGTCGGCGACAGTGCTCTTGTGTACTGCTCACATACTTGGCTCTGTAAAAATAACTCCTGCGTAGTTGGACTGGTTTCAACGAAACCACCCACTACCCCCGAAATCGGCGTGGGAGATTTATTTTTGGTTTACGTTTTAAAAACCATCTTAAATTATTACTGGTTTCAAGATTTTATAATCGTTTTTTTATAATTGCTTAGGTGGAAACACTCCCAAAGGATGTTGTGAAGAATAAGATCATGGAACTTCTGAGACGGTTCATGGGGAAGCAATTTTCGATACCGGAACCAAAAAGAACATTAATGTAAGCGATTCTTTTCGATTTTCCTTTCATACAAAGATGGTTAAGTAGTAGGTCTAGAACATTTCCTGCTGGCTTAGTATGGCGATCATATAAAGATCGCAGCTACAGAGCAACTGTATAAAGCATAAAAATATAAACATTTTTGACAGATCTAAGTGGTATTCGAATCCATATACCAGGGGGAGTTATACATACGACAATTTACTGACGCCCCAAAACCCGAACGCGAGGACAATCTTAGGGGAACCATTGCTGGATACTTCTGGGCGGCCGAGGGTGCTGTTCGCCGGGGAGGCCACCAACCAAACCCATTTATCGACCGTGCACGGAGCCAGTGAGACCGGTTATAGAGAAGCCATGAGAATAATTAATGCTCTTTAGTAAAAGATAAAGGTGATCATTTCCAATAAAAGTCATATATATTTTTATTTACTTTTATATACTTATAACTATTCACTTTTACATTAGTAGAAAACATCCTTATCTTGGAGGCCATAGCATGCAAGAGGAGAAGTCCGAATATGCTCACGTTCTTCATTTTATAGTTTAATTTTTTAATAACAAATATATAAAAGCATACATCCTTACAAAAGGTAAATCTATTTTTTTGTGTTTACAGTAAGAGCGATAGCACAGGACGTATTTTAATCGTTTAGACTTTAGAGGACGCGCATGTGACGCGCTTTTAACGAGATTTGAATGAATTTCTTTAAAAACCTACATAATTAGTTTACTTTCATCAATTACAAAAAGATGTAGTGGCAGGGCCGTCTTTAACCTATTAGAAGCCCTGGGCAAACTTTAAAAATGGGCTCCTATGACTGTGTAAGCTAGGAACTTACACATACGACTTTGAGCTGAGGGAAGTAGGTATATAAGTAGGTTAATGTGAGGGCTGGAGAAATCTGGGACTGACCTTATTGTTGAGCTGGTGGTTCCGTATCTGGGCGGAGGTTTCTTCTCACTACACTACACAGCTGTTGAGCGGATTATCGATAGATTTATCGCGGTTCGCCGGCGAATTTGGTATTATATTAACGAGCACCAATAAATATGCGCACACGCGTTCGCGTTCACTAGGTTTCGGGATGAGCTGAAAATGCATCCAGCGCGGAAGGGGTTCTAACTGCAAGTGTTCGTCACTCTCTGACAACGCCCCTGAGTCGGTCGGCCATACTTCACGTAGTGATGTCCTTTGTGTTTATTCTAAACGTCGCGCTAGGGTTGGCGCGAACATCCTGGGGGGCCCGCACAGGCGGCGAGCTGAGCCCCATCCTGAGCAGAATCCAGTGGGAGCCGGGCAATCTTGCCGACAGGCCTCCGCAGCTGACCTTGAGTCGTGTCCAAGTCCACAACTCTGATGACTCCATCCTTCCCAGGTAGCAGACGTGAGATTCTTCCCATCTTCCATTGTAGAGGAGGCAAATTGTCCTCCTTGAGCAGAACCAGTTCTCCAATTTTGGGTGGAGAGGAAGAGGAAAGCCATTTGGAGCGGATTTGAAGGGTATGGAGGTAGGACTTGGTCCAAAGGTTCCAAAAGCGCTGAGAGAGTGATTGAATGAGCTGAAAGCGTTTGAGCGGAGATATTACTCTTTCATCTAGAGTCAGCTCGGGGAGAGCTGTGAGCGGACGGCCAATGAGAAAGTGGCCAGCAGTAAGGGGCTGATAGTCCGTGGGATCGGACGAAAGTGGACTGATGGGCCGAGAGTTTAACACAGCTTCGATTCTAGTGAGCAGAGTTAAGAATTCCTCGAAAGTGAGGTGTTGCTCACCGATAACACGGTATAGAAGTTGCTTTGTGGATTTAACATTAATCTCATGGATACCTCCCATCCATGGGGCTTTAGGCGGATTGAGTAACCAAGTTATATTTTGAGTTGAGAGTTTATGAGAAATGGCGTCGTTATTGTCATTGAGAAATTGTTGTACCTCTAGTAGATGATTCCTAGCTCCTACATAATTTGTGCCACAATCCGAACGTATCAATACCGGAAGTCCGCGACGTGAGCAGAACCTTTGTAATGTTGCAATAAACGCTTCGGCAGTGAGCGATGAGACTGGTTCTAAGTGAACCGCCTTTGTAGTGAGGCAAACAAATATGCAAAAATATCCCTTAATTAACTTAGCATTACGTAATTGACTTGATTTGAGCAGAAACGGTCCGGCGAAATCTGTTGATACGTGACTAAATACGGGCTGAGGTATGACTCTATCAGCTGGCAGGTCAGCCATGATAGGTACTTCGGGCTGAGCGCGGCAACGGAAACATCTTATGCATTTAAACGTTCTGTGCCTTATAATGCGGCGGGCAGATAATATCCAAAATTGCTGACGTAAAATAGCATGTAGCGTGTCCGTGCCAGGGTGGCAGTGTATGCGATGATAGTGATCTATTATGAGGTCTACGAGCGGACTAGAACTAGGCAAAATGAATGGGTGTTGAGCATCGTATGTGAGTTCCGAACGAGTGAGTCTACCTCCTACTCTGAGGAGACCGTCCTGCGTAAAAGGCGACAGACGTTGTAGTCGTACTGTGCAGATTCTATCGGTTTGCAGGCGGTGAATATCTTCTGCGAATGCATTCTGCTGTACAGAGCGGATCCAGAAGAGTAATGCTTCTCTACGTTCACTTACAGTTAGAGGGCCTAGTTGTCGCGAGTTTGAATTTAGTTTACAGTTACGAATGAATCGCCTCATGTAGGCAGTGACACCAGTTAGTTTTTCTAAAGAGCTGAAGCGAGTGAGCAGATCACTATCGACACCGGGTATCGAGAAATTGCATGGTACGTATTTTGGTTTGAGCCCTGGCAAGTCTTGTCGAGTATGAGCTGAAGGCATCTTGGGCCAGGTATCCTCTGGCAATTTGAGCCAAGGAGGAGACCACCATAAATCATGAGCGGAGAGAGCTTGAGCTGATAATCCTCTGCTTGCACAGTCAGCAGGATTTAATTGGGAAGGTACATGACGCCACTTAAGTGTGAGTGAATTTGAGTTAATTTTTGTTACTCTATTTGATTCAAATGTTTGTAAACGATGGGGCGGAGTTTTTATCCATGCAAGCACTATGGTACTATCTGACCAACAAACGTGATGTGTAATTGTGAGATGAGCAGACAATTGTTGGGAGACACGCAACATGAGCTGAGATAATAGAGTTGCAGCAGACAACTCTAATTTGGGGATTGTGAGTTTATTTTTAATCGGTGCGACTTTAGATTTAGCAATCATGAGGTGAACGTTAACAGATCCGTTGTGAGCTGATTCTTGTAAATATATCACTGCAGCAAAACCGCTTTCCGAAGCATCTGCGAATCCGTGAAGTGCGTATGTTGATTTGAATTTGTGTGGAGCGATATGTCTGGGAAAATGTATATCTGAGATGTGCGGAAGATCATGATAGATGCGCTGCCAATCATCTGTAATATTATTTGGAGTGGGATCGTCCCAGTCCAATTTAGTTAACCATAACCTTTGAAGAAGTATTTTTGCGCGGAATATGACGGGTGTAACCCAACCGTTTGGGTCATAGAGAGAAGCTACTGTGCTAAGAATTGAACGTTTTGTAATGTGGGTAACTGGTGGTAATGAGATGTGATATGTAAATTCATCAGACCGGGGAATCCATCTAATACCCAAAACCTTAATTGATGGAGACTCTGCGCTGATGTCAAAGTCTTTAGGCATTTCGCATTGATCGTCTGGAAATCTTTGCAAGAGCTGAGGTGTGTTTGATATCATGAGTAGAATGAGCAGAATGTGTAGAGTGAGCCGACTGAGTATAATGAGTATGAGTAATATGAGCAGAGTTAACTTGAGCTACAGGTGAATCGCATGAGTGTTCAACGAGTCCTATGAGTGCAAAATCAAAAATCGTGCCGAAGGCTATGGGCTTCCCCGGGCCCAAAGCAATCTTAGTACCATCCAAAACGTGACCCAAAACAACTGAGCCTAAAATGAGATCAATGGGCGCAGGAGTATGATAAGCTTGATCCGCCAATGGAATGAGCTGATGAGCTGAGTCTTGTACAACATCTGGTATTTTTTGCAAAGGTAAATAACCTGTAAGTAGTAATAGATGGCGTGTCACGGTGTGTGGGCCTAAATGTTATTGTGACCCAACCTTTAGAATTTTGTATGTGCTGATCACCTACACCTGTAATTTTTAATGAACATTGTTTTGGTTGCAAATTAAGATTTCTAGTCATGCGCTGAGTTATGAGCGTTATCATGCTACCACAGTCCAATAAAGCCCGAGCTTTGTGATATTCTCCGCATTTATCAGATATATTTAAAACGACTGTGGGAAGTAACACTGGAGTTTTTAATGGGTTTTCTATGTGCTGAGTTGAATTTACTTGGGCTGATTCTACAGAATATTGGGCTGAACTAGATTTAGATATTTTATGAGCTGAATGTGATGCAGGTGTACTATGAGCTGAATGACATTTTAAATTATTGGGTTGATCTTCTAATTCTATGTGCTCCGTGATTGTAGGTAGTCATTGTTTTTTGTTTTGAGATTGATGAGTTGTAGACGGTGCATGATCAGACGATTGGTTGGGGTCTGATGATGATGATTGATGTGCACGCGTATGTTGTGTGTAGGCCGTGTAGGTATGTGGCTTGTCTTGAGCACGCCGGCGGGGCTGTGCACGTAAATGAGGAGGAAGCAAATGCGCTGACGACACCGGAGAATTTGGAGTTCCGTGACGATGAAGCGAGGTGTGGTGATTTGCACTTCCACACTCTTTGCATGAGTTTGTCGAACGACATTCATTTTCAAAATGCGGACCTAGACATTTACGACATCTGTCGTTGGCTTCTATGAAATCCCAACGACCTTGAGTGGGCTGATGATTATATTTCGGACACGCGATAAGTTTGTGTTCTGTATTCCTACAATAGGGGCAGTAGAATCGCTTGTGTTTATCTGTATTCCGGGCTGAGTACTCGCGCCGCTCTGTTCGGGGGGAGGGGGGCCAGTAGCGTTGAGGGTAATGAGGAACTGGGCTGACGTGATAGCTACTTAAAGTGTGAGCCGATGGCGAGCGCTGAGTATTACGAGGATACGCGGGACTAATTGGTCTAAAGCGTGGACTGCGCGGAGAGTTTGCGGGGGGTGTGTGTTGTCGAGAGGGCCCAGTTTGTGGTGAGTAGGTAACACCGCGCGTTGCATTAGAATATTCGGTTTCGATACAGCGCGCGTGCTCCTCTAAAAAGGAAATCAAATCACCTAAGGTGGGCAGAGTGTCCGAGATGCCGTATCTTCTTTCGAACAGGGTGCGGAGCTCGCCTCGTAATTTTCTAACTACAATAGACACAAATACGTAATGTTCGAGTTCTTTGTTTGACTATGAGCCGACAACATACCCACTTTTTTTTTTTTTTTTTTTTTTGGGTTTTTTCCTATGAATTTATGGGCCGAAATATGAACAAAATAATTTAATTAATTAACATGTAGGTTAATATCAAAGTACAGAATAGGGGTTTAATGTTAAATTGGACAAAATATAAATAATCGAGCTGATTTTATGTACAGATTTGGGCGGAGTGGAACTGTAGGTGCTGGTTCTAATGAGGCCCAACGCCGGTAATAGGGAGAAGGGCTTCACGAAGGCTCGATGGGCCAAGAAATTGGTGAGCCGAGGAAACTTACACATACGACTTTGAGCTGAGGGAAGTAGGTATATAAGTAGGTTAATGTGAGGGCTGGAGAAATCTGGGACTGACCTTATTGTTGAGCTGGTGGTTCCGTATCTGGGCGGAGGTTTCTTCTCACTACACTACACAGCTGTTGAGCGGATTATCGATAGATTTATCGCGGTTCGCCGGCGAATTTGGTATTATATTAACGAGCACCAATAAATATGCGCACACGCGTTCGCGTTCACTAGGTTTCGGGATGAGCTGAAAATGCATCCAGCGCGGAAGGGGTTCTAACTGCAAGTGTTCGTCACTCTCTGACAACGCCCCTGAGTCGGTCGGCCATACTTCACGTAGTTATGTCCTTTGTGTTTATTCTAAACGTCGCGCTAGGGTTGGCGCGAACAATGACCATAATTAAGCGATATTTTATGATTATTTTCTTAGAATAGACATCTAATATTGCAATTGACATGAAAAATATGATATAGGGGCAGCGGCGTATTTACTATAGGGCTAAGAGGGCCATGGCCCGAGGCGCTGCGAGTGGTAGATAACCCGGCCCTCGCAGCCTGGCGCCTTATTTGTACCGATGTTTGGTTTAAAGCCAGGGATGGACGAACCTTTATGTTTTAACGCGCCATTATTGTAAAGAAATATTTCATAAGGTCATAGACGTGCTATCAAAACTTTTCTTTCATTTTCTTTGTGATTTAGGCCCGTATTAATAAACCGTTCTCAAACTCGTTCTCAAGACCTTTCTTGGCTGAGACCGTCTCAAGTAACGATTAGCTTCTCATGACGGTATTTAATTCATAGTATGATCTCAAGACCGTCTCAGTTGATAACGTTATTGAGATCACTTACTCAACTTTTATGCGTCATCTACACGACAAAGAACGAATAAAATAACGTTTCGTTTACACTTCTACAAAGAACGGATTTATTGATTATACATTCCTTCAATATTTTTTTTTTAAATGTAATATTTAATAATATAAATACCAAAAACAGTTTAGTCTGTATTTCATAATATATTGAAAAAACTGATTTTCGTTAATTTTTACGTAGATATTAATGTTTATTACTGTCTAGCATATCAATATCCATATTTTTTTAACAACTACGTAAAACGGAATGCGGTTCATTGCCATTCGAAAAAAGTTCTTCTACTTCTTATTCTTTAAAGTGGCTCCTTAGTGATTCGCCAATGTGTTGTGTTGACGAAAACTCTGCCTTATGAGTGGGTTTTATGAATAAACAAGGGCACGGTGTACAGGAGGAAGTCTGTTGAATAATCTAAAACCTAGAACAGACAGAAACATTTAAGGCCAGTACCACAGTATGTACATAAAGTTTCAGTAAAAGGAGTATTTACAAAACACAGAACAGATTTAAGGTTGATAGGGCGAGGAATTGTAGGAGGGAGGGATCATATAATGAGAATTGTTTTTTGGGCAGCGAAAAAAAGTTCTGCTGTCAAGTGTCAAATCAAGTCAATTAATAAAAATCAAATAGGTAATTTGTTTAATATAAATATATAAATAAAATCGAAAATATTTCTACAAATACTCGACACTGTCAGAATGGTGCAAAACCTTTGAACCGCGATTACCAAAAAAAAAAAGAATAATAAGTATCAATAAGCGTCTTTTTTATAACTTTATTTTGTGTTGAGTATGTACTATGTAGTGTAAATTCTGAGTTTGTTTAATCATAAGTATTTAGATTTTAATTAACATAATTGTAACACACCCAAAAACACCACAAATATTATTTTTTTTTTCTTTATTTAAGGAGATTAGTCATTGACTATGCCACTCCATTATACCAACGATTACAATAATTACAATTATAATATAATTAAGTACTAACTACATCACTAATTATAATCTATTTTACGTCGATTTAGACCTTTATTGACCATTTTATACACTTCTATAGCTTGTTCAGACAGGGGATACGCTAGAATGCAGTTACAAGTTCCAATATTCATAAAATCTCCAATTTTTCTCACAACCTGAAATCTAACATCTTCGTTACGGACACATTCCAACATTATATGGAAAACGTCTTCTATCATTCCACATTCCGAACAAAGAGGAGATGTCACTTTTCTCATCAAATGCCCAAATTTATTCAGGGGAATGTGTCCAGAACGAAGGCTAAATGCAATAATTAACATATTTCTATTTAAATTAACATCTGCAAACCACGGTGATTTCCATGGTTCATTTTGTAGTGTTCGGTACCATATGCCCTTCTCCACTGATCTTTCGTCAAAATGCACTTTCCACAGAAGGCAACAGTGTTGCTTAACTAGATTTATACAGTCAGAGAAGGAAGGCAGAAAGTCCCTAATTACGCCATCAACAGCAGCTTCTTTTGCGAGGCCATCTACCCTTTCGTTCCCTTCTAAGCCAATATGAGAAGGGATCCATTGTAGGATTACTTCTTTTGACAGGGCCTTAATTTCAAATATTAGCTTTATAATATCGTAGGCAATCGGTGTGCCTCTTAAGTAAGAGGTGCACCGAGCCACGTGTTGAAGGGAACTTTTTGAGTCAGATAAAATTACAAATTTATTATACTCTATAGATTTTATATAATAAAGAGCTTCTAAAATAGATATTAATTCTAAATGCATGATAGACATCTTATCACAGATTTTAAATTTCATGTAATTATCAGTTTGAGGATCGAAAAATGCTGCACCCATGGATCCTTGCGGTGATGTTATGTATTTGGAAGCGTCCGTAAATACCTTGTAGTGTGAGGAATATCGTTCTTCTATGTACGCATTACACGTTTGTCTGAGACTTATCACATTATATTCCTTTTTAGCCCTATCTATACCTTCGATACAGACATTTATTACGTCACTTAATTTATACCAACTTATCCAGTAGTCAAATGTATACATATGTAGACACTCCGCCGCATGAATTTTCATATTTTTGAATTTTAAATACATATTTACTAAAATTGGAACTTGTTTCCGTCTCCAGTATCTACGTTTCGTAAGTGTGTTTAGTTCATTTACGACGTTTATTGTTTCATTATTTAATATTGACATAGATCTCAAAAAAAATTTTCCAGCAAGGAACAATCGACGAATATGTAAGGGTTGCACACACAACTCGCACTCCATTACGTGTATGGGAGTACTTTTGACAAATCCACCTATTACACGCAAAGCCTGGTTGTGTAATTTGTCTAATTTAATTAAATTTGATTTACTAGCGTTATTGTATAAAAAACTGCCAAAATCTAATCGACTTCTAATCCTAGCTATGTAAATTCTTCTCAAATATTTCGGGTGGACACCCCAGCCCGATCCAGCTAATACTTTTAAAATATTTAAAAATGTATGCGCCTTTTTAATTAGTGTATTAATGTGTTCCATTCCATCCATGTCCATCTCAAGGATCGATCAAGCTCCATGCCTAAATATCTCACGTTAGACACAGCCGTTAATGGCATGTCACGAATGAAAATACGAAAACTGTTTATGTTTTGGCCCTTTTTAAAAATGCATATTTTGCTTACACTACAAATAATAATGTACTATATCCCAATTTCCAAGCAAGTCGTTCTCAAGTCAAGGTTGGACTGTACCCACGAAACCGCGTCAAGTAACAGTTTGACAGGAATAACAGCGTACTTGAGTAATGAGTCTCGTTTATTAATACGTTCGCACTCACTTGATACGCCGTACCTACAGCTGTACTTAAGTACGGTTTATTAATTAAAACAACATCTTAAGTACTTTCTTGAGTATTGTCTTAGAGATAAGAACGCTTTATTAATACGGGCCTTAGAGGCGTATTTAAGATTTGGCGCCCCGGGACAATTAAATATTTTGGCGCCGATTAAGCAGTGACGTGACAGTGACAGTTTGTTTATTTGACGGGTTAAAATCTAATTACTCTTTATATCCTATCTGAAAGGCTGTATGCAAAAAATTAAACTTACTTCAAAAGTAAAAATACCAAAAATTACAAAACTCAAGATAGGCTATGACCAAGTATAAGCTTCTTGGCTATGACGTACATTTGACAGAACAAAACTTCATACATTAAAAAATTACGCCTTCTTGGTTTTCACCATGCTTTAAATATCAGCCATCTTGTTTTCACCATACTTCAAATGTCAAAATGGCCCCAAAAATCTCAAAATGGGGTCATTTAACCATAGACAATTTTTTCCTCAACATGAGGCATGTCTATAATATATACGTCTATGAAAAATACACAAAAAGTATGAAATAAGTCTTATTTTCTAAATAATTCTCCTTTCTTACTATTTCTCTTCTCAATCTTCTTAATTTTGAAGTCGACACCAGCCATACCATACAATATTTTATAGAGCTCACGTTCAAATTTGCTGGTACCGACTTCAAAATTAAGAAGATTGCGAAAAGAAATTGTTAAAATTTTAGCCGAATTTAAATGGAGAACTATTTAGAATATAAGATTTATTTCATACTTTTTTGTGTATTTTTACTTTGGAAGTCGGATTAATTTTTTGTTTAAAAATTATATTTTTTCCCTTTTAGTGATATTTGTTAAATTATAATTAATATATTTTAAGAACGTTTAAAATAAACGATCGAATTGAATACGCGCCAAGCTTCCATTAGGTATTGTAAATAAGATGATGATGATGATTACTGTAAGTCACATAATGGCATATGCTTGCAGTTCTTTATACAATGCTGAAATTTCCAAACGCGTATCTTTAAAGACTGATATGTTCTGTTCAGTTTTCGGTTCCCACAAGGATCAAAGTTGAAAGCTTTAGATGAATTAATTTAGATGAATTCAATTATAATAGACCAAATAATAATAGACCAATGGCTAAATCTAGAGCTCCGGCTTTGCACGGAGCACTAGAAGATTAAAAAAAAAAAAAAAAGAATCACAAAAATATTTTACCGGGGTTTGAACCCCCCACATTCCGAATTTCCGAACATCGCAAAAATTAACCAAACTGTCAATCGGACTGACATTATAGAGTCGAAATTATTGATAAATTGTTGCACGACAAAATAAAAAACTAAAAATAACAAAAATACAAAATAACTTAAAAATGCGCAGTTTCGCAGCGCAGGGATAAAACCTAGCTAGACCGATTTTTCTCCTCCAAAACTCCCTGCATACCTACTAAATTTCATGTTAAATACTTGCAGCCGTTGCCGAGATTACGATATACAAAAAGTTCGTTTAAAGTATAAGATATCATGATTGAAGATTTTGTGTTTTGCCCTTCACTATTAGGAGGACTATATTTGTACTGTAAAATATTTTTATACAGTTTTACTTTACTAAAATAAAGTGCAATTACGTCGACAATAGAACGATAAAATGTTAAATTAAGTAATACCATGCTTTGTTTTACTATGATTTTTAATAAGAAAATAAATAAGTTTTAATAATAAAGGGTATTTTCTTTTTACCGCTTGAGGTAAGTGGTATTAAAAAACTATTTTGGTTCACGTTCGAAATATGTACCTATTATGTACAATCGATCAAGAAATTGAAAATAGGTCAACGGTGGACATGCGATCAATTTCTTTGTGTTCAAATATTTTGAGGCTATCAAATGTAAGGAAAATGTTCAGAAACTGGTCGAGCGGGAACTTTGGCGATATTGTATATCTCCGGTTATGTATTCTCTATCTCTATCTTCCCCGTTTTCCTCTCACATCCCTACATCTTGCTATCAGGTAACAGCCTCAGAGCCTCTCGGTGTCCTGTTTCACTAGCACCATGGACAGTTCCATAATGTGTAGGGTTTGTAGCCTCTCCAGCGAACATCAATTTGGGTTTCCCGGCAGAATCCATCAAGGGTTCGCCGAGGATATTTCTGGCGTTCGGATGTTGAGGAAACCCTACATTATCGAAGGTGTAGCTTCCTCTTGTATAAGGGTTTGAATACCATGTTGACCTGCAAATTAAGAATGTACAAGACTTTAAGCTCCTCAAAAAAACAAACCCACTTTTTTTCTAAAATATAACTATTACCCTGTATTATCTCTTGTTTACGTACCGTATCATTCCAGTTGGTTCCGGTATCGTGAAATTGGCTCCCATGAACTGTCTGAGAACTCCAACAGATTTATTTCTAACAACGTCTTCTGGAATTGTTTCCATCTAAAAATAAATGTATTTCAAGATACCTACATAACATCTAAATGTGAAAAATTTTCACGGCATACGATGTTTATAAAAACGTACCAGTTTTGCATTGTCGCCGCTCATCCATAATGTTAAAGCATGGTCCGACCCCATAGGAGTAGTGGCCCCGAATATTTTTGTTGTCCAGTAATCCTCCCTACTGACTTTCTTTTTGTCTTCGCCCTTCCATAGGAAAAACATAGAATCATACGGCATTGCTTTCCACCACGAGTCGTCAAACTTTAATATAATTTTATCAAGGAGTCCCATTGACATGACTTTAATCGACTCGATTTTCTCCTGCGGCAATGCTGGTTGGAAGAGTTCCGAGTATCTGAAATGTTTGATATTCATTTTTTATCTCTTCTGAAGCTAATTTTGAAATGTGACTACAACCGAAAGTAAACCCTACCTCTCTTTAAGCACTCCCAGAGAGACGGTGACGATGACGTTGTCGGCCGTAAACCTCTCTCCGTATCTGCACACCACCTCCACGTCTCCTGTTGACTCCTGAGGCCATTTTATCTGCGTCACCTCTTTGTTCAACTTGATGTCCAGTGTGGGCAAACCGGGACCATTATTGTATTTGTTCTATAATTAAAAAATATAATTGCATAATTGAATGGATGAAATCTAAGCGGACAAAAATATTATTAGCCTGGACTTACTAATAAGATCTCAAAGAATGTCTTATATCCAAGTTTATGCCAACTAAAGTGCAAACTTCCGTCAAGGTCTTTGTATAACGACTGAGTTGAGAGGTCATTCCAGTCGCTAGAGGCCTCCAGGGCGCTCAAGGAAAGATTCAAAACCTCCAAAACCCCGTTTACATAGTCTTGATCCTTCAGAATATATGGGTGATTCTTCTCCAAGTATTCCATAAGTCTAGAAATATAAAAAAAAATTACATAATTCCCATTCCCAAATCAATGAAAGTAAACAATTGATAAGGTCTGCCGTCTGAGCATGACCTGATCAAATTAACTCGTCAGATAAAACTTGAAGGTGAAATGGTTATTATGATAAAATTTGATAACACGCTGAGGCCGTTTATTTTCCGATGCGAACTTATAGTCCTTTACCGCAATAATGTTTAAATGTAGGTAAGTATATAACTGAGGTGTCTGGTAAGGTATCTCTCATAAATTCGCACCATGTTACCATGTAGCGTTATATATATATGCTCGTACTATACTACTACCATTGATACTGGTACTATATGCTCGATGGGTTTTTTTTTGTGTTGTTGTATAATTTACATTTATACTAAGTAATATTATAAAGAGGGAATAAGATGTTTGTTTGCATCGAAACTACTGGGCCAATTTTGATGAAATTTGGCACATATATAGAGTAGACCACGGGGACGGACATAGGCTACTATTTGTCGCGACAAAATGCATGGTTCCCGCGAGATTTCCTTTTGCGCGTACGAAGTCGCGGGCAACATCCAGTTATTAATATATTGGCGACCAAATAGGCTAACTAGATATTGTCACCAGTAAACAGTATATTTTTCTTATTACTATCTCATAAACTTATTAAGTAGGTACTAGGTAGGTACGTACTTCGCAGTAATATGTTCTCCGAGTGGTTTGGGATCGCCAACTGCGTTCTCACTAACACCGTTACCATACTCTATCAATTCATTGAATAGCTCCCGGTCAACGAATGATCCATCTGACATGAAAACTTGACTTTCTAATTTCTGATCCAATGTCGTCACATTGTTCTGCACTGCTGCTTCATATACCCTACTGTTCACTGTGCCATGGATCCTGAAATACATAGTGTTGCTTGTGGTAGGTATTTCCTAATCCAGTTTTACAAGGACATGTATTAGATCTAAAGTTACAAACCACTCAGCGCCGACCTCGACCACTTCGTCTCCAAACGGCACGGTTTTGACTCTCCCGCCTATCCTGTTGTCGGCCTCCAGCCCTAGCACTCTCCTGCCAGCCTTGGCTAGCGTGGACGCGGCAGTCACTCCGGAGGATCCTAGACCCACAACGATGGTGTCATACTTCTCGGTAGGTCTAGAATACATTTTTGAGAGTGTTTAAAAAGCCACTTTTAAATAGATATGGGATATCACATCAGTTTGCACTGTCAAGCTTTTTCTTTAGAGCAAATTATATTTAAAACACGTTACTTACTTGCTTGTAGCACATCCCAGCCATACTGCAAATGTCACCACGAAAAGTACTGATCTCTTCATCTTATAGCACAGTAATCAACCAACAGAGTGGGTATCCCAGCCATATATATTTCTCCCAGAGGTCAAATTCAGGTCGTTTCTATTATTATAAATTGATAAAATACACAGATCTAAAGGTAGCTTCGGGCCTATGTATTTTATTTATTTATAAGTAGACTTTTAATGATAAAAAAATGAAAACCGCAAAATTGTGCATTTTTACTTTGGAAGTCGGTTTTCATTTTTTGTTTAAATTAATAATTTTTCCCTTTTAACTTCTGTTATTATTAACACATTTTAAGAAATATATAAATACAAATAAGTTTCCGCTCTTTTCACTCTCTCGGCAAAACAAACTCAATCGTTATTTTAGATGGCATATGCTTGCAGTTCTATAAACAACGCCGGAATCGCCAAACGTGTTTCCCCAAAGGATTCAGGACTTCTGTTCAGTACTTTTGGATCCAGGGTTATACCTTGGTGCAAAATCTTACTTTTGGTAGCATGTGCTTGGACTACTTCAGAAAGGTAGGGCAATATAATATGTTAATGTATCTACCGTGTCCTAAAACATTTGTTAAGTATACATAATATTTCACCGGAAAAATTGTAAATACCGTTCTATCTAGCGATATTGTAAACTGTCGAAAGACAGTTGGTGACACTGCAGCAACAGTACAGCTAACTGCTATTTATTCTTTGACACAGCTCAAGTATAATAATTATTAAGTATAGGTATAAGGGTTTTATTGTTATGATGAATAAAAACATTTTTACATTATTTAAGTTTCAACTTGCCAATATGAAATTTCTATAGAAAATAGTTATTTTTCTTTTAAAGGAGATGCAGATTGTCTTTTCTCTATCCTCTGGGCTTTTTGGATTATGGATCCCTTTACATCTTGCTATCAGGTAACAGCCTCATAGCCTCCCGGAATCCGGAGTCACTTGCGCCATGCACTGTTGAGTAATGAGTGAGGTCTGTTGCCTCCCCGGCGAACAGCACTTTGGGGTCCCAGCAGAATCCAGCAAGGGTTCGCCGAGAATTCTCCTGGCGTTTGGATGTTGGAGCATCTCTAAATTATCGAAGAGCTTCCTCTTGTGTAAGGATTCGTGAACCAGGTTGATCTGGAAATTAATAGAATTCTCAGCTATATTTTTCCTTTACAATCGTCAATCTCCATTTGTATTTAGTTTTTGTTTACCGTATCATTCCAGTTGGCTCTGGTATCGTGAAGTTGACTCCCACAAACTTTTTAAGAAGTTCCACAGATTTAGTTTTTACAACGTCTTCTGGCAGTGCTTCCACCTACAGATTAATATTTTATTTATAAGTTCCTATTTTTAGATTTGTTTCGACATGCGATATAAAGAACTAGAGTACAAGACTAGGTACATACCGATTTTGCAACCTCCCCGCTCGTCCATAACGTTAGAGCTTGGTCCGACCCCATTGGAGTACTGGCCCCAAATATTCTGGTTGTCCAGTAATCCTTCTTGCAAACTTTTTTTTTGTCCTCACCCTTCCATAGGAAAAACATAAAGCCATATGGCAAAGCTTTCCACCACGGGTCATCGAACTTCAATATAATTTTATCCATAACTCCAATAGACATGATTTTGATCATGTAAATCTTGTCTTGCGGCAATGGTGGTTCAAAAAGGTCTGTGTACCTGGAATGTTTGGTTTGGAATTGTATATTGGTTCGTTGAGATTTTACAATTTTTTGTGCCGCCACTGCTATGGACCCTACCTCTCTTTGAGCACTCCCAGAGAGACGGTGACGATGACGTTGTCGGCCGTGAACCTCTCTCCGTCTCTGCACACCACCTCCACGTCTCCTGTTGACTCCTGAGGCCATTTTATCTGCGTCACCTCTTTGTTCAACCGTTGTTCAACCGTTATTATATTTGTTCTGCAAAAAAACATAACGTGAGTACAAATTTTATATTTTTAATAATGGTAGATGGTAAGGGTGGGACTATATTGTCCGGAATCCGGAAGGCCGGATAAAATTCAGAGCATTGAATCATAGGACTCTGGACTAATACAATAGAGTTTAAAATCGAACACTCGAGTGTCGAGTAATCAGATTTGAAATTGACATTTATGACTTGAGCGCAGAGTTCTAATTTTACTGCTCTGAATTTTTCCCGGTCCTACAGATTCCGGGCAATATAGTCAGCTTTAGGAATATAAATAATCTATAAGCAAAATACTACTCGTATCATGGACTTACTAATAAGATCTCAAAGAACGTCTTATATCCATGTTTATGCCAACTAGTATGCAAGTGTCCCTCAAGAAACTCGTAGCTTGTGTGAGTGGAGACGTCGTTCCAATCATTAGAAGACTCGTGATTGTTCATGAAAAGGTTCAATATCTCCAACACCTCATTCACATAGTCCTGATCCTTTAGGACATCTGGATGATTCTTCTCCAAGTATTCCATAAATCTAGAAGTTCAAATTCAAAAACATCTTACACTTGCAAGTTATTTGTTATTATAATTCACTTCCTATAGATATCAATAAATCATAAGTAAACAATTGATAAGGCATGACCTATGCCCGGTTTCAAAGATGATGCTGATCAATCAAAAGCGCTAATTTCACCAATGCCTGTTAAAATGAATCGTTAATTTATTATTATTATGTTATCGCTCTCGTTCTTCGTATTAATAAAGGAGAGCATGTTATATATTTTAACACTAACAGGCGTTGGCGAAATTGGCAAATGCATATTATAGTCTACACTCCCATGCTAGATTAGCTTTAAGATTCATTTAAATTAAAGTAGTTTCGAGGCGTGAAAGTGCGGTTTTAAAAAGGATTTTTGCATAGGCAAGGTACCTACCACCCCGAGGAAGATATATTACTGACTGAAAATTGTACGTCTGCATTCCAAAATATATAATACTAGGTAGATGTTGTCTGCGACTTCATACGCGCAAAAGTAAATCCCACGGGAACGGTGCGTTTTGCCGCGTTAAAAAGTGGCATATGTACTTCCTCGTGATCTGCTCTATATCTAAGCCAAATTTCATCGAAATCGGTCCAGTTATCGTAGTAGTAGTATCGTAGTATATACTATATATATAGTTTCGTAGCCTATTCGACGCATACACGCAACAAAAAGAAGTAAAGTTTTATAATATTAGTATAGATAGGTTACTTACTTTGCAGTTATATACTGTCCAAGTGGTTTGGGATCTCCCGTAGAGTTCTCGACAATCTCTATACTAAACTTGATCAATTCATTGAATAGCTCCCGGTCAACGAATGTTCCATCAGATCTGAACACTTCGGTTCCAAAGTGGTCACATTGTTTTGAGCTGCTGCGTCATACACTCTACTGTTTACTGTGCCGTGGATCCTGAAAGACGGTGTTTAATAATAATAATATCTATGGACGTTTTCACATCACGTCAAACCCGTGGTAAGTTCTCGAAGTACTTGTGTTACGGGTACCAGACAACGGAAATATATTTAATAATTTTGATACTATAGGTACTTATATTTAAGATTAATTTTTATTTAATACACATCCATGACCCAGGAACACAAAAACTTTTTGTTCCTTGGTAGTATTCGAGCCCGCGACCTTGGGCTTGAGTGCCAACGCGCTAACCACTGAGCCACACTGGTGTTATAGATACAGAAGCCACATGTACTTCTGTAAGACCACAGAATAAGTAGGTGCTAGCTTACCGAAGAATCACCCTAACGAGGTCAGGCTTAGGTGTAAAATATACCTAGGCTATACTGCCCAGTGAAAGACCTTGGGTGTTATGTATAAGAATGTCCGTATGCTTACCACTCAGCACCAACTTCAACGATACCATCTCCAAATGTTACGGTCTTCACTCTACCGCCGATCCGGTCGTCGGCCTCCAGTCCGAGCACTCTCCTGCCGGCCTTGGCGAGCGTGGACGCGGCAGTCACGCCGGCAGCCCCCAGGCCCACCACGATCGTGTCGTACTTCTCCGTAGGTCTGGATTTGTTTAGATTATAATGTACACTACTGGTACACCTTTTTTATCTGTGGACGCTTCACACCACGTCAATCAGGCTCCGTGGTAATCCAAGAACATGTGTTACGGCCGTTCCGGGGACCAGACAACGCGCAACGGGAAGAATATTTAATACTTTTATACTATACATAGATATTATATTTAAGATTTTTATTATATTATAAACATATTTATAACATCCATGACCCAGGAATATAGAAACCTTTTTTTTCCCTCGGCGGGATTCGAACCCGCGACCTCCAGCTTGAGCGCCAACTCGCTAACCACTGACCCACAAACGTCGTCTAAATTATTGTTATAGTTTATACGAAAGCATAAATATGTGTCTCGCTGTTGTTTACATCTGCAATGACTTTTAGACGATACCTACTCGGTTTTTTAATTATTAGATTTAAGTTAAAATCAAACCGATTAAATTCGACTCAAATTACGATAATTTGAGTCGAATTTAATCGGTTTGTTTTATTTCATCATCATTGTATTTCTTCATTGCACTGTAAATATGTGACATTGAAATTGGTAGCTATGTTTTCCAATATTC
Source organism: Phengaris alcon alcon (assembly GCA_037179445.1). Taxonomy (NCBI): domain Eukaryota; kingdom Metazoa; phylum Arthropoda; class Insecta; order Lepidoptera; family Lycaenidae; genus Phengaris; species Phengaris alcon. The sequence goes on along the minus strand of JAYRCH010000138.1, from coordinate 494,278 downwards.
TCTTTACGTTTAAATTGGTCTACGGAGTATGCTTACCTACAGTTGCAACTTAACGTTACAAGAACTTAGAATAAAAAATAATGCTTAGGTATTCATATAAAGTTACTTACTTGCTTGCAATGCCGAGCCATGCTGCAAATGTCACTACGACAAGTACTGATCTCTTCATGTCAGTGAAAAGTAATTGAATAACCAGCTATTTCAGCCAGATATATATTCCCCCAGAGGTCAAACGTAGGTCGGTTTATTATATCGATAAAACATAGGCCCAATAGAGCAGTCACTATCACTAATCCTTATTACATTTTTCTATCATAGCACCTACCAACCACATTTTTTGAAGTGAAAGTCCTTTAGTGGCGTTGAGAGTAACACGTCAAGGTCGCATCACGTCACGTCACGGTTTTTATGTAACGCCATCTGTCGAAAGCTACTTATTGGACTTAACTTAACACGCTAGCGCGTATCTAGCACAAATAACATACCAACTTAAGTTTCTAAAGTACGGCTCAGTAGTCAGTACACACATAGAGCGCTAGGTGTACAAATTTTAATTTCTCTATTCTTTTTAGAAGTCATGTACTTTAGGCACGATGAGAGTATTTTAATTGCTGAATAAAATTCCACTCCTGCCACGTGGACTCTGTACAAGTTTTTTTGCTTACAGCTCATGAATTTTTGTTGTCGATATTTTAGGGCGAAATGAGCCTGAACTCACACACGTGCTCCGAGCCCGATAGAACACAGGTGTAGACAGAGACTACCAAGCTCAAAAGCCGACAGAGGCCGCCAAACCCACGAACACAGAGGTAGGCAATAACAACAAAGCAAATCTGTAGCCCACTACTTGCCCCTTACGCGACGGGTGGCGAGGCGAACCTCGGCGCCGTTGATAATGGAGTTTATAAAATGTTCTATTCCATTTTGTAGGAAAGGTGGCCTTTGCATTAGTTGCCATTTAATGCTGTAGTTTTATGGCAGGTCATCTGACTCTAAAGCTCGCTAGTTTTTTCCGGCCGGAGAGATTCCGGATGACTCGGCTTAAAATAGAAATCCGCGCAAATACATTAGAGCTGAAAATCGAACACAATTATTGAGCCGTGTATTATTTCCAGGGCTGTTTTTCCGGCCGGGGAGATTTCTGATGCATACTCGTATACTCCGAGCCTAATAGTCGTCTATAAGAATTTAATGATCTTAATATTATTATTAAAAAGTGTAGTAATAAATATTAATTTATTGTGTAAAAATACAATTTTGTACAATTTATACAATATATATATACATAGTAGAAAATAATAGATGAGTTATAAAATATTTGATACCGATAGTCAATATTATAGCTTTTTTTTAATTTAACATAATTATCACAAGCATCCTTTGAAACAAATTCATTTTAACTTATCTAATGATTAAAGGGAAACATTTAATCATTTTCAATATTGGTTGATAAACTGTGCCGCCATACACTTTAGATATGCTTAACAATTTCCCCACTTAACTCGCATGTGTCGACTGTGTTTTGGCACTTTTAAGTTTTGGCCACAAAAAACGTCATTTTGCAACCCTCAATAATTTATTGCTTTGTAAGTGAATACATAATTAGTACACTTTCCACGCGTCCACGAGTGAGTTCGAGCCTGCGACTAGTTGAACCTTAACGTGTATGTATATGGTACGACTGTACGAAGCTTGCACGGATCGAGACGAGCTGCTCCGAAATCGGACGAATACGTAAGCAGCTGTTAGCTAGGGGTAAGGGGGTCTGTCAGCTAGGTGGTATTGCACACACAACACTTATACCTGTTCGAATGTTTATTTATAATATAGCAATTTCTTTTAGATTTAAGTATCTTTTTTTTATATGGCGTCGGCTTATCTTAAAACCATTTGCCAGTGTCAAGTAAAAAAAGCGGGAAATAGAACTTGCGTTTCAATTTTGAACACTGTATTCCTATGTCGTCAAGTCTAAAGTCTACTCAAAGTCAAAATAAATAGTCAGTACAGTCAATGATTCATGTCAGTTGATTTAGTAAAGTGGTAGAAGCTTTACTGAAAGTTCCTAGGGAGTTTTGGCGAAACACAAAATAGCACGTTTTTATAAGTTGTACCACTTGCCCACACTTGTGCACGTTAACGTATATTTAATGGTTAATATTCTACCAATATTACACATTTAGAACCGAAATAACACAAATTTATGAGGAAATTTAAAATCCCACAACGTCACCCATTGAACTCCACGGCAAAACTCCCTTATGTATCTTTAATCAACAATTTTATTATTTTTCGCCGTTAATAGGTTAACACGGCAACGGCGTAATGTTGTTATGCCAGATAAATAAATAAAAACTACGTTTTTGAAGTTTAAAAGAAAAAGGAGATAGTTTTGCCGGGTAATTATTGAATTACGGGTGAAGTTGTGGTTTTTGTATTTTCTCATAAATTTATGTTATTTCGGTTCTTAATGTGTAATATTGGTAGAATATTAACCATTAAATATTCGTTAACGTGCACAAGTGAGGGCAAGTGGTAAAACTTCTAAAAACATGCTATTTTGTGTCCCTCCAAAAATCCCTAGGAACTTTCAGTAAAGCTTCTACCACTTTACTGAATCGACTGACATAACTCATGGACTGCACTGACTATTTATTTGGACTTTGACTAGACTTTAGACTTGACGACTTAGGAATACGGTGTTGAAATTGAAACGAAAGCTCTATTTCCCGTCTTTTTAACTTATCACTGGCAAATGGTCCTAAGCCGATGCCATATATTTAAAAATAATAATAATCTCAAAATAAAAACACATCTATATTTATTTTGTAGTTTGTACTGTGTTTTGTTTATGTAATTAGTAAATTAAAGTAATATTAAATCTAGTTTACATTATGATATTAATTCGTTAAATTTACTACATAAAATGGGAGATTCAACGGTATTCATAGATGTTGCTGAGGGGAACACTTTTTCGGGTCTTCTTGATAATTTTGCAAAAGAACTACAAATGAAAACATCGAAGCCGCAGCAATAGAGCTAGATCAACATGAACTAAACGAGTGTCCTGCAGGAATAAAAACGTAACGTACACGTATAGAATTCTTAAATAATTCTTAATAAAATTACAAATTTATTTATCATACATAATTTCTTCTTTTTACAGAGAAATAGTAATAATTAATAAAGAAGATTCTAGCGATTTAGTTGAATTGAAACCTGAATATATTAAAAATGTGATCAGAGCTCAAGCTCTGACTGGACAGGGTCGTATCCGTTGCCCTGAGTGTCGCAGGTACACAGCTGAAGATGAGGAGCAATTGTCACGCCACATTCGGAAGGTGCACAATGGAGAAAATCCATTTCAGTGCTATATGTGGGAGTATAGCACATACAACAAGGTGCTTTTCGAGGAGCATGTCCATATACATAAAGATATTAAACCATATAAATGCTCCTTTTGCTCGCAGAAGAGTGTTTCGAAAAATAATTTAAAAAAACATGAGAAAAATAAGATATTAAAGACAAAAAAAGGTTTGTTCAAATGTACAATGTGCGAATGGAGTTCTTCTGTTCACAGAAGATTTCAGTCTAGGATTCTGTTACATTTGGTTCATCATCCAACACAAATTGTGGATGAAAGTTTAATTGATGTATCAATACTGATAAAACATGGAATAATGTAAGTTGTTTTTTAATGTTGCGAGTATTAAATGTAAAATAAAAAGTATAATGTCGAACCCATCAGCTATTGTTTATACGTATTTTCCTAATTTATTTATTTATATTTTCAAAGGAAATTAATCACAAATTCTATTCATGCGTCTACACAATTGTCGTAGAACCATCCTTTAAAATGAGACTTTAAAAAAAAAATTCAGGCAAATATATTTTATTAACCAAATGCAGGATTACGCTCATTGGGCCTCAAGATTTTAGAATTATTAGATATTTTGTTTTTCAGATAGAAAAACAAAATATTAATTGTTTGTTAGTGAAATAATATTTCTATGCATATAACCTATATGCTCTGCTTTTTTGTCAGTTAGTAAATGTATAATAATTAATATAGTTAACAACACCACTTAGAAACCATAATATGCTTTATGCTAGATCTACATACTAGGCAAACAAGCAAATCCTTGTGTTCTCCAGCACCCTCCACCCGAGCCTCCCCACCCCCGTGAATCCGGGGTGTGCGAGCGCCATTATAATTACTGCGTCACACAGTACACTTAAGCTTCGAAAAACATCACTTGTTGTGTTTGCTATACCGAGTGCGAGATTTTGTCACATTCGCCGTAAAGAAATTAAGGCATCGAAACAGCGCCCCTAGTGGCAAACAGTGGTAACTAATTCAATGGCATACAAATTGTAGTTAACTTCTTCACGGCAAGGAATGACAAAAACTAGCACTCCGCAAATTTAGATATCAGATCCAATTTAACGAATTATGAAATGAAAAATGAACCAAATTAATGTCATGTTTATTGCATAGGTACCTAGTAATTGTGTGAAATTCAAACATTAAAATTGTTAACATTTTAATGCGCTATTGTCTCTTTCCTTGCGATTTGATTAAATTGATAGACTGAGATATTAGGAGCTGATTTCGACTTATAAGAATGGCCCTGAAAATGAGAACTCACCTCTGGTCACCCTCCAAGTAGCCGTGACGTTGCAATGACGATGCAATCTCAGAGAAATGAAAATAGTAGTAAAATCTACAATAATAATTAAATTTCTATAAATTTTATTGACCTTATACTAAGTGGCAAAATTGTATTAAATAACAGATTACTGAGAAAGAAATATCCTAACCAAGAGCATGTTAGGAGTCAGGACATGTCTAAGGAGGGTTACTATCAACAAAACGAAAGGTTTTTTTAAATTACTTCAAAAATTATGGTTCTTATATAAGGTTCGCTAAAATCAATTACGAATATTTTGGGCTATTGATCTACTGCTTATGTATAGACGCTTAGGCAGAAAAATAATTGTTATACCCGAAAAAAAATGTTCCTTTATATGGGCGAGAGTTTTGACTTCGGCGGAGATTCAACCATTATGAGACGATTTTTTAACTTTGAGTATGACAATATTTTTTTTCCTATACGTCTTTATATGAGCAGTAGATCGTGTACCCAAAATATCCGATTCCGAAGTTGCTTTTACTAAACATTATATATATTTAGAAGTGCCCTGGAGACCAACTTATATACCTACTACTTTGGAGGCCGATTACTCGAAAATCGTTAATGAAAAAATATTTTTCATTCCCACTTCACATGCATGGAGAGCCAGCATTAAAATATAAAATCATTATTATTTTATGATGCCAATGACGAAATTTATACACAATCTAGAACTATGACAAATTTCATCCATTTATAAATAGCTCCCACACCGATTTCGGTGACGGTGGCCGGTTTCATTGAAACCAGGCTAGCTTATAGCTAGCTATTTTTGCAGTGCCCAAATGTGTGCGCAGTACACAAGGGCACTCTCTCTTCCTTTAGGCATAGGTTACACAGTGCGAGCAGCTGATATGACAGTAAACAGTTACTGTGCCTGTGTACTCGTATGACAGTAGCTCGACTCGCCTCGCTCGGTCACACTATGCGAACTGCTGGCGTCGCAGGAAGACAGCTACTGCACCAGGGTACTCGCATAGTTCATCACATCTCCGGTGCCCGCAAGTCTCCGCTTACGGCAATAGATCTCGGCTTGACTGACAGTACCTCCAGAATCTATATAAATGAACACTTGACATATCTCAATAAACAATTGTTAAAGAAAGCCCGAGATTCTGCGAAACAGCATAGTTTCAAATACGTGTGGACAAAAAACGGAAGGATCTACGTAAGGAAAGAAGACATGAAACCGGCCTTTCAAATCACGCAGGAAAAGGATCTTCTCAAAATCCGATAACGTGTTACGGTATTCAACCTTGTACTTTTTTTACTTACCTACACTTTTTAGTTAACAACTTAATATTTAATTTTTCCTTTCACCTCAATAAGCCTTTAACAATAATCTTAAACTACTACATAACAACATATTTTGTAAAATCAACTCTCAGTATATGGTCATTAATTTTTCGCATTTGCGCTTCTATAATTCTTACTTACTCATTGACTCGATGCAAAAAAATATACATTGCAAATGACTTGCACCTTTACAAGATTAACGATACGCTAACAAGGTGTGCGCTTTTTCTCCGGACTGACTTAGCACATTATATGAAAAACAGTCGTTTTATTTCTTTAATCCAATTATACATTACTCAATATGTAATTTCTATACTTATTAATAATAACCCACAACATATTGCAACGTTTAAATTTTATAGCTTCACATACAACTCACTCAAAAACATAATTTTAACATACATAAATTATATTTTTATACGCTTTGTTCGCACATTATTAAATTACTTCCACAAGAAACCAAACACTGGTATTTTCTACTTAAAATGTTTAAGTCCAAAGAATGCACCCATATTGAGCGCAAGAATGCACCCATATTGAGCGCATGCACTTTAACAGCGGGCGGTCTTGTTGACCAGTTTCTGTGCGATAGTCGATCGGTTCAAAACTTTTCGTACTACCGACGTTTCGTCGTCACGTTACATTATTATTTGTCGACCGGGACTTTTACTCGCTCGATACGAGGGCTGCACTAAAAGTATCGGGAATGGAATATTTCCACTGTTCCTGTCATATTAAAATCTTTTTCATTTAAAACTCCTTGGTTTTAAAAATCGAATACCGTTTATTTATTTAAAAAAAGATTCTCGGTCTTGTCACAAGGTCTTGTCAAACTTGTTTAGTCGTTGAGAAAATGGAATTGACTCGAGAAAATTCTAGAGCGATGATTTATTATGACTTTCGAAGTGGTTTAACACAAAAACAGTGTGTTGACCGGATGATTTCTGCATTTGGTGATGAAGCCCCATCCAAAACCACAATTTATCGCTGGTTTGCTGAATTTCAACGTGGACGTGTCAAGCTCAGTGATGATCCCCGTCAAGGTCGTCCAAAAACTGCAGTCACCCAAGAAAACGTTGATGCTGTGCGTAAGCTGATTGAGGAAGATCGACATGTGACATACCGCGAAATTCAGGCAACTTTAGACATTGGCATGAGTCAAATACAAATAATCTTGCATGAACAATTAGGTGTAAAAAAGTTGTTTTCCCGATGGATACCGCATTTGCTCTGTGAAGAGCAAAAAGCGGCTCGCGTTACTTGGTGCGTCAAAACTCTCGAAAGATTTCACGCAGGATCCTCAAATGCTGTATACAACATCGTATCAGGTGACGAATCCTGGATATACGCGTACGAACCCGAAACAAAAAACCAGTCACGAGTTTGGGTGTTCGAAAATGAGTTAAAGCCAACAAAAATTGTTCGTTCACGGAGTGTTGCAAAAAAAAATGGTGGCCACGATTATCTCCAAAACCGGCCATGTTGCGACTATTCCTCTTGAGGGACAAAGATCGGTTAATGCAGAATGGTATGCTAACATTTGTTTGCCACAGGTCGTTTCTGAACTCCGTAAAGAGAACTGCAACCGCCGCATCATTCTCCATCACGACAATGCGAGTTCTCACACCACGCACAGAACAAAAGAAGTTTTAGAGCAAGAAATCATAGAATTATTAGACGATCCGCTGTACAGTGTAAATTGCGTGGTCAGAGATTTTCATCACCTGAAGAAGCTGTGGACGCCTACAAAACGGCCATTTTGGAGACCCCAACTTCCGAATGGAATGGTTGCTTCAATGATTGGTTCCATCGTATTGAAAAATGTGTCAAATTTCGCGGAGAATACTTCGAAAAGCAATAAATACATTTTTAAATAGTAATGTTGTGTCACTTCCTTGATTCCCGAAATGTTCAGTGCCGCCCTCGTATACTCAATCCTACCGACTACCTTTAGGCATTATAATATTATTAAACTTTACTTTGGTTTATGGAAAAGGCGGTTTCCAACAGTAATCTATGAAATAATACACTTATGTTTATATAGCTTCTTTGTTATTTGTTATTATGTTAAATATTCGTCGTACACTGTAGCTATAAAGAGGCGATACAATACAGTAAGCGAGGAGCGATCGGATAATAATAAACTTATATTTAAATGGGTACCAACTTCCTAAACATCTATTACCAAAACGTACGCGGGCTTAGAACCAAGTGCACGGACCTAAGGCTCAATATTCTCTGCAACGACTACGATATTATCGTCCTGACGGAGAGCTGGCTGCACGGCGACATATTCGACGCGGAGCTGTGCGACGACCGGTACGACGTGTTCCGCGCGGACCGCGACGCCGCCGCCAGCGGCAAGCGCACGGGCGGCGGCGTCGCGGTGCTGGTGCGGCGCGCGCTCGGGGCCGTGCCGCGGGATGTGGCCGCGCGCCCGCACGCCGAGCTTCTGTGGCTCACCGTGCCGGCGCGCGCCTGCGCCGCCGCACGCGACCTGCACCTCCTCGCCGCACACTGGTCCGAAAGTGAAATAAATGGGACATTATGAATTTTCGGATCGAAGGTCAACGGATCAGGCTGATTTTTTTTTTGTAGACAGCTGATGCAATTACAAGTCACTTTTATAGATGTCGTTTTTTTTTTCAAATATGCCGTATCTACAGAGATAAAAAATATTTTTTTTTGTATGGACGAAATCATAATTTTGTCATTTGATTCCAAGATTCAAACGTATTTAAAATAAATCATAGCACAGCTTATAGAGGGACTCTTGTCGTACATTTGTGCCATAGACACTTAACTGCGATTTTTGCGCCTTTAGGAGCTACAGGTACTTTAATTTTTATTGTTTTGTATAATTTATTTTTGTGGATAATTTATAATATGGATTTTAATAAATATTGTTAAGGATAGACAAATACTAATGTTTTCTTTATTGACAAGTAACTCTTACTAATGTCTTATTCATAAAAAAGCCTATATGTATATCCTTAAACTAAACAAATTAAAGTAGAAATCTCAAAACAAGTACGTGCAGGTAAATTATTTTATGGCTCATCTAGTTTGCAAACATTGTTTGGTAATGACTCATTGTCTAATTACTCCATTACTTGGAATTTGGGATCTGTTTTGTCATTTAGCGCTAGCGAATGCTTCGAAAACGCTAAATCACAGATAAGCATATAGATTGCAATTCAAATTTTCCCTTCGTACTTTTACGGACTTCGGAAAGTCAAAACACAAACTTATATAAACTAAATATAGTTAATGTATTAACAATAGTGGAAATCTCAAAACGTGAATGTAAATGTAAATTATTTCTTCGATCGTGGAAAAACGAGACACAATAGCCTTTCTATTGTTATCGCGGGCGCATGCGACCGCTTGGGGCTCGAAGGAATTGCGTGAGACATCCGTATTGCAAGCATTTTTTTATAACTCATTGTCTAATTACCCCCACTACTTGAAGTAATATGAGGCTTGCGTGATCGGTTTTCATTCATTACGCGTCTTGTGCTCGTAAAAACAACAACTTTTCATCAATTATCACCATATATTTGAATTTTTTTTATTGCCAATACAAATAATTATTTTTGTATTTTTTTTACCAAGATGGCTACGTTTGTAACTAATTTGGATATTTTTAAATTTTAAAAAAATAGTAGGTGCCTTAAAAATAGTGATTTATTGTTTCAAACCATTATTAAATATATTCTAAGTGAAATTCCAAATGAAGAGCTCAGTATTATCAAAAAGTTTTGCCAAAATTACACGTCAAACCTAGCTAGAAGATGGGAAGAATCAAGTAGGAACAAATACTTTGGCGAATCAACTAAGAACAAAAATTGGTTGGAGTCTAAAATTGTGTGGCCAACTTCTACTTCTGTGAATTTCCCTATGTTATTTGATCCAGAATATACCATAGAAGACGCAGAAGTAGAAGAAGAGCATAATTTATCATATGGAGAGGAAGCGGGTGCACCTACATCATAAGCTGCCACAAATACCCCTAGCTCACGAACTAAAAGACCATTTGAAGATTTATCAAATAAACAGAAGAAAAGACGTTCTTTGTCTCTTTTGGAGCATTCCGAAGAAGAACTGTTCTATGCTCTTGCTACAAAACTGAAAGAAAACGGGCGAACCGTTTGTGCTCAAGTTATTAAGTGCCTCTCTAATAAGCCAGAAAAAGTGCAAGAAGTAGTGACTTTTTATTCAAAGACTGTAATCAATCGGTTACTGAGGAAGAAATTCTAGCCCTTGTCACTGCATTAAGTTTATCAAAATGGCAGTATCTCACTTTGAGGTCTACTTTAAATACAAATGGCATAGCGGCTTTTCCATCTTACCATAAGTTACTGTTAAAGAAGAAAGAATGTTATCCAGTTAAGGAAGATATTACCATATCAGAATCAGGAGCGAAAATTAAATTACAAGCAGTTTTAGATTTAACAGCTGAGAAGATTGTGAAAGTGACCGGTTCGAATATTAATAGTGGTGTTTTGAAGCTAGTGAGTAAATGGGGCTGTGATGGAGCTTCGACACAAAGTTGTTATAAACGAAAACCAACTGGTGATATTTTTTCAGAATCTTCTGTATTTATGGTTAGTTTTGTACCACTTCGCCTTATGAGTGACGATGTCATAGTATGGGAAAATCCGCGCCCTTCGTCAACAAGCTATTGTAGACCAATCATGTTCGAATTCAAACAAGAAACAAAAGAATATATTCAGCAAGTAGAAGCAACAATAGAAGAAGAAATCCAGAACCTTATACCGACAAAACTATTAAAAGGCGAATTTGAAGTTTTTCATGAGTTGCATATGACGATGATCGATGGCAAAGTATGCACAGCACTTTCTGAGACAGATTCTGCAGGCAATTGTAACATATGCTTAACAATTCCGAAAGACATGAACAATTTTTATTAATGAAAATTGAACCACGTTTTTAACAAAGATTAAAGATAAGATAAGAGAACAGTGAACGATGATATGTACAAATATGGTTTATCTTCCCTTCACATGTGGATGCGATGCATGGAATGTATTTTGCATATATCTTACAACTTAGATTTTAAAAAATGGACGGCTCGAGGAGGTGAGAACAAACTGCTACGAAAAACAAGAAAAGAGTTGACGCAGAATGAGTTTTTTGTTGTAACTGGTTTAATGTTTGATATCGTCAAAAAAGGCTTTGGCGACGGCAATACAGCTCGGCGGTTTTTTAAAGATTACGAAAGGTCACGATCACGCAAGCCTCATATTACTTCAAGTAGTGGGGGTAATTAGACAATGAGTTATAAAAAGATGCTTGCAATACGGATGACTCACGCAATTCCTTCGAGCCCCAAGCGGTCGCATGCGACCGCGATAACAATAGAAAGGCTATTGTGTCTCGTTTTTCCACGATCGAAGAAATAATTTACATGTACAAACACATTTTGAGATTTCCACTATTGTTAATACATTAACTATATTTAGTTTATATAAGTTTGTGTTTTGACTTTCCGAAGTCCGTAAAAGTACGAAGGGAAAATTTGAATTGCAATCTATATGCTTATCTGTGATTTAGCGTTTTCGAAGCATTCGCTAGCGCTAAATGACAAAACAGATCCCAAATTCCAAGTAATGGAGTAATTAGACAATGAGTCATTACCAAACAATGTTTGCAAACTAGATGAGCCATAAAATAATTTACCTGCACGTACTTGTTTTGAGATTTCTACTTTAATTTGTTTAGTTTAAGGATATACATATAGGCTTTTTTATGAATAAGACATTAGTGAGAGTTACTTGTCAATAAAGAAAACATTAGTATTTGTCTATCCTTAACAATATTTATTAAAATCCATATGAAATACTCAAAAATAAATTATACAAAACAATAAAAATTAAAGTACCTGTAGCTCCTAAAGGCGCAAAAATCGCAGTTAAGTGTCTATGACACAAATGTACGACAAGAGTCCCTCTATAAGCTGTGCTATGATTTATTTTGAATACGTTTGAATCTTGGAATAAAATGACAAAATTATGATTTCGTCCATACAAAAAAAAATAATTATTTTTTATCTCTGTAGATACGGCATATTTGAAAAAAAACGACATCTATAAAAGTGACTTGTAATTGCATCAGCTGTCTACAAAAAAAAAATCAGCCTGATCCGTTGACCTTCGATCCGAAAATTCTTAATGTCCCATTTATTTCACTTTCGGACCAGTGTGCGCCGTCTATGCTCCCCCGAACCCTCGCGTCCTGCCGGCCGAGTTAGACGCGATCGACGCGACTATCGGCAGCGCTTTAGCTCTCCATCCGAACGATTACTTTGTGTTCATCGGTGATTTAAACCTCCCGTTTTTGTCTTGGGACTTAAACGGATACACGGTTTTAAAAAAAGGCCCCGTCGAAGTCCAGGACCGCGGAATTAAACTCATGGAATTGCTAACCTTCCACGGATTTCATCAGTACAACCTGCTAGACAATCACTGTGGCAACACGCTCGATCTCGTCTTTTGCAACCTGCCGTTATCGGTGAGCCCGGTCTCCGCGCCTCTTCTGTCCGAAGACCGCGCACACCCATCGTTCGCCTTCACCGTGCTAGACCTGAGCGTTCCCAAGTTACACGAGGCCGTAGTAAAAAAGTTTAACTTTAGAAAAGCTCCCTACCCCGTATTAAATGATATTTTTCAAAAACAAGACTGGAGTACCTTGCTGTCTGCTAAAACGGTCGACGATTCTGTAGATTTATTTTATGAGACCATAAACGCTTGTATCGCATCACACGTCCCCGTTATAAATATCTCCGGGCGACGCACGTACCCCAATTGGTACTCTCCAGTGCTCATTAACATTATCAAAGAGAAGAGTAGGGCACACAAACGCTGGAAGAAGTTCGGTAACAACTTGGTTTACGACGAATTCGCACTCCTGAGGTCCCGTGAACGTCGTATACAAAAAGAATGTTTTAGGAAATTTACATCCGACTGTGAAAGAAATTTGAAAACTGACCCTAAGACATTCTGGACGTATGTAAAGGCCCTACGCGGTGGCTCAGCGTATCCTAAAAAGCTATTACTCGACGGAGTAGAATACACTGAAGGCAGGGACATGTGTGACGCCTTTAATACTTTCTTTAGAAGCGTTTTCGGCAAGCCTAGTAATGTTACTCCCTGTAGATCATTAAACTTCAATTCAGATGTAGTGTCAAGCATTCAAGTATCGACCTCAAATGTCGAAGGTATTTTACGAAATCTAGATATAAAAAAGGCCCTGGCAGTGATATGCTCCCATCTCTATTTTGGGTACGCTGCTCTAAATCTCTAGCTACTCCATTGTCCATCTTGATAAATCGATCGCTGCGTGATGGTGTGTTCCCACAAAAATGGAAGGTAGACCATATTGTTCCCATACATAAAAAAGGCTCTCGTATGAACGTGAAAAATTACAGGGGCATCTCCATTTTAAACACTGCTGCTAAAGTAATGGAAAAAGTAGTACTCAATTTTATTTATCCGACACTTCACCGATTGATCCCCTACCAACAGCACGGTTTCCTTAGGCATCGCTCGACGACTACTAATCTAGCCTGTTTCACTTCCTTTATTTTAGAGAATATGGAACGCGGTGGACAAATAGATGTTATCTACACAGACTTCGAAAAAGCGTTCGACCGGGTAGACCACCTCATTCTTCTACAAGAGCTCCAGGAGCTAGGAATTCACGGGGATTTACTTCGTTGGATGGAATCTTACCTATCGAATCGTTCCCAGGCTGTCGTAATGGGCGATTATCGCTCAGACTATATCGAGATGCCCACTGGAGTTCCACAGGGCTCACACCTGGGACCATTACTTTACAACGCCTATTTGTACGATATCGGTTCGTGCCTCCAACATATTTTGTACTATCTCATGTATGCGGATGACAAAAAAATCTTTTGCAAGATTAATTCTATCCAGGACTGTTTACAGCTCCAATCAGGCCTAGACAACTTGTTTAATTATTATACTCGCAACAATATCACTGTTAATTCCACTAAATGCGAATGTATTACATTCACTAGGAAACCAAAGCCCATAACCCATAATTATTACATGAATGGTGTATTAATTCAAAGAAAACGTATCGTTAAGGTGTATATCTGGACAGTAAAATGACTTTTTCGGACCATGTTGAAAACGTAATTTGTAAAGCTTACAATAATTTGGGCTTTGTTCTCCGGACATGTAAGTCATTCTTAAGCATCTCAGCACTCAAAATCGTTTATTCCGCATACGTGAGGAGCGTTTTGGAGTACAATAGTCCGATATGGTCCCCTCATTACATTATATATAAAAGTCGCCTGGAACGCATTCAGAAAAAAATTATAACTTACCTGACTTACCGCTGTGGTAAAAGATTTGATTCCTATGACGAGAGCTGCGCTGAGTTCGATCTCTTGTCCCTGGAGCAGAGACGTACTGTTTTGGACTTATGTTTACTGTACGATATCGCTAATAGTAAAATAGATTGCCCTGACCTCGTGTCACAACTTACCTTCCGAACGCCCAAATGCCGCACTAGAAACATCTACTGCACTACTGCACATACCTGCATCAAACACTAGTTATGGACAGAACTCTGTTATCTCACGTATAAGTCGCTCATACACAAAAAAATTTAATTCTGTAGACCTATTTGCTTACAATTCTAAAAGGAAATTCAAGAGTGAAGTTATAAAAATATTAAAAAAGGATGATTAAAGAAAAAAAAAAAAAAAAAAAAAAAAAAAATATATATATATATATATATATATATATATATATATATATATATATATATTTACATAAACATGTTGTACAAACCTGACATGCGGTACCCTAGTGGTATTTTTCACTGATCCCAAGACTTCGTGTCGTAGGGCTAGGGTGCCGCACATGCACACACACACATACACACTTACATGCGCGCCCACACACACACACAAACATAAACTCTTAATATTATATATTATTAATATTAATTAGGAGACAAAAATATTTTATTACAACCACAATACTGGGAGTTGTTTAGCTTATTATATTATAGTAATTAGTAACCATGTCAAGACTTCATTGTGTCGATAATTACGATGACGGTGTTTTTATTAAATTGTTTTTATTATTATGTTAATTAGCACTACTATTTGTCAAACAATGTAATACCTGTTACTGGCCATACTAATTGTTACATGTTTAGTGTTAAGTTCTAAATTGTAATACGCTGTTGGTATTGAATAAAGAAAAATAAAAATAGTTCTCTCGTGCAATGATGTCACAAAATACACGTTTAATCACAGTGCATACCACTATAAAAGCAGTTACGAAAATACTTTGTGTTGAAATTGAAAGAGCTATAAAAAAAAGAAAAAGAATAGAAGTGTTTGGGTCAGGGCTTGGCTGCAAAGAAAAGGGGCAACGAATACAATATTTAAAGAGCTATATGATGAAGATCCCCGAGAATATAAAGCGGTTATGAGAGTGACAACTGAACAAGTGGAAATACTTTTAAATTTAATTGCTCCGAAAATTCAACGTGATGATACACTAATGAGGGATGCGATACCTGCGAGGGTTAAGTTGGAAATAACCCTAGTATACCTTACTTCTGGGATATCGTATAGATTGTTGTCGGTATTTTTCAGAGTTTGAAAAGCATCTATCATTAAAATAATACCAGAAGTGTGTGCTGCTATCAATGAAAGTCTAAAAGATTATATCAAAGTAAGTAATTTTTATTATTCATAATCAAATTCACAATGGTTTTGTTAAAGTTTTGTACATATTAAACGTGAACTTTACATAGTAATACTTAATAACTACAGTACAGTACTACATAGCTTAGTTCGTTATTTTTTAATATTAGAGATTGATATTGCTACATCATTAGATTGGGGTATAGATTCAGATTGATCCAGCAATGGCGCAGAGAGTGCAGATGTTGTAGGTTCAACAGGTTGATAATTTACAGACATTGTTTGTGAAGGATTTACAAGCTGGTAGGTTACAGGCTGTGGTGATAGCGTACATTCATTATGGAGTAGGTATAGATTGTGAAGATTGTTCCACTTGCATAGAGAGCGCAGACATTGTAGGTTCAACAATTTCATAATTTACTGTAGACTGTGGTGATGGCGTACATTCGGAACTGTAATTATTAGAAGGTGTATACACAATTCTAGCACAGAGGGCTCTCTTACGGTATCTAGAGAGTATCGCCTGTATTTCATCTGTCGCATCAATTCTATCAATCGAAGATAACTGTTTGAGCTGCAGTGCTACATGTCTTCCAATTACATCACATTCATCTTCTAATTCTCTTGTAATCGGGGCAGACACGTTTACTAAACTGTTATTTAGCTCTTTGAGTTCATTCACGGCAGCTTGAATGTCAGACCGTTCTGATGATGATTTCGTCTTTAACTTTTTTGGTGGCTTCACCACTTTTATATGACCGGCGTTGCTATTGTCACTAGCATCAAGGACCACGTTATTCGTGGCCTCCTCGCTTCCTGACGTTGATGCGACGTTGCTTCCTGACGTTGATGGATGATATGGTTCCTGAAATTAACATTACTCATTTATTTTTCAGATACCGAATGTAGAAGAATGGCAAGATATAATTTCCCTAATTGTTGTGGCTCTATTGATGGGAAGCATACTCGTATAACAATTCAAGCACCACCAAATTGTGGCAGTGAATATTATAACTACAAATGAACAAATAGTATAGTGCTCATGGCCGTCTTGGATCACGATTATACTTTCAGATATGTAGATATAGGCTCATATGGTCGTAACGCTGATGGTGGGGTATTCCAAAACTGCTCTTTGTATCCTTATCTAGAAAACAATTTATTGTTGCCTGAAAATGGTATTCTTGCTGGAGATGATGCCTTCCCTTTAAAACCGTATTTATTAAAGCCCTACAAAAATATATTGACTACCGCAGAAAATATTTTTAATTATAGGTTGAGCAGAGCAAGAAGGATTGTGGAGAATGGGTTCGGCATTCTAGTATCTCGTTTTCGTGTTTTGGGAAAGCCAATTCAAGTTTAAGAGGAAACTACGATAAATATCATCTTATGTGCTTGTACATTACACAACTGGTTACGTACTACTGCATCAAACACTTATACACCACCAGGAACTACAGATTATGAAGACATCATAAACTTTCAAATCATTCAGGGCCAGTGGAGGTCCGAAATTAATGAATTACCCAGTATTAGCCGCTCGAGAATTAATAATAGATTGAAATTAATAGCAGACAAAATGCGTGATAAATATAAAAATTATTTCAATGACGACGAAGCAGTTGCCTGGCAAAATTATATGATTAGGTAATTATAATGACCTAGTAGTAATTAGTAGAATATAAAAGGAAAGAGAAATATAGGGATAGTAAATTTTGTGGACACCGACTGGTTTGGAATGTGCCTTGTGCCTTTGTAATTATAATTAGTAATAAAATACTTACCAAATTACTTGATGTTTCCTTTTCTTTAAGATTAATTATTTTCATAATATAATCCATAGAATCGAACCATTTGATAGATGGTTTATAGATCTCATCAGTGCCAGATCCACTTTTTTTGCTCTTTTCAATTTTCAATAACTCCTGGTTATACGTAGAGCGTAAATTTTTTTTTGTAACTTCATTCGTGTTTTGTAAAGTCCATTCCAAGTGGATGTGTTCTAACGACGCTTTACGCAAATCTCCGTTTTTATAATTAGGGTCCAAACAATTCCATAAGTTCGTTTGATTCTTGTATAGCTCCACAAACTTTATATTTTGATCGGATGTCCACCTATCCGCCATTTTGATGTCAACGCAAGAAACCTACAAAAACACTGCACCGGCGGCGTGGGCCCGAGCGTACGAGCTACTGTCATTTCGCAAAATCATGCGAGTTGACGACCGAGCGGCGTGCGAGTGGCGTGGTGGGGGAAGGCGAGTGGCGAGTGAAAACAAAAAATGTTGTAGTAACTCGCACGCGAGCAACTGACCCACTCGCACATGAAAGTAACTCGTAATATGCGGTCACACGGTGCAAGTAGCTGCACCTCAGTAACTGACTAGGTCAGCTCGCATGTCAGCTCGCACCGTGTAACCCAGGCATTACACTCGGGACCGAGTGGGACGGATGACCGACACGACTGGCGAAAGGATCAGGCGCAGGACCATTTTTTACATGCCCACCCGACGCATGGATCAACTATCTTGTCAGACGATCAGGTGATCAGCCTGCATTGTCCTAACCAAACTTGGAAACAACATTTTTTGCTGTTCCAAAGTGGGAATCGAACCCACGACCTCCGAGTCGAGAGCTCCAAACCTCTGGACCAAGGATGCCGTTATATGATATTCATAATAACAGAAGATAAAAGGGTGGACGGACAGAGCGAAACTATAACATACCTTGCCGGTTCCCTTTTACGGAACCCTAAAAGAGACCTTCATACCTTGCCAGTTCCTGCAGTAATATGCGTCCATGGCGCAGTGGCTCGCAAATTTGTAGATCTTCACGTATTTGGTGGTGGGGTTCGCGTACATGCACCACGGCTCGTAGGTGTTCGGGCAGCTCAGCGGGCACGGGTGCCCGTCGATGGCCATGGATATATCGTATATGGTCGTCGGCGTGTCGTTAAACATGGGCACAACTGAAAAAGTGCGGTAGATAACTATACTTGTCTATTTTTTTTATAAAAACGGCCACGTAAATTATATAGCCTATTTTACCCGGGCTATTATAATAATATCTATGACGCTTTCACACCACGTCATTTGGTCCCGTGGTAAGTTCTCGAAGAACTTGTGTTACGGGTACCAGACAACGGATATCCTTACTTAATATTATAAATGTGAAAGCGTGGATGTTTGTTACGCTTTCACGCAAAAACTACTGAACGGATTTCGATGAAATTCGGTATGGTAGTAGTTTAGACTCTGGATTAAAACATAGGCTACTTTTTATCCCGAAAAAGTAGTGTTCCCGAGGGATACTATAATTACGCGGGCGGAGCCGCGAGCAACAGCTAGTATTTAATACTTTTGATACTATACATACAGGTTGTCCAAACTTTCAGGAGTGAATAATTTACTCTTGAATATAAGCAACTTTTACTATGGGATCGAGTTTCCTACTTGAAGAAAAAAATCAGCTGTTTCCTACAAAATGCTATCTAATAAATATGCCGTAGCCCTTGGTAAGGTTTATACACTGACTGAAAAAAACATTCGGTATATTTAAGATTTATATTATATTATACACATATTTAATACTAGGCTAATACACGTCGTATAATATAAGAGGTCGTCGTAAAGTGTGGGAAATAACTAGGTACTTATATTTTTTTATAAAAATCATAACCCGACTACGTAAATTACATAGCTTAAGTTACCCGGGCCATTATTACGAATCTATTGACACCTCATTGATTAAAACCGGATCAGTAGTTTTTTTTTTTTTTTTTTTTTTCCTCCCCCTAACGTGATCAGGGCTGTTTATTAGTCTTTTTTAATTCTTTTTCTTTTTCAATCTTATTTCTAAAGTACAATTTACAATTACATCTTATTTCTAAATTACAATTTACAATTACAATTCTATGAAGTACAATGTACTTTGTCAACTATTTTTACAAACTTTTTTGTAAAAGTCAACGGAATATTAAAAATATCAATTGTTGAAAAATGTTCACGGTAAATTAAAATTAATTTAAATAATAATTCCAATAAAAATAAAATTCAAATAAAATAATAAAATTCAAATAAAAATACAGCTACTTAAAATGTCAAAATAATACAACGGCACACACATTCAACTTAAACATACTATCACAATGAAACTTAATCTAGAGCCTACACTAATATCACACCAATTTATCACAGTTAATTTTGTTAACATACACAGTGATTTCCTTACAGAAGGAAAGGAAAATTTCCCTCCTTTTTCCCCCCAGGATGGAAGACAGGCTCTCACCCGTGATCGATATGCCCAATTTTTGCTCAGTATCATATCTACTGCTAGCAAAAATCGGGCACTCGATCAGCAGGTGAGGAACCGTCTCCTCAACTCCTGGCTGACATGAGCACGACGGGTCCTCCTTCAACTTGAATCTGTTCAGGTAGAAGGCGAACCCGCCGTGTCCAGTCAGTATCTGTGTAGTGTGGTGCGTTATGTCTATCTTATTGACTACTTTGTATGCAGCAGCAGCGCTTGGGAAAAAGAGCTTCGTGGTTCCGGCCGTCCCTCCCACTTCGTATCTCCTGTCCCATTCCTCAACCGTATCCTCTCTTAAGATATGCTTGACGAATGAAACAGGACACAGATCGTAGTCAGGTTTCCTTTTCAATCGCAGCGCGGCCTCCTTGGCTAATTCGTCAACCCTCTCATTCCCTCTCAACCCTGCGTGTGCCTTAATCCAAAACAGGGAGACCTCCCGCCTCTGCGATGCAGCTTTTCGGAGGGCCTCCCTTGTTTGCACTGCCAGGGGATGAGGGGAACTAAGGGTGACTGCCTGGAGAGCCGATCTGGAATCGCTAAGGATACCGACCTTCGCCATTCCACTCTTGCAGGCTATACTTACTGCTCTCTGGAGCGCTAGAAGCTCGGCTTGGTAGACGGTACAATACGGCGGCAACGCAAGCTTGACGGCCTTCGTCTCGACCTCATCCTTCCATACGGAGAGTGCGGCTCCGACTCGACCCTCAATTTTGCTGCCGTCCGTATAGATCCTATGGACGTGGCTGTTAACCACGTCTGCATACGAGTCCTCGTCTACCAACCCGAACCTCAGCTCTGCCTGCTCTGCCGGATGTGGGTCCTCGATCGCTAGAGCCATTCGCTCCACCTCCCTGTCTTTCAACGCCGGGTGCGGTACTCCCTTCTTGATCTCATAGAGCCTCGAAGCTTCGAGTATCCTGAGATCAAGAGGGAGTATCCCAGCCAACAGCATTGCAGAGTTCAGGGAGACGGTCCGATATGCTCTGCAGATCTTCTGGGCAAAACCCCGTTGGACGGAGTTGAGCCTTTTCTGGACCCCCATCTTTTCCACGGTGGGTGCCCACGCTGCCGATGCATACAAAATAGTCGGCTCTATCACGGCCATATATATAGTTTTGACTATCTGGGGGTTAAGCCCCCAGCCTACTCTGGCAGCTTTTGCCAGCTGCTTATACCTGAGTATAGCTTTTTTACACACATTGCCGACGTGGGTGTTGAAGGTGAGGCCAGTGTCAATTGTTAAACCTAATACCTTTATATAGTCATAATATTCAAGACAAACACCCCCCATAGCGAGTCGAGGCATGTCATATTTGAGCCTCCGTGTTACTAATAATGCACATGTTTTGTGGGGGGCGAACTTCAATTTGTTCAACTCCCCCCACTTATTTATTCTCTCCAAAACTCCGTTGGCCTTAAGCTCTATTTCGAGAGCGGTGTTCCCCTCAAAGACCAGCACAATGTCGTCGGCGAAAGCCTGGCAAAACACATCCATCTCTTCTAACATCCATAGCAGGCGGTCCAACAAGAGGTCCCACAGGATTGGTCCACCTATGGACCCCTGCACGCACCCCTTGTTGGTCTCCCTGCTCACTTCCATACCAGCATACCTTACATTCACTCCTCTCTCACTCAGGTAGCTGCTGATTACCCGCCTCAGGTTCCCCGGACACCCAACCTCAGCTAACCTAACCTTTATGGCTGGCCACCAAGCACTGTCGAAGGCCCCCTCTATGTCCAGCGACACCACGACAGAAAGTTTCTTCTCCTCCCTCAGCTTTCTGACGTGGTTCACTAACCTATAGAGGGCGTCTTCGGTGCTTCTTTGGGGCATAAAACCATACTGGTTAGGGCTAATCTTGGGCAGCAGGTAGAATCTAAGTCGGGCGACCAGCATCTTCTCGAAGATTTTGCCGAGAACAGGCAAGAGGCCGATCGGACGATAGGCTTTTGGTACCCGGTACGATTCCCTGCCCGGCTTCCTTAGCACCACCACAGTCGCCCGCTTCCACTGTTTGGGGAAGCAGGCGACGGTGAGGCACCTATTCAGCAGAGCAAGGAACCATTCCGGGTCACATTCCACAGCGCGTTGGCAGATGTCCGACGTGAGTCCATCCGCCCCGGGGGCCTTTTTGGGGTTGAAGGACCTTACGGCTCTCTTCAACTCCTCCATGATGAAAGGAGGGTCGTCCGGACCCGCCGGCGGTTCGGTGTCCAAGGACTCCGCCCGCCGGCGCGTCCGCCGGTGTTCCTCACTTTCATCACTTTCCTGGTCCTCGGGGTAGAAGGTCTCCGCCAGCCATTCTGCGGAGCTTCGGGCGTCGAGAGTTTCACCGTCCCTCGTAAGGGGCAGATCCTCCTCCCTCCCTCTGACTCTGCTCAACACCCTGTAGATGCCCTCCCAGACCCCCTCCCTATCCTGTTTCCGGCAAAACTCCTTCCAACTCTCAGTCTGTGCATCTTTTACTGCCTTTTCATACTTCTCTTTCGCTTCCAGGTACAGTCCAACTACGCGGTCTCTGCGATCAGGCGCAGCGTTACGGATCCTGCGTTTCCTCGTGGCGATCTCCTTCTTCATCTGCACGAGCTCATCATTCCACCACGACAAGGTGAATCTCTGCGTGTGTTTTTTGGTCGGCATAGTGTCTCTGCATGTCTGCGTTATGACTTCTGTGTATCTGTCTATTGCGTCTTCTATTTGTTGTGTGCTGTGTATTGTGTCCATGTCCTGTACAGTTAATTGTCTGTCTGACATCAGCTGGGTCAGTTTCTCACGAAACTGAGTCCAGTTTGCCTTCTGTGTGTTAAACATGCGTGTGGTACGTATTATGTTTGTGCCTGTGGATTTCTGTTGTCTGATGCCGAATGATATGCCGTTGTGGTCAGAGCTCGTCAGCCCCTCCTCAACTCTCCAGTCGCCCACTCGGTCCAGCAGGTCGTCGGAGCACGCTGTCACATCCACGTAGCTGGAGTACCTTTTTCCCCCTCTGACGGTGTCGAAAGTTGGGGTGTCTCCAGTGTTGAGTATATGTAAGTTCACTTCCTCGCGGGTCTTCCGCGTCGCCACCCCACCACGGGCTTTTAGCGTTCGCGTCGCCTCCCAGGACCATCTTATCGGATCCAAGCTCTCTCCCTATCCGCATAAGATGGTCCAGGTAGGGCCCCACAGGCTTATCGGTTTCGAAGTAGAAGGACACTACAACCGTCTCCCAGGCTTTGGTTCGGAGGGTGGTCACAACTATGTTGTTGTTGCTGAGGCGTGTGTGTAGTTCGACGTCTAGAGTGTCGTCGAATACCACAACACACGCCTTGACAACACCGCCCTCTTCCCCATCGCTCTGGTAGACCCTTACCCCGTTGTATGTCCTCATACTCCGCGCCCCACCTATGTAGGGCTCTTGAAGCAACGCTACGCTAGCCTTACGCTTGGTGGCCTCGAGTAGTAACTCCCTTGTGGCGATTTGGCTCCGCTGGAGGTTGGCCTGTAGTATTCGGTACTGGAAGTACTCACCGGGGACAACCTTAGCAATACGACACCGCCGATCTAGCTAGAGCGTCCCACCTCTTTCTTTCTGCACACTCTCTGTCAAGGGCGCTGTGCTCCACGCTACCTCTCTTGGCCTTAATGCAGTTAACGCACTGAGGCACTACTCTCTGCAGCCACTTCTCGCAAACAGTCCTCATGTGAGGACCTGCGTAGTGACTGCATCTGTCCACTTCCTCCCTGCACACCCTCTTCGTGTGTCCAAAACCGAGGCAGCGGAAGCACTGCACCAGCGTACTATGGTCCTCCACTCTCACTCTGCCCATACCTATATGGGCGTATCCCGCATTCACGAACCTCTTCCACACCTGTGGGCTAACTCTGGCTATGATGTGGTTCTGTAGGGGGTTCCTCGCTTTCATCACGTACACTACTTCTACCTTTCTCTCCTCCCCCTTCAGGCCTCCAGGGATGTTTGCGTTCTGGTTTGAGAACGCGGTGTCGTACTTCATCACACCCCTGAAGGCCAGAAGGGGATTTTTGTTTTTCACTTCTTCCACTACTAATCCCTCATTCTTACTCAGTCTTTCTTTCACCTTATTTCTTTCTTCCTCACTCACACAGCCGACGACTACCCTCCTGTTTTTGACTTTTCTAGTCCTTTCGACCTTTACCCATCCATCCTTTGCATCTACAGTATCCCTAATCTTTTTCATCAGTTCCCCTCCCGAATCCTGCGTGTCCCTGGAGGACACCACAACCGAATGCAGCGCCCTTGTCTCGGGAACTCGCTCAGCGGCTCCTCCCGAGACAATGCTCGCATAGCTCGCTGGTTTAGCGGCGGTTGTGTTGCCCTCCAGGAGCAAGCTCAACTTTTCCATCCTCATTCTGCCCTCTTCCATACATCCCTTCACCTCATCCATCTTCTTCATTAACTCTCTCATTCCCTCATTCATACCTTGTTCCATTAATATATTTTTATTTTGCAGGTTCCTTAGCGTCGCATCATCCGCTGCGTTCATCGTGCTCACGGGTGGCTGGGGGGGATGTACAGGGTCCTTCCCCAGCCCTCCGCCGGTTCCTGCCTTCACATTGGTAAGTTCCGTCTCTAACTGTTTTATGATTTGGTAGAGCCTCTCTATGGCGGCGAAGGCTTGCTCCTTATACTCCGTTTTAAAGTTTTTGGAGCTGTTAATGCTAGCCTTCGCTCGCTCTAGACAGGCTCTACCTTCTGCGGTCATAGGTCTGTTTGGTTTTAAGGGACTTTCCGGTTTTCCTATTACAATCAATTTTTTAGTTTTTGGTTTGGGTACTGGTGGGTCATTATTCTGTTTGGGAGATACAATTTGTTGATTTTTTAATTCAATTTTCTCTATACTCTTTCTGACTGAAGGAGGTTTTGCAGGTTGTGATAGTGCCCTGCCTTCAGTTGCCTTGTGTTTTGGCGGCGAAACAATGAAGGTGTCGCTCTTTCGGGGGGTGCGTATCATATTTTCGTTTTTTAGGGGGATTCGTCAGTTAAAAACGTCAATAAAAATACAATAAAATACGATTTGGTAAAATTGCAATAAAATGAATCAATAGAAAATAATAAAATAATTAAAATTAAATGTCAAATGATAAAATGTCAATAAAAGCCTACACTAACAGTTTCCCCAATAGGGGGTTAACTGACCTACTCTAAGTAATAAAAACCAATAATATATGTCAAAAATATTTCCTAAAAACTAACAGTTACCCCAATATGGGGTTAACTGACCTAATCTAACTACTATAATATTATGTAGTGTGTCTGGGCCCTAAGCACACAAAATAAAACTTATTCTAACAACTTCACTAAAAATAGTGTAGTTGGTCTTAACCTAATTACAATTTAGCAGTAGCTCCAATAGGAGACTACTGGTCCAGGTCAATAATAATGTTTTACCTTAATTTTAAGCTTTTTTCCCAGGTGCAGATGGTGCTGGTGCGGCGGCTTCTTCCGGTAAGTAACTTTTTGGGTTTTTTCTCTTTTTCCAGGTGTTCGAGGTGTTCCAGGCGCTTCCAGGTGGTGCAGTCTCGGGTGTGGCGTCCCGATACTAGTTGCAGTGCTAGTACCCGAAAACCGCGTCGCTCTGCGGTATCCCGAAGCTGGTAAGTGATTTATTCCCTATTCCAGGTCTCCAGGTGTTCCGCACGAGCTCGGTACCTTGATGCCCGGATGGTCCTCGTTGTCCCAATATCTACGGTGAAAATCTCGTAGCTCCACGACGTCCAGGAGCCGAGATATTGACGATTTTAGTTTTTCAAGATGGCCGCCGCTTTTATTGCCTGGATTTTTAAAATTTATTTTCTCAGCCGTCTGTGGATGTATTTGGGCCGAGTTTGGGCTCGTTTTCTTTGGGATTTTATCATCTCTCTAATGGTCTGGCTTTCCCCCCAAAAATCGTCCTTGAAAGTCGTATAGTATAGTCGTAAGGGCGTATCGCGCCGACCGGAGAGTATTGAAATCGGATAAGAATTGCTGGGAACGGCACCAGGAGTCAGCCTTTTAGTGGTTATCATTAATATAATCGCTTTTATTTTTTCGCTAATAAGAGTATTAAGTAATATAATATGTTTAGTAAATCAGTCATGTATTAAAGTTTCTTATAAACTCAACATTGTTTAAATTCCTCTTTCAAAAAGAAAATAAAAGCTATTAAAAAAAAACATACACTTTTTCCCAGTGCTCGGCCTCAAAAATCTATAACTCAGCTGTGATTGGGCCCAGTACTCAGCCTCCTAATTAATTGCAATATGAAATAAATATAATTAGGCACTTAGATTTAATCTTCACCTAGAACTTAATAAACTGAGTGCTAAGTGTGAGTTTTTTCTTTTCACATTCGATCCTGAGCGCGTTTGGCGTTTACTAGGAATTTGTATGTGATTTCTACAGCGCCACCTAGTTGTAAACGTGACAACTAGGTCAAATCACATACAAATTCCTAGTAAACGCCAAACGCGCTCACGATCGAATGCGAAAAGAAAAATTCACACTTAGCACTCAGGACTGTAAAACATCAAAACTAGATCAACTTTTAAAAATTGTCACATGGCTGTCTCTTGAAGCATAAAAATCTAGTAGTCGGCCATTTGCAATTTCACATCATTTGTGGCGGCCTACTGATAAAATTAACTTACTAGACTACTGGTAAAAATAAAAATATGGATATAGTCCAGTACTCGGCCAGGCTGGCTGAGCACTGACAAATTGATGAAAAAAGTAACTCCAGTCAGCCATTTCAAATTGCACTTAAATTTAGTATAAAGCTATAATCATTTTAACTATACTAAATCAGAAAGTAATTTTCTAAATATAAAAGCAAAGATTTCGATATGGCTAAACTAAAATATATTTTATTATGCAGCATATTATTATATTATAATAATAATAATACTATGGACGCTTCACACCACGTCAATCTGGCCCCGTGCTATGTATCCGAAGAGCTTGTATTACAGGTACCAGAAAACGGGAAGTATATTTAATACTTTTATTATATTATACACATATTTAATATGACCCCCTGGCTTGAGCACCAACGCGCTGAACCACTGAGCCATAGAGGTCGTCAAATATTATATATATATGTCGCATCCGGTCATAAAGCGAAAACGGAACTACAAGTGCGCCATCTATCAGAAACTTGTTTGGCGCGCTTCGACAGAGTCGGGACGTGTCGGAAAGCAGTGCTGGAGTGGGGGGCGTGCCAAACAGACATTGGGTGCTGGGAGTTCAATCTGAGCCACCAACTTGCCAACACGTCACGGAACTGTCCTAGTTCCGTTTTAGTGCAGTGATTTTATAAAGTGTAGTAAATTTATAAAGAATTGTGATTCCGAATAAACGAGTGATATTGTAAGTCTGTTACTTCTCTTTGCACGATATACCCACGTAAGCCCACAGTGTGTCTAAATGGTATAGATCCAAATTCATGAGCCTCAGACGACATATATATATATATATATATATATATATATATATATATAATATTATACGAATTAATAATATATATATCTCCGACATATATATATATATGTCGGAAATCAAGTTATATTCAGAACGCCAGCGCCATCTCTCGGCGCTCGATGGAGTTAGTGCACCGCGCGCGCCACTATTTAGTGCCAGCGGCAGAGAGGACTCAAGGCACTTGTCGGGAGCGGCGCGTGCGGATGGTTGCAACTAAACCATCCTGCGTTCTAAAAATAGATTGTGTGACCTAGATAGTGTTTAAAAGTGATTGCTTATTATAATATTAACTTTGTAATTATTCGAATATAGTTTGTGATTGGTCTAAAGTGTTTTCCAACATTACCCACAACTGCCCACAGTCGTTAAATTAAAAAATGACCGACGAAAATCAGCCTTCACTGATATATATATATATTTAAATATTTTTAGAAGAGGAATTATTTTGAAGTCTGATTGAGATTGTCAATTTTTTTTACGTAATGGACCTTAACGAGACACCCGCACTAACAAGAGCAGTTACAAGTGTGTTCCCGGTCCTTTAAATCTCCAACCTCCGGTAACCTCATACGCAACGTCGATAGGTTATTGAATAAAACATTTTGAAATGACAAAAATATACCCGTGGTATTTACAGCAGTTAACTGTCCGTTCTCTAATGGCTTAAATGAACGTCTTAATCAAACATTGGTGAATAAAATCAGGTGTAAAATTAATGAAAAAGGCAAGAAAAAAGCATGGACAAACGTAGCTAAAGAGTGTGTTAGTAAATATAATGAGACCATTCACACAGTTACAGGATTTTCACCAAAATATCTTTTATATGGAACAAATGACGTAACAATTTTACGAAATGAATTGAGGAGCAGCACATCAAAGGATGATTGGATAAAAGATAAGAAAATTGCTTTTGATAATACAAAAAAATCTCATAATTATAACAAACACCTATTTGATAGAAATCGGAAACAATGGAATTTTAATGAAGGAGTTTATGTTGAAAATGGTAATAGATTAAATAGATCAAAATTAGATGAATTAAATATTGGACCATATCGAATAATCGAAAAAGTGTCTAATTCTATATATAGGATAGATATAGGTCATAGAAAAACTGATTAAAATCTCTTTCAATCATGTTACTAGATGTAAATAATAAATTAAGTTTTTACCCGACTACGGCGAAGCCAAAAGGAAGGGTAATGATTTTGGCAGTATATGTATGTATGTTTGTAGCGTCTAAACTACTGGTCTGATTTTAATAAATGAGGTGTCAATAGATTCGTAATGATGCCGCGGGTAAGATAGGCTATATATTTTTTTTTTAAACTCATGTGTTTCGAAAATTAAACCTCAGATTCTAACATTTTAAAAAATTAAATCGAGATAATTATCACATGTTTGGTATCAAAAGAAAGGTCTTGGCAAGCACACTACAAATATTTACATAATTTGTGTATATATTGTATTATATCATATTGTTTAAGTGAAAATATGCGTTTAAAATACAATTCGTACAATATTTGTCCCATTTTCTAACATTACCTATAATAAGACTATAAATATATAATTTATATATTATGTTCCTTCATTACATTATACTTTACTTTATAAATATTTTTTTTTACAGGCAATACATAACAAATTAAAAAAATTAAATAACATCTATATTGTCAAGCAGTGAACGAGCTGATGATAAGGAATTATAGCTAATACCACTCTTAATTATGTCAGCTTTGAAACAAAAAAACTAGATCAAAATCGGTTAATTGGTTCATCCGATTTTAATAAGAAAATGAAGATGAAATCAATTACTACCACTTTTATTACTTACTCGTTCGATAGATGTCACTATACGAGTCTTAAATTTTTCTGAATCGCGGTATTGTTGTGTTTAGATGTTTATGATATATTCCACTTGTACAGGACTGTATAAATTCACAGGGGTTCAACCGCCGGCTCAGATTAGACTCGAAGATAGCAAGGTTACACCGATTTGGGCAGAGCCGGGGCGATAATAAAACACTTATTTGAGGAGAACGTTTTTTCACTTTTTCGATTTGCTTACCTGGCTCATGGCAATGCCGTATAGAGAGCCCCGCCCGTACGCCTCTTTTGGGCCGATCTTCCATTTCATTTTTACCTCTCTATACGGCTATTTTCCATAATTTTCCCCATTTTCCATGAGCCAGGTGAAGCAAAACGCGTTGTGTGAAATATTTTATTATCATAACCAGACATATAAACCCTTATATACTAAACATCTTATTCTATAGAAAAGTTATTTACATTTTAAGGTTCAACTTATATGAAATGTTGTACATTTTTACCACTGTTTTCGTAATAATTTCTTAACCATTTATTATATAACCTTAAGCGCTATACTACACGTTATGTACTACGTTTATTTATATAAATCAAAAGAAGCTACGTTAAAATTAGCTTTAGTTAAAAATATATAATCAAAATAACCCGCACTTGATAAAACACCATTTTAACACTATTTTTCCACACTGATGCCATATAAATCTATACATATAGTCACTGAGTGTTCACTATTCTAGTTTTACGTACCGTTTTAATTACACGTTTATTGTTCACATTAAAATTCACTCATGTTTTTCGTTACGAGGCCGCTGTCCTTAACACCACTACAATGGCTAGTTATAGTCCGACGTAGCTACAGCGGTCTTAACCCAAACCTTAGCGTAGACCCTTTCGAAAAAAAAAATGTATAACTGTTCCGAACAGTAGGTGCGACCACGGCTCTACCTTGACCATTTTTGTAACTATGCATTTCTGGATTTCTATTTGAATTATTTTCTTATTTCGGCCTTTTTAGACCCCTTTTTTTACGTAGTCGGGTTATAGTTTTTTAAACTTTTTTTTTGATTATTTAAAGTAGTGTTATGTGCTAGATATTTAAATATTTTTAGAAGAAGAATTATTTTGAAGTCTGATTGAGATTGCCAAATTTTATTAAAATGGAAAAATGTTAAAAGCAAAGAATATAAAAATGTACAAAAGATTTTAATTTAATACCATACTGGAGGAATAACAATAAACATAATTGTCGTTTCTCGCATTTACAGAGAAACAAAATAGTTTATTTTTCCTCTAAGATATTATCTCATAATATATTATATATATATATATATATATATATATATATATATATATATATATATATATATATATATATGTGATGTTAATAACTTAACATCACGCGTTACTTGATTGCTGGGCGTATTGGGAGAGCCGTGTCACAGGTTTCAACACGAATTCGACCGAATATATACCACGGTCTTACAGAAAACCAGCGTGAAATATATATATATTTTTTTTATTATTTAACAATTTATTGCACACAAGAAAAATGTATAAAATTACAATTTAACAAGAAAGACGACACAAAGGTACTGCTTATTTCTAAAAAGAAATTTCTTACAGCAGCCCTACGGAGAGAGATGGGATAAAAGACAGCAGATAGGACGTGCACAATTACAAATACACTACTTACATAATATTATTATATCCTTACTAAAATTACATTACATACATACTTACATATTATGTAAGTATGTATGTAATATAATTAAATATAAATTAATAAAAAAAACAAATATAAAACACATAGTTGATACGATAAAATAATATTATATTATACCTATAATAGATAAATACTATATGTATATATAATAACGGTATTTATATGGATTGAATACGGAGGTAAAGCTCTTTCAGACGTCTTTTAAATACAATAATGTTGGGACTGTCACGAACGGTGTGGGGAAGCGAGTTCCACAATCTGACTGCATGAACGGTGAAGGAGTAGGAGTAGAAGTTGGAGCGATGGGATGGGAGGGAAAGATTTGTTCTAAGTTTAGACCTATAAGGAATATAGAAGGGTCGAGAAAAGTTAAATCGATCGAGAAGATAGGAAGGAGAGAGGGGATTATACAAAATGTTATAAAGTAGACAGAGGATGTGGGAGTAACGTCGAAGTCGGATAGGGAGCCACTTGAGCTTCAATCGAAAGGCTGATATGTGATCAAATTTTCTCAGTCCAAACACAAAACGGATACAGAGATTCTGTAAACGTTCCAGTTTTGTTAACAGCTCTTCGGTGATGTCCAAGTAGCAGGAATCAGCATAGTCGAGGATTGGAAAAATGAGTGTCTGGACAAGGAAAATTTTGGTGTTCACGGGCAAAAATTTTTGAAGGCTCTTTAACATGTGCAACGAGTAGTAGACCTTTCTGCTTACTTCACTAACCTGAAGGTTCCAGGAAAAATTGCTGTCTAAAATCAACCCTAGATTTTTGGCAGTCTGTGTATTCAATGACAGTACAACCATACATGACCCTAGGTACATTATATAAACGTTGAGTCATGTATTACTGCCTATGATCATGGCCTTTGATTTATTTGGATTAACTAACAGACCAAAAGATTTAGCCCAGACTGCTATGCGCTGTAGATCAGCGTTAACATCTG
Organism: Phengaris alcon alcon; assembly: GCA_037179445.1. Lineage (NCBI taxonomy): Eukaryota > Metazoa > Arthropoda > Insecta > Lepidoptera > Lycaenidae > Phengaris > Phengaris alcon. Next base: position 462,291 of record JAYRCH010000138.1, on the reverse strand, counting down.
TTACTGCGGAATTAATCTCATATATATGTGAATGACGATAGAGTTGTAGGTTGTCTGCGTAGAAATGGAAATTTGATAAGATTAATGTGGAAACAGTGTTAATAAAAATAGAGAAAAGAAGGGGAGAGAGAACGCCACCCTGGGGAACACCCGCTTCAATGTCACACCAATCCGAGGTAGCCTCGTTAGAGCGGACTCATTGCGAACGACCCCGAAAATATGTATCGAACCAGTCTATCACTGAAGAAGATATGTTAAGAGAACGAAGGACGGAAAGGAATATATCAAAATCAAAGTATTAAAAGCACTGCTAAAGTCAAGTAGCACTAGAACAGAGATACATTTATTTTCCATTGCTAGACGGAGATCGTCAGTGACTTTAAGCAGTGCTGTAACAGTACTGTGACCAGTGCGAGAGCCGGATTTGAAGGGAGAAAGCAATTTATTAGAGGATAGGAATTCGGACAGCTGTTTGTGAACAATGTGTTCAAGGACTTTGGATAGGTAGGGTAATATGGAGATTGGTCTAAATTGTGATAATGAGGAGGGATTAGAGGTTTTAGGAAGTGGAATGACATTGGCACGTTTCCACGCCGAAGGGAAAGAACTCATTGTCAATGAAAAGTTAAAAATGTGAGTGATAATTGGCAAGAGTATTATCACGTATAGTAGGAGTAGCAATAATGCTTGCGTTGCGTATGAGGTTACCGGAGGTTGGGGATTTAAAGGACCGGGAACACACTTGTAACTGCTCTTGTTAGTGCGGGTGTCTCGTTAAGGTCCTTAAAAAAATTTAAAAATTCCAACTCGTTTTATAAAATTTCTGTAATGTTGTCTGAGCGAAATCCACTGTGTAGATTCTCCTTGTTTCTGTAGAACGGCAACGACCGCTGCGGACGATTGCAAACTCTGAAAATAATTCACATCGAAACTTATAACTTTCCGCTGTTATAATAGGGAACATACCCATAACTTCTTGACCTTTTTAAGGGGGGGGGGGGGTGTTTGGGGGGGGGTATATTCATGGTACTACCACAGATTACTAAATAGTTGTACTACTTGTACTATAAATAGTTGTACTATTTTTCTTTTATTTTTATTTTTCTTTCTTACTTGGTCACCGGGTGGGAGGAGGAGTCTTAGGTTTTTGTTACGTAGTCAATCTCACGCGACGGACGGATACTACGTGAAAAGGGTGAAAAGGAGGGGAGTGGGTGGGGTCTCGGCATATAGTGAAAAGTGGTCACGTAGTATGGGTGCGTTTCCTAAGTAGGTTCAGAACAAGTTATAACTAGGATCTTTATGTCTTTATAAATACGTACCATGCTCAAAATATTCACAGAGGTTACTAATAAAAAGAAAACACGCGTTACTAAAATCTTTGTATTCAAACTTCGAATTCTTTAACCTTGATGCGCAAATACTAACTCCACCATCTTTACAAATGTTCTCTCTATTATCACACAAACTTTTTATGTCTTCTATCGTAAAATTGCCGTCAACCATTGAGATATAGTTGCCATCAACCGGTGGCTTAATATCTGTTATATTGACAAAACCATTCACATTCTTCCAAAGTAGTAATAAACATAAGAAGATCATGCTTGAACGAGTGGAGTTTTCTAATTAAAATAATCGAATTAAACAGCTGACTTTATTGCATACACGTTTATTATTTTCACGAATCATTTCATTTCTTTTTATTGTTTCAACCAAAGATTTAGATAAGGTCTTACCATTATGCGAATGGAGATTCTAGAAGACCAATTCTCGTAACTGTTCAATTTACATCGAATGCGAATCTTATAATTTTGCGTGTACGATGCAAAGGCATGCGCAAATAAAATATTTAGTTTCAATAACGAAAACGTTACGTTGGCTAAGTTTTGCAGTCTCGGGCTACATCATCCGGAATCTCTCCTGCCGGAAAAAACGGCGCTAAAAATAGAACTGTGCGCTCATACAATAGATGGTTTCTAATATATATAAATTATATTATACAATATCTATGGACGCTTCCACACCACGTCAATCTGGTCCTGTACTAAGTATCCGAAGAACTTGTATCACAGGTACCTACCAGATAACGGGAATAGAGTAGAAAATCGAACACACGACAGCAATTTCAAAACTCGTCGCTCGTGTCTTCGATTATAATGCGCTGTATGGATCCCCACACGATGGGGTAGAATGAAGAACTATTTTTCACCCCCACTTCACATGTATGGAGAGCCACCCTTAAAATGTAAAATTATTATTATTTTATGGTGCCAAAACAGAGATCTATATACATTATACAGTCTAAAAATGTACCAAATTTCATCTATTTATATTCATAACTAGCTGCCAGTGGCGTGCACAGGATTATGACACTGGGTATGCGGCGAAGTACTCGGTCACAAAAACTTAACTTCGTTTATGGATTTTTAGCATAGTTATAGCCAAGCAACGGATCTCTAAGTCGAAACCATGCCAATAGAGCAAGTCTTAGATGTACTACTATTCATGTACATCTTCTACGGCAACGCAGATAAAACAGCGATCGATCGTCGCGGCGGAAGAAATTCTAATAAGTAAAATAATAAGCATATTTTAAAATATTATAACTACTCACCAGTCAGTCAGCTTCAATTTTCACATATTCAAGGTTCCGGTTACTTGAGATACTATATCCCGATGTAAATTACTAAATAATATGCAAGGAAAACAATATAATTTAATCGTGTGTACATAACCACACAGCTAGTTATACGTTTCATAACTTTTAACATGAAATTTTCGAGCTACATTATTTTTTTGCTGGTTTAATTGTTGTAACTCGGGTACACACCTACCTTAAGACAGAATTTCAATCTTTTCACTGAATGACAATTGTGAGAACTTGTTATTTTTAATTTTTAATAAACACACATTTTCAACACAAACCTCACAATCAAATAACTTTTAAAAAAAATCAACAAACGCACTAGTAAAAGCAAATCACTACAATTATTATAGAAACTCAGTAATAAACTGTTAAATGTACACACTTTCAAATGTTAAAATGAAAATCATTTAAGAAAACTATAAATAAACTGGAGCGATTAAATTGTAAACAGTGCTTATCACATGAAATATGTGACGGTGGCCATGTTGTTAAGGTGTTACAAAGGTGTTGTAAAGAGACGGCGATAATATAGCGCTAGCGGCACGTGGACCGGAACGTCAACAACTGCGTCATCGGCCGCCCCACCACTGCTCAGCTAGTATAAAACAGGCCGTGGCATTGAGTCGGCACGCCCCACATCCGACACGACAACACGTACAGACGTACAGACCGACCCTAACACGGGACCGGACCCGAACCCGAGTTCGAGTTCGCATCCCAGTAGTCTAGGTACACTCCTAAATAGTGTCCGCGACCGCGATATTGATATAGAGAGCTCTACCAATACCGCGAACCTCATCGACATTAGGACTTACGCGCGCGAGTCATCCCGACCGTACGCGGAAGGGGAGAGGGACGGCCCTCTCAGTACCGATATCGACCAAATCGAGAGCTCCTCTATCGCGATAACTCGCACGCCGCTAGTCTCTGCTACCGCGCGCGAGCAACCTCACTCATCAGCGAGTGAGGAAGGGGTCGGACCCCTCAGCAGGAGAGACCCGCGTCTCCCCTGTCAAAATAATAGCTTCTAATCCGTAGCTGTCCCCAATATCCGGTTTGAACATCACCCGGGTGATGTTAGGGAGGGTCAAACCCTCCCATCGTCTACCACCAAACAAACTAGCCACCAGGCTAGTTATAGTCCGACTTAGCTACAGCGGTCTTAACCCGACCCTTAGCATAGACCCGTTCGAAAAAAAAAAAAAAAAAAAAAAAATGAGTCGGCACGCATTTCGAGTGGATGCGTCTGGGTGCACGGACCGTTGTCTCCGAGATAACCAGTACTGTCCTAAGGAACCAACTTGGTTTCTGTCACTGTCATTCTAGCGATTGGCGTGATTAATTTACATTATTAATTTATTTACTTTGATTAATTATTAAATTCATTAATTAATAATTAATTAACATCTCCGTGTTAATCATTATATCAGAATACACTGTTCTATTATAAAATTCCTGTTTTAATTCTGTTGTCCAGCCAAAACCCGACATCAGAAGTGGAATGAGAAATTCCGCCCACTTTTGACAAAATCTTCCTCATCATGGATGATCAAACATTTTCCAAAAGTCTTGAGGCGTTCTTTTCTAAGTTATCTGAAAGTTTATCGACCCATGCCAGTACATCACAATCATTCACACATCTGGTGGCATTTGATCCAGATGATCCTAACTCCGACATAGAAGGCTGGTGTCAACTGTCGGATGTTATTATTAAGAGTAAAAATTTAAAAGGTGTAGATTTAATTATGACTTTGACTCATTGTCTTAAGGGACGTGCAGCTACGTTACTAACTAAAATGTGTCCTGATCAGTTTCAATGGGACGAAGTAAAAGAAATTCTTAAATCGCAATTTTCCTGTCCTATGCTTATCCAAGATCATTTTGAGCGAAACTCCAGCCCAAGCTTGTGTCCGCCTTTGACACTTAATTGAAAATATTCCTGACGCAAAATTGTCTGAAAAGGTGATAAATGGATTTGCTGTCTCAATTCTGTCTCAAAGTGATGTTCAAATACGACGAGAGCTAAATGCATCTATTGTAAGCGACAGAACACAGTTATTTCGTGCTTTGCGTGGTATATCTTTGAAAAGAAAATCAGATAACTTGGACTCAAGTGACTCGGATTCAAAACGATCCCGTATGACAGTGGGATTTCAAGGCTTCTGTCTTGTATGTAACAAAAGAGGGCATCGAGCGGTACACTGCCGAGATAAAATCAAATATGTTAATCGTGAATCTAACTCTTCAGATAAACGTTTCAACCAGAAGACCCCAGTAACCTGCTACGTCTGTGGGGAACCAGGTCACGTGGTATCTTCCTGCCAGTCACGAAAAGAAGAAGCGAAGAAGATGTCAACGGCGACTGGCTCCAAGGAAGTCAATCTGTGCTCAAGAATCTGTCGTGGCGATATGGACTGTAGTGGTAAAATAATTAGTTTTATTTTTTCTGAGTTCTGAGTGTAGTCTAGTTAAACAAAGTTATTCTCATTTACTTACGGGTCAAAGAATACATGACACTGTCGACATGACAGGAATAGGTAAAAGTAGTGTCAGTAGCACAGAGCAAATAACTTGTAACGTAAGAATTCAGAGTATTAAAATAAAAGTTACTTTCCATATAGTTCCGGATGATTGTATCAATGACCCTATTTCATTGGGTCGAGATATACTTGAACATAATACTTTTGTAGAAATTTCAGAAAACGGCTTAATATTCAAAAAACATAATGAAGCTAACTTATGTTCTCGGATTAAACGCGTTATGTGTGATGTGTGGTGATCTCTTCTACTGTTGTGGAGACGATCTAGTTTATTAATAATAAAGTTTTATCTGCTTTTGTGGGTAACAACTTATTATGTAGAGATCTCTTCTGCTATAGTGGAAGACGATCTATTCTGTTATTTATGAAATCTTACCGGCTCTTTTTGGGTCTACATAGTATCTCAATGAACTAATTGCAATTTTATTTTTTCTGTGCAGATATATAGCAGTATAACGCTCGAGGGCGAGCGATCGTCAGAATGGCCGTGACGGTGGCCATGTTGCTAAGGTGTTTAAAGAGACGGCGATAATGTAGCGCTAGCGGCACGTGCACCGGAACGTCAACAACTGCGTCATCGGCCGCCCCACCACTGCTCAGCTAGTATAAAACAGGCTGTGGCATTGAGTTGGCACGCATTTCGAGTGGATGCGTCTGGCTGCACGGACCGTTGTCTCCGAGATAACCACTACTGCTCTAAGGAACCAACTTGGTTTCTGTCACTGTCATTCTAGCGATTGGCGTGATTAATTTACATTATTAATTTATTTACTTTGATTAATGATTAAATTAATTAATTATTAATTAATTAACATCTACGTGTTAATTATTATATCAGAATATACTGTTCTATTATAAAATTCCTGTGTTTTAATTCTGTTGTCCGGCCAAAACCCAACATATGCAATATGGCCCCCGCGAAACACAAAACGTTTCTTCTATTTAAACAAATAAAACCTTACTAAACAAAAATGCATAATGTGCATACGTGATTTATTAGATTTCCGTCTATTATTTTTACTCGGATTATAGGCAACGAATAATTTCCGACAAGCCAGTTCGGCGGTTTTCAGAAGCGATCGGATAGCCGAGAGTCATCGCCTGCCGCGGGAGTTTTCGCTATATAATCATGTCGATATTCATGGGTGTGTGCGTTTTCGAAGTATGAAAATTACACATACATGCGATGATATGTCCTGCAGAACGCAACGGCATGAGATGAGTTGCTATTTATAAAATATTTGGCGTTTTTAAGTTATTATATTTTTTTTATTTTTTTATTTACTATTAATTAAAGTCATCTAAAACGTACGAACGTTTTATTAAAATATCTGTGAATGACAAGTAAAGCACTGCATTTCTGCCTATATGGAGCGCACGCCCCTGCTAGCTGCACAGGGCTCACTTCGTAGGGCGTTAAACATTTTTTGATGATGATGATGGGGATAAAAAGTATCCTAAGTTACGACTTATAACTTCAGTTATCTGCCATTGAAAGTCCCGCGAAAATCGGTCCAGCCAGTCTAAGTAAAAACTGTTAATTTGAAGTTACAAACAGTGAAATAGACAGTTCAATTTTATTTATTTGTATAGATTACAGAAGCTAGAAGCGCGGACAGACAGACAGACAGACGGACGGACGGACAAAGTGAAACTATAAGGGCTCCTTGAGTATTACGAAACCCTAACAAAAGAGGTATGAAAAATAGCTTCCAACCTGTTCTCATACCTACCGAATACACCTGTAAAATTTTATAGAAATTGTTCTCGCCGCTGTTTCGGAGGAGTTCTGTGACAAACACTATGACACGAAAATTTTATAATTATTAATTGAGCAATAAATTAAAAACTAAGGATGGGCTTTGAGCCCCAAACAATCCCAAAAGTGGGGCCATTTAAGTGGGGACACTTTTTGCCTCGATATGCCTCGTCTATATTAATGTATTTCAAGGAACAAGTCCACTGTCTGATTATACCGATAAGATAATAAAAACAAGCTGCCACTTGCCACAACAAGCGATGAATACAAAGTGTACAAACCAGTTTTACAATTTACAAAACAAGGACAAAAGGTACCTACACAAAGAACACATAAATTATAAACATTATTGTAAATAGATAAAAACGTACGACAAGCAAAACGTTGCAAATTGCAATGTACCTATCAAGTGTTTTTTACACGTTAAAATTGGATACGTGACGTGATAACGTAACGTAAATGTAGTGTCATAATTGTACAAGGGAGTGCTTAGCATGTTTCAAAACTTTTGATTAGTGATTGATATACCTACATAATATCGTTGCGTCACCGACCACCGGTCACCAGCTGTAAAGTTCGTTTAATTTGGCCATTATTAATTCGTTGGCCTAGCGCCTCGCGTAAAAATAATGAGTTGATAGTCAAAGTCAAAGTCAATTTTTTTATTAAATATAGGTATTTTTATACACTTTCTGAACGTCGGTCTACATGATACCTACCTACCACCATAAAAATAAAAGTAACGTTAATATTGGCGCGTATCCAATTTTTTTTTGTTTTTGTTTGAATGGAAGATGTTTAGAAATGTGTTGAGTCAACGGGTTTTCACCAGCACGATGAGATGACACGATCGTGGTGGGCCTAGGTGCTGCTGGTGTGACGGCCGCGACCACGCTCGCCAAGGCCAGCAAGAGAGTGCTCGGACTGGAGGCCGACGACAGGATCGGCGGTAGAGTCAACACCCAACTGTTCAGCGAAGGTGTTGTTGAAATCGGCGCTGAGTGGTTTGTATTTAATTATTATTAATCCACTAGACTTTTATCTTCACCGTCGACTGCGTGGTTAGTATAGTGCAAAGCATCCCCGCCGCCAATACACTAAGTGTCTATGGGTGGCAACTTGGCAAATCTGGCAACAGCCTATGTTGCACAACTGTGTGTTCATTGTCCAGCCTTCTAAGGCTATATGATCCGGAATGCAGCGGATCCGAGAAAATTCAGAGCACTGAAAATAGATCTCTGCGCTAGTGCAAAAGAGTTAAAAAGTGTCGAGCTGTCTTATATGAAATTGATATTTGACCGACCCCCGACCTTCTGGATTCGATATATGGATAATACGATCCATGTTCTGTAATGCCAGCCTCCATGTTCTTGGGTCTCCGGTACCGCATGTGTATTTACTTAGCCAATTACAATACCGTTATTTCACGCCTCTTATCTGTGACATCTCTCACAGATCCCTATCGTGGCGAACGATGGTATCCTACATCTATCTATATATATAATAGCGCGGCCGCGCTATCGCCAAGTCTCAGTCTTTAACTTTGTCGTGTCCCAATATTTTCATTTGTAAAGCTAGCGGTCTGAATTTTTTCCAAGGAGAAGTCGTTAATGGCACAAGCTAAAGTTTTAAATTTCATAAAAATCGAGTGTTTAGTTTAGGAGAAACCAGCAGGCAAAAAACGCGATTTTAAATATATGTGGATATATGTGGATGGAGGTTGGGAGAATAAGCAAAATTAAATGCATACCCACTTCTAGCAGACTTCTAGCAGACTTTTAAACTTCAAATTTGCTCTCAGGATAGGTTATAGCTACATATAAACAGAAAATATAGAAAAAGTTAAAGTTCTGAAAAAAATATGATTTTAGAATTTTTAATTTTACGAGTTCACAGGAACAAAATGTATGAACACAAATTCACTGATAACTTTGTAATCCTTATTTATATACAAACCTCAAAAATGGAGAAGTGGTAGATTATTTTAGGTTCGAGTAGATGCTTCTGGACGAACGGGCCGACTCGACCGGATAAATAAAATGCCCTCACAGAAAACTGCTCTGGAAACGAGCAAACGGATCGCCTTATGGTAGGTAAGCATAGCCCAAAGGGGGATTTCACACTTAGAGACATGAAGCACCAGCGGAGTTACAAGTACGTTCCCGATCCTTAAAACCATCATTACTACAATTTTTTATCATCAGGCGATCGGTTTACTCGTATATTCCATAATGATATTAAAACGATTACCACCGCTCATGGACATCTGCGTCACCAGAGGAGTTATAAGTGCGTTCACGGTTTTTCAAACCCCAAACCCTCCATGCATTGTGTTTCACTGCACGAGGAGAGTATCGGTGGCCCAAGGGGCAGTTGGTGTTAAACACCGGGAGCGCAGTTGAAGCTCGACTAGTGTTGCGGGTGTCCATGAGAAACCGATGGGAAATAGCACTTGCGTTGTGTTTCACTGCGTATACCTATACATAGACCAGTAGCCCAAAGTGGGTTTTAAAGTTCGGAAACGCACTAGTGTTCTTTGGTGTTGGAGATGTCCAAGAGCGGCTGTAATCTTTTTATTTATTGAAGAAATATAAAAACAAGTGCATTATAGACTTACAACTATAATATTATTATCATGTGAATACTAAAATATACTGAATACAACAAACAATATTTTGTTCACGGCTTCATTCGCGAGAAAAAATACATAAAAACATTATAAATTATACACCCTCCTATACCTTCCTCAAGAATGACTCTACCTATTGGTGAAAACCGCATGGAAATTCGTGGAGTAATTTTTGAGTTTATCGAAAACAGACAAAACCGACGTCTTTGTTTTACAATATGTAGTGATTAAACAAAATAGGCCTAACCTATCTACAACAAGAAATGAGATCCCACAAAAACCATTAAATGAAAAAGGGCCAAGTCTTTTTCACGTAAAGAGTTTTGAGATATTGTAGAAACCAAGTCAAATTTAGGTTAGTCCCTAATTATTAGTTATTCATTAAAATTTTGGGACTGCATGTGGATAATTTTATTTTTATATATTTATTACAGTGACTTGACAATGAGCACTATAAATTTATCTATAATATGGTTACCAGTAACTACTTCCGTCAAAATGTGCTATTAAAATGTAATAAGCACAGATAAAAACAAATACCATACAGATGTTCATATTGTAATATAAAGAAGGTAGAATTGCACATACAAACCCTACATGCCCCCCCCCCCCCTTGCCTTGTATAATAGCCGATAAGAGAACATTTCGATACCCTCTTACTATAACAATAAAAGATACTGAATATTTTGCGTTTTCAGCAAGATGGAGTAAAAGCTATCACTCGACTACGCAAATTATAGCATAGTTATTTAGGTTTAAAAAATATTAAGTATATTTTCTATCACAATATGATATACATTTAATCAGTTATGATAACAAAATCAATTGTACTATAAAAGTAGGTAAGTACTAAAAAAATAATAACTACTCCAAAACTTAAAATGCTACAAAAAAAAGAAATCTCCCAGGTCATCCCCACCAGGCAGAGTACCTAGAAGGCTCAAAGAGTTTCCTCGCTGGATTGCGATACTTATTCTCTGGGCCAGGTAGGTGCCGGCTCTGGGGTCTCGGGTGGCCTCAATGAGTTTTTTGGAGATTTCTCCGAAAAGTTTGTGCGCACCCAGACCCCATGTACCTAAGGTTTCAACCCCAAACGGTTCAAATATGAGATCCCCACTAAGGTTCTCATATTTGCGCCGCTTGAGGTTTTCCGCCTGATTGGCGGCCGCACCTGCAGAACTCGAGGTGCCCTGGACATGGGACGGAGCAAGTGTATCGACGCCAGTAGCGTCCCATACAAGAGCCCGTCCCACTCTCCAAGGGACCAGGGTCATACCGTCTGGTCTCTTGCCATCGTCGCGCGCCAAACCAGAGGGTTCCAGCACAGCTGGCACTCCGGCGGTGACAAGAGCCCGACGGATGAGATCGTTCAGACAGTGATGTCGGGAGATGCGGCCGGCGCTTCGTTGACAGGACAGCCCGTGGTGTCCGAGGCTGTCCACATTTGCACCACAAACACAGCGACGGGGGACGACGTGGGGGGTGCCAAGACGCAGGGAAGTAGCTAACCGGAAAGCTGTTCGATCCAGCAATGTGCCCGTATTGGGTGACGGTAATGCTTGTAGCCAAAGGCCCGACTCCCACTTCTCCGCAGCTAAGAGGCGAGCCTGCTCCACAGGACTGGAGGACGTATTAAGAAGATTATTCCGTACCAGTCTGCAGAGTGGCTCGTCCCAGAGCCTTTGGGAAAAAGTATTGTCAGGCAATTCGCTACAAGCACTAGTTACGCTCCAGGCGTCCTTGGCCTCGTCCAGAAAGGTAACTGTATTGGAGTAGGATGGGTGATGTAGTATTTTGGAGATAAGACTATGGTTCGCGTGGACTGAGGACAAGAAGGCCGGAAGCGATATGTCAGAGGGCTTTCGAACACCCAGGCCACCGAACCTAACTGGAAGCGTTGCCTGAGTCCATGCGCGGTCATCGAAATTTGTATTCAAAATAGTGGAGAGCGTTTGTCTTATGGTATCATCCAACTGTTTGAGAAGTTGAGGGAACTTCCACAGTTGACAACACCGTAAGACATATGTCAATTTAGGTACGAAAATGCAAAAACGGATTAGGGTAAAGGCCATGTGACAGTTAATTTGGAGGAAATAGGTATAGTTATTATATATTAACTAATGTTACCGGACCATAATTACGAATATATTACCACATCATTCATTATAATTCATTAGTTTAATTTAGTTCAGTAGTTTAGACGCTACATTGGAACAAACATACATACATTTGACTTCGCTGTAGTCAGGTAAAAAGGAATTACGACTGAGTTTTAAATTAATGTTTTTTTTATTTGACAGTTATTTAAACTTTATAGTAATTTAATAAACACAAATAATGACTGCGATTTTCAGTTGTTATAGTAAAATAATATGTAGTGTATACATAAATCAATGTAGAATTTTGATCGTCATACCGTCATACCCTACCATACGTCATATTATAGATAAATTTATAGTGCTCATTAACGAGTCACTATAATAAATATAAAAATTAAAATTATCCACATTCAGTCAGAAAACTATAATGAATAACTAATAATTAGGAACTAACCTAAATAAGACTTGGTTTCTACGATATCTCAAAACTTTTTACGTGAAAAAGAATTGGCTTTTTTCATATAATGGTTTTTGTGGGATATGAAAGTATCAACGCACAGGCCAAACAAAGCCTTAAGAGGCAGAGCTAGAGAGAGATCGACACTCGACTCTATTGTAATTCTATTGTATTAGCGCAGAGTTCTATTATCAGTGCTCCGAATTAGCAATAAGGAGCATATAGTTCCAGCCTTAGTTATTACATTTGATTATCACTTAATTATTAATTACATTACAGTTCGAACGTTTCGACGTACTAGGTAGATAGTAGATACGTTTAAACTTTGAGTTACAACAATTGTTATAAAGTTGAAATATTATACCCCGGGTCTATCTGTGACCGCGCATGGAATCGCAAAAATATCCAAGGCAGGAGTTTCTTTTCCTCAAAAATATTAGATTTGTCTCGGGTAAAAACCGAAATTCCGTATTTTTTGGCTTAATATATGTATAAACAGTTGTCCCATAATGGTTGAAAAAAATCTGGCCATCCCATTCCTGACCATTCCAGGTTCATGAAGTACATAAAAGAGAAGTATCCGAACCTTTCGACCGATGAGAAGTTCATCACTGAATTCCTGGAGATGAACAACTGTATCATGAGCGGGTATTTAGCCCTGAGCGACTGGGACGACAGCACTTCCCACAGCGCGTCCTCGCCGCTGGACGGCCACCAGCATCTCAGCTGGCACACGCACGGATACCACACGCTGTTTCAGATACTTCTAGTAAGTTCTCAATGCGCTCCTTTTTTTTACTCAAAACTTACATTTTGAAACCAGGAGAGCAGTCTGAGATCAATGATCTTCTCAATGTCGGAGATATTCGTTTCATTCTAGATATACTTATTTGTTTTTTGAGCCTCATTATTATTTTGCTTAAAGGTCTTCCGAAAACCAAAAGATTCCGTTATTTTAGAATCACTATGGAATTAAAGACCGGGAAGAACGCACTCTCTTTTGGTGTTGCGGACGTTTATAGGTTTTTATTTTAATTGCTCGAAAAATCGCAAACTTGTGTCTTTCCCTCTTAAATTCGATTAACGATAGTACCAGAACCGAAAATTATAAGGCAAGTACGTTAGATTTAATAAACATCTGGAGTTATAAGCTTTAAATCCAGATGTTTTGAAGTGTGCAATGCTATGATACATTTATTTTAATGTTATGTCTAAATTATAGAACACATACAATAATGGTCCCGGTTTGCCCACACTGGATATCAAGTTAAACAAAGATGTGACGCAGATTAAATGGCCTCAGGAGTCAACAGGAGACGTGGAGGTGGTGTGCAGAGACGGAGAGAGGTTCCGGCCGACTATGTCATCGTCACCGTCTCTCTGGGAGTGCTCAAAGAGAGGTAGGGTTTACATCATACTCCGTTCAGGGGCTATACTAGTGTTGCCCAAAATCGGTCTTGGTCTTGCAGTCTTGGTCTTGTTCTTGCATTTTTGCTCGCTTGCTTTGTCCAAGACTGACACTGCAAGATTTGAGCAAGAACAAGACTGAGCCTGCGAGACTCTTACGTCTTGCAGTTAGCACTAAGTGTTGTTTCTCTAGTGGGACTCTATAGTCTATGACACACGAAAAAAAAAGTATTTTTTTTGGAAAATTGGACTTATGCGCATTACGAACAATACGGATATTTTCATTCGCTATAAACATACATAGCGAATGAAAATATCCGTTATTAGAAAAAAGAGTGCATCCCTAGTTTTGACCATCGGCACTTTGATAGTGCGCGGCACCATGTTGTCGGCATCATCAAAGGTCGGGTACTGACCTCTCAAAGAAATTTTGTAGCTATTAGGAAGTACAAGGGCGCGTCTATTAAATCCAAACGTAAACAAAGAGAACAATAGCACACATAACTACTAATTAAAATGCAACTCAATACTTATTGAAAATATAAGAAATACAAGTACAATGAACCATAGACGCATAATAATAATAATAATAATAATAATAATAATATTTATTTGTTTCTCCCAAAATTACAATGTAGTAATTTGTGGGAGACTTGGAGCCCAAACTAAGCCTAGGCCTGTATATTGGTGCCCCAGGCCCCCCCTCACAGACTATTTTAACTTATTTAAACAATGTACATATTTTTATTTAACTTAAAATCTATTTTACTTTTTAACTTAAAATTAAATGCTGTATTATAATATTTTATTTCTACGTAACTTATTATATTCGTCGCGGAAAAAGATTTTCAGTATCTTGATAACTAAGGGTAACTAGCCAGCGAGTAACTTTTTGTTTGCACTTTGTTTTGTTTTCGTGGTAAATTGATAAAATTTCATTTACCTTATTATACATGAAACTACCGAGGAAACAGAAAAATCTTTGGGCAAAAGTAGTCTTAAATATAATATAATCTTCGTTAGGGCATATCTTTAATCTACGGCGAAGATTATGTTTTAATTCTCTATCATAGTCTAAGGAAGTGTGTTTTTTAATGATGCAAGCTAAAATGAACAATTGGCGTACGCTTAAAACTCCGCATTTGGCATACAAGTCAGCTGTGGGATAGAGGTTTGGTAACTTCCAGCCAACTTTTAGAAGACACCTCTGCGATCTTTCCAGCCGCAACATTCTAGTTTTAGGGGTGCCTCCCCATATGAGAATACAATACGAGAGGAGTGATTGTACTAGAGCAAAGTAAGTTTTCTTAATGAAATTTGTATCGCAGATGTGCCTCAGTCTGTAAAATAGGAAGGTGAGTTTACGTATTCTTTTCATAGTTATGACAATATGGTGATCAAATGACATTCTGCTATCGATTAGAATTCCCAAATATTTAACACACCCGGTCTGAGCCAAAGGGATACATGCACAGTTGTTAGATGTGAGGTCAAGACATGAATGCGCTTTTAATTTTAGGTGGGGCGTGGGTTGCGATGCTCCTGTTAGAGAAAAACTGATGTAGCTGGTTTTGTCAATATTAAGGGTGAGGTAATTGTTGGTCAACCATTTAGAAACTTTGTCAAGACCTAGCTGAGCGGAATGAAAAGTTTCTTCCCAGGAATTGGATTGGAAGACAAGGGCTGTGTCGTCGGCATACGTGAATATTTTCCCATAGGGTAATTCTAACTCGCACAAACTGTTTATATATATAAGGAACAGCGTAAATAATAATATGATATTAAAGACGAGGCATGTTGAGGAAAAAGTGTCAAAATGGCCCCACTTTTGAGTTTATTGCCGCCATTTTGACATTTGATGTATGGTGAAAACAAGATGGCTGATATTTGAAGTATGGTGAAAACCAAGATGGCGTAACTTTTTATAATGTATGAAGTTTTGTTCTGTCAAATGTACGTCATAGGCTCATAGCCTATCTTAAGTTTTGAAATCATTGAAATGAACCAATAATTTAGTTGAATTTAATATTTTTGCTTACGTTGAGCTTAAACTGGATCTACACACAGATTAACAAAAGTCGAATAGATATATACACCTACATAGTTAGCTTTCGATTTAAGAACAAGTTAGATATGTCAGTGTTCAGACTAAGCAAAGTTAGTAAATCCTTTAAAGGCCAATGTATACGCTTATGCAATATAATCCCAGAAAAGGTTCAAAACTTTCCCATTAATAAGTTTAAAAAAGTAGTTAAAGAACGTTTGTGTGCCAAAGCGTATTATAAAATTAATGACTTTATTCAAGACGGCACACCTTGGGAATAAGGTGGCTCCTTATCTTATCTTATTATTTGTTACATAGACATAAGTAAACATTGTAATAATTTTGATGTTAAAAGAATAATTTTCCATCTTTTTGGTAAAAGATGGCCCCAGACGAGTTTCTTGCCGGCTCTTCTCGCTGGGTTAGTTCTCGAACCGGTGGTAGGCATTACGTAGTATCGACGTTCAAAAAGAGTATTTAAAAATACCAATTTTGAATAAAAAATTTTTGATTTGGATTTTGATTTTGATTTAATTGCACTACTACAAGCATACCGTGTGTGACTTGTAGTAGTGCAATGTGTTCACGATTGTGTGGAAATGTGAATTGTGTTTAAAATCAAATGCTTTATTGTAACTTAATTACAGACACTCAGATATTTTTCTACCAAACCTTCCTAAAGAAAAAGTGGACATAATAAACACGATATCTTTTGGAGTTCTGGGCAAAATTATTCTGGATTTAGAAACTCCTTGGTGGACCAGTTCTCCGTTTACCTCCTTCATTTTTATATGGAGAACAGAGGACAAGAAGGAAATCAGCGGGAGGACCTGTGGACCACAAAGATATTCGGGTGCAGCGTGCCATTTGGATCAAAAAATGCTTTCACTATATGGACAAGTGGAGATGTCGCAAAAATGGTAGGTTATTCTTCGAAATATTTCTGTTACAACTACATTACGGTTTACGTTTAACGCCTCCGTGGTCCGGTGGTTTAGAGCTTGGCTCTCGACTCGAAGGTAGTTGGTTCGCTTCCCGCGTTGGAACAACATAGTAAAATGTTGCTTTCAAGTTTGGTTACGATTGTCGGACAAGAAAGATGATCCATGTGTCGGATGGGCATGTAATAAGTTGGTCCTTCGCCTGATCACTCGCCGGTCTTGTCGGCGACAGTGCTCTTGTGTACTGCTCACATACTTGGCTCTATAAAAATAACTCCTTCGTAGTTAGACTGGTTTCAACGAAACCACCCACTACCACCGAAATCGGCGTGAGAGATATATTTTTGGTTTACGTTTTAAAAACCATCTTAAATTATTACTGGTTTCAAGATTTTATAATCGTTTTTTTATAATTGCTTAGGTGGAAACATTCCCAAAGGATGTTGTGAAGAATAAGATCATGGAACTTCTGAGACGGTTCATGGGGAAGAAATTTTTCGATACCGGAACCGAAAAGAACATTAATGTAAGCGATTTTTTTCGATTTTCCTTTCATACAAAGATGGTTAAGTAGTAGGTCTAGAACATCTCCTGCTGGCTTAGTATGGCGATCATATAAAGATCGAAGCTACAGAGCAACTGTATAAAGCATAAAAATAAAAACATTTTTTGACAGATCTAAGTGGTATTCGAATCCATATACCAGGGGGAGTTATACATACGACAATTTACTGACGCCCCAAAACCCGAACGCGAGGACAATCTTAGGGGAACCATTGCTGGATACTTCTGGGCGGCCGAGGGTGCTGTTCGCCGGGGAGGCCACCAACCAAACCCATTTATCGACCGTGCACGGAGCCAGTGAGACCGGTTATAGAGAAGGCATGAGAATAATCAATGCTCTTTAGGAAAAGATAAAGGTGATAATTTCCAATAAAAGTCATATATATTTTTATTTACTTTTATATACTTATTACTATTCACATTTACATTAGTAGAAAACATCCTTATCTTGGAGGCCATAGCATGCAAGAGGACAAGTCCGAATATGCTCACATTCTTCTTTTTATAGTTTAATTTTTTAATAACAAATATATAAAAAACATAACTACATCCTTACAAAAGGTAAATCTATTTTTTTTGTGTTTACAGTAAGAGCGATAGCGCAGGACGTATTTTAATCGTATAGAGGACGCGCATGTGACGCGCTTTTAACGAGATATGAATGAATTTCTTTAAAAACCTACATAATTAGTTTACTTTCATCAATTACAAAAAGATGTAGTGGCAGGGCCGACTTTAACTTCATACATTAAAAAATTACGCCTTCTTAGTTTTCACCACGCTTCAAATATCAGCCATCTTGTTTTTACCATACTTCAAATGTCAAAATGGCCCCAAAAATCTCAAAATGGGGACATTTAACCATAGACAATTTTTTCCTCAACATGAGGCATGCCTATAATATATACGTCTATGAAAAATACACAAAAAAGTATGAAATAAGTCTTATTTTCTAAGTAATTCCCCTTTCTAACTATTTCTCTTCTCAATCTTCTTAATTTGGAAGTCGATACCAGCCATACCATACAATATTTTATAGAGCTCACGTTCAAATTTGCTGGTACCAACTTCAAAATTAAGAAGATTGAGAAGAGAAATTGTTAAAATTTTAGCCGAATTTAAAAGAGGAATTATTTAGAACATAAGATTTATTTCATACTTTTTTGTGTATTTTTACTTTGGAAGTCGGTTTAATTTTTTGTTTAAAAATTATATTTTTTCCCTTTTAGTGATATTTGTTAAATTATAATTAATACATTTTAAGAACGTTTAAAATAAACGATCTAATTGAATACGCGCCAAGCTTCCATTAGGTGTTGTAAATAAGATGATGATGAAGATTACTGTAAGTCACATAATGGCATATGCTTGCAGTTCTTTATACAATGTGAAATTTCCAAACGCGTATCTTTAAAGACTGATAAGTTCTGTTCAGTTTTCGGTACCCACAAGGATCAAAGTTGAAAGCTTAGATGAATTAATTTTGATGAATTCAATTATAATAGACGAGTACCTAGGTAAATCTAGAGCTCTGGCATTGCACGGAGCACTAGAAGATTTAAAAAAAAAAAGAATCACAAAAATATTTTACCGGGGTTTGAACCCCCCACATTCCGAATTTCCGAACATCGCAAAAATTAACCAAACTGTCAATCGGACTGACATTATAGAGTCGAAATTATTGATAAATTGTTGCACGACAAAATAAAAAATATATATAACTTAAAAATGCGCAGTTTCGCAGCGCAGGGATAAAACCTAGCTAGACCGATTTTTTTCCTCCAAAACTCCCTGCATACCTACTAAATTTCATGTTAAATACTTGCAGCCGTTGCCGAGATTACGATATACAAAAAGTTCGTTTAAAGTATAAGATATCATGATTGAAGATTTTGTGTTTTGCCCTTCACTATTAGGAGGACTATATTTGTACTGTAAAATATTTTTATACAGTTTTACTTTACTAAAATAAAGTGCAATTACGTCGACAATAGAACGATAAAATGTTAAATTAAGTAATACCATGCTTTGTTTTTGTATGATTTTTAATAAGAAAATAAATAAGTTTTAATAATAAAGGGTATTTTCTTTTTACCGCTTGAGGTAAGTGGTATTAAAAAACTATTTTGGTTCATGTTCGAAATATGTATTATGTACAATCGAACAAGAAGTGACAATAGGTCAACGGTGCCGATGAATCGTCCGCCAGCGCGCGTCCGTCCGTACTCACGTGTAAATACGGACATGCGATCACTTTCTTTGTGTTTAAATATTTTGAGGCTACCAAATGCAAAGCAAAATATTCAGAAAGTGGTCGAGCAAGAACTTTGGCGATATTGTATATATCAGGTTATGTATCAATGTTCTCCCTTCTCTATCTCTATCTTCCCCGTTTTCCTCTCTCTCGATCTTGCTATCAGGTAACAGCCTCAGAGCCTCTCGGTGTCCTGTTTCACTAGCACCATGGACAGTTCCATAATGTGTAGGGTTTGTAGCCTCTCCAGCGAACATTACTTTGGGTTTCCCGGCAGAATCCATCAAGGGTTCGCCGAGGATATTTCTGGCGTTCGGATGTTGAGGAAACCCTACATTATCGAAGGTGTAGCTTCCTCTTGTATAAGGGTTTGAATACCATGTTGACCTGCAAATTAAGAATGTATAAGACTAGTTCTTTAAGGTCCTCAAAAAAACAAACCCACTTTTTTTTAAAATATGACTATTACCCTGTATTATCTCTTGTTTACGTACCGTATCATTCCAGTTGGTTCCGGTATCGTGAAGTTGGCTCCCATGAATTGTCTGAGAACTCCAACAGATTTATTTCTAACAACGTCTTCTGGAATTGTTTCCATCTAAAAATAAATGTATTTCAAGATGAATACCTACATAACATCTAAATGGGAAAAAATTTCACGGCATTCGATGTTTATAAAAACGCACCAGTTTTGCATTGTCGCCGCTCATCCATAATGTTAAAGCATGGTCCGACCCCATAGAAGTACTGGCCTCGAATATTTTTGTTGTCCAGTAATCCTCCCTACTGACTTTCTTTTTGTCTTCGCCCTTCCATAGGAAAAACATAGAATCATACGGAATTGCTTTCCACCACGGGGCATCAAAGTTTAATATAATTTTATCAAGGAGTCCCATTGACATGACTTTAATCGACTCGATTTTCTCCTGCGACAATGCTGGTTGAAAGAGTTCCGAGTATCTGAAATGTTTAATATTATTTTTTTATCCCTTCTGAAGTTAATTTTGAAATTTGACTACAACCGAAAGTAATGTAAACCCTACCTCTCTTTGAGCACACCCAGAGAGACGGTGACGATGACGTTGTCGGCCGTGAACCTGTCTCCGTCTCTGCACACCACCTCCACGTCTCCTGTTGACTCCTGAGGCCATTTTATCTGCGTCACCTCTTTGTTCACCTTGATATCCAGTGTGGGCAAACCGGGACCATTATTGTATTTGTTCTGTAATTTAAAAATATAATTGCATAATTGAATGGATGAAATCTAAGCGAACAAAAATATTATTAGCCTGGACTTACTAATAAGATCTCAAAGAATGTCTTATATCCAAGTTTATGCCAACTAAAGTGCAAACTTCCGTCAAGGTCTTTGTATAACGACTGAGTTGAGAGGTCATTCCAGTCGCTAGAGGCCTGGAGGCCGCTCAAGGAAAGATTCAAAACCTCCAAAACCCCATTTACATAGTCTTGATCCTTCAGAAGATATGGATGATTCTTCTCCAAGTATTCCATTAGTCTAGAAATATAAAAAAAAGCATTACATAAATCCCATTCACAAATCAATAAAAGTAAACAAATGGTCTGCCGTCTGAGCATGACCTGATCAAATTAACTCGTCAGATAAAACTTGAAGGTGAAATGGTTATTAAGATTAAATTTGGCACGCTGAGACCGTTTATTTTCCGATGCGAACTTATAGTCCTTTACCGCAATAATGTTTAGATGTAGGTAAGTATAACTGAGGTGTCTGATAAGGTATCTCTCATAAATTCGCACCATGTTACCATGTAGCGCTATATACAGAATGTCCCAGATAGAATGGATAATCCTGGAGCGCTTAATAGTACGGCTATCAGGCGCTCAAATAAAAATACACAAAAATAAATATTCGAAGTGGTGCCAAAAATAGAAGTTTTTTTAAAAAAAATGTTTTTATTGACCTTACTGTACTTTTCATGTACACCACTGCTGCAAATTAATGAAATTTGTTGCATTTTTGGTGTTATCTTATTCCTCATAGACCATACTATTAGAAATACAGTAAAAAGTATGAATATCTATTATACTTTTTTGGAAAAACAAATATCAACTTAAATTTTTAGCATGAAATTTGATAAATAAATAATTTTGACAAAGTTTGGGAGCCTTTCGTGAAAAAAAATAGTATGAAGACTCCAGTTATATTGGCGACCAAATAGGCTAACTAGATATTGTCACCAGTAAACAGTATATTTTTCTTATTACTATCTCATAAACTTATTAAGTAGGTACTAGGTACGTACTTCGCAGTAATATGTTCTCCGAGTGGTTTGGGATCGCCGACTGGGTTCTCACTAACACCGTTACTATACTCTATCAATTCATTGAATAGCTCCCGGTCAACGAATGATCCATCTGACATGATAACTTGACTTTCTACTTTCTGATCCAATGTCGTCACATTGTTCTGAACTGCTGCTTCATATACCCTACTGTTCACTGTGCCATGGATCCTGAAATACATAGTGTTGTTTGTGGTAGGTATTTCCTTATCCAGTTTTTCAAGGACATGTATTAGATCTAAAGTTACAAACCACTCAGCGCCGACCTCGACCACTTCGTCTCCAAACGGCACGGTTTTGACTCTCCCGCCGATCCTGTTGTCGGCCTCCAGCCCTAGCACTCTCCTGCCAGCCTTGGCTAGCGTGGACGCGGCAGTCACTCCGGAGGATCCTAGACCCACAACGATGGTGTCATACTTCTCGGTAGGTCTGGAATACATTTTTGAGAGTGTTTAAAAAGTCACTTTTAAATAGATATGGGATATGACATCAGTTTGCACTGTCAAGCTTTTTCTTTAGGGCAAATTATATTCAAAACACGTCACTTACTTGTTTGTAGCACATCCTACCCATACTGCAAATGTCACCACGAAAAGTACTGATCTCTTCATCTTGTAAAACAGTAATCAAACAACAGAGTAGGTATCCCAGCCATATATATATATATATTTCTCCCAAAGGGCAATAATAATAATAAATAATAAAACACTTTATTGCTCACAAATTACAAAATAATAGACTTAGCCATAAAAACGGTTAGACAGAGCGTGGGAAAAGGCGGTCTTATCGCTTGAAGCGATCTCTTCCAGACAACCTTAGTGTAAACGGAAAACTTAAATGTAAGTGGTATAATTAAGATAACTAAACATAAAATATAAGAAATTAATTACAAATACATACATCTACATACTGTACATAAACATAATAGATACAAAACCATGATACTATAATATACATAGATACATACATAGTATTTATGTGTATAATAAATTAATAAATTTAATATATAGAATACATAAATATAGTCACAATCTAGTCGTTTTATAGAAGATGTTTGTGCAATTTAGATTTAAAAATTGCAATTGAATTGGAGTGTCGTATGTCAGATGGCAGTGAGTTCCAAAGGATTGAGACCTTTACGGTAAAGGAGTTATAGTAGTAGCCAGATCGAGCAAGAGGTATCTCCAAAGTATTGTCTATATCAGAGCGAAGAGAAAGGCTGTGACTAGCACCAAGGAATTTGAAGCGTTCCTTGAGATATACCGGTGCACGAGGATCATACAGAGTTTTGTATGAGAGAGTCAAAATATGCTCCTCGCGACGCAGTCTGATGGGCAGTCACTTAAGTTGACGTCTGAACTCGGTTACATGATCAAACTTGCGCAAACCGTAAATGAATCTTACGCAGAGGTTTGGATACGTTGGAGTTTATTGATCAATTCATCATTGAGATCTATGAGGTAGACGTCCGCGTAGTCAAGGATCGGCAAGAGTAGCGACTGCGCAAGTTCAGTCTTTGTTTTTTCAGGTAGCAAATTTTTTAGTTTTCTGAGTGACCCAGATGCTGCGTAAACCTTTCGACTAATCTCAGATATGTGAGGTGCCCAAGACAAGGAAGAATCAAAGCAAACACCTAGATTTTTAACGACACTAGTTAAATTTAAGGGTACATTATTTAAAAAAATTGAGGAACTGTAAGTTGTTTGAGCTTATCCATCTGCTTAACGCCACCAATGATAATTGCCTGAGATTTGTTCGGATTAATTGTCAGCCCATGAGATAAACTCCAAATGTAAATTTTAGAGAGATTATGATTTATTTTGCAGATTAGTGCATCTATTTCTTTAATATCGGCTTGAGAGTAGATTTGGAGGTCATCCGCGTATAAATGGTAATGACACGTAAGCAAGGGAGTTATAAAGTTAATAAATATTGTAAAAAGGAGAGGGGAAAGTACACCGCCTTGTGGCAATCCGGCAACCACATCACATAACCCAGAGGACCTACCATCTACGCGGATGCATTGCTGTCGACCGACGAGATAACTGCTAAACCACGTGATCACTTTGTCAGAGCCGAGCACATTTCGAAGCATAGCCAATAAAATATCGCTGTCAACCGTACAAAAAGCGTTGCTAAAGTCCTGGAGAACCATCGCAGTCACAAGTCGGTTGGACATCCCTAGACGAATGTTATCTGAAACATTGACTAGAACAGTAGTGGTACTATGTCCTGGACAGAACCCAGACTGATATATATTTAAAAAATGTATAGAATTAATAAATGAATTGAGCTGGTTTGAAACAAGTCGTTCGAGAACTTTGGAAAGGTAAGGGAGAATGGAGATGGGTCTAAAATGGGAGGGTAGTGTAGGATCATTAGTTTTTGGAATAGGGACAACTACTGCAGTACGCCAACAACTCGGAAATGAACCAGTACTGAGCGAATAGTTAAAAATGTGGCAGAGTATTGGCACGAGGATATCTGAACCAATTTCAATCATTCTACGGCTTATACCATCGGCACCCTCTGCATTGGATTTAACAGCGTTCATGCTAGTTTGAACTTCTCGCTCAGTTAAAGACTTAAAAGAGAAAATAGATTGCCCAGAATTTTTGTTGGTACTTTAAGCGTGCACAGTAATAACACACAGGACTTCTTGCACTATTTCCACTTAATTTTAATTTAGAATTATGTAATTATATAGAATTTTTAATTTTATATTCTGACATCCATCTTATATAATTACATAATTCTATGACATTACAAATCAATAAGTTATTCATTTATCAATCTAATGTGTTATAATTTTATACTAATATTAATTTGTGATATACAGTAGAAAATAGAATAAGTTGGTATAAAAATTTAAATTACGTTGCACAAAATTTAAAAAATTTCATGATGCTGACAACCCTTTGCACAATGTTTACAATTTTTTTTTAAATTTTAATCTACCTACACCTGATGATGACTTTGTCGAAACCGGTCGTGTAATATATTAAAATTAATGTAAAATACTTATTAAAGTGGAAATAGTGCAAGAAGTCCTGTGTGTTATTACTGTGAATCATGAATTTCCACCAAGAACCTACAGTACAATCAATAACATAATAGTGCAGTAGCTTGTTTTAGGTTACTAGCTATGGGGGGAACGGTAGTGAAGTGATGGTTAAGTGAGTCAAGATTAACCTTGATTTGTGGAGCAGAACTAGATTTACCGATTCCTATAGTGTTTTCAAAAATGACCAAACCTTGCCAGGATGACCATTTGTAACTGATCGATGTATATGGAAGCGTTGTGCGTCTCGGCACATCCTACTACAGCTATTGCGCAATTCCTTATACCGATGACAACTTTCGTTGATTTACAATGTTTAAAATTTAAAATTTACAATGACAATTAACACAAATGATTGTGTTTGTATTTAACCTTTGCAGCATTTCGCTTTTCATCATGACTTAAATGTCACTCGTAAGCCATGGAGCGGGGAGGTGTTTAAGGCGAACAGGTCGAAGCGGAGCATGCATGTCAAACAGGTGGATTATAATATTATTGAAGTTCTCCAGCTTCGAGTCTATTGTAGTAGCATTAAGCACCGTGTTCCAGTTAGAACTGATGAGGTCACAGATGAGGGATTCACAAACTTTTGTCTATCTATACAGTCTAAGCTACGTCTTAAGATTGTTCGGGGCTTAGGCTTAGGACATCTGATCTTATAAGACAGGAAGACAAGGTCGTGATAAGAAAGGGCTTCAGCAGAAAACTGACCGTGGGTGGCGACATGATCAAGCGAAGATACCATACCAAGATCCAATAGTGACGGTAGACAGTGAGGTGCATGATGAGTTGCAGCTGAAGGCAGTATATTAAGGTTTGTACTCTCAACGATAGAAAGCAATATTTTAGAACGAGAGTCCCCTTTAAGGAGACAGGTATTAAAGTCACCCAAAAGTGTGATCAAATACCGGAACCAGTGATTCGAGCATCGTTTCAAAAGAACTAAAGTAGTCGATATGTAGGTTAGGGCTGTAAAATACTCCCAACAGAACCTTTGTGTGACCTAGGAGAACCTCCAGAAATAAATGTTCAGATGATTCGGAGTATTGAGATGGAGAGGCATTGACGACACTGTAGGGGATATGGCTTTTAAGGTATATAGCTACTCCACCTCCACCCTTGCCCATTCTGTCATTACGTATTATACGAAATCCAGGTAGGGAGTAGGAATAAGAAGAAAGGCAAGGTTTCAAAAAGGATTCAGATACAAGAATAGCATGTAGATGTGGTATGTCAGAGAATGTACTTAATAAATCCGGATAGTGCGCAGGAATGCTTTGCGCATTTATATGCACTACATTGAAGTTTTTGGAGAACATAGAAAAGGTGGAATTCAGATGTGAGTCTAAGGATGGGGGCAAACTCTGGAAAGTACCATCTGACGATAACGACTCGTATTCTGAGCTATTATTATTATTATTTATATTTATTATATTATTATTAGACGGGAAACTATCATCATTAGTTGATTGTAACATTAAGCAATATAAATAAATACAATATATACATATATATACAGGGTGACCTGAAATTCGATACATTCCTTTGAAAGACAGAAAGTAGACCTCATTTACAGTAATATTTTTCATGGCATCCCCTATCCGAAAGTTGATATTTAATTTCCTAAGAGAGGAGATTACTGGTTTAATGGAAGATGTGCCAATAGCAACTCGTCGTAATATGATTTTCCAGCATGATGGTTGCCCGGCCCACTTCCGCCTCAGCGTACGCCAGTGGCTAGACCAAACTTACCCACATCAAGAAATACCCACAGAAGAAATCAAAACTAGTCTTACTACCAGAATAATCAAAACAGAGGTACGGAGAAGACTACGGGCCTGTATCAGAAACAGAGGTTCACATTTTGAACAAGACCTAAAGTAGAATATTTATTATTAAATTAAATAAACATTGATATTTTTTAAACACAATAAACGTAATTAAATTCAAGTTTTTCCTTTTATTTTAACCTTATCGCAAATAAATCAATTTAGACATTATTTCATTTTACTTCTAATATGTTTACTACAACGTCATATTTTTATGTAGACATTTGCACCTATTTGGAAAGCTAATGAGATAAGGAAGTTATTTAGAATATTTGTACGCATTGTATCATACATTTTTTTAAGATAATCACCTGTTTTTAAGAAAAATGTGCATTTTTCTTAAAATAAAATTCTGTTTCATGTCTCATAATGAAAAATTCTCGCTTAGTTTGTCCCTATTTATTCCTTAAAAATAATATTTGACTCATTGACGGTTAAAATACATAAAAAAATCACTAAAAAGACAAACACTTTTAAAAATACGTCATGTCAAAGTAAAAAAGTCGAAAATAAAGAAAAAATTTTTGAAATTTCAATAACTTTGTAAATATCAACTTTCGGATAGGGGATGCCATGAAAAATATTACTGTAAATGAGGTCTACTTTCTGTCTTTCAAAGGAATGTATCGAATTTCAGGTCACCCTGTATATATATATATATATAGGTATATATATATATATAGGTATATATAATATCTTGGAGGAAAAATAAACTATTTTGTTTCTCTGTAAATACGAGTTTATTATAAGTCGATATCAAAAACATTATAATAATAATAATAATAATAATAATCATTTATTTCTCACCTTCATAAAGTAGAAGAACACTAATTAAAACAGTTATACAGTAAGAGTTTAGGTGGGTTGATGCCTGAACTAGGAGTTCCTGTGTCTCAGACTATCAACCCTCCACCCCATACAGTGGACACAATGTTTCTAAATTAATACATTTCACAAAGATTTACGTAACATAATATTCAACAATTACACGTAAGATGTAAGATGACTAATGAAATATAAAAAATATTAAAAAATATGAGGGTAAGTACAAATTAGTTTGTAGACATTTGCAGGGACAGTTGTTTATCGAGATTTTGCTTGTGGTCCAAGTTATAAGCTGCTCGCATCAGCTCATAATATAATAATTTGAAGTAGATGTTTTATACATATATTAAGTAGTGTTGTGTTATGTAAACATGTATTTACTTTTTGTTAAAACTAAAGTGAAAGTATACAGTGTTGCTAGATTAGTGATGTAAGATTTATTAGTGTAAGTGTTAGAATGGTTTTTATTCAAAATTGCCTACGTTAATTTAGATAAGATATTTTCAGTTTGTAAATAATTAAGTGACAGAAGAGATTGTTTTATTGACAATTTAAGGCGAGATTTATTCAATTTCACGATTTCATTGTGATCGTTGAAATATCTGTATAGATAGGGGCCCATATAAATTAATTGACGTCTTGCAAACATTGTGTTAATTGAAGTAGTCGGAGTCCTAATGCGTCTTTTATGTAGGGGTAATTGTATGAGGTCTACATATTTATGGTGTCGGACCACTGCGTTCTGCATAAATAATTGCCGCACAGTCAGAAGTTGGGTCTCACGATAGAGTAATTCTGTAGAATATTTCCTGGGCTTATGGGTCATAACCTTAATAATTGCTCGTTGGGCTCGTTCTAGCTCCAAGAGGTGACTGGCAGCGGCTCCACCCCATACGGTAACACAATATGTCAAAAGCGATTGGCAAAGGGCAATATAGACGTTTTTTATAAGAGAGAAATCAGCAGCATCCCGAAGATTTCTGAATATAGGTAAAAGCTTACGTAATCGCTTGCCCAATGCCATAATATGTGGACGCCAATTTAGGTGTTTGTCTATTATAATGCCTAGGTATTTATGACTGTCTGTTTGCAATACGGTAGCACAGTCACAGTCACGTTCCGAAATACAGATGGAGGAGTGGGCTTTAATTTTGAAATTGGTTGGTGGATTCGAAGCAGCAGTAATCCTAAAGCAAATATATTTTGTTTTAGGTATATTAATAGTTAGTAAGTTTTGATCTAGCCATTTTGTTACTATTCTGAAACCTTCCTCTGCATATATTTCAACATCCGGCCATGATGATCCTTTAAATATTAAGACGGTATCATCCGCAAATGCGAGGATATTTCCACTGGCCATATTAAGATTACACAATTCGTTCACGTAAACTAAGAAAAGAGTAGGCCCGAGGGTGCTTCCCTGAGGTATTCCATAGGTTATTTTGGCATCGGAACTATAGACATTCTCCACTCTTACAATTTAACTTCTCAATGATAGATAGTCTCGGAGCCATTCTAGCGGTAACCCACGTATACCCATCTTCTCCAGCTTTGCCAGGAGTAGCGGTATCGAAACTGTGTCGAACGCTTTTTTGAGGTCCAAAAATATTGCTACACATCTTTGGCCTCTATCAAGAGATTGTGTAACTATTTCTGAGAACTTTGAGACTGCATCCTCTGTACATTTGCCCGATCGAAAGCCAAATTGAGAGCTTGCTAACAGATTTTTACTATCTAAGAATTTTATAACTCTTGTATTAAATGATTTTTCTATAATTTTACTGATAGTATTAAGTAATGATATCGGCCTATAATTCGACACAGAATCGGTATCGCCACCCTTGTACACTGGAATTACGACAGCTTTTTTAAATACATCAGGAAATGAACCATTAATAAAGCTCAGGTTGCAGAGGTGGGAGATCAGGCTGGATAGTATGTTATGTGAATTCCTCAGGACTGTCGTAGATATATTGTCTATTCCAGGAGCACTATTACTTTTAAGATTAAGAATTATTTTATCTATTTCCCTGAAATCTGTGGGGGTTAATGACATAGAATTAACGTTCAGTGGGGATCCCTTATTTAGTAGATCTGATTCATTTGTTCTAGTTTTTGTTAAGATATCAGAAGCTAGTTTTTCACCAATAGATGTGAAATAATTGTTAACAAGGTCAAGTGATTCAGTGTGAGATGGTGCTAGTTTCAGCAGGGAGGAAGCAGCTGTTCGTGTATTTTTTAAATTGCATAATTCTTTTACAGTTTCCCAGGTACCTTTTAAATTTTTAGTATTTATGTTAAATTTGTCTCTATAATAGTTTATTTTTAAGTTTTTTACAGTCAGATTACATATATTACGGTAGTTTAAATATTGTTGTTTTAAATTTTCGTTGTCTGAATACTTTTTGGATATTTTATGCATCTTGTCTCTAATTTTAAGGCACTTAATGATACCTGGAGTAATCCAGGGCTTTAGGGGTCTTTTTCTTTTAGTGAAGGTAGTTGTGGAAGTATGTCGTATAACGAGATCTTGAATAGTTTCAGTTAGCATTTTTGCTGCAATATTTGGGTCATCCAGTGCTAGAAACGGATTCCAATCTTTTTCAGCAATAGCATTTTTCAGCGCTTCATAGTCTATTTTGGTTCTAGTAGCGGAATTTAAGGTTGCAATTGTTATTTTATCAGGGTGTGAAATGCTCAGTACGATTGGAAAGTGATCAGTGATCAGTGATGATTGAGCATCTAGAACTAGTTTACACATGAAGTGGTCAAGGCAAGTGCGTCCGTGAGTCGGGTATTCAATGGCTTTGTATAATCCGTGGGAGCCTATAATCTCTAAATAATCCCTGCCATTACTATTTGTAGTGTCAAAGTGTCAATATTAATGTCACCAGTAAGTATTACATTTTGTGTTTTGGTGGAGGCTAAAAATTTGTCCAGTGAATCTAGGAATACGTTTAAACGCTTAAAGCCATAGGGGCGGTATATTCCAATTAAAGTCGTATTACTTATACTCGCCATTAAACAGTTTGCTTCGTCTAGTTCCACTTCTCGTACTGAGGCATTTATGTTATTACGAAAGTACATGATAATACCATCATTTTGATTAAAACTACGTTGGGTGTAAGACATAGCGTATCCATCGATTACAGGGGGGACTGAATCCTTGTTACACCAGCATTCTGATAGGACGATAATATCAATATCTATATCTAACCTAGTAAGAAATATAAGGAAGTTGTCTAAATTTTTATTAACGCTTCTGACATTAAAAGAGATGATGTTTAATTTAAGTTTGTCGATTTTAAAATTTTCAATTTCGTGTTTAAGATTCTTAGGATTGTTGATTAATTTACATTGAATTTTAGAGGAGTTGTCTATATCGTTTTGCAGTTGAATATTATCCATTATATTTAAATTTAAATGAAGTAAGATAGTCAGCATGTAAATTAGGCATTTCAGGCATGGTGTACTGAATAATTCTAAAAGACTGTGTCTGAACCTCTTTTTGGAATTTATGTGTATGTCTGAACTTGTACAAGTATATGAAGGTAGGCAAGATGTAACAATGGTAATAGATAACGATTTGTACACTAATGCAATAAAATCTACTTAATACTATACAATATTTAACACTTTGAACACCGTTTATGGCAATTCTCACAAAAGTTTTGATTATAACAAACATAGATGTCGGATATATAGTTACACACTCTATCAGTCATTTGTTTTGTAATTGCTGTAGCTGGGTCTCGCTTTTTACTAAAACATAAGGATCACCTTGCTTCTTACGTAGATATACAAGACCATTTGATGTCCAACAATACGCATAATTCATGTTTTTGCGAAACTCTCTCGCGAGGAAGTATAGCCGAGATGCAGTCGGGGTTAGATGTTCCGAGAGATATATTTCCACCTTTGATCCTTCGAAACCCATGTGCGATGAATTTAATTGTTTCGTTTTAAGCTTGAGGGAGTTCAGTTTGTGATTCTTAGCTGCCATTAAAATTCTATCCTTCTCAAGGGTGGAGAAAAATTCGGCCACTATGACCGTATTAATTCGGTCTGATTTTGATGGCATTCGATACACATCGCGCAGTGTAGTGCTATTAACCCCTAGGGAGATCGAAAGCTTTTTAACTGCGTCAAACAGACTTTCCTTTGTTTCACCAGTTTGTTTTGGCACATTCCTAATTTGTATGCATGTCTTGCGTGAAATCCTTTCCAAGGTGTCACATTTATATTCAATATTAGCAATTTGCTCAGTAAATTGCTTACGCTGGTAAATTCTGGATTGTGGATTGTAGGTCATCTAGTTTCGTGTTCACGAATTCGATAGATTTTTCAAAATCAAGATTCGTTTTCAGAGTAGTATCATTCTGAGCTTTAATTTCAGCGACATGTTGTTCAATTATATCTAGACGGGCATTTTGTTGCTGTTGTATAGCAGTCATCATGTCCCGCAATTCTTCTCGAATAATTGCTCGGAAGTCTGTACTTTCGATTAGCGTACATTCGCCAGAAATTCGACGCCGTTTGTTGTCTCTTTGAGTGACATGGCCAAACTCCGTTAAATACATGGACGTAGAAGTCGATGCCAAATTATTAATGTCAGACTCTGACAGGCTTAATGATTTGTTCAAAGGTGGAGAGCGTTCCAGTGGCATTGTGTTACGTTTACGAAAACGCTACCGCTTGTGGTTTACAGCAAACAAGGTAAGTGACGTATACGCACGTTAATGTGACGTTTACTGTGAACCGACCGCAGCAGCTCGCAGAATTATAGTGGGCTCCTGTCGCTGTCCTTTTCGTACACGCGTTTATACACCTCCTGAACTTTATGCGCGCCTAGTACTTCACTGAATTTGTTTAGTAAATATTTTAATTAAATTTGTTTAAAAATTTAAAAAAAACTTGCACAAATTACACGTCTAATCACGTCCACAGCCCGGGGGGAGAGGTTTAAAAGGTACTTTTAAACAAACTAAAAACTACATTAAAATAACATATTATCATACCTGTAAATACGAGAAACGACAATTATGTTTATTGTTATTCCTCCAGTATGGTATTAAATTAAAATCTTTTGTACATCTTCGCATACGAACGGAGGGGGACTTGAGTCGGGTTTTTGGTGTGTCATTTGGTCATGTACTTTAGACATGCTATCATGCAATAAAAAGATTGCATATTATACTTTAATATAGATCAAATAAAGATCAAAATGTAAGATCCTGATAGAATTTTCAAATTTTAATATTTATATATTGTTATGTATAATCTTAGGAATTTATGTTAGTGTAAAAATAAAGCTGCAACAAAAATAGATCTGCTGCAACAAAAATAGATCTGCAGCTACTATGTACCAGTCCACACGGCACAATATTATTTTATCTTATTATTAATTTACTTTCATGTCCCACATGTATTTTTATATATTGTTTCAATTGGTGTAATTTTTTATAATATTTTTAATCCTAACCTTAATATTCTTAGTAATTAATTGTTTCATTATCTTTACTATGTCTAATAACTACATATTTAATAATATACAACAATACAATTTGCATGATATTATAAAATGTTTAACTTAAAAAATATTAAAATTGGTTTCATAAGTCCCGGGTCTCTTGGTTCTAGACACGATGAATTCTTAGTGGCTATGAATGTTCATGATTGTGATTTAGTAGCTATAAATGAAACTTGGTTACGTCCAGGCGAAGATGGCCGCGCGCCTCGGGTCCCTGGCTATCGCCTATCGCCTCACATACCTAGACATGTGAGTGTGCGAGCTCGCGGGGGCGGTGTAGGATTTTATTCAAAAAATCATTTAAAAACACAAATACTCCCACTCCCAGTAACTATTAGCGTGGAGAAAATGTGGCTGTCTGTTAAGGCCAACGGTAGGATTATTTGTGTTGGTACGGCATATCGCCCTCCCTGGTTGTCGATTCAGGTGTTTCTGGACGCCCTAACAGACACAATTACTGCCCTGGCTAGTTACGACAACATACATTTAATAGGTGACGTTAATATTAACTTTTTAAAAATCAATGGCGCGTATAGAATATTGGACGATTTCCTGACTGTGCATCAATTGCGACAATTTACAAAACAGGCTACTCATTTCACGTCGGATACGGAAACCCTACTTGACTTGGTCTGTACAATGCAGATCAAATTTGTGTTGATTATATTCCTGACCTTAGTAGTCATGCATTTATATCCTTTGCTATAAACATCCGAAAAGAAAAGTTTACACCCAAAATAATTCAGTACAGACCTATAAAGGAAATAGATGCACATGACCTGGAATTCACAATTGGTTCTGTAGATTGGAATTTTATACAGCAACATGCAAACGTTAACGAAATGATGCGTGATTTTAATAACAGTGTCTTTTGGGTATTTGATGTACTAGCACCTGTTAGAACTATAAGTATAAAACAAAAACAATACCCATGGATTACTTATAATATTAAATTAATGATGCGACAAAGGGACGAGGCATATAGGCGGGCACGCAAAAGTAATAATAACTCACATTTAACATTTTATAAAAACCGTAAGCGAGAAGTGGCTCTGGCTCTCTCACGGGAGAAATCTGTTTATTTTCAAACATATATAAACTCTAATATCAAACAGCCGCGACTAATGTGGAATCATCTAAAGGATAATATTAATTTAAACAATGCAAAATCAAAACTCTCTCTTCCACCTCAATTAAGTAACCCATCTATGATTAATAAACATTTTCTGGACGTACCAGGCAGTAATTCTGTGCCTTTATCTACACTTACTTTCTTTGTCATTAATAGATTTAACTCCTCTTCTTTCACGTTCACATCCGTTCGTACCAATGACATTGATAAAATATTAAATTCACTTAAGTCTAACGCTATGGGTGCTGATTGCATAACGCTGGATATGATATTGGCCATCTGTCGTTATCCAATATGTCTAAATAGCCTAATCAAATTAGTCAATCAGTCTATAGAATCTTGTATTTTTCCTGATGCATGGCGCCTTGCATTAGTAAAACCTATACCTAAAAATAACGATGTTAGCGAACTCAAGGAGCTAAGACCTATAAGTATACTTCCTTGTGTATCAAAGGTACTAGAGAAGGTTGTTTCTAATCAGATGACTCTATACCTTGACGCCAATCATATATTACCTGAGGTTCAGTCGGGTTTTAGAAAAAGACATAGCACCACAACAGCTCTCATGGATGTTGTAGATAATATGGATGTTGTAAATAATGTTCTCACAGCGCAGGATGCAGGCGAAGGTACGATACTTGTGTTACTCGATTTTTCGCGCGCTTTTGATACGATTAACATTTCCTTGCTACTAGCTAAAATGCAATATTACGGTTTCGACCAGAATGCTATAAATTGGTTTGCAAGTTATTTTAATAACCGTACTCAAATAGTCGAGTTACATAATGATTTAGACGGTACTTCGTCACGTTCAACTCCACATGAAGTGATTAGGGGAGTGCCTCAGGGGTCGGTTATTGGACCACAGGCATTTGCGTTGTACTGTGCCGACATTGTACGAGTTATAAAACACTGCAAGTTCCATATTTACGCAGACAATATACAGCTGTACATATCCTTCAAGCCAAGTGAAGTCCACGAGGCTGTGATTAAATTGAACTGATCCTGACCTTGCTAGTATCTCGGAGTGGTCTTCAGCTAATGCCCTTGTTCTGAATCCGGTGAAAACTAAATACATGATATTAGGTTCGAAACTTCAAACCCATAAAATAAAAATAGCGCAGCCATTAATATATGTAGATGGAGAATTAATCGAAAGAGTAGAAGAGTCTCGTAATTTAGGTGTATTAATGGATGAAGGTTTGAAGTTCGAGAAGCACGTAACTAAAACTGTCAGCAATTGTTTCTACCGGTTAAAAGTACTGTATAAAATTAGAACTTTTTTGCCGGCCAATTTGAGTGTTATTCTGTGTGACTCACTTATCTTATCCAAATTAAATTACGCGGATACAGTCATCGGGCCATGTTTACTATCCAGGTCAAAAAAACGAATTCAAAAGGTTCAAAACTCTTGCGCCAGATTTTGTTATAACGTCCCTCCTCGTGCTCATGTAACAACTTACATTAACGAAACCCGTTGGCTTAAGATGGATTATAGAAGGCACATTTTGCCACGTTACTGTTTGGGGTTATAAAATTTAAAACAGGAGATAAGCAGCTGGCTATCACTACAAGAGGTTCTTCCTATCTTCTAGTCACTCAGTTGCACCACACTTCCGCGTTTAGGGGTAGTTTCCGGTATTTGTCCAGCAAGGTCTGGAACAATCTACCGCCACCATTTCGTGCTCTGCAAACAACGCAAGGGTTTAGGTTAAAATACAAAGCCTATTTACTGCAGCAACAAGCTTCTTCTAGCTATATATTAACTGCCCTTTAAATATGCACGCATGTATATTGTAATGTAATAATATTCTATTTATTTATTTTTAATAATAGTTATATTTTATTAATGTAACCCTATTTTTATCTAATTAATCTATAATTTATAATAAATACAATATAATGTGTAGGATTACTATTACATAATATATAATTTACTCACTGATAGTGTTGTCAGCCGAAGCCTTAGCGGTATATTTCCTTATCAACAAGGTCAAGGTCATGTTTTCGTCGCTGCACAAGAGTGTAAACAACACACGAACTGCTGACTGCGTCCATATAAGTACTACATAGGCACTAATTACTACTACAGACCTTATTACTTGTATTTAGTTTATAATAACTCACGTCTGTGTAATTTCACGTAATTAATTATACATTATATTAATATAGCATGTAAGTTGTAGGATACTCCGATAAAATCGTAGTCGGGTGCTGTGGCTGTAGCACTGAACGCGTCACCGCGCCGACTGAACCTGCGATCACGGCGCAGCGGTGTCCAGTTGTGGTCCAATATCCCGTATCGCGAGATAAAGCTGCACCAGCGGTGTCTGACCGTAATTGTTGTGTTGTTTTGATGTTTTAAATAGTAGAATCTTTAATGTTTTAGTGTTATATATATATATACATGTGTTAGCAACAAACTGCTGAATATGATGCCACCAGCCCTGGGACCCCTCGCCTCCCTTCCTCAAACAACAAGGATCGAACCATATATTATTCGGCAGACAGACGTGCGCTAGCTAACACCGATCCTTGATTGCAAATCGACTTTGTATTTAATTTTGTCTTTGTATTTGTTTGTGTTTGTTTGTTTGTGTAATAGTTTTTCAATACATGTAAATCATACTTTGGCTTCTGATTTTCATTTAAATAGTTATCAGATTAGTTTTCTTACATCAGAAGCGTGGGATTGAACGCCAAAAAGGCCGCACATTCCCGCCATCTTTTTTTTTTTTTCTTGGTCATGTCTAGTAAAAATCGTAAGAAATCGCGAGAGCGCACGTCTTCGCCAGTTTCAGTCCCTAATATAGGTAGACTGGAAGCGACGATGGAAGCGATTCTGAACCGCCCCGCAACCCTGGAGCAGCGCGCTGGCACTCCCGCTAGTGTGGCATCAGCTCCGATCGGTGCCCACAGTGCAGACCTGGACGGTGGAGCCACTCCGCCTCCTCCTGTGCCGGCTGGACCAGGCAGCAGCACCCTGAGTGTCGCTGGCAACACGGAAACTGGTACGGCACCGTCGCAAGCGGTGTCAGCGGACGTCACGGAGCGTCTCATCGACGCGTTGAGGACCATAAATCCGGTGAGATCAAACCATTATTATGTGTCCGATTTTGATCCCAGTATTCATGACGTCGATGCGTGGTGTCACGAAGTGGATATTGCTCGCTCGCAAAATCAATGGGATGATAAAGAGTGCCTTGCTCGTGTGGGGTTATCGCTAAAAGGTGAGGCACGCTCATGATTGCGCGAGTGGACCAGTAACGATCGTAACTGGTCTAATTTTAAATTTAGACTTAGATCACTTTGTCCTCGCCGCATTGACATTGCAAATATACTTTTTGATGTAATGTGCAAAGATTCTGATAAGTACTCCACATATGCAGAATACGCGCGAAAGTCTTAGCTACGGCAACGCATTGTAAAAGGATTAAGTACCGATTTATTGTGTGATGTAATCGTACGCGGCATAAAAGATCCTCAAATACGACAGGCCGCTACAAACGCGAAATTGACACCCGTAACAATTGTGGAGTTCTTATCAAGCTATTCGAAACCGTGTCGTATGAGTGCGAGTGTACTTAACAACAGTAACATAGGCGCGTACTGACCGTCAAGACTCAAGTCTATGTCTTATCCTCTAACACAGAGGTCTCCAAACTACGGCCCGAGGGCCACATCCGGCCCGCGGGCAGATTTTGTCCGGCCAGCGGAGAGCTAGCATACATGAAAACTCCTTTTAGAGAACATATTTTTTATAGCAAATTAAATTTAGTTTACTGAAGTATTCTAATTTTATGTTGAATAATTATTAATATGACATCTACATTGATATGGTCATGGGCTAACTACTCATTACATTGTTGTAGGCTTATTGTTATTGTTTTTGTGATAAGTTAGTTAAAGAAACACAGAATTGTAATGAGTAAAGACATGTATAATATGCAGAAAATTTAACTTCAGTATATAATAACTAACAAATTATTGAAATGAATCCAACTAACATTTTATACATTTTGAATAAAAACGTAACTTATAACAAGCATAATGACATATGAAATACTAATGAGATTTATGTAATTGAGATTTTCCACTGACAATAGTTTGTAGTTGTGGACTAATTTTACTTGTACCAATTATTAAAAGAGATTTAAGATGCTCATCAGATAATTTAGATCTGTAAACATTTTTTGTGTACTTCATTTTGGAGAAGGTCTTCTCACACAAATAAGTAGTACCAAAAACAGAAAACAGCCCACGAGCAAATTTATGCAAATTATCAAATTGTGTCATTGGAAGACCCTTATAAAATTCCAACAAAGATGAGTTTTGATATTTGTTCTTAATTATATCACTGCACTGTAGATCAATCATTTCCATTTGAAGTTCCGGGGCTAGGGTTTCAATGTCAGTATCAGAAGGATTCTGAAAAATCTTAATTTGATTCGCAATAGCATCAAAGTCCGAGAAACGAGTATCAAAATTTATTTTCAAAGCACTCAAAGTTTCGATTGCAATATCGATAGGAAACTCAGTCTCAGTGGTGTGGCTGAATATTTCACATGTTTTAAAATGTGAAAAACATTTAATTCGTAGTTGTGATTGAAACAGTATCAATTTCTTCCGGAATGATTTGATATTAGTGTATAAATCAGGAAGAACTATGAAGAATAGACAGAGTTCAGACAGAGAATTGACAGAGTTCAAGTTCACATGTTTTGTCAAATCAACATAGAATGCTAACTTCCACAGCCATGCATTATTTTGTAATTCAGTAAGAGGGCGATGCTTTTCATTCAAAAAAAATTCGATCACTGCTCGAAGTTCAAAAAAGCGCTGAAGGACTTTCCCACGACTAAGCCAACGTACGGCAGTATGATAAGGTAAGTCATTTTCTCCAATCTCTTCAATAAATTGTCGGAATTGTCGGTGATTCAGCCCAAAAGATCTGATAAAATTAACAGTTGATATGACTGGTTTCAGAACTTCAGACATATCCAAACATTTTCCGCACAAAGACTGTTAATGAATGATACAATGTAAGACTAATGGTTTTGAACCACCGTCATTTTCTACAGCCTTTGACACAAGAGCGACCACTCCTTTATCTTTCCCACTCATGTTTTTGCCTCCATCAGTTGTAATACATTTCATGTTTTTCCATCGAAGGTTCTTTTGATTAATGGTCATTTCAACTCCTTTAAAAATATCTGTACCAGTAGTTGTGTCATGAATACTATACATATCAAGAAGTTCTTCATGCACTTCATAGCTTTTATCTACTCCTCGAATATATATCAACACCTGAGCAGTATCTGACACATCCGTTGACTCATCCAAGGCCAAAGAAAACCACTCAACATGTCCATTTTTGTCGAACAGTTGAGAGGATATATTTTCAGCGATGTTTTCTACCCTTCGAGCCACAGTGTTTGCTGACATACTGACAGTTTTTAATAAATTTACCTTTTCAGGGCACATTTCTTCGGCTACTGCAATTATGCATTCTTTGATAATTTCTCCATCGGTGAATGGTTTTCCACGTTTTGCAATATCAAGAGCCACACGAAAGCTGGCACGAGTTGCAGCCTCTTGTACAGTTTTGAGTTTTGTAAATGAAGATTGCTGCGATTTCAATCCGCGCTTCATAGCTTCGATGTTTCTGTCCGCAAACTTCCTGTATACATTGAGTAATTTTGAAAATGTTTTGTTTCATAATGACGTTTAATGTTATATTCCTTGAGAACGGCTATGCTTTCATTGCAAATCAAACATAGCGCCTTGTTACTGGACTCAATTACGAAATACTGAATGTTCCACTGATCTTTGAATTTTCTGCATTCACTATCAATTTTTCGCTTCTTTTCCATACTACTAAATCACACACAAAAGCAACAATTCAAATCAAAATACTGTTACAAAGATGTCTTAAACTTAAACACGCACAAACACGTTTTAAGAAGGTACGCACTATTTTATTTCACAACAGTGTCATAGGAACTGCCTTGTCGTTGCGCCACTAGCCTTCTTAAATATTCCAATTACTGCCATCTAGAAGTGAGTGGAAGATACCAGAACTTTCTCGAACCAACGAGATTATTCTGTAGGTGCTATTAGCGCCATCTGTTAGCGATAGAAGGTACTACCTATTTCCGCTTGTGTCCACCAGATGTCGTGTCACGTTACTCCTCATGGCTCGTACTCTACGACTAATCTAGAAATTACAGATAATGACAGGACAATTAATAATATGCAGTGTTGCCGTTTTGCGGACTTTAGTCCGATTTGCAGCCTTTTTTAAACGTTGCGTACTTTTTCGGACTTTTTTTTTTCTACAGTGGACTATTTCACTTTTTACCACCGGCAACAATCATAATATGGTTGTGGCCCTCGGAACTTACTGGAGTAATCAGTATGGCCCTAAGGCTGGAAAGTTTGGAGACCCCTGCTCTAACAGACATAAGCGTCCAGCCCAAAATACAGGTACACGTGTATGTTGTTATAATTAAAAACAATCGGGACATAAAATGAAACACTGTCCCAAACGAGTTAAAATTAAGGATGACACGAGTAAAGGCAAATCGATTATTAACCCGGAGCCTACGAATAAGTTTTCAGCAAAACTCGTGTGCTCATTTTGTAAGAATATAGGCCATAGCATTGACAAATGCTTTGCCAAGGAACGATCGGAAACGAGAAATAAATCAAAAGTAAACTTTTGCCGCGAAACAGCATGTTATCAAAACAAAACCGACATTGTAACAGCCATAATAAATGGTATTCCCACTGACGTGTTGATCGATAGCGGGTCCAGTATTTTACTAATTTCAAGTGACCTTGTTAAGCGTTTCTCTTGTCGAACGAACTCAAGTGTCCAGATATTACGCGGTTTAGGCGGAATAGAAATGCGATCCGATTGTTTCGTAACTTTGCCCATAGAGTTTAGCGACGTTACTCTAGAGGTAGATCTTTATGTTGTACCACACGATTATCTCAGTGCGCCGGTCATAATTGGTACGGATGTTTTGAATAGGGAAGGCATCGTTTATATCCGTACGAGCGACTCTCAGCGAATAGTCAGAAACAATTCTACTGTAAACAATGTAATAAATTGTAGGCCGAATACTCAGCTCACTTCAATAAACACTCCATTGTTCGGCGACAAAAAAGAGCGCTTATCTGCTGTGTTAAATAAGTACTCAGATTACTTCCTCAGTGGAACAACCGGTACTACAGTAAACACTGGTGAGATGCATATTCGACTTACTAGTGACGAGCCGGTTAATTATAGACCGTACAAATTATTACATGACGAAAAACTCGTGT
The DNA here is from genome assembly GCA_037179445.1 of Phengaris alcon alcon. Lineage (NCBI taxonomy): Eukaryota > Metazoa > Arthropoda > Insecta > Lepidoptera > Lycaenidae > Phengaris > Phengaris alcon. The sequence continues at coordinate 420,923 of JAYRCH010000138.1, read as the reverse complement.
ACGCGATATTGTCACTGATTTAAAGGAAAAGGGTATTATTCGGGAATCCGAATCTGCATATTCAAGCCCAATTTTGCTTGTAAATAAGAACGATGGATCGGACAGGATGGTCGTGGACTATCGAGCTCTTAACAACATTACTATAAAAGACCGCTACCCTCTCCCTTTAATCGAGTACCATATAGATAGACTGGGAAAATGTAAATATTTTACTGCTGGACATGTTAACTGGCTTTCATCAAATTAAAATAAATGAAGACTCAGTGCATTTCACAGGGTTCGTAACACCAGAGGGACATTATAAGTATCTTAAAATGCCATTTGGGTTTTCCAATGCCCCAGTCATATATCAAAGAATCATATCTGATACCTTGAGACCATTCATTGATGCAGGCCAAGTATTAGTATACATAGACGACGTTTTGCTATTAAGCAATACCATAGAGGATGGTTTGTCTTTGCTTGATTTTGTTATGGAAACTTTAACAAAAGCGGGGTTTTCTATAAATTTACGAAAATGTTAATTGCTTACTACTGAAGTAGATTATCTAGGAAGAACGATTTGTAATGGTCAGGTCCGGCCGAGTGTGCGAAAAATAGAGGCACTAGCAAATTCACCTGTGCCTAACACAGTAAAACAAGTCAGGCAATTCCTCGGCCTGGCCGGCTATTTTAGGAGGTATGTCCGAGGATTCGCTACAAAAGTGGCACCTATAGCTTCTTTAACTCGTAAAGATGTAAAGTTTCAATGGGGAGATGAGCAGGAACGAGCGAGGCAGGAAATAATTTCCACCTTGACTAGTGAACCTGCGTTATTAATATTTGATCCGTCCCTATCCACTGAGGTACATACAGACGCAAGTTCACTAGGCTATGGTGCAGTCCTAATGCAAATTGGTAAAAATGGACGTCGACATGCGGTAGCGTACTATAGCAAAGTGACAGTAGGTGCGGAACCTAAGTACCACTCCTATGAACTGGAGACCCTTGCTGTAGTTAAGGCCCTGCAACATTTCCGTCATTACCTTATTGGGAATCATTTTATAGTCGTAACCGACTGTAATGCTTTAAAGATGACCCAACGCAAAAAGGACCTCCTTCGTAGGGTGGCACGATGGTGGATGTACCTACAAGATTACGATTTTACTCTCGAGTACCGAAAAGGTCAGTTTATGCCGCATGTCGACTATCTCAGCCGTAACCCGGTCAATCTTTGTACTATACAGAAACCACTTAACTGGGCTCAAGTTGCCAAGGCTGCGGACGACGAGACAATCTCGTTACTCGAAAAACTTGATCAGGGCGAATTAGATAGTTCGCGATATGTTAAGAAAAACAATTTGTTGTATTACAAGTACAGTCCGACGGGCGAACAGACACGGTTACTGTGTTATGTTCCAAAGGGATATAGACTTAGCTTGTTGCGAGTATTTCACGACGAACATGAGCATATCCATAGTGAAAAAGTAATAGACCTAATCTTAAAACATTTTTGGTTTCCTAATATGCGCCAATTTGTCAGGAAATACATCGCTAATTTTATTGTATGTCTAACACACAAGAAGGTGCCTCGGGCTCCACTACAACCGATAGTGTCATGGACGAAACCCGATCGTCCTTTTGATACAGTACATGTTGATGTCCTTGGCCCATTGACAGAATCAAATGGTTACAAGTACATACTTTTAGTTGTTGACGCTTTCACAAAATATAGTTTTTTATTGCTATGTATAAACAAGAAAGTGCTGAGCTTAAACGATTGTTTACCAATGTGGTGTCTATTTTTGGGACACCTCGACTAATTGTATGTGATTGAAGTAGAATGTTCGACAGTACCGACTTTGGTGAATGGGTAAAAAATTTTGGTATACAGATACATTTCATTACGCCCGAAGCCCATCAAGAAAACGGCCAAGTAGAAAGGTATTCTCGAACAGTTCTAAATATGGTTCGGATAGAGGTTTATTATAGACACGAATCTTGGTCCAATGTTCTCTGGAAACTTCAACTGATCCTGAATACAAATAAGCAGAAAACGACGCAATGCTCACCTCTCAATCTTCTTATTGGTTCTGATACCACCACACCAGCTATAAATGCTCTCATTCGCGATATAACTGTTGACGGCAGCACGCCGAACCGTGAGTCCTTGCGCGAAATGCGACGGTAAAGGACTGAAGATCTTTTGGCTCAAAATCAGACGCGGCAAGACGCACGTGTCAACAAGGACCGAAAAGCGCCAAAATCATTTGCTATAAACGATTGGGCTTTTATCAAAAAATCGACACAAACAACTAACAAACTAGACAGTGGCATACGGGGTTCATATCGTGTCATCACAGTTTTACCCAATAGTCGCTATGAATAACGGCTTGTGGCAGGGTCGTATGGCACGACCACCCAGGCAGCCGCCGAGAACATGTTGCCATGGAATGGCGAATGGACTCCCGAGACCTGTGCAGTTCTTTTTGAATGTAAGGCATATACTAAGCTCTAGTAAGAATACTCCTATCTTCAATTAAGATTCTTACAAGTATTATGTGTATGAATTTATAATCTAAAAGATATTACTATTTGAAACGCTTTCATAATTTCCAAGCGTGCATACTTATACTTATATACTATTCCACAACAAAGTGAACTGACCATTTGTGCACCTTATTGCCATGAGATAAAGTTTACGAATCGACAGTGTGGTGTTTACCTGTCTGTACGAGTATAAGTGTAGCTAAATACAACTTTTACCAAACGTATCGCCGCACCCAGTAATCCGCTATAAGAGATGACCACCGCCTACGCAGACGGAGTTACGAATTTCGAGATCAAGTTATACTGGGCCGCGGTGGCCTGTCGGAATGGGCCAGTACTGATAGCGAAGGTCGCGGGTTCAAATCCCGTTCGCGTCAAAAAAAAAATTTTTGCGAGTTTTTCATCTTTGTAAAGTTATACTGGGGTTCCACACAAAACAAAACATCTTTGTGAATTATAAAGGAGTTCGTGTTTGATAACTGAACTAAAAACCTATTAAGATATAATATAAACCTATAAAGAGTATATTAGCAAGTAAGGCCTTAATGGCATTGTCTTTCATAGTATTATCGTGTAAGGCCTAGATTGGCATCGATGTGTACTGACACATTACAGTATTCGCGTGTAAAGCCCTGTGTGGTAACGGAAAGCTGTCTACATATTTTATCGTGTAAGGCCTAGATTGGCATCGGTAAGCTAGTGTTCGCGTGTAAGGCCTCAATGGCAACGGGATTTATGTGTTATGCTCGTTTACCGTGTAAGGCCTTATAAGGCATCGGTTTTGTGTTTTAGTTGACGAGTAAGGCCTTGATGGCATCGAACGTTTCATGTATCTACCAGGGAGTTGATGTACACAAAATGTTTTGTTTAAAAGTATCACGTGGAAATGAATAAAAGCGCATTTTAATTTTTTTTTAAATCCTTAAATCCTCGATAAAGTTAGCTGGAGGTATTGCCATTGTATTTACCTATTACCTGTCGCTCCGCAGGTGACAAGACCGATGACCAACCTGAACAAGAGACAACTTCAGCCGGAGCCAGGACAACATACCAAGAGAGCATCGAGGACGCTGCTCCGTCAGGAGAGGCCGTGTTAGCAACAAAGAGCTGAATATGATGCCACCAGCCCTGGGACTCCTCGCCTCCCTTCCTCAAACAACAAGGATCGAACCATATATTATTCGGCAGACAGACGTGCGCTAGCTAACACCGATCCTTGATTGCAAATCGACTTTGTATTTAATTTTGTCTTTGTATTTGTTTGTGATTGTTTGTTTGTGTAATAGTTTTTCAATACATGTAAATCATACTTTGGCTTCTGATTTTCATTTAAATAGTTATCAGATTAGTTTTCTTACACTACTACTCCCTGCTCCTGCTTCTGCTAAAAAGAAGAGCAAGGGGAAGGGACCTAAACCGGCAGAGAGGTCCAATCTTGGTTCACCGAAATAGGTACCTGCTGCAACGGCAGGTGCCTCGAATGGGCCACAGCGGAATGGACCGAAGTCGTCCGCTGTAAGACCCCCAAGAAGAAGGCCCCATCAAAGTCTCCGGCGGTTGCGCCCGTTAAGAAGCCTAAGGTGGTGATGCCTTGCTCCACGGCCGTCCTGGTTAAATTGCGGCCGGAGGCCACAATAAACGGAGCTACTTACGGCTCTATCTTACAGAAGGCGGAGTCCAAAATTAAGCTGGTGGAGTTGGGAATCGGGCCGCTCCGAATCCGCCAGTCGGCAACCGGAGCAAGACTGATAGAGATACCTGGCTCCCCCAGTCATGATAAGGCGGACACCTTGGCAGCTCGTCTTGCCCAGGTTCTGGCAGAGGAGGCGGAAATCTCCAGACCCGTGAAAAGTGCTGATTTCAAGCTCACGGGTCTCTCTGACTCAACGACTGTGGAAGGAGTAAAATCTGCGGTCGCCAGGGAGTCTGGCTACCTCCCCGCCCAGGTTTGGATGGGTGAGATACAGCGAGGTCGCATTGGGGCGGGATTTGCCCGCATGATCTGCCCAGTGACGGCCACCAAAAAGCTTGTTGCTCTGAGCAGCATTGCGTTTGGGTTAGGTTAGATTAGGTAGGGTTAGGTCCCCCCCGACAGTTGCCCGCCTTGTCGTGGCGGTGAGGCTCAGTAACCGTGGATGAGGACCCACGGTGAAGCGAAGAGGCTACCAGGAGGGGCGCTCCCGGCGGACTGGAGGAGTCAGTCTGCTGCGGACGCACCTGGAGGAGGGACCGCAGAAGAAGAGGAGTGCCGGTATTACGATGCGCCGTACTTCTAATTCTATCTTCTGCGGCCGTGGAGGGATCGCAGGGGGAGAGGGTGGTGGTGTTGTGCCGCAATCCCTACCCCCCTGCGAGCATGCGGGGCCGTTCCGCAGGAAACGGCATCGGTGGGACCGCAGAGGAGGAGGCAAGTTGGTATTACGGTGCGCCGCTTGCCCTATCCTCTGCGGCCGAGGTGTGGTCGGCCTCCTCCAGTACTGTAGCAGACTCGAGGGCGCAGACAGTACTGGTGGAGGCGGGGGAGGAAGGCGCACCTTACCATCTGGTGCTCCTGCCGCCGGCGGGGTCGCGGATGTGTGTATCGTTCCGGTGGCCCCGTCACAAGGCGGCGTGGAGGAAGGTGGGGAGGGGTTTTAGTGGGTAAACCGTGGGTCCCATTAGCCTATACGGGAGTACCACATCACCACTCGGGTGCCCCCTGCGCCCGGGTGGTATGCGTAATGCATTTCCCCCTCCGGAAACAAAACACACAGGTAGGGTTAGGTCACGTGGCGAGATCCCCCCGTGGGAGGAGCTAAGGCGGTTCCAAAGGCTGGGGGAGGAGTGGTTGCTGAGGAGGTGGGGTGAGGTCCTGGCACAGTCGCCATATGGCCAACATACGGCCGCGGCACTGCATCCAGTTCTTGCGGCGTGGATGCGCCGCAAGTGAAAACCCCTCACCTTCCGTCTTACACAGGTGCTCACCGGCCATGGATGCTTCGGTGCGTACCTGTGTAAGGTCTCCAGGAGGGAGCCAACGCTAGTCTGCCGTGAATGTGGCGCTGCGGAGGACACGGCTCAGCACACCCTAGAGGTGTGCGACCGATGGGCCGTGCAGCGCCACGATCTCGTGGCAGTGCTTGGGCGGGACCTCTCGCTCTCGAGTGTGGTGCGCTGCATGCTTGAGAGCGATGAGGCCTGGCAGGCGGCGGTCTCTTTCTGCGAATCTGTCATTTCGCAGAAAGAGGCCGCGGAACGGGACAGAGAGATCGATTCGTCCTCTGTTCCGCTCCGCCGGCTTAGGACGGGAGTGCGGAGGCGTCGTTATGCGAACCTCCAAACTTCCGTCTAACGGGGCTCCGGGAGAGGATGGGAACCTCCCCGGCTTAGCTAGTCCCGGCGCCGAGGGGGACGCTTCAGATTGTCGGAGCGGCCCCTAATTATGGTGGAAGTCCGGTCCCTATAGAGGTCGCGGGGGGTGTCCTGTGCTAGACAGATCCGGGACACTCCCCTTATAGCGGCTGATGGCAATCCGCAGGTTCAGTTTTAGTGGGTAAACCGACGAGTCGCGTCGGGAGTCCCACATACCCCCGGGTCCCCCAACCCGGGAAGGGCGTAATGACCTTTCCCCTGCGAAATCAAAAAAAATAATAAAATAAAAAGGTAGGGTTAGGTAGGCGCCCCAGGCACTGTTTCCGGTGCTTGGGTCTGGGCACTTTGCCGCGTTGTGCCCCTCATCGAAGGACCGCAGCGGCTTATGCTACCGGTGCGGCGAGCCCGGCCACACCGCGTCCGGGTGCAAGGCTACGCGTCCAAAGTGTGCGGTCTGCTCCGATGCGAGTAGACCGGCGGACCACGTTATGGGGGGGCAGAACATGCAACCCCCAGTGACTCGGGGAAAAGTTCCCTCCTCTCAATCTGAGAGGGGACAGGCGGCGTCTGAAGCTGAGATGTCAGAGTAATGCCAGGACATCTCAGCTTCTTACAGGCCAACATCAACCACTCAGTTGCGGCCCAGGATCTATTCCTGCAAGCCGTAGCGGAGTGGGGTGTTGACGTGGCGGTGGTCTACTATGTCCCCTATGAGTCCTATGAGCCCTACTATGTCCGATCGCCCTAATATGACGATGAGCCCTAATATGACGATCAGGGCTCCATCGCCATAGTGGTGAGGCCAGGCGCTGGACCCCCCTTCATAAGGGAGGTGGAGGAGTGGGCGCTGGCCGCGGGGCTGTCCCTGCTCAATAGAGGGACAGTCCCGACGTGCGTACGACGAACGGGCTCGTCAGTGGTGGACCTAACGTTCGCCACTCCCATCATCGCACTTCGGGTGGAGAGGTGGAGGGTGGAAAAGGAGGTGGAGACACTCTCGGACCATCGCTAGATAAGGTTCGAGGTGTCTCCAGCCTCCGCATCGAGTTCGGCGTCGCAGTCCAGGGGTGTAGCGTGTTCCCGCGTTGGGCACTCTCAAAGCTCAACCGGGAACTGGCGGAGGAGGCGGCCATCGTCGGCCGCTGGAGCCTCCCGTCCTACGTGGGAATGGGGGTGGAGGAAATGGCTGGCTGTTTCAGCAACGTGCTCACTAGCATTTGCCGAGCAGCCATGCCGAGAGTTTGGGGTCCTCCCCCACCTCGGCGGGCGGTGTATTGGTAGTCAGCGGAGTTGGCCGACCTTCGCATCGCCTGCGATGCGGCACGTCGTGCCTTCATTCGCAGCAGGCGGTGCCGCCCCCAGGACGTGGAGCGGGATGGTCGGCTGTACAGGGTCTACATGGCGAAACGAGAGATCCTGCAGCTGGCCATCAGTCGGGCCAAGGAGCGATCGTGGCTGGAGCTGGTAGAGGGGATCGAGAACGATCCCTGGGGCCGACCGTATAAAAGGGCGCGAGACAAACTTCGCACCCTGTCGGCCCCCTTGACGGGAGTGCTCCAGCCAGAGCTACTGGGCAACATCGTCCGGGAGTTGTTCCCGGACCCCCCGGTACGCTTCGCTCCGCCGCGGATAGCACGACGGACGCCGAACTCGATGGTGGAGGGTGTTCCGCCACCTGTCACCGACGCGGAAATGGAGACGGGACAGAACCGCCTCCGTAGCAAGAAGAAGGTGCCCGGTCCGGACGGGGTGCACGGGACGGTTCTGTCGATAGCTCTCGTGTATCTCGAAGATAGCCTTCGGGAGCTGTTTAACCGCTGTCTTCAGTGCGGCCAGTTCCCGAAGGCGTGGAAGGAGGGTCGGCTCGTCCTGCTGCCAAAGGGCGGGCGACCACCGGACTGTGCGTCGGCGGTGCGACGGTGCTGAACGAGACGGACAAGGCGTTTGTACGTGTCCTAGCCTCCCGTCTTGTTCAGCATTTGGAGTATCAGACTATCAGATTCGCAGTTCGGGTTTCGGGCCGGTCGATCGACCGTCGACGCGATAGGACGCCTCAAGTCGGTGACAGGTGAGACGGAACGCGGGAGGGAGGTGGTGATAGCGGTGTCGCTGGACATCGCCAACGCCTTCAACAGCCTTCCCCACAGCGTGATACGGGAGGCACTGAATTTCTTCGGCGTGCCTCCGTATCTCCGAGGCTGTTGAACGCGTATCTCTCCGAAAGGGAGATCGTGTACGAGGACCGGTCGGGATCCCTAGAGAGGCGGAGAGTCGAGTGCGGCGTCCCCCAGGGTTCGGTTCTAGGCCCGAACCTTTGGGACGACGGCTACGTCGGCTGATTTGCCAAATGCCACTAAACACGACTGTTATATGTTTGCTGATGACACAACCTTGTTAATTAAATCTAACAAAATCAAAATTGATGCTGGAATACAATGTGAAGTTGACAATATTACAAAATGGCTTAATCTAAACTATTTACATATTAATATTAATAAAACTAATATAATTAAATTTGACAATTTAACTAATACTTATGACATAAACTTAAATAACCGTAAAACTCAATTAAAAGCGTGACCTCAGCATCGTTCTTGGGTATTATACTGGACAAAAAGACAAAAAAACAAAAATGGAAAGATCATATCACAAAAGTATGTAATAAATTAAACAGTTACGTCTTTGCCCTAAGGAGAATAAGAAATACCGTATCACAAGACGCAGCTCTTACAGCATACCACGGATATGTATCGTCTATCCTTAGATACGGACTTGTTATATGGGGGAACTCACCGGAAATGAACAATGCTTTTGTCGTACAAAAAAAATGTATACGGGTGTTAGCAAACGCGGAATACCTAGCTCCCTGTAAACCGCTATTTAAGAAATTTCACATCCTTCCATTAGCGTGTCAGTATATATTTGAGACATGTATATTTGTAGAAAACCATAGCCATCTATCTGTATAAGAAACATACGACTACAACTAGGTGTGAAAGCAGGGATAGCAATAAGCTTTGTGTGCCTCGTCAAAAAAAACAAGTATACAGCGATAACAGCTATTGTATGTCGATAAAAATTTTCAACATGTTGCCTAAAGACATTAGAGATATCTCTGTATTAATCAAGTTTAAAAGAATATTATTAAAGTGGTTGCTGGACAAATGCTTTTATAGTATTATAAGGAATATTTTGAATATTTAAATAATCGAAAAAAAATTGACATTAAATAATTACAAATAAAAATATAAAAAATGTACCTATGTATTAAATTGAATAATTGAATTGTATTAGTTGACATTACCATAATAATTGTGCTTATTGTTTTATTTGATTATTATTATTATTATTATTATTATTTAACATATATTTGTCTCGGCTTAACCGGTAGAATGAAGCAGGTACGGGCGATTGCCAAGTATCCTGTTCATGTAGCGTGAAAGAAGTTTAATTGGTGTGAGTTGTAGGGAAGGATGAATGAATTAAGGAAGCCGCGGACTATAGAGCAGGTATCTATAACGATTGACTTTTGTAACTGTATATATGTGTTTTTGTGAAGGTTAAGGGATTTAAGTGCAACGGCAAGCGTTTTTGGAATAACGCCCGTTGAGGAGATGACTATCGGGATTATTTTTACTGTCATTATGCCACATTTGTTTGATCTCATCTGCAAGCGGTATGTATTTTTGGATTTTTTCTGTGTGTTTCTGTTTCAGGTTGTTGGTGTTTGGAACGGCGATGTCTATAAGGTAAGTGGTTTTTTCAGATTTAATTGTGAGGGTTATGTCAGGTCTATCTATTGCTTAGGATGGTACGGTCTGTGACGATATCGCGATCCCAGTAGAGTTTTACGGAGTCATTTTCTAGAACGTTAGATGGTTTGTATTTGTAGTACGGTGTATGTGTATCTATAAGGTTAAACTTGATTGCTATTAATTGATGTATATGTTTGGCTACGTTATCGTGACGGTGAGTTTATTTTATTATTATTATTATTATTATTATTATTATTATTATTATTATTATTATTATTATTATTATTATTATTATTATTATTATTATTATTATTATTATTATTATTATTATTATTATTATTATTATTATTATTATTATTATTATTATTATTATTATTATTATTATTATTATTATTATTATTATTATTATTATTATTATTATTATTATTATTATTATTATTATTATTATTATTATTATTATTATTATTATTATTATTATTATTATTATTATTATTATTATTATTATTATTATTATTATTATTATTATTATTATTATTATTATTATTATTATTATTATTATTATTATTATTATTATTATTATTATTATTATTATTATTATTATTATTATTATTATTATTATTATTATTATTATTATTATTATTATTATTATTATTATTATTATTATTATTATTATTATTATTATTATTATTATTATTATTATTATTATTATTATTATTATTATTATTATTATTATTATTATTATTATTATTATTATTATTATTATTATTATTATTATTATTATTATTATTATTATTATTATTATTATTATTATTACGACTAGGTCCTGCGGAGGAGGCGGCCATCGTCGGCCGCTGGAGCCTCCCGTCCTACGTGGGAATGGGGGTGGAGGAAATGGCTGGCTGTTTCAGCAACGTGCTCACTAGCATTTGCCGAGCAGCCATGCCGAGAGTTTGGGGTCCTCCCCCACCTCGGCGGGCGGTGTATTGGTAGTCAGCGGAGTTGGCCGACCTTCGCATCGCCTGCGATGCGGCACGTCGTGCCTTCATTCGCAGCAGGCGGTGCCGCCCCCAGGACGTGGAGCGGGATGGTCGGCTGTACAGGGTCTACATGGCGAAACGAGAGATCCTGCAGCTGGCCATCAGTCGGGCCAAGGAGCGATCGTGGCTGGAGCTGGTAGAGGGGATCGAGAACGATCCCTGGGGCCGACCGTATAAAAGGGCGCGAGACAAACTTCGCACCCTGTCGGCCCCCTTGACGGGAGTGCTCCAGCCAGAGCTACTGGGCAACATCGTCCGGGAGTTGTTCCCGGACCCCCCGGTACGCTTCGCTCCGCCGCGGATAGCACGACGGACGCCGAACTCGATGGTGGAGGGTGTTCCGCCACCTGTCACCGACGCGGAAATGGAGACGGGACAGAACCGCCTCCGTAGCAAGAAGAAGGTGCCCGGTCCGGACGGGGTGCACGGGACGGTTCTGTCGATAGCTCTCGTGTATCTCGAAGATAGCCTTCGGGAGCTGTTTAACCGCTGTCTTCAGTGCGGCCAGTTCCCGAAGGCGTGGAAGGAGGGTCGGCTCGTCCTGCTGCCAAAGGGCGGGCGACCACCGGACTGTGCGTCGGCGGTGCGACGGTGCTGAACGAGACGGACAAGGCGTTTGTACGTGTCCTAGCCTCCCGTCTTGTTCAGCATTTGGAGTATCAGACTATCAGATTCGCAGTTCGGGTTTCGGGCCGGTCGATCGACCGTCGACGCGATAGGACGCCTCAAGTCGGTGACAGGTGAGACGGAACGCGGGAGGGAGGTGGTGATAGCGGTGTCGCTGGACATCGCCAACGCCTTCAACAGCCTTCCCCACAGCGTGATACGGGAGGCACTGAATTTCTTCGGCGTGCCTCCGTATCTCCGAGGCTGTTGAACGCGTATCTCTCCGAAAGGGAGATCGTGTACGAGGACCGGTCGGGATCCCTAGAGAGGCGGAGAGTCGAGTGCGGCGTCCCCCAGGGTTCGGTTCTAGGCCCGAACCTTTGGGACGACGGCTACGTCGGCTGATTTGCCAAATGCCACTAAACACGACTGTTATATGTTTGCTGATGACACAACCTTGTTAATTAAATCTAACAAAATCAAAATTGATGCTGGAATACAATGTGAAGTTGACAATATTACAAAATGGCTTAATCTAAACTATTTACATATTAATATTAATAAAACTAATATAATTAAATTTGACAATTTAACTAATACTTATGACATAAACTTAAATAACCGTAAAACTCAATTAAAAGCGTGACCTCAGCATCGTTCTTGGGTATTATACTGGACAAAAAGACAAAAAAACAAAAATGGAAAGATCATATCACAAAAGTATGTAATAAATTAAACAGTTACGTCTTTGCCCTAAGGAGAATAAGAAATACCGTATCACAAGACGCAGCTCTTACAGCATACCACGGATATGTATCGTCTATCCTTAGATACGGACTTGTTATATGGGGGAACTCACCGGAAATGAACAATGCTTTTGTCGTACAAAAAAAATGTATACGGGTGTTAGCAAACGCGGAATACCTAGCTCCCTGTAAACCGCTATTTAAGAAATTTCACATCCTTCCATTAGCGTGTCAGTATATATTTGAGACATGTATATTTGTAGAAAACCATAGCCATCTATCTGTATAAGAAACATACGACTACAACTAGGTGTGAAAGCAGGGATAGCAATAAGCTTTGTGTGCCTCGTCAAAAAAAACAAGTATACAGCGATAACAGCTATTGTATGTCGATAAAAATTTTCAACATGTTGCCTAAAGACATTAGAGATATCTCTGTATTAATCAAGTTTAAAAGAATATTATTAAAGTGGTTGCTGGACAAATGCTTTTATAGTATTATAAGGAATATTTTGAATATTTAAATAATCGAAAAAAAATTGACATTAAATAATTACAAATAAAAATATAAAAAATGTACCTATGTATTAAATTGAATAATTGAATTGTATTAGTTGACATTACCATAATAATTGTGCTTATTGTTTTATTTGATTATTATTATTATTATTATTATTATTTAACATATATTTGTCTCGGCTTAACCGGTAGAATGAAGCAGGTACGGGCGATTGCCAAGTATCCTGTTCATGTAGCGTGAAAGAAGTTTAATTGGTGTGAGTTGTAGGGAAGGATGAATGAATTAAGGAAGCCGCGGACTATAGAGCAGGTATCTATAACGATTGACTTTTGTAACTGTATATATGTGTTTTTGTGAAGGTTAAGGGATTTAAGTGCAACGGCAAGCGTTTTTGGAATAACGCCCGTTGAGGAGATGACTATCGGGATTATTTTTACTGTCATTATGCCACATTTGTTTGATCTCATCTGCAAGCGGTATGTATTTTTGGATTTTTTCTGTGTGTTTCTGTTTCAGGTTGTTGGTGTTTGGAACGGCGATGTCTATAAGGTAAGTGGTTTTTTCAGATTTAATTGTGAGGGTTATGTCAGGTCTATCTATTGCTTAGGATGGTACGGTCTGTGACGATATCGCGATCCCAGTAGAGTTTTACGGAGTCATTTTCTAGAACGTTAGATGGTTTGTATTTGTAGTACGGTGTATGTGTATCTATAAGGTTAAACTTGATTGCTATTAATTGATGTATATGTTTGGCTACGTTATCGTGACGGTGAGTTTATTTTATTATTATTATTATTATTATTATTATTATTATTATTATTATTATTATTATTATTATTATTATTATTATTATTATTATTATTATTATTATTATTATTATTATTATTATTATTATTATTATTATTATTATTATTATTATTATTATTATTATTATTATTATTATTATTATTATTATTATTATTATTATTATTATTATTATTATTATTATTATTATTATTATTATTATTATTATTATTATTATTATTATTATTATTATTATTATTATTATTATTATTATTATTATTATTATTATTATTATTATTATTATTATTATTATTATTATTATTATTATTATTATTATTATTATTATTATTATTATTATTATTATTATTATTATTATTATTATTATTATTATTATTATTATTATTATTATTATTATTATTATTATTATTATTATTATTATTATTATTATTATTATTATTATTATTATTATTATTATTATTATTATTATTATTATTATTATTATTATTATTATTATTATTATTATTATTATTATTATTATTATTATTTAACATATATTTGTCTCGGCTTAACCGGTAGAATTATTATTATTATTATTATTATTATTATTATTATTATTATTATTATTATTATTATTATTATTATTACGACTAGGTCCTGCGGAGGAGGCGGCCATCGTCGGCCGCTGGAGCCTCCCGTCCTACGTGGGAATGGGGGTGGAGGAAATGGCTGGCTGTTTCAGCAACGTGCTCACTAGCATTTGCCGAGCAGCCATGCCGAGAGTTTGGGGTCCTCCCCCACCTCGGCGGGCGGTGTATTGGTAGTCAGCGGAGTTGGCCGACCTTCGCATCGCCTGCGATGCGGCACGTCGTGCCTTCATTCGCAGCAGGCGGTGCCGCCCCCAGGACGTGGAGCGGGATGGTCGGCTGTACAGGGTCTACATGGCGAAACGAGAGATCCTGCAGCTGGCCATCAGTCGGGCCAAGGAGCGATCGTGGCTGGAGCTGGTAGAGGGGATCGAGAACGATCCCTGGGGCCGACCGTATAAAAGGGCGCGAGACAAACTTCGCACCCTGTCGGCCCCCTTGACGGGAGTGCTCCAGCCAGAGCTACTGGGCAACATCGTCCGGGAGTTGTTCCCGGACCCCCCGGTACGCTTCGCTCCGCCGCGGATAGCACGACGGACGCCGAACTCGATGGTGGAGGGTGTTCCGCCACCTGTCACCGACGCGGAAATGGAGACGGGACAGAACCGCCTCCGTAGCAAGAAGAAGGTGCCCGGTCCGGACGGGGTGCACGGGACGGTTCTGTCGATAGCTCTCGTGTATCTCGAAGATAGCCTTCGGGAGCTGTTTAACCGCTGTCTTCAGTGCGGCCAGTTCCCGAAGGCGTGGAAGGAGGGTCGGCTCGTCCTGCTGCCAAAGGGCGGGCGACCACCGGACTGTGCGTCGGCGGTGCGACGGTGCTGAACGAGACGGACAAGGCGTTTGTACGTGTCCTAGCCTCCCGTCTTGTTCAGCATTTGGAGTATCAGACTATCAGATTCGCAGTTCGGGTTTCGGGCCGGTCGATCGACCGTCGACGCGATAGGACGCCTCAAGTCGGTGACAGGTGAGACGGAACGCGGGAGGGAGGTGGTGATAGCGGTGTCGCTGGACATCGCCAACGCCTTCAACAGCCTTCCCCACAGCGTGATACGGGAGGCACTGAATTTCTTCGGCGTGCCTCCGTATCTCCGAGGCTGTTGAACGCGTATCTCTCCGAAAGGGAGATCGTGTACGAGGACCGGTCGGGATCCCTAGAGAGGCGGAGAGTCGAGTGCGGCGTCCCCCAGGGTTCGGTTCTAGGCCCGAACCTTTGGGACGACGGCTACGTCGGCTGATTTGCCAAATGCCACTAAACACGACTGTTATATGTTTGCTGATGACACAACCTTGTTAATTAAATCTAACAAAATCAAAATTGATGCTGGAATACAATGTGAAGTTGACAATATTACAAAATGGCTTAATCTAAACTATTTACATATTAATATTAATAAAACTAATATAATTAAATTTGACAATTTAACTAATACTTATGACATAAACTTAAATAACCGTAAAACTCAATTAAAAGCGTGACCTCAGCATCGTTCTTGGGTATTATACTGGACAAAAAGACAAAAAAACAAAAATGGAAAGATCATATCACAAAAGTATGTAATAAATTAAACAGTTACGTCTTTGCCCTAAGGAGAATAAGAAATACCGTATCACAAGACGCAGCTCTTACAGCATACCACGGATATGTATCGTCTATCCTTAGATACGGACTTGTTATATGGGGGAACTCACCGGAAATGAACAATGCTTTTGTCGTACAAAAAAAATGTATACGGGTGTTAGCAAACGCGGAATACCTAGCTCCCTGTAAACCGCTATTTAAGAAATTTCACATCCTTCCATTAGCGTGTCAGTATATATTTGAGACATGTATATTTGTAGAAAACCATAGCCATCTATCTGTATAAGAAACATACGACTACAACTAGGTGTGAAAGCAGGGATAGCAATAAGCTTTGTGTGCCTCGTCAAAAAAAACAAGTATACAGCGATAACAGCTATTGTATGTCGATAAAAATTTTCAACATGTTGCCTAAAGACATTAGAGATATCTCTGTATTAATCAAGTTTAAAAGAATATTATTAAAGTGGTTGCTGGACAAATGCTTTTATAGTATTATAAGGAATATTTTGAATATTTAAATAATCGAAAAAAAATTGACATTAAATAATTACAAATAAAAATATAAAAAATGTACCTATGTATTAAATTGAATAATTGAATTGTATTAGTTGACATTACCATAATAATTGTGCTTATTGTTTTATTTGATTATTATTATTATTATTATTATTATTTAACATATATTTGTCTCGGCTTAACCGGTAGAATGAAGCAGGTACGGGCGATTGCCAAGTATCCTGTTCATGTAGCGTGAAAGAAGTTTAATTGGTGTGAGTTGTAGGGAAGGATGAATGAATTAAGGAAGCCGCGGACTATAGAGCAGGTATCTATAACGATTGACTTTTGTAACTGTATATATGTGTTTTTGTGAAGGTTAAGGGATTTAAGTGCAACGGCAAGCGTTTTTGGAATAACGCCCGTTGAGGAGATGACTATCGGGATTATTTTTACTGTCATTATGCCACATTTGTTTGATCTCATCTGCAAGCGGTATGTATTTTTGGATTTTTTCTGTGTGTTTCTGTTTCAGGTTGTTGGTGTTTGGAACGGCGATGTCTATAAGGTAAGTGGTTTTTTCAGATTTAATTGTGAGGGTTATGTCAGGTCTATCTATTGCTTAGGATGGTACGGTCTGTGACGATATCGCGATCCCAGTAGAGTTTTACGGAGTCATTTTCTAGAACGTTAGATGGTTTGTATTTGTAGTACGGTGTATGTGTATCTATAAGGTTAAACTTGATTGCTATTAATTGATGTATATGTTTGGCTACGTTATCGTGACGGTGAGTTTATTTTATTATTATTATTATTATTATTATTATTATTATTATTATTATTATTATTATTATTATTATTATTATTATTATTATTATTATTATTATTATTATTATTATTATTATTATTATTATTATTATTATTATTATTATTATTATTATTATTATTATTATTATTATTATTATTATTATTATTATTATTATTATTATTATTATTATTATTATTATTATTATTATTATTATTATTATTATTATTATTATTATTATTATTATTATTATTATTATTATTATTATTATTATTATTATTATTATTATTATTATTATTATTATTATTATTATTATTATTATTATTATTATTATTATTATTATTATTATTATTATTATTATTATTATTATTATTATTATTATTATTATTATTATTATTATTATTATTATTATTATTATTATTATTATTATTATTATTATTATTATTATTATTATTATTATTATTATTATTATTATTATTATTATTATTATTATTATTATTATTATTATTATTATTATTATTATTATTATTATTATTATTATTATTATTATTATTATTATTATTATTATTATTATTATTATTATTATTATTATTATTATTATTATTATTATTATTATTATTATTATTATTATTATTATTATTATTATTATTATTATTATTATTATTATTATTATTATTATTATTATTATTATTATTATTATTATTATTATTATTATTATTATTATTATTATTATTATTATTATTATTATTATTATTATTATTATTATTATTATTATTATTATTATTATTATTATTATTATTATTATTATTATTATTATTATTATTATTATTATTATTATTATTATTATTATTATTATTATTATTATTATTACGACTAGGTCCTGCGGAGCGGCCTTCTCCCCGGGATGAGTGTCATCTGCTATGCGGATGATACCTATGTCACGTCCCGGGGACGAACATACCAGGAGGCTGCGCGGCTGGCTGAGGCGGAGCCCCCATTTGGGCGGATTCCCTCACCGCTCGCAATAAGGCCCAGCTGCGAAGAGCGCAGCGGGTCATAGCGGTGAGGGTAATCAGGGGCTACCGTACAGTCTCCTGGGTGGCGGCCACTGCCCTGGCTGGAGTGAGTTCCGAACGAGTGAGTCTACCTCCTACTCTAAGGGACCGTCCTGCGTAAAAGGCGACAAACGTTGTAGTCGTACTGTGCAGATTCTATCGGTTTGCAGGCGGGAATATCCTCTGCGAATGCATTTTGCTGTACAGAGCGGATCCAGAAAAGCAATGCTTCTCTACGTTCACTTACAGTTAGAGGGCCTAGTTGTCGCGAGTTTGAATTTAGTTTACAGTTACGAATGAATCGCCTCATGTGGGCAGTGACACCGGTTAGTTTTTCTAAAGAGCTGAAGCGAGTGAGCAGATCACTATCGACACCGGGTATCGAGAAATTGCATGGTACGTATTTTGGTTTGAGCCCTGGCAAGTCTTGTCGAGTATGAGCTGAAGGCATCTTGGGCCAGGTATCCTCTGGCAATTTGAGCCATGGAGGAGACCACCATAAATCATGAGCGGAGAGAGATTGAGCTGATAATCCTCTGCTTGCACAGTCAGCAGGATTTAATTGGAAAGGTACATGACGCCACTTAAGTGTGAGTGAATTTGAGTTAATTTTTGTTACTCTATTTGATTCAAATGTTTGTAAACGATGGGGCGGAGTTTTTATCCATGCAAGCACTATGGTACTATCTGACCAACAAACGTGATGTGTAATTGTGAGATGAGCAGATAATTGTTGGGAGACATGCAACATGAGCTGAGATAATACAGTTGCAGCAGACAACTCTAATTTGGGGATTGTAAGTTTATTTTTAATCGGTGCGACTTTAGATTTAGCAAGTATAAGGTGAACGTTAACCGATCCGTTGTGAGCTGATTATTGTTAATATATGAATGCAGCAAAACCGCTTTCCGAAGCATCTGCGAAGCCCTGAAGTGAGTATGTTGAATTGAATTTGTGTGGAGCGATTTGTCTGGGAAAATGTATATCTGAGATGTGCGAAAGATCATGAGAGATGCGCTGCCAATCATCTGTAATATTATTTGGAGTGGGATCGTCGCAGTCCAATTTAATTAACCATAATCTTTGTAGAAGTATTTTTGCGCGGAATATGACGGGTGTTACCCAGCCGTTTGGGTCATAGAGTGAAGCTACTGTGCTAAGAATTGAACGTTTTGTAATGTGGGTAACTGGTGGTAATGAGATGTGATATGTAAATTCATCAGACTGGGGAATCCATCTAATACCTAAAACCTTAACTGATGGAGACTCTGCGCTGATGTCAAAGTCTTTAGGCATTTCGCATTGATCGTCTGGAAATCTTTGCAAGAGCTGAGGTATGTTTGATGTTCATTTACTAAGTTTAAATCCACCGAGTGATAACAAATCAATGAGCTGAGTTTGCTAGAGTTTGCTGAGTTTGTTTGTTTGCTGGTGGTGCTTCTTCTATGGTGTCGTGGCCGCAAAGTATATCATCCACGAAAACAAATTTGCGCAAAATTTGGGCAGCCTGAGGATAGCGATGACCTTCATCTTCAGCTAATTGTAATAATGTGCGGATATCATGATATGGACTTGAGCGCAATCCGTATGTAACAGTGTTGAGTGCATATGTGAGCAGAGGTCGATCTGGAGACGATCGCCAGAGTATGAGCTGATAGGGTCTTTGGTCTGGTCTTAAGAAAATATTTCTAAACATCATTTTTATGTCGGTGCTGAATACTATACGATATGGGCGGGATGATAGAATAATATCTACAATGTCTCGTTGAAGTGCTGGACCTGTGTGCAGGCAATCGCTTAAACTGACTCCATTGGATGACTTACAACTGCCATCAAATACTGTGCGGAGTTTGTCAGTACCTGATTTGAAGACGCCATGATGAGGACTACAATAATGATTTTTATGAGTAAATGTAGAAGGATGACACGGTGTCATGTGTCCTAAGTTTATGTATTCGTTCACGAATTCTATATATTTTTGTCGCAGTGTGTGATCGGATTGTAACCGTTTTTCTAAATTGAGAAATCTACGTAGAGCAATAGCATGAGTACTACCTAACACGGGTGCATCTGATAAGAAGGGAAGAGTCACCATGTAACGGCCTGAATCGTCGCGAGTGGTGGTTGAGCTGAATATGTGTTCACATTGCTCGTGTAGCGGGTTTGAAATAGCCGAACGAGGCTGGGGTTCTTCCGACTCCCAGAATCTTTCCAGACTTTTGCAAATATCATGAGTAGAATAAGCAGAATGTGTAGAGTGAGCCGACTGAGTATAATTAGTATGAGTAATATGAGCAGAGTTAACTTGAGCTACAGGTGAATCGTATGAGTGTTCAACGAGTCCTATGCACGAGGATGAGTGCAAAATCAAAAATCGTGCCGAAGGCTATGGGCTTCATCGTGCCGAAGGCTATGGGCTTCCCCGGGCCCAAAGCAAGCTTAGTACCATCCAAAACGTGACCCAAAACGTCTGAGCCTAAAATGACATCAATGGTCGCAGGAGTATGATAAGCTTGATCCGCCAATAGAATGAGCTGATGAGCTGAGTGTTGTATAACATCTGGTATTTTTTGCAAAGGTAAATAGCCTGTAACGTCTTTGAGAATATGAGCGGTAGTAGTAATAGATGGCGTGTCACGGTGTGTGGGCCGAAATGTTATTGTGACACAACCTTTAGAATTTTGTATGTGCTGATCACCTACACCTGTAATTTTTAATGAACATTGTTTTGGTTGCAAATTAAGATTTCTAGTCATGCGCTGAGTTATGAGCGTTATCATGCTACCACAGTCCAATAAAGCCCGAGCTTTGTGATATTCTCCGCATTTATCAGATATATTTAAAACGACTGTGGGAAGTAACACTGGAGTTTTTAATGAGTTTTCTATGTGCTGAGTTGAATTTACTTGGGCTGATACTACAGAATGATGGGCTGAACTAGATTTAGATATTTTATGAGCTGAATGAAATTTTAAATTATTGGGCTGATCTTCTAATTCTATGTGCTCCGTGGTTGTAGGTAGTCATTGTTTTTTGTTTTGAGATTGATGAGTTGTAGACGATGCATGATCAGACGATTGGTTGTGGTCTGATGATGATGATTGATGGGCACGCGTATGTTGTGTGTAGGCCGTGTAGGTATGTGGCTTGTCTTGCGCACGCCGGCGGGGCTGTGCACGTAAATGAGGAGGAAGCAAATGCGCTGACGACACCGGAGAATTTGGAGTTCCGTGACGATAAAGCGAGGTGTGGTGATTTGCACTTCCACACTCTTTGCATGTGTTTGTCGAACGACATTCATTTTCAAAATGCGGACCTAGACATCTACGACATCTGTCGTTGGCTTCTATGAAATCCAAACGATCTTGAGTGGGCTGATGATTATATTTCGGACACGCGATAAGTTTTTGTTCTGTATTCCTACAATAGGGGCAGTAGAATTGATTGTGTTTATCTGTATTCCGGGCTGAGTACTCGCGCCGCTCTGTTTGGGGGGGAGGGGGGTCAGTAGCGTTGAGGGTAATGAGAAACTGGACTGACGTGATAGCTACTTAAAGTGTGAGCCGATGGCGAGCGCTGAGTATTACGAGGATACGCGGGACTAATTGGTCTAAAGCGTGGACTGCGCGGAGAGTGTGCGGGGGTGTGTGTTGACGAGAAGGCCCCGGTTGTGGTGAGTAAGTAACACCGCGCGCTGCATGTTCCGTCTCGATACAGCGCGCGTGCTCCTCTAAAAAGAAATCAGATCACCTAAAGTGGGCAGAGTGTCCGAGGTACCGTATCTTCTTTCGAACAGTGTGCGGAGCTCGCCTCGTAATTTTCTAACTACAATAGACACAAATACGTAATTACTATTCATAGGTAAACTCAGATTATTTAAAGCGCTTTGTGCGGAGATGAGCGGAGTTAAAAACGTCGCGCGTATGCTTGATCGGATATGAATATTAGGTAGGCCGAGTATTATATCAACAAACCCATCAATCAGAACACGGCGGTTCTCATACCTACGTATGAGAATATCGAGCGCGACGCTGTAAATATCATTTGTGATTTTTAAATGCGCAATCATGCTGAGCGCCTCCCCAGATAGGCAAGACAAAAGATAGTGCAGCTTAACTGCATCTGTAAGTGACGTCATGTCGTCTGTAAGACTCCTAAAAATCGTAATAAACGATGGCCAGTCCTCAACGCGTGAGCTAAATTTTGGTAGTTCAATTTTGGGCAGAACAGCAGAATTGAGTTGACTTGACTCTGAAGTAGAACTTATATTTTCCGCTGCAGTTAAAATATCACAATATTCGGATAGCGCGTTTTCGTAACCGGCTGTATAAAACTTTTCAATTTCATCTGTAACACTGCCGTCGTCAAAAATTTCGCAGGATATATTTTCTAATTTTTGTTTCAAGTTTTGTAGGTCTTTAAAACGCGCATTAAACTCCGTTTTGTTAGACTTTGAGTCACCTTTGTGTAATGCCAATGCGATCTCTCTGAGCCGACTAATAGACTTTATAGTTTGCCTAAATATGGCCGCTTGCTATTTTGTAGGCATGTTTAAAAGTATATGCGTGTAACTAAGTTAATTAAAACGCAGAAAATAGATGTTAATAATGTGCCGACAATGTATACAATTTAATGATAAGATGTGTAAAAGTTAATGAACAAATGAGCTAACCGATCGCCTGATGCTAATAAAGAATTAGTGTATGTTTTATGAGCGGAGATTAACGCGTTAGAAGCCGTCTGTAATATTATTTTAATGCCCTGTAGTTTGAATATAAACAAATCTTAGCGGGCGCGTTAGAAATAAAATAACGTAATGAAAACAATGTATGTAGGGTATGAGCAGGTTTAATCTCATTAGTGTGCCGACATATTTAAAACAGCTGTAACGTAACACCTTATATTTGTATAAGCACAGAACGTAGATAAGAATTCAATGTGAAGGTCACTATTTATTCTATGAAAAATACCTAATTGAGAATGAATGTAACAGCTGTTGTTTACGCGCGGGCGTCGCATAGCTATTACCTACAGAATGCACAAAAATCAAGTTCTCTGTACCGAAGCGAGCCGACGATGTTTGTATGGGCACTTGAGATGTTATGCAACCAGTAACTATTAGAATAATGCTAAGTTAATTAATATTGTGTTTTAAAATTTGAGAATATGAAGATATAAACGTTATATATAGTTATAAATACTTAGTAATGCAACGACGATTTACTATTCTGTTATGAGCCGAACGTAATTCACAATACTCACTAGTTATTTTAAATGCAATTCAAACATTAAAATATTTTGTAACTAATTATGACCTGAGAAAATTTTATGTGATATTATTGGTACAAATTATGTATTCGGTAGGGAAGTTCTGGAATGTTCGAGTTCTTTGTTCGACTATGAGCCGACAACCTACCCACTATTAGTTTTTTTTTTTAATCTTGGGTTTTTCCTATGAATTTATGGGCCGAAATATGCACAAAATAATTTAATTAATTAACATGTAGGTTAATAACAATGTACAGAATAGGGGTTTAATTTTAAATGTGCCGAATTGATAATGGGAATGGACTGTAACTTGGTTTTAAAATGGCGGGGGGCCGCCTGGGCAGAATTAATTGGACAAAATATGGATAATGGAGCTGATTTTATGTGCAGAATTGGGCGGAGTGGAACTGTAGGTGCTGGTTCTAATGAGGCCCAACGCCGGTAATAGGGGGAAGGGCTTCACGAAGGCTCGATGGACCAAAAAATGTGTAAGCTAGGACTTACACATGCGACTTTGAGCTGAGGGACGTAGGTGTATAGGTTTACGTGAGGGCTGGAGACAACTGGGACTGACCTTTTTGCTAAGCTGGTGGTTCTGGATCTGGGCCGAGGTTTCTTCTCACTACTATCGATAGATTTATCGCGGTTCACCGGCGAATTTGGTATTATATTAACGAGCACAAATAAATATGCGCACACGCGTTCGCGTTCACAAAGAATTCGGGATGAGCTGAAAATGCATCCGGCACGGAAGGGGTTCCAATTGCAAGTCCTTACGTCACTCTCTCCCAGCGTCTTCTAGCGTTCGGCCATACTCGGGGCGTTTCGTAAACCGCTCGTGACCGGCCGATCTGAATGTTCTATATGCCCATTCTGTGCGTCGCGTTTTGGCGCAAACAGAGAGTATTTTAATTGATGAATAAAGTTCCACTCCTGCCACGTGGACGTGCCTGTACAAGTTTTTTTGCTTACAATTCATGAATTTTTGTTGTCGATATTTTAGAGCTTAATGAGCCTGAACTCATACACGTGCTCCGAGCCCGATAGAACACAGGTGTGGAACACAGGAACACAGGCCAAACCCACGAACACAGAGGTAGGCAAATACAACAGAGCAAATCTGTAGCCCACTTTTTGCCCCTTATGTGACGGGTGGCGAACCTCGGCGCCGTTGATAATGGAGTTTATAAAATGTTCTATTCCATTTTGTAAGAAAGGTGGCCTTTGCATTAGTTGTCATTTAATGCTGTAGTTTTATGGCAGGTCAACTGACTCTAAGGCTCGGACATGCATCCGGAATCTCTCCGGCCGGAAAAAACTAGCGCTTAAAATAGAAATCCGCGCTAATACATTAGAGCTGAAAATCGAACATAATTATTGATGCCGTGTGTTATTTCCAGGGCTGTTTTACCGGCCGGGGAGATTTCTGATGCATATACTCCGAACCTAATGGTCGTCTATAAGAATTTAATGATCTTAATATTATTATTAAAAAGTGTAGTAATAAATATTAATTTATTGTGTAAAAATACAATTTTGTACAATTTATACAATATATATATACATAGTAGGAAATAATAGATGAGTTATAAAATATTTGATACCGATAGTCAATATTATAGCTTATTTTTAATTTAACATAATTATCACAAGCATCCTTTGAAACAAATTCATTTTAACTTATCTAATGATTAAAGGGAAACATTTAATCATTTTCAATATTGGTTGATAAACTGTGCCGCCACACACTTTAGATATGCTTAACAATTTCCCCACCATAGATTAATGATTGGTCTCCGCTACGCTACGACTAGATTCCGTCGGAGTACTTGAAAAATGCGGCAACAAATCATACGCCATATAAGGCGTAACCGCGCCAGTCACGCCGCAAGCTTCGGGTGAGGTAGATGTGTTGATAATTTTTGAAATTTTAAGTTACGTCCGTTGCAAAATGCCAGTTTGCGTATTGAGACTATGCAATAATAACACTACAAGAAACAAGAAAGATACTGGCATCACATACCATCAGTAAGTATTATATAAATCGTCATAAACACAGAAAAATAATATAAACCAGAAAATTCGGATCGGAGTACCGCTTGATGTTCAGTGTTGCCAATTGCCATAAACTAAAAATTCCCATTTTTTTCTGAGATTGTGATTTTTATTTATTTATTTATATGTTATTTTTTATTGATATATACATAATGGCTGAGTGGATGAGCGCATTAGAATCTCTAGCTAGGGTCGCTGGTTCGAATCCCGCCGACGGAACAAAAAGTTTACAAAGTTCCTGGGTCATGAATATGTATTAATAAATATGAATTATGAGTATGAGTATCATATTATAATAAAAATCTTAAATACAGTTTATATTTTATGTACACATAGAGTAACAAATGAGAAAACAAATTACAAATTTAACATCTGCTATAATTTAACATCTGCTTTTTTATGACTCATTCTTAACTTTCGTTAAACTTCCTACCATTGTTTTTGTATTGTTTTCTCAACAATATTGTACCCATTATATTTCGTTGACCTAAAAAACGTTGTTATTTTATCACATTCTTTTCGAATGGACTTACTCAGTTTATAGTTAATAATAAGTATTATCATATTTTGTTTGGTTGGTGCAGATTTCCTGCTGATCCTGTTATCTGTGACCGTTGGACTGCTGTAGTGCGACTTAATAGAGAAGAAACATGGTGGAAACCAGCAAAACGTAGTATTATATGTTCTGTTCATTTTAATGACAGCGACTTCTACTTTACAAAATGTGGTTATAAAAGATTGTTTAAGGGTGCTGTACCACAGAATGCGTTATTTTTGTCATCAAACCCGCCGGATAGTATCTGTGTAATCAACCTAGCACATCAACATCAGTTGTAAATTGTAATACAAGTGCAGTACCCACTGAACCCAGCACACCAGCTTCAGTCATCGAAGAAGCAATAGATAAGGAAACTCCACCATTAGACGATTTCCCCGACATCAATTATATTTTTGATACGCCAAGAAAAATAAAACTCAAAAAAGATCTTGATAGGAAAACGGCTTTACAAAAAAAACATGGGAGAATAATTAAAACTTTGCGTGAAAAGACTCGTCGATTAAAAAAAGCTGATTGTAATTTAAAGAGTATAATTAAAATTTTGAAGCGGGAACGGTTTATTAACAATGATATGTATAATATTCTTAGTAAAAATGTTGTCGCAGCGGATTTATTTAATAATATATATAAAAAACATGCAAACACCAAGAAAGTTATACCAAAATATTCCAATGAACTCAAGAAATTCTGCTTAACTTTAAACTTTTATTCCCCATCGGCATATAATTACGTGAGGAGTAAATTTAGCACATGCTTGCCACATGCCAAAACTTTAGGAAATTGGTATCGTAGCATCGATGGGTCTCCAGGCTTTACTGAAGAAGCGTTTGCTTTATTAAAACTAAAGTGTGATAGAGGTGATGTTGTTTGTGCACTAATTGCAGATGAAATGGCTATACGCCAGCAAAGTATGTGGGACCGCAATCAAAATTACGGCTATGTTGACATGGGCACTGGTGTAAATGATACTTCTGTATTAGCTTCAGAGGCATATGTCTTCCTATTAGTATGCTTGACTGAGCACTGGAAACTGCCGATAGGGTACTTTTTAGTGCATGGCCTTACAGGATCTCAAAAAGCTAATTTAATATCTCTATGTCTAAGTAAATGTCATGAAGTGGGCGTACGTGTCGTGTCGATTACATTTGATGGGCATCCATCAAATACGTCCGCAATGGAAATATTAGGTTGTCGCTTAAAAGATCCCAAAAAATTGAAGACTACCTTCAAACACCCCTCTTCTAATTACGACGTGGCTGTTTTTCTTGATCCAGTCCATATGTGCAAATTGATCCGAAATCATTTTGAGAGCAAAAAAACTTTTCTTGATGACGAAGAAAATGAAATTAATTGGAGTTTTTTAGAAAAATTACATGAGTTGCAAGATAAAGAAGGCCTTAATTTGGCTAACAAATTATCAAAACGTCATTTAGAGTTTCGCAATAATATAATGAAAGTAAAATTTGCAACCCAATTGCTCAGCAGAAGCGTAGCAATTGCCCTTAAATTTTGCAGAGAAGATTTATATCTTAATGAATTTAAAAATAGTGAGGCAACTGAAAAGTTCATTTTACTTTGGAATAATTTATTTGACATATTTAATACCAGAGACTTAAAACAACATGGGTTTAATCATCCCATATTTAATGGAAATAAAGAGCAAATCCTTGATTACTTAGAACAAGCACAACAATACATTTTAAAGTTAAATATAAAAACAACAAGAAAACGTTCTTTTAAAGAACATAACCAACAGAAGAAAATCATTCTTAAAAGTTTTACGCCTGTTTTAAATACCCAAGCAAACACTGGATTTTTAGGAATGTTAGTGTGTATTGAAAGTCTGAAACACCTAACTACTTGCTTGGATGAAAATTTGCTTAAATTTATTTCAACTTATAAATTTACTCAAGATCATATAGAGCTATTATTTGGTGCAATAAGGATGCATGGAGGTTTCAATGATAACCCCAACACCGAACAATTTAAAGGTATATATAGAAAACTCTTATGTCACCTAGAACTCAAAACAAGCGATACAGGTAATTGTATCCCATTACAACATATTGCTGTATTAAACTGCTCTTCATCTCTTAAATGCATAAATAGAACAACAACTTGTCAACGTTTCGAAGAAGAGGATTCGGAATTTTTATATGCTATAGAAGCTGTTAAAGATGATTTCCACGAGATAACAGAATTCTTGGATGTGCCATATATGTCTAATTTTAAAAATCATGTCGTTGCATATATTGCCGGATTTGTCGTCAAGTCTTTGTCAAAAAAATTGAAATGCTTTTATTGTATTGACAATTTAACTGCTAATAATCGTTGTTGGTTTCATAAATTTGTAACTTTAAAAGATAGAGGTGGATTACACTATGCCTCTGAAGATGTATATTTAATATGTTTAATGTGTATAAGTTATGTTAATGGTGCAATACATCAAATAAATTTGATGAGACTAGTAGTTGAAAAATATATACAAATTCGGCTTCATTATATGGCAAAGAGAGAAAATTTAGAGAGATGTGTAGGGTCAAAAAGGCAAGTGTATCGTAAACTTGTTCAAACTAGTGGAACGTAGTTCTTAATAATTCCTTTTAAAATAATATTTTATTTTTTATTGTTATTAATATTTTTTTGTCATTTTGTATTTTTGTAACAAACTGTAACGACACGATATCCCTATACCTCAATAAAAGTAATTATGATTTCATATTAAAAGACTTTTTGATTTAGGGCCGATTTTTCAATCGTCGGATAACTTTTACCTAAAGAATTAATATGACACTGACATTTTTTTCATATAAAATCTGTCAAAACGCCAAATTTATTCCAATGGTAAATTTTATCTGATGATTGAAAAATCAGCACTTGCAATACAATAATAATAAATAACAAGACCACAGCAGCTAATTTTTCCCCATTGATTGGGCACCAGTCACGTATCTGGCAACCCGATTATCTACGCACACAACAATATTTGTGCATTGTTTTACACACACTACAATATTGAGTTGCCGCATTCAGGAATATGTTTTTTCTATAGAGCGCGGGATCTAGTCGTAGCGTAGCGGAGACCAATCATTAATCTAAGTTCCCCACTTAACTCGCATGTGTCGACTGTGTTTTGGCACTTTTAAGTTTTGGCCACAAAAAACGTTATTTTGCAACCCTCAATAATTTATTGCTTTGTAAGTGAATAACATACTTAGTACAAAATATATTATTAGAAAATGTCACTTCACCTTTTATTTATACATAAATTAATATTATATTACTTAATCTTTGGCAGAGAAATAAATATTGTATCTTATAAAAAGTTAAACTGGAAAAATATGTTAACATCAAAAATGTTTAATAAGATTACATGGAGAATAGAAGGAAAGTGGGTGCTACTTAATAAATTACAAAATACTGTAATATTGAATTTAAAAAAAAGGATCATAGCACATAAAGTACGGCGTTCTGAAGCAATCCGTAAAAGTTCAAGTACCGATCACGGCGGCGCTAGTGGCGCCTAGACACCACAGCGCCATCTTTGTTACTGATACTTTTATTTAGTGACGGAGCTGGTTTATTTATACTAATATTATGTAGAGGAAACGTTTGTTTGTTTGTATGTTTGCAGAATTATTTTTAAAATTTTTTGCAAAATTAACTTTTACGGAAACCGTAGAAACATCTAGTTCCATAATACTTATCTGATTATCTTAATATTCACGACATATAAAATTGTGTCTTAGTCCTCCCTACCTCTCTATTCTTCATGTGAAAATATTTTATCTATATTTTGCTGCTAGGTAACAGCCTCATAGCCTCCCGGTACCCCGAGTCACTTGCGCCGTGAACTGTGGAGAAGTGAGTGAGGTCCGTGGCCTCCCCAGCAAACAGCACCTTGGGGGTGCCAGCAGAGTCCAGCAAGGGTTCCCTGAGGATGGCCCTGGCGTTAGGATGCTGGGGCATCACAAGGCTATCGTAGGTGTAGCTTCCCCTTGTAAACGGGTTTGAGTACCACATTGATCTGTAAAATGCAGATATAGTAATATTTTACACATTCACCCCCTTACTAATAAAAATATACAGTGTATAAGCTATACAATGTTTTGTCCTTGTCTGTCAAGCTACTTTTTTTTTACTTTTTACATTTTTTACACCTAATAACTTCTATCATATAAAAAAAAATTACAAAAAAACATTTTTTTTTGGGGTAGGCTTATCACTAGTAGCCTTATCAACAGAGGTGTGAAAAATAGTTTACAACCTATTCTCATGTCTAACAAATACACCTGAACTAACGAGTTTTATTTTATTTCGCTCAAGATTTTCACTCACCTCACCATTCCGGTAGGTTCTGGTATTGTGAAATTGGCACCCATGAATTTCCTGAGTAGAGCCACAGACTTTTTCATAACAACGTCCTCAGGAAGGGTTTCAACCTAAAAAGTTTCAATAATTAAGTGACTCAAATAAGTTATGTGCATCTTAATTAATGCAAGATGTTTAAATTTATCCTAATATTGTCAACTGTGAGAAGTTTTTCTGTATTTACTTCCATTAAATCTATGAACAACTAGAAAAACATTTTTTTAAATCTTTTGAGTACATTTCAAACTATCACTTGTAATATTGCCCAGTAAGGGCGAGACATCACACGGCATGCACTCTTTGCATAATATTATTACTGCGTCTTCAAGCATCGTCGCGTCGCGTCGCATCTGGGTGTGAACTGCCCCTTAGTTAACATGCGACATAGAGTCATGCATATTTTAGTATTTACAAAAAATCTAAATCATTCCATAGATGCACTTAAAATATATGAAAAATAATTGCTTTATGAAGATTAGAAAAGCCTGACCACAGAAATTAATACCCGCACTGAGAGTGCTACATATTTATTGCAGCAACACTACGAAAAGCTGAAATGTAATTCGTTAAGGCTGGGACAATATATCATGATCCGGAATCCGCAACAAGGCTAAGTTCAGAGCACTGAAAATATAACTCTGCGCTAATACAATAGAGTTGAAAATCAGAGTGTCGAGTATCGAGCTGTCATGTATGACATTTTTTTTCCTACCCCTATCATGAACAGGGCTCGTTTTTTTCTTATTATTTTTGTCTTTCTTTGTGTTTTTTCATTGCCTTACATTCTACTATTTTTACATTATTTCCGTTCCGTTCCGTTACATTTTCCTCTTTTACAATTTTGCTAAGTCTAAGTCTAATACTGTTTACAATACTACAATTTAACAATACAACAACAACTCGACAATTTAAGTATACTAACAAGAAAGATGCAAAAGATATAACAATACTATAATTTTACTATACTATAATTTTTAAAATTCACGATACAATGTGGAAAGTCACAATTCACAATAAAATATTCACAACACAATATAATGGTGCAATAGCAATAAAATTCAGATAAAATGAACAATAGACGATACATTACATAGATAATAAATGCAAAAAACTAAAACTATGACTATAACAATGTTTAAAAGGCCTATGAGCTAATATCACAGCAAATTCACCTCGCCACTACAATTACTCTTGTTTACTGTCTCTACGATTTTTGCGCAGTATTTCCGGAAAATTTCCCTGCGCTTTCCCCCCAGGATTGAAGGCAGATCCTCACCCGCCATCGCGATGTCCAATTTCTGCTCAATATCATATCTATCGGTTGCAAAAATTGGGCACTCGAGTAGGTGAGGAACCGCCTCCTTAATTCCGGGCGGACATAGGCACGATGGATCCTCCTTCAGCTTGAATCTGTTCAAGTAGAAGGCGAATCCACCGTGGCCAGTCAGTGCTTGTGTGGTGTGGTGTGTGATATCTATATTGCGAACTATCTTGTATGCAGCAGCAGCGCTTGGGAAAAAGAGCTTCGTAACTCCAGCCGTCCCTCCCACTTCGTATCTCCTGTCCCATTCCTCAACCGTATCCTGTCTTAAGATACGCTTGACGAATGAAACAGGACACAGATCGTAGTCAGATTTCTTTTTCAATCGCAGCGCGGCCTCCTTGGATAATTCACCAACCCTCTCATTCCCTCTCAACCCTGCGTGCGCCTTAATCCAAAACAGGGAGACCTCCCGCCTCTGCGATGCAGCTTTTCGGAGGGCCGCCCTTGTTTGCACTGCCAGAGGATGAGAGGAACTAAGGGTGACTGCCTGGAGACCTGATCTGGAGTCGCTAAGGATACCGACCTTCGCCATTCCACTCTTGCAGGCTATACTTACTGCTCTCTGGAGCGCTAGAAGCTCGGCTTGGTATACAGTGCAATACGGCGGCAAAACAAGCTTGACGGCCTTCGTCTCGGCCTCACCCTTCCATACGGAGAGTGCGGCTCCGACTCGACCCTCAATCTTACTACCGTCCGTATAGATCCTATGGACGTGGCTGTTAACCACGTCTACATATGAGTCCTCGTCCACCAACCCGAACCTCAGCTCTTCCTGCTCTGCCGGATGTGGGTCCTCAATCGCAGGAGCCATTCGCTCCACCTCCCTGTCCCTCAACACCGGGTGTGGTACTCCCTTCTTGATCTCATAGAGCCTCGAAGCTTCGAGTATCCTGAGATCAAGAGGGAGTATCCCAGCCAACAGCATTGCAGAGTTCAGGGAGACGGTCCGATATGCTCTGCAGATCTTCTGGGCAAAACCCCGTTGAACGGTGTTGAGCCTTTTTTGGACCCCCATCTTTTCTACGGTGGGTGCCCACGCTGCCGCTGCATACATGATAGTTGGTTCAATTACCGCTATATATATATTTGTTTTATTACTTGGGGGTTAAGCCCCCACCCTACTCGGGCTGTCCGCGATAATAGTTTATATCGGCTGATAGCCTTTTGGCAAACGTTGCTGACGTGGGCGTTAAAAGTCAGCCCGCTATCAATTGTCAAGCTCAGGATTTTTATCTCTCTTTTGTAATCAATGTCCACACCCCCCATTTTCAGTCTAGGTTTGTCATATTTTAGTTTTCTAGTAGACAATATGGCGCAGGTCTTGTGTGGCGCGAATTTTAATTTATTAATTTTCCCCCATTCGGTTATTCTATCAAGAGCCTTATTTGCAGCCCTCTCTATCTCCAGTGCTGTTCCACCCTCAAAAACCACATGTATGACATTGAAATTTGACTCGACACTTGTGTGTTCGATTTTCAGCTCTATAGTATTATTTTATTTTATTTTATTTTTTATTCCGGATAATATAGTCCCAGGATAACTTCAAAGTTTTGAGATTAATAACATTTCAATTCAGTTTCATGTTTTTTTTTGCAACATAACATGGCAAGGTTTTTATTTTCCTGATCAGACAATTCGATAAACATCAAAATTCAAAATATACCAATTTCCCAACTTCCCCACTAGTCCATAATGTCAGGGCATTTTTGGACCCCATTGGTGTGCTGCAGCCGAAAATTCTGGTCGTCCAATAGTCTTCGTCAGGAACTTTCTTCTTATCCTGGCCCTTCCATAGAAAAAACATAAAAGTGTACGGTATACTCGTCCACCATGGCTGGTCGAATTTCAATATCACTTTGTCCATAACACCGATGGGGATGGTTTGGATCATCTCGATTTTTTCCTGTGGCAATGATGGCGAGAAGAGTTTCGAGTATCTGCAAATGAAAATACCTAAATGACCTATGGACGAGCACACATACACAGGCAACTAACAGACATCACACAACAACACAGGCGACGTAAATGGATGAAATTTCGTATAGTTATAGATCTTGGTTTTGCCATCATAAAATAATAATAATTTTAGGATTGGCTCTCCAAATCTCCATACATGAGAAGTAGAGATGTTTTTTAAATAAAGTCAAGGTTTCATACATGACTATTTTACAAAGTCAACCATTTTCGAATAATCGGCCTCTAAAGTGGTTTATAAGTTATATATACAGTATTTTTCGATATCGACACAGCACAATCAACGTTATACAACGTTATACAACATCATTAAACTTTAATAGGTATTTATTTACACTTTTACTTTTTATTTTTTACTGTGTACTTATGTCTGCTTTTGCTTTTTTACTATGTATTATTGTTACACAACATTCGAAATACAGCACAAAACACTTAAACTCTGATCGGCTAAATAATATAGTTTTTACTTTCTAATATAACTTACTACAAGCTACCTTTTGAAACTAATTATGATAGTAAATAGTTATGTTACACACTACTATATGTCTACAATATTTTTAAAACTCGCTGCATGTCCGTGGGTGTGGACCTGGTGATCTGTACCACAGGCATTCATGCCTAACACAGACACCAGCTCCTCAAGAATAATAAAATGAATACTTATTTTATATTAGTAAACATGTTAACTACCATTTAAGATTATTTGTGAGGAGAAATAAAATGAATTATTATTATTACAAGTTGTTCCCCCCTGGCATTTCTAAGCTTTATGAGATAGAAATTTGTAACTTTCCATGCTGATATGTCATGCTAAAATCTCGATTTCTGAGAAAAATCGGACATTATTTTTTTAAGTAATTTAAAGAAAACCTAGTTACCCTAGGAACCCTCTTTCGACATGTCCTGACTCCTGTCATGCTATTGTTTAGACTATTTATACTTCTGGTCAGGCTATATATCCATACATACCATTTGATGATAGAAACCTAGTATACCCACAATATTTTTACCCTCTGTGCTTTAGGTGCAGTGCGTGCTGCCATTTCCCCATGCTATAATCTAGATATAATTACTAACCATCTTAGTAACATCATTTGAAGTCCAAATAGTCAGAGTGTTGCTAGCCCCCATAGGGAAAGTAACAGTCGGTCCCATTTTGGCCAACCATTTACTGTCTTTGGGTAATTTTTTTATATCCTTCTTTCTCCACGATAGTAAATAGTAGTGGGATTTAGTCCACCACATTGAAGGGAAGGATAGTATGATTTTACCGATAACGCCAAATGCTATTTTGTCTATGGCAATGATTTTATCGAGAGGCAACATTGGCGAAAACAAAGTTGGGTATCTGTGGAAGTCACATTGTCATACAAGTACAAAGGTTTTAATCCTGGATGACTACCTCTAAATCAATAACTATCCTTTAAATAGCAAATAAAATTGGCACTATGGTAATTATCAGATACTAGTCCATCTTCAGGTAGCACTATAGTGCCAGATGCATTAAAAACCAAATTTATGGCTGGGAATAATTGATCCGGAATCCGGAAGGCTGGGGAAAATGCAGAGCATTAAAAATAGAACACTGCGCTAAAACAGATGTCAAATTCATATGACAGCTCGACGTTTCGATTTTCAACTCTATTGTATGAGCACATAGTTCTATTTTCAGTGCTCTGAAATTTTTCTCGCCCTGCCGGATTCCGGATCATATAGTCCCAGCCTATGACATACCTCTCTTTAAGCACTCCCAGAGAGACAGTAACAATGACATTGTTGGCAGTGAACGTCTCTCCATCTCTGCACATCACTTCAACACTCCCCGTTGACCCTTTAGGCCATTTTATCTTCGTCACCTCTTTGTTCAATTTGATATCCAGTAAAGGAAAGCCGCTACCATTATTGTATTTATTCTGAAATATATACAATTATACATATTATTTATTATAGCCTATTGTTTCAAACTGACTTGTTTTTGGTTTTCTATCATTGATGGTTTATATTATGTCCCTCAGTTCCGTATGCCTTTTGGCATAGGCCTCCTCTAATTCTCTCGATTGTAAGAGGTCTGTGGCTACTCGCGTCCAGTAAGGTCAAGCTGTAAGCTTAAGGTCGTCCTCCCATCTGCGGATTTGACGCCCCCTGTTTCTATGGCCATCGATCGGACACCAAAGGGTAACCTCCTTGTTCAATCTATTTGTGTTGCCTCCGTGGTCTATTGGTTAGAGCTTGGCTCTAGACTCGGAGGTCGTGGGTTCAATTCTCGCATTGGAACAACAAAAAATATTATTTCCAAGTTTGGTTAGGACAATGCAGGCTAATCACCTGATTCTGACAAGAAAGATGAACTGATGCGTCGGTTGGGCATGTAAAAAGTCGGATCTGCGCCTGATCACTCGCCAGTCGTGTCGGTCATCCGTCCCACTGGATTATGAGAGTAAAGAAAGAGAGAGTGCTCTTGACGTGTACAGCGCACACACTTGGCCACTATAAAATTACTCCTGCGTAACTGGCCTGGTTTCAATGAAACCGGCCACAGTCACCGAAATCGGTGTGGGGAGTTATATCTATCTATTCGTGTTGCTTCTGAGCATATGGCTATTATACTGAGTTTGAGAAACATAAAATCACGAGTAAGTAGTTAAGTTACATCCACAAAACTTACCAGTAAAATTTCAAAGAAAGTCTTATATCCATGTTTGTGCCAGCTAGTATGTAGATGTCCTTGAAGAATTTCGTATGTTGTATGAGTTGTGACATCATTCCAGTCATTGGAGGACTCATGGTTGTTAGCGAAAAGGTTCATTGTTTCCAAAAACTCGTTAATAAAATCCTGGTCCTTTAGCACATCCGGATGATTCTTCTTCAAGTATTCCATTAGTCTATAAGTCGGAAAATATTTTAATTATCACCCAAATATATAATTCATTTAATGGGTAATGGGTATTGAATATTGATATAAAAAGCCATGTATTACTTTATTTTATTCTACAAATGTCGCTTATTATTCAAATTAGTTGTTTTTTGATGTAATAATTAATAAATTTTTCATAGATTTCTCAACAGAAAATTTCTGATTGAGTTCTGTTGTTTTAATTTTATCCTAATATTACCTGTACCCAATAGACACTGTTGTCTTAACAGCTATGAACTGGAATAAATAAATAGCCTACTTCTACACGTGACCTACTTACTACCTACACCTACAAACTACCTATACTACCAAAATCTGCAATTACCTACACCAACTACCTAGATCTACACCTACTTCCAACAACCAACACCTACAACCTACAACCTACACTTATTACCTACCCCTACAACATACACCTACCCCTACTACCTACCCCTAAAATCTTCAGGTGATGTGTGAAAGAGTTATTTAAATTATTATATAAGTTAAAGAGAGTATTAACATAGCTATTAAACAATGGGGGTTGGTGTAAGAAGGGTGAATATTGAGGGTTGAGTGTGAACCTACAACCTACCCATGCTACCTAAACCAATCTACACCTACAACCCTCACCCTACACCTATGTTACCCTACAACCTACACCTACTAGCTCCAGGCTATATTGTGTGAAAGTGTATAATTTAAATTCAAAAAGTTTTATTTCCATATAGGTTAATAATAACACTTAAGGAATTGTTCCTATGTGACACCTACCACCGGCTAGGGAACTAACCCCTTCAAGAAGAACAGCATAAGAAACTCACACGGGGTATACAAATAAGAGTAAAATTATCAACCACTGAGGGTGAAAATTATTACAGTACTAATATAATATTGCTATTATTAACCAATGGGGTTGGTGTGGAAGGGTGAAAATTGTGGATTATGTACGTATATTTAGTGACAAGTCATAAAATAATTAAAAGTAATATTTAAAAAAAAAGGGTGGACCACTTTTATCACTTATAGGTAAGTAGTTGAAAAATACCTTAAGTTGTAAGGTTCATAAAAGTTCATAAAAACAGTCAGGCCGTTTCGGAAGAGTTCTCTTACAAACACTGTGACATGAGAATTTTATATTTATGATAAAACGCTTAGCAAATAATACTAACCTTGCAGTGACAAACTGTCCAAGTGGTTCAGGAGTATCACTAGATTCCTCAATTACTTCTATGCCAAACTTGGTCAATTCATTAAATAGCTCTCGGTTGCCAAATGATCCGTCAGACCTGAACACTTCACTCGATAAACTCTGTTCCAATGTAGATACGTTGTGTTGGACAGCAGCATCATATACTCTACTATTTACTGTACCATGGATCCTTAAAGTTCAATACAAGTATAAACTCCATGTAATGTCACTAGATTTAACAACGAACTCCCTAAAGCGTCGAAATCACTCAGCTTTGGTTGGTTTAGCTTGTCTTCCATACAATGATACACTCTATATAGCATTACCCACTCTCAATAACAACAAGAATTAAATAATAAAAAGTTATTTTTAGTTGCCAAAATTAGCAAAAAATGCGCAGCTGTGGATGTTCTTTAGTCGCTAGCCTAGCTAGCTAGTCCTAGCCCATAATAAACTGTCGGCATCATACATACCGAACTTTTACAAATTGGGATTGCTTGCACATGTAGATTGTTGTTAGTAGGAGTCATGGATTATCTATACATTATCTTCTTAGTTGCTCACAAACTTTCAAACTGTAAACATGGCAAGTAAGAGAAAATCACTGTATGCGTCGATAATCGAGCGGTTTTTGACATTTGACTTTTGGGGGTTTGTGGACGAATTGTGGATTTTTATAGATGTGCGGCCCGTTAGGGTTTTGCTAAAATAAAAATGGCACGCAATCTTGAAAAGGTTGGTCATACCTGATCTATAGTATGTATTCCAAATTCTTACCACTCAGCACCAACTTCAACAACACCTTCGCCAAACGGTACGGTCTTCACTCTCCCGCCGATCCTGTCGTCAGCCTCCAGTCCAAGCACTCTCCTGCCGGCCTTGGCGAGCGTGGTTGCGGCCGTCACACCGGCAGCCCCCATGCCCACCACGATCGTGTCGTATGAGTTACTCATGTTGGGTCTAGAATATAGAATTAGATGACCCTTATATTCAATAATAGTGTCATAATTAACAATTTCATGTCTCGTATTCAGATACCTGGACATACGTATTTGAATTTACCCGTTGAATATATAAAATTACGCAACTTTTTGCTGTTAATTTTTAATTTAAGGACAATGTTTACAAAATTACATTTGATAATCAGCTATTGTTACTTCACACTCGTCGTGCGCCTCAGTAGTAGTACTTATCATCTATGGTGCGCCTTGTGCGCTGTGGGATTTGCGAAAATTTGGAAATTTTACATTAGAATTTCTAATGTGAAATTTCCGTATAATTTTTAAAGATTTTCTAATTTAGAAATGACATACCTATACATGACATTTAAACGTCAAGGCAAGGCTTTTGCTTTTAAATATATGGCATCGGCTTATAACCATTTGCCAGTGTCAAGTTAAAAATGCAGGAAATAGAACTTTCGTTTCAATTTTCAACACCGTATTCCTAAATCGTCAAGTCTAAAGTCTAGTCAAAGTCCAAATAAATAGTCAGTGCAGTCAATGAGTCATGTCAGTCGATTCAGTAAAGTGGTAGAAGCTTTACTGAAAGTTCCTAGGGAGTTTTGACGGGAAACACAAAATAGCACGTTTTTGGAAGTTGTACCACTTACCCACACTTGTGCAAGTTAACGAATATTTAATGGTTAATATTCTACCAATATTACACATTAAGAACCGAAATAACACAAATTTATGAAGAATACATATTCCACAACTTCACCCATTGAACTCCCCGGCAAAACTCAAGGCAAGGCTTACAGTTTTTTTTAATGAAACCATAAAACCATTGCTAGTGTCAAGTTAAAAACGCGAAAAAAATCTTGAGGAAATAGAATTTTGGTTACAGTTTTCAACACCGGTTTTTAGGGTTCAGTAGAACTGAATGTACCCATAGTTTCGCTCTGTCCGTCTGTCTGTCTGCTCTTCTAACTTAATTATGCATAAAAATTTATGAAATTTCGTATAGACTATAAGTGGTGTATAGATCTCGGTGTTGGCATAATAAAATAATAATAACTAGCTGTCCCGACACACGTTGTTCTGTCGCACCTATAAATATTGTGTTAATATTTTCCCCGTATTTTTTCCAATATTTCTCACCGTTTACATTTCAAGACCAAAATTAGCCAAATCGGTCCAGTCGGTTTCAAGTTTTAGCGAGAGATTGGAATTGCAATCCATTTTGATTATATTAAATAAGATAAGATTTTCCATTACTTTGTAATTTTCCATATCAAATCAAACATATACACACGTGACATAAACTTTATGTCACGTCCTACGGGAACGGGATAAAAAGTATCCTATGTCTGTCTCCTAGCTCTAAGCTACCTCTATCAAAAAGCTACCTAAAGCTACCCCACCAATTATCAGCCAAATCAGTTCAGCCATTCTTGAGTTATAAATAGTATAACTAACACGACTTTCTTTTATAATATAATATATAGATTTTATATTTTAGGGGTAGCTCCCCATACATGTGAAGTGGGTATGAATTTTAAGCTATTGCATAGCTTTTATCGCGGGCTTTGAGCGCGGCGACCGAATCAAGAAATTCCGTAACGAAAATAAACCTAACACCCCCCACTCCGACCGGCGCGGCGTTGAAAGCCGTGCATCGTCTAACGTCGTTTCAGTTCGGCAGACTTCGGCAGAGTGTGTGTGCGTGCGACTAGATGTATGCGTGTAGACTTACTATGCAATAGCTTTACCGCGGCAGTCCCCGAGTGCCACGTGTATTTTTTTTAAGCTATTGCATAGCTTTTATCCCGGGCTTTGAGCGCGGCGACCGAATAAAGAAATTCCGTAACGAAAATAAACCTAACACCCCCACTCCGACCGGCACAGCGGTGCGGCGTTGAAAGCCGTGCATCAGTTCGGCAGACTTCGGCACGGTGTGTGTGCGTGCGACTAGACGTATACGTGAAGACTAGTTGCTAACTGCTCATAACTGATTCTATCTCTTTTAGACACAATGCTAGGTGAGACAGCGTGCTTTTTGGCCGCGTCCACGAGTGAGTTCGAGCCCGCGACTAGTTGAACCTTAATGTGTATGTATATGGTACGACTGTACGAAGCTCGCACGGATCGAGACGAGCTGCTCCGAAATCGGACGAATACGTAAGCAGCTGTTTGTGAGAAAGTATAAAAAATGCTATGCTTTACCGCGGCAGTCTCCGAGTGCCACACGTATTTTTTTTTCATTCCATTCCCTCATGCGGGGTATCGTCGAATAGGTCTTTTTAAATAAAGGCAAGGTTTCATACATGACTTTTTTAATAATGTATAAAAACCATTTTCGAGTAATCGACCTTCAAAATGTTGTCACTATCAACACACTAAACGGACGGCCCTCCCCTATAGGGGATAGGGGCCAGGGGCCAGGCATCAGGGGTCATCGGAGAAAAAAGGTTTAAAAACCATATATCAAAATACATATTGGAGTACCGATATAATAATGCGACTGTTCCTACATATTATATTAATAACCGATAATTCATTCCCGGTTCCTCCCACTCTTATTATTACATAAATCAACTTTTAAAATTAATAGCA
This sequence comes from Phengaris alcon alcon, assembly GCA_037179445.1. Lineage (NCBI taxonomy): Eukaryota > Metazoa > Arthropoda > Insecta > Lepidoptera > Lycaenidae > Phengaris > Phengaris alcon. The sequence continues at coordinate 379,821 of JAYRCH010000138.1, read as the reverse complement.
CCATCAAGGGTGGGAGTTGGGACTTAATTCGTGAAATGGACATACTTACTACTTATAACATTTTATTATTAAATCGGTTATGTAATACAAAAAATAAGCAAAAAACTTACTTGCATGAAACGCAACTCAGCCATGCTGCGAAAACAAAAACGCAATGCTTTGGTATAGCCATCGTAATGACCCGTGATTGAATAACAAACTATCACGCATATATACTTTAATAATACTACTGCCTGAGGTCAGACGTAGGTCGTTCTGTGATAAAATCACAGAACTCATAATAATTAAATTTTACTATGTAGAATATGTACCTATATTTTATTTACACTGGGTGGTTTTTATTCCGTTTCGAGATAAATTGGGTACAAATGGGTAAAATTTTCACTGCCGCCCTCGTATACCTAATACGAAATAATGGCAGTGAAAATTTCGGGAATCAAGGAAGTGACACAACATTACTATTTAAAAATGTATTTATTGCTTTTCGAAGTATTCTCCGCGAAATTTGACACATTTTTCCATACGATGGAACCAATCATTGAAGCAACCATTCCATTCGGAAGTTGGGGTCTCCAAAATGGCCGTTTTGTAGGCGTCCACAGCTTCTTCAGGTGATAAAAATCTCTGACCACGCAATTTATTCTTTATTTTACGGAAAGTATAGAAATCATTAGGGCTTAGGTCGGGGCTGTACGGCGGATGGTCTAATAATTCTATGATTTATTGCTCTAAAATCTCTTTTCTTCTGTGCGCGGTGTGAGAACTCGCATTGTCGTGATGGAGGATGATGCGGCGGTTGCAGTTCTCTTTACGGAGTTCAGAAACGACCTGTGGCAAGCAAATGTTAGCATACCATTCTGCATTAACCGTTCTTTGTCCGTTCCACCGTTCCACTGTTCCTGTCATATTAAAATCATTTTAATTTAAAACTCCTTGGTTTTAAAAATCGAATACCGTTTATTTATTTAAAAAAAGATTCTCGGTCTTGTCACAAGGTCTTGTCAAACTTGTTTAGTCGTTGAGAAAATGGAATTGACTCGAGAAAATTCTAGAGCGATGATTTATTATGACTTTCGAAGTGGTTTAACACAAAAACAGTGTGTTGACCGGATGATTTCTGCATTTGGTGATGAAGCCCCATCCAAAACCACAATTTATCGCTGGTTTGCTGAATTTCAACGTGGACGTGTCAAGCTCAGTGATGATCCCCGTCAAGGTCGTCCAAAAACTGCAGTCACCAAGAAAACGTTGATGCTGTGCGTAAGCTGATTGAGGAAGATCGACATGCGACATACCGCGAAATTCAGGCAACTTTAGACATTGGCATGAGTAAAATACAAATAATCTTGCATGAACAATTAGGTAGGTGTAAAAAAGTTGTTTTCCCGATGGATACCGCATTTGCTCTGTGAAGAGCAAAAAGCGGCTCGCGTTACTTGGTGCGTCAGAACTCTCGAAAGATTCCACGCAGGATCCTCAAATGCTGTATACAACATCGTATCAGGTGATGAATCCTGGATATACGCGTACGAACCCGAAACAAAAAACCAGTCACGAGTTTGGGTGTTCGAAAATGAGTTAAAGCCAACAAAAATTGTTCGTTCACGGAGTGTTGCAAAAAAATGGTGGCCACGTTTGACTCCAAAACCGGCCATGTTGCGACTATTCCTCTTGAGGGACAAAGAACGGTTAATGCAGAATGGTATGCTAACATTTGTTTGCCACAGGTCGTTTCTGAACTCCGTAAAGAGAACTGCAACCGCCGCATCATCCTCCATCACGACAATGCAAGTTCTCACACCGCGCACAGAACAAAAGAGTTTTTAGAGCAAGAAATCATAGAATTATTAGACCATCCGCCGTACAACCCCGACCTAAGCCCTAATGATTTCTATACTTTCCCTAAAATAAAGAATAAATTGCGTGGTCATAGATTTTCATCATCTGAAGAAGCTATGGACGCCTACAAAACGGCCATTTTGGAGACCCCAACTTCCGAATGGAATGGTTCCTTCAATGATTGGTTCCATCGTATGGAAAAATGCGTCAAATTTCGCGGAGAATACTTCGAAAAGCAATAAATACATTTTTAAATAGTAATGTTGTGTCACTTCCTTGATTCCCGAAATTTTCATCGCCGCCCTCGTATGCTACGGATTTTCGCTAAGTAACGCCTGATTCTATTAACTAGGGTCAAAATTTGTTTTACAAGTTGCGCGTGATTGGATCGTACAACGGCGCAGCGCCCCGTCGCCCCCGCTGTAGGGTGACATAAATTCATGGTTTTTTAAGATATTTCAACTTTCAATAATTGAACTTTGACACAAATGATTTTTAGCCGACTTCCAAAAAAGGCGGAGGTTATGCATTCGGCTGTTTAAGTAAATATATTTTTTTATTCTTCTCTCTTCTTGTCTCTTGTCACGCTGATAATTATTTATATAGACATTCACCTCAGGAGTGGGGTTTTGACAGAAATTGGATTTTTTTTATTGTTTTATATTAGCGACATACTCAGCTTCGCACGTTGTTCTGTCTTAAATATGGACTGGAATGAATAAATAACTACACCTACAATGCAACCTACGTCCTAGTCATACACCTACACCTACTCCTGCAACTTTTCCAATATTTCTCACCGTTTAAACCTTCCCTCAACTTCCACAATGATTTTAAGACCAAAATTAGCCAAATCGGTTCAGCCGTTCTCGAGTTTTAGCGAGTCATTGGAAATGCAATCCATTTTTACGTCCCTCGGGAACGGGATAAAAAGTATCCTATTTCCGTCTCCTGGTTCTAAGCTACCTCCCCACCAATTTTCAGCCAAATCGGTTCAGCCGTTCTTGAGTTATAAATAGTGTAACTAACACGACTTTCTTTTATATATATATAGATATAAAACTTCCTCTTGAATCACTCTATCCATTGCAGAAGACTGCGTTAAAATCCGTTGCTATTGTTAAAAATATGCAAAAAAAAGAAAAAAAAAGACTATTTAGACACAGTATAAAATTAAGTCACTCAGCTCCCTGTTCGCTTAGATATTTTAAACTAAGCAACGGATTTTAATGCAGTTTCAGCAATGGATACAATGATTCAAGAGGAAGCTTTATATGTATATTACATCGCGAAGTATTCCAAGCATATGCTACAAAAAAGGTAATATTTTGCACCAAAGTATACCCTGGATCCAAAAGTACTGAACAGGGGGTCTAAAAGGCCGTTAGGGCCGCTTTTCCATACGTTTGATTTTGATTTGATTATTTTATATCAAATTCAATTTTGAAATTGATATAAAATAATATGATACTGTTGTTTTAAAAACGACCGAAGAACTTTGTATCCATGAGCATACATAAATAAAAAATAATAAAAAAATCTGCTAATGTATGATTTGTATGATTCATCTAATGTTCTGCTAAGTGGCCTTTTTAGACCCCCAGAACTCCTGACTGCTTATAGATAGATGTTTGGGGATTTCAGCGTTATTCAAAGAACTGCAAGCATAAGCCATTATGTAAATTTATCATCATCACCACCATCATCACACCAAACATCATCACTTAATGATGATGAATGAAGTACCTATACTTCTCATAGTATTTTACACCGACACGGATATCTTTGAACATTACTCTGCGCCGTTTATGGACCGAGTTTCAAAATTATTTTTTTGATGTTAAGTGTATAATCCGAAGTTGGTCTCGTTGTCACCAAAGTGGTGACCTGATGATGGCATCCATGAGGAATCGAGGGAACTCCTCGAATTTTATATGAATACATATGGTTATTTTGACTTTTTCTGAAGTACCCCAAACATATGCTACCAAAAAGTAAGATTTTGCACCAAGATATAACCTGGATCCAAAAGCACTGAACAGAACTCCTGTCTTTAAAGATACGGGTTTGGAAATTTCGACATTGTTTAAAGAAATGCAAGCATATGCCATTGTGTAACATACAGTAATCATCATCATTATCTTATATACAATACCTAATGGAAGCTTGGCGCGTATTCAAATATACATTCGATAGTTTATTTTAAAAGTTCTTAAATACTTAATTGTAATTAATATTACTAATTGTCACATTCAAATTATGAATATTGAGTAGAGAAATAGTTAAAATTCTAGCCGAATTTAAAAGGAGAATTATTCAGAAAATAAGATTTATTTCATACTTTTTGTGCATTTTTACTTTGGAAGTCGGTTTAATTATTTATTTAGATATTTTTTTTTCCTTTAGTCATATTTATTATATTTTTAATAACACATTTTAAGATAGTTTAAAAGAAGCGTTCGAATGTATATCTAAATAGCTATATATTTATTTTAGATTTATATATCTTTAATCAACAATTTTAATATTTGTCCCGATAATAGGATAACACGGCAACGGCGTAACGTCGTTGTTATGCCAGCCAGATAAATAAAAAGACTACGTTGTTGAAGTTTAAAAGAGGAAGGAGGAATTTTCTTTTAGCCGCGTTTTTAGCGAGTCTAGAGAATTTTTTTTAATTTAGAAGGAGGGAGAAAAAAAATGGTAAAGTCTCCGCGCACGCTCTTATTATTTTTCTGATTAATTAATGTTATTTCTCATGTTATTTAAGTTTAAAACTATTAGTAGTGTTCGTTTAAAAGTTATTTTATCTCACGCGAGTGTTCATTTTATTCATGAGTCCCGACTCCCGGGAAGTACTACACAGAAGCACTACCTATAAAATAAATGGCGTCCCAACTGTGGGCTCAATTCCCAAATCTCACAGTTTCAGTGAATAATTTGTAAATAAACTCAAGTGTAAACTGTCAATAACATGCCAAAAACTCGCGGAAGGCAGTCGCTCGATGCTTCACAGGTTGATATACTACCTAGATAGATAGGGATAGGGATAGATAGATCCCTAGTAGGAATAATCCTACTAGGGATTTCATCAGCACCCTCAAGACCGTATTTAATCGCTTGCGAGTTTAAATTACGAGTTAATCGCGAAAAGTGTGTTTTTGCCAGGGAACTTATCAAATATCTTGAGCACATTTTTACCCAACAGGGAGTGTCTCCTGACCCTGAGAAGGTACAAGCCGTCTTAGATATGAACGAACCAAATAATTTGAAACATATGCGGACCTTTCTACAAACCTATTCTTGGTTTAGGAAGTTTATTCCAAATTTTTCATCCGTAGCAGAGCCGTTAACTAGGTTAACGAGAAAAGCAGACCTGGACCTAGGGTTCTACTCAAACTACTGCTTTCAAAGAGCTAAAATACTTACTTACCTCAGCACCAATCTTGATCGAGGCAGATTTCAGTCAGCCTTTTATTCTGCGAACCGACGCCAGCAATTATGCGGTTGGAGCAGTTCTCTCTCCAGGGGGAGGACAGAAATGAACGGCCTATTGAATACGCAAGCCGTCTTTTGAACGCCGCTGAACGCAACTACTCAACTACAGAGCGGGAAGCTTTAGCGGTTGTGTGGGCAGTGGAGCGTTTTAGATGTTATTTAGACGGAAATCCAGTTATTATAGGCAGCGATCATCAACCACTCCGATGATTGATGACCTTAAAATCTCCAACAGAACAAATCTCCGCTTAGTGAGGTGCGCCCATCTCGCTCTTATTATTTTTCCGATTAACTAATGTTATTTAAGTTTAAAACTATTAGTAGTGTTCGTTTAACTGTGTTTCGTTTTCCTTAATATAAAGTTATTTTATCTCACACGAATGTTCATTTTATTCATGAGTCCCGACTCCAGCGAAGTACGACACAGAATCACTACCTATACAATAAAGGTTAAAATATTTAAAAATAAAAAGGTCAAAGATACTCAAATATCGATTTGAAATATTCACTTTCGGCTGGATATGTATGACGTTCTACTAGTGATGCCATACCCCAGATGACGGCAATTATATTGTCCGTTAAATACTGTTTTATCATAATAGGCTAGTTTCATCTATCAAAATTAAATTATATACATTTGTTATTTATATAGTTTATATCATAAGAAATACGAAAAAACACTATTTTGTTTATTTATAATTTCGAAAATAAAACTGTAGTTTTATTATTATGTCACGTGACCGAAAACGCCAGCCGCCATATTTTTCATGTAAGTGACGTCATAAGAACTTAATCAAGTCGAATAATCCACAGCGAAAGTTAAATCTAAAGTTTATGCACTACACACGCACATATGACATTTATTTGTTTCTGCTCTTATGACGTCACGATAATGGTGGCTTTGTTGGAGCAAACATTTGTTGTTTAAATTTTAATATTTTTTTCTTTGTATAAAGAGATATTATTTCCAGGAAACAAAAATACTAGTATTTTTGATTATCGAATCGATACGAACATTTTAAAATATATTTGAAACAAAAGGTACAATAGCCTGTTATCAATGTACGAAGGTAAAACAGACATTATCTGGTAATTGCGCCTACATACTTATTTCATGTTAAATATAAATAAACAAAAAAATATAAACTAACTCCTAAATTAGTTTCATTCTACTAAACCTTGTATTAGTTAGTATATGTCAAAATAAATAAATTATGTTCCAGTTTAATTATTAAGTTTAGTATCGCTCCAAATTTGCAAATGCTTTTAATTAATGACCAAGAAACAAGTATAAATAAATTCATATATAACTGTCTATTTCAAATAACGTGCCTACCGACAGGGTAGCGCTTCAGTCGTTTACATAACAGTATAATAATTATTAATAATTAGCTAGATCATCACTTTGACAATCACAAACAAATCTTTAAAATTCTGAAACCCTAAGATAAAATTCACCATGGACTTATCTTTTACTCGCGATATACATTTTGTTCAAGAGCATTTCATGTTTCTGTACCATTGTATTTTTTACATAATATTATTATTATATTATGGATTTGTTTATTATCATTATTTGCATTATATTGAGTTGAATTTCATAAGGCTATAACATTATCATAGCAATTAAGTTGGGGGTTGCCATGTCACAGATTGCATTTTTCTATTTATTTCCGATAATATTAACTGACATCTAGCTATCTGAGTGGGTAGAAGCTGTGGTGTCGGATCACGAGTTCTTTCCTGTGCTGGTTGCTCCCTCTGTGCTCGACGCAGAGCTCTTCTCCTTCTCGCTCTTGCTGTTGCTACAAAAAAAACATAATTCATAATAGGCTAGAAGTATAAATGCATACAAAAATATACGACCCTACTTATTAACATTTTCACACAACTGATTAACTATTTAATATTGCTTTTGTATTTGTCTGTCAAGTGACTTTCCAACGTATAGGCACTTGCCCAAAATGCCATCGTTTGTCTATAAAAGCAGTAAAAACAATGACAAGAAAGTGAATAAAAGTCAATTAATTTCATTCCACATGTTACTTTACAACATTTATCAACAGTCAAGTATTTTCTTAAAAATATATTTTTTAACAATAAATAATTGAAAGAAAATACTTGACAGTTTGACGTAATCAAAAAATAGAGCAATGTCAATATATACTTTTTTGTGAGTTTAATAAGGATGCATGCATTTCTGCCATAGAGTAAATAGTACAAAAGCGAATGTCGTTAGTTGTACAGAATTACAGACCGTTCACTTATTTTATTTTATTTTATAGCTAGTTTTAAAGATATTTTGATAAGATTGACGAAAAGAATTCAATTATATCGTTCAATCAGTTAAATAAATATTCTTAAAATTAAAATATATAACTTCTTAAAATGGTTAAACTACAAAACACAACATATCTTGTAGACTCTTTAGACGCACCCTTCCAGATATCCCTCCCCATCGTACTGACTTTTTTGCCTACTCCTTCACGGTCCACGCTACTAAGCTCTGGGAGCGTACTAAGCTGGGAGCTCTGAGCTTACCAACTCAGATACGTGAGTGTAAGACACTTGGGCTATTTAAGAAAAGGCTACGTGAGCACTATCTCAGCTTAGCCTTTAATTAAAGTGTCATATAATATGATTGATTATTATTTCTAAGTATGTAATTTTTATCCAATATTTTATTGCAATTGTAATGATTATGATATATATTAGTTTATTATAATATATCTATGTAAGTATCCGTATATATATGCAATCATTTATTATTATTGTTATATGTAAATTGTAGTAGTATGCACTATATATTGTTATTTTTATTACTAAACTTTCCTGTATCAGGTCTGCTGGAAGAAATTCCAATTTGGAATAAGTAGCACCTTTGTACAAAACTGTTTTCTGTTTTTAAGTTTTCAGTGCCAATGTTTTACTGTGTGTACATAAATTATTAAAATAAAAATAAAAAACATTGAGTTGTGAAATGTTAAATAACTTAGAACGAACTGAGGGCCTAAAAGTAACAGTAAAGTAACTGCTAGTTTTATTTGATTTAAATTTATCAATTTTAAATTTTTCTTTAAGGTTTCCAAGTAATGAAGTAGGTACGAATACAAGACTGGATCGCAATAGTTCGCGAACAAAGAGGTGAAGCCGGATGGATGCCCTTAAAAAAATAGTAGAAGCATATTATAATAGTAGAAGTTGTAGCATACATTTTAAATCTACAGACAAATATACTTATTTTAAAGGTTACGCTCTTCTTAAAAGCAGTTACTTAATATTTATTTGCTTTTTTATATTTTGGTTGTTAAAATTCCTACGCGCCTAGATTTTAAAGCCTGTACTTATTACTGTAGAATTTGTTGATTTTCGTATAAATCGCCAATGTCTTTTCACAACATTTTGATATATTTTTAAATTAGTGAAAAAAAACCAGTGATTTTAATAAAAACATAGTTTTTTTTTCTATTATTCGAATAGTGAACATAAAAAATAGAATATTCGAAAATCAAAAATTTTACAAATATTTGCAAGCTTTACCCTTTACATAATTATACCCTTTACATCAAAAAGATTTTTCAAAAAAAGATCGCAACACCAGAAGAGTTACACTTGTAACTCCTCACGTTATTTCACGCCGGTTTTCTGTGAGGCCGTGGTGTTTACCTGGTCGAGCCGGCCCATTCATGCCGAAGCGTGGCTCTCCCACGTAAAATTTTCCAAAATCGATCAACATACGGCGGGGTTAATTTTCCTAATGAGGAACAAATTCTCGAAAATAATCTAACTTTTAACAAACTACTTTTTTGACGTTATATTTACTTTGCGGAATTTGTGATACAACAACAATACTATTTAAAAGGGAAACAATAATACAAATGTGTTTTTAAATACCAGGTTTCGATTCCTGTTTGGGACATTATTAAAAAAAACTAAATATGTTGTTTTATCTAAATAATAGTAAGCAATCACTCCATTATTATCTAGATTATTCTTATATAAAATGGTTGTCAAACTACCGATTACAAAAAAAAAACTAAGCATGTCGTCAAAGCTAAATAAATAACTATGAACGAAATAGAATTTATACGCATTTTGTTCCTACTGTGTCGTTAAATATTCTATGGCAGAGAGTCCAAACTTTAAATGTGGAAGCGTCTGTAATTGGTTTTGACAAAGACTAGTTATCTTTTTCTTTGTTATTGAATTAAGACTGCCATCCCTTTCACGAATTTATGCTGTGTGAGTGAAATGTAACAATAATGAAAAATGTCAATGTGTATCGCATCACAGAAATATTGTCACTTTTGTAAGGATATAACGTATCTATGTAATAATTAATCAAAGGTCACGGTAAACAGAGAACAGTAGGACATCTATGGCCGCCTGATGAGTTATCTGCCTACTCTCTCTTTGGCGCAAGGGCTGTCAGTCGTTACTTCATATTTTTATTTCCCTATCATGGAACAGCACTTGGTTTTTATTTCTAAAATATAATGAAATGATTTACCAATTCGTAAATATGGTAAAAATAAAAAGTGTTTGAAATATTTATTTAGGGCTGATCTTTCAATCGTCAGTAATTCTGTTCGAAGTCGTGATCAAAATAAGTGCTAAAACAATGCAGGCAAACGCGAGCCGTCAATGCGCGTGATCACGGTACGTACGCGATCGGTCACGGCACAGCCCGCATCAGGAGGGTGAAACAGAGATATCTCAACACGACTATCCGATACTAACAGTTTGAAAATTTTCGGATAGCCACAACCGATGATACTAAGCGGTTCCTACATCGCGCTATGGAAGAAACTCGCGAACATTTTATATAGCGGTGATCATATCCTACAATTATATGGTATGGAATATGGTCATTCTGAATCATTGGTGCCTGATGACTTTCGTTAATAACATAATTTCTGTCTTTATTTCGGTTCAATAAAAATGATCAGGCAGTAGCAGTACTACTTCCATCTAGCGGGTTTAATTGTAACTAAAACGGTACAACGCCACCTACATACGATATCCCGAAACTTAGCAAGACTTAGGCCCGTATTAATAAAGCGTTCTTATCTCTAAGACATTCTCAAGAAAGTACTTAAGACGTTGTTTTAATTAGTAGGCCGTACTTAAGTACAGCTGTAGGTACGGCGTATCAAGTGAGTGCGAACGTATTAATAAACGTGACTCGTTACTCAAGTACGCTGTCATTGCTGTCAAACTGTTACTTGAGACGCGGTTTCGTGGGTACAGTCAAACCTTGACTTGAGAACGGCTTGCTTGGGAATTGGGATACAGTACATTATTATTTGTGGTGTTTTTGGGTGTGTTACAATTATGTAAATTAAAATCTAAATATTTATGATTAAACAAACTCAGAATTTACACTACATACTCAACACAAAATAAAGTTATAAAAAAAGATGCTATATTGAGACATAATTGATACTTATTCTTCTTTTTTTTTGGTAATCGCGGTTGCAAAGGTTTTGCACCATTCTGCCAGTGTCGAGTATTTGTTGAAATATTTTCGATTTTATTTAAATTTATTTATTTATTTATATTAAACGAATTACCTATTTGATTTATATTAATTGACTTGATTTGACACTTGACAGCAGAACCTTTTTTCGCTGCCCAAAAAACAATCCTCATTATATGATCCCTCCCTACTACAATTCCTCGCCCTATCAACCTTAAATCTGTTCTGTGTTTTGTAAATACTCCTTTTACTGAAACTTTATGTACATACTTTAGTACTGGCCCTAAATTTGTCTGTTCTAGGTTTTAGATTATTCAACAGACTTCCTCCTGTACACCGTGCCCTTGTTTATTCATAAAACCCACTCATAAGGCAGAGTTTTCGTCAACACAACACATTGGCGAATTAGTGATTCACTTCATTAGGAGCCACTTTAAAGAATAAGAAGAAAAAGAACTTTTTTCGAATGGCAAAGGTCCGCATTCCGTTTTACGTAGTTGTTAAAAAAATATGAATAATATTATGCTCGACAATAATAGATATTAATATATTATACGTAAAAATTAAGGAAAATCAGTTTTTTTTCAATATAAAGAATACAGACTTAACTTTTTTTGGTATTTATATTATTAAATATTACATTTTTAAAAAGAAATATTGAAAGAATGATAATCAATAAATCCGTTCTTTGTAGAAGTGTAAACGAAACGTTATTTTATGCGTTCTTTGTCGTGTAGATGACGCTTAAAAGTTGAGTAAGTGATCTCAATAACGTTATCAACTGAGACGGTCTTGAGATCATACTATGAATTAAAGACCGTCTTGAGAAGCTAATCGTTACTTGAGACTGTTTCAGCCAAGAAAGGTCTTGAGAACGAGTTTGAGAACGGTTTATTAATACGGGCCTAAGTTACAATTTTAGAGTTGCGCATCTATACTAGTATATATCTGTATAATTTATGGCCCGCGCTGAGAGCGCCTCACGCCTTATTATTCCACGAGATGTGTGCCTGCGTGCGGATAGGCGCCCGGCACGCACGCACACACACATTCAAACCGATCGCGGCCTGTTTGTATGAAGTTCTACTGTTTACCGTGGTATAGGTGGATATAATAGCTTGCGTGAGTAACAAATTTACATGTTTTGTTATGTGCTGTATGTGAATAGTGTACGAGAGAAATAACGCCATTTCTATTTTATTAATTTACTAGATTTTGTCCGCGACTTCGTGGGTGCAAAAGGAAAATTACAAAAATGTACGTTCCACCGTACATTTTGCCACGATAAAAAGTAGCCTATGCCCATTCCCATGGTCTACTCCATATTATAATATATGCCAAATTTCATATAAATCGGTCTAGTAGTTTCGGAGACTCTTCAATGATCACAAAGAAACAAACAAATCTGTCCTCTTTGTAAAATATACTAATATAGTACTTATATTATGGTCTATCCCGTCCAAGACAATTTGGATGGATACCGTCATACAAGTACACGCAAATGCCTGTTGACAGCGTCAAATCCAAATTGACTAAGCCTATTCATTCAAGCTACCTGATATTATGTGGGCATTTGGACAAAGTGTACTCTGGATCTTACTTTGATCATGTTCACGGTTTTAACACACTGTATATGAAATTGCATAGGTGTAAGTACTGCGAAGGAACAGGTTTAGTATCATGTATCAGAGATATACCTGTATCAGAGAAATACTCAAGACAAAGGCTACTTGACTCATATTTAATTTCATACATTGAAGGAGTATTTCCTTTAGAACTTGGGTTTAAAAATACGTATTTTTGTTTTTGTTTTTTAATTTCTACTGATGAAAACACCTCGAAATAACTTCCGGCAAGGATTTGACGTCAGAAACACACTAACACGTATGTAGTAGTGGAAAGGAATGTGTTTCTCTATATTAATAGTTCATGACAACTTTTAAAGTTATTTATGTCAAAACGTCAAACGGAACTTCACACCGCCGTTTTGTCTGAGCGGGCTATATCACAGATTACTAACCCCCTTAAAAACTAATAAAAAGATTTGCACAATGGAAACTAAAACAACGTTGCTGTCTTTATCTGTTAAGTGACTTTTCCAATGCATCAGACAAAGACAGCAACATTGTTAAGTTATCCTTTGTGTAAATTTTATTAGTAAGGGGGAAAGAGTATTAGTATGACGTATTAGCACAGATAATCTATCAACCAACGTGGCGAATAGTGTTTTCGGCGGTTTATTAAAGGGGTATTTTTAAATTATTATTTTTGTAGGTTTCAAAATAATGTCATTTTTTTTTGTGTAATGGAGCAATTGTGAAGCGTTTAGGACATATATATAAAAACAGGTTCAAGCAGCCTATTAGTTGTAAACATTTTTATTAGGTTACAATTCTGATTGCATTTAAATGCATGCTAAAATGTATAATATAAATTTTTCAACTCACCACTTTCACTCTTTTCTTTTGTTTTATAATCATCATCTATAGATCTTGATAAGGACCTCTTTTTTGGTGACTGCAAAAAAACAAAAGATCTTACACGTGGATCAGAGACAAAAAAATTGCTAATGAACATCCATTAGCAATTTTTTTTGTCTCTATCCCGATAATGAGTTTCCCAGGAATAAAACCTAATTAGACCGATTTTTGTCCCCGAAAACTCCCTGCATACTGAATTTCATGTAAATACTTGCAGCCGTTTCCGAGACTATGATTATATAATATATAAGATTTCTCATTTAAAGTATAAGATGACATACATTTTATCAGTAAGAATGTAAGAGGAGTCTGGCGGGGCTGGGATCTCAGTCCATATTGTGTATAGAGATACACTGGTTTTTGTTTTATGGTTTTACATGCATTCAAAGTTTGCAAAAATATTATCGAGTTCCACTAACTGTAGCATGATGTCACTATACAGCAGATGCTTGATTACTTGAAAGTGGTTCACTTAATTAAAAACCGGCCAAGTGCGATTCGGAGTCGCGCAATAAGGGTTCTGCACTATTATACCAATATTTTACATGTTTACTTATTATTTTTGTACGAAATTTTCCAAGTAAGCACATTTTACAAGATATATAAATCCTGAACTAATAAAGTTGTACTAATAGTGAAAACTATAACGGGTTTCACTTCCAATTTTGTCACATGGGAGTACCGTTAAGATTTTTTCAAATTTTTCGAGCCAGCTTTTAGAGGGATATTTTTTATTTTAACACTCTGGGGGTAAACGCACAACATGACCATGCAAAGTTTGACCATATTTTAGTGTTGGAATTGTTATTTTTTTGTTCTCAATTTCTTTCTCTCAAAAAGAAAGTCTAAAAGAAATTCTTTTAGACTGCCTATCTTATATCAAAAAGATCGAAACCAGTGGAATTTAGCTTACCCTTTTCTTTTGTTTTTGATAATGTTGTGCATCATAAAACTGTGGCTGTGAGCGTCTCACTCGACCGGTTCTGCGTCTTATGTCCTCCACAGCCGGCAGGGAATCTGCACCTTTACGAGCCGCAAAAAATGTGTGACCACATTTACAGGACTTTGATGCAACAGCTACCTGCAATATACTTATTTTATTACTAGCCCCCTTGCTAATAATAATAAAAATATTTATACATTGTATATGTAATAGTATTTTGTCCTTGTCTATCAAGCAACTTTTACAATGTATAAGACAAGCACAAAACATTGTATAGCTATCCACTGTGTAAATATTTTTATTATATAGTAAGGAGGTAAATGATTAGATTTAGTAAAATACGTTTTTTTTTTTTAATTTTAAGCCATTGGGCAATTCCAGCCACTAGAACACTATAAAATGTAGTATACAATTTCGTTGTATCTACTATTAAACAGTCATTTCGATGACAACACGGAAAATTGTGACTTGCCATTGTTGATTGAACGTACCTGCATTTCGCACTTTGGGCAGCTTTTAGCTATCATCTTATTTCTGCCCATTGTGATTGTCACTTACAGACTTTACAGCACTGGCGAATGTTAATGTTATAATAACAGACTTATGGACTCCATTTGATAAAGATTTCGATTAATAACATCTTACAACCGAAAAGTAATACTTCGTATGGTAAGCAAATATTGTATTGTTTTCATAAAGCAATAATCAGTTCTTATTTTTTACAATGACTATCTTTTACTTTACAATTTTTGTTTCCATTCGTTTCCAAATTCCAGACGATATTTTTTGACAGTTGTATTTTTTTTCTTTATTTTGCACAGACACGAGGGATTAATTTGTTTTGTTTGTTCGTTTTTAATAAATGGCGTCGGCTTATAACCATTTGCCAGTGTCAAGTTAAAAAGGCGGGAAATAGAATTATCGTTTCAATTTTCAACACCGCAAAGTCAAGTCGAATCTACTTTATGACTAGTCTAAATAAATAAATTAAATTTAATAAAATATATAAAATATTAATTAATAATTAATGATAATTAAATAAAATTATATTCTACTACATTAAATAGTCCAATTAAATAGTCAATGCAGTCCATGAGTCATGTCAGTCGATTCAGTAAAGTGGTAGAAGCTTTACTGAAAGTTCCTAGGGAGTTTTGGGGAACACAAAATAGCACGTTTTTAGAAATTGTACCACTTGCCCACACTTGTGCACGTTAACGAATATTTAAGGGTTAATATTCTACCAATATTACACATTAAGAACCGAAATAACACAAATTTGTGAAGGAAATAAAAAATCCACAACATCACCCATTGAATTCCCGGCAAAAATCCGTGGGATTAATATAAATTATTTAGGCAAATATTGTAATGTTTTAGTATAGCAATGTTATCTGAAGAATGAAGCAATAATCAGTTCATATATTTTTACAATGAATATCTTTTAAAATATTTACAAACTACACACACTGGCATATTTAGCGGAACATAAAATAAAGGTTTGATCAGTTTTTTTTTTTTTTATTTATTTATGACCATGGATACAAAGTCCTTCAGTCGGATACATTTTGATTTGATATCAGTATCATATAAGGTTGCTGGCTGGTTTATACGTCATTTAATTTAAAAAGAAATATTTTCAAATTAAGAAAACAACTGAACATCACATTTTATGCAATTGTTTTAATTTTATTCAAATACACCTTATCTGGAGCGAACTTCGAGTATTTCTTCCTTCTGAGTTTGATTTAAAATTTCATTAAAATACAGTTTTTTTGTTAGTTTTTTTTTAAATCGCGTATCTTTTTGGAGTTGAGGACTGAATTACGAGTATGCCTGACTTAGCCCCAACGGAGATTGCCAGGGCACTCGAAATGCGAAGAAATGGTCAAACCTACACAGTGATATCCCGAGATCTTCGTCGACCAGTTTCAACGATCCATCGCAGTATCCAACGGTTCAGGGAGAACGGTACTTATGTGAGAAGAGCAGGACAAGGCAGAAAAAGACGCACTTCGAGTAGGGATGATCGTTTCATTCCGCTTCGTGTACGTAGGAACCCCCGTTTGACGGCCGTCCAAGCCCGACATGAGTTAGAAGCAGTGCGGGGTGTAACCGTAAGTGAGCGTACGGTACGAAGAAGGTTCGAAGAAGCTGGTTTGGGTTCATTTGTGCCCGCCAAGGCTCCAAGGCTCGAGGTAAATCATCGTAGAAACAGGTTAACTTTTGCTCAGGAACATCGACTTTGGAACGCGGACTTTAGTGATGAGTGCAGAATTCTCATAAATCAAATTGACGGCAGGCAAAGAATATACAGACGCAAAGGAGAACGATACATTCAGACAAATTTTGAAACTACAGTTGCATACGGTGGTGGGTCAATAATGGTTTGGGCGGGCATTTGTTTGGGAGCTCGCACAGACTTAATAGTGATCTCTCTCTTCTGAGCGGTCTGCAGTCAGACTCTCTCTGTCGAGAGAGTCTGACTACAGACCGCTATATCAGAGAAGTTTTAGAAGAAAATGTCGTACCGTTTGCCCCATATATCAGTGACGATTTTGTTTTTATGCAGGATAATGCTCGGCCGCATACCGCTCGGGTAACTCAAGCTTATCTTAATGATATGAATATCACTGTTATGGAGTGGCCGGCGAGATCACCGGATATGAACCCAATAGAGCACGTTTGGGACTTGCTGAAAAGAAAAGTTAAGTCCAGAATTCCAGCTCCTGCCAACGTGGGTGAACTGCGAATCGCCGTAGTTGAGGAATGGCGGAGACTATCCCAGGAGACAATCGATAACATCATTCTCAGTATGCCTAGACGGGTAGAAACTTTAAAAAGAGTACGTGGAGGAAATACGCGATATTAATCACCATTTTTCTAATTTAATTAATTGTTTTTTTTTCTTGATACTAATAATTTATTTCTTCCAAAAATTACAAAACAATTTACGCATCCGGTATGAGACAGGGGTTTACATAGACAGTTACTAGAAGTGTGGTCAAGACATGAATGGGCTTTTAAGTAACTCGGACTGGATGTGGGTTGTGATGCTCCAGTGAGGGAAAAGGTAATATAGTTCGTCTTGTCAACATTTAGGGTGAGGTAGTTATTGTTAAGCCATTTTGTGACTTTATTAAGCCCTAACTGAGCAGCACGAAACGTTTTATCCCAGGATTCGGTTTGAAACAGAAGAGCTGTGTCATCGGCATAGGTGAAGATTCTTCCACAAGGTAGATCTAGCTCACACAGGTTGTTAATATATATCAAGAAGAGCGTAGGGCCCAAAATACTACCTTGTGGGACACCATATTCAATAGGGAGTTCATCACTTATGGTTTCTCCGATTCTGACTTGTTGACGTCTGTTAGTCAAGTAGCTTTGAAAAAGAGAGAGCTGTAGGCCTCTTACACCAATTTTTTCAAATTTCGAAATCAGTATGGGTATAGAGACCGTGTCGAAAGCTTTAGCTAGATCCAAAAAAATGCCAATAACTTTGCATTTCTTATCGAACCCCTTCACTATATAATCTGTTAAATCCTGTACAGCATCAGTAGTTGATACACCTGTTCTAAAACCGTATTGTGATTTAGAGAAAAAATTATTTCTGTTTATGAAACTAGTAAGTCTGTTGTTTAAAATTCTTTCTAAAATTTTAGATAGGGCAGGTAGGATGGCTATTGGCCTGTAGTTCTCGACACGATCTCTAGACCTACATTTATGGATTGGAATAATTTGAGCTAGTTTAATTGAATCAGAAAAGATAGCGGTTGTGAGTGACAGATTATAAATGTGAACTAAGGGAGAAATGAGAATATATGCGAATCTCTTGAGTAGAGAACTTGAGATTCCGTCATGACCTGTAGCACAATCTGGGCGCAGGTCGACAAAATTGATTTTACTTCTTGTTCAGAAGTTGGTAACAAACAGAGGGAATTTAAGGTTGAAACATTATCGTCACCTCCAATTTGAGGTTGGGTTTTAATTTTTTGAGCTAGATTGACGCCAACCTGAGCGAAATATAAATTAATTTTATTAATGTCTTCCTTACTGTTACATTTTAGAAGTTCTATGGGTACGCTTTTGTCTTTCTCAGTAATAGAAGTGTTTCGGATTGCTTTCCATACTAATCTACTATTTTTCCTGCCTTATAAATCTGTCTTTATCATATTCTTTTTTTACATTTTTTTAAATTATATTACAAAAGTTCCTGTACCTCATATATGATATTTTTGTTATTTCATTGTTTGGTTCTTTTTTAAGTTTCTTATGTAGGGTATCTCTAGTTTTAATGCATCGTAAAAGCCCAGGTGTCATCCAGGGTTTTAAGAGATAGTTACGATTAGATGTTGTTTTAATGATTGTGTTGGAAGCAATTGCAGTTTTAATAATTTCCTCAAAATTCGATAATGCTTGATTAAAGTCTTGCGCTTCAAATATTGGGTCAAAGCTTTGGAGTTTTAGGTCTGATTCTAGATTTTCGAAGTTCGTAAGAAACTTATTTTTACGAATTTTGGTATTATGTGCAGGGTTTTGAATAAATATAATAACACTGTCATGATCCGTAATCGAAGTATCAGCTACATAACAAGAAGCAGGTCTCTTAGTTTTAAAATGATATGGTCAAGACAAGAAGTGCCCCCTCTTGTGGGTAGCGTATGGGCTGGAAGCATACCATGACTTGAAAACATATCAAGGTATTCATCTGCAATGTTAATGTTTATGTCGCCCACAAGAAGAAGTGTTTTATATGATTTTAAGTTTTGAAGGATTTGATTTAAGGAACTCAGAAAATCTTGGATGTTATACATGGACGGTGATCGATATACAGCCACGATAGCTGTTTCATCTGTAGTTAGAACAAGGCAGTTTTCATTTGTTAAGATGGGTTCATGTATTGCCACAGGTATGTTTTTATTGTAAAAGACCGTAACACCATCATTTTGTAAGTTATGTTGGGTGGTTGTGACACATCTGTATCCTTCGAGTGAGGGTACAAACGGACATTGAGACAAGCGACATTCAGTAAGCACGACAAAATCCTATGTGATATTGGATAAAAAAAAAAGGATTTGTAAATCATTGAAATTAACTTTAATACTTCTTGTGTTTTGGGTTATTATAGACATTGATTTTGGGTATTTAGTTTGCAGATCTTTGCAGTCCTCTATCGCACATGTATTTCGCACATATTTTCCCGCCGTTGACTTGACATGAGTTTTGCCGGGGAATTCAATGGGTGACGTTGTGGAATTTGTATAACCTCATAAATTTGTGTTATCTCGGTTCTTAATGTGTAATATTGGTAGAATATTAACCATTAAATATTCGTTACGTGCACAAGTGTGGGCAAGTGGTACAACTTGTAACAACGTGTTATTTTGTGTTTCTCGCCAAAACTCCCTAGGAACATTCAGTAAAGCTTCTACCACTTTACTGAATCGACTGACATGACTAATGGACTGTACTTACTATATATTCGGACTTTGACTAGACTTTAGACTTGACGATATAGGAATACGGTGTTGAAAATTGAAATGAAAGTTCTATTTCCCGCCTTTTTAACTTGACACTGGCAAATGGTTAAAAGCCGATGCCATATATAAATAATAAAAAAAAAACTTGACATTGGCAATGGTTGTAAGCTGTACCGTCATATTAAAAAAAAAGCAAAATAAATACCACGGAAGCTATTTACTTTCGCTCAAACTTCAAAGTTTTTAATGGATAAATAGAATTAAATGTGATAAAATTCAACAATAGTTTATCATCACAATTCCTTGAATTAAAAAATAAACTTTTATGAATAGAAAAAACGCATAAACTCGTTAAAAGCGTAACCATAATGGGAAATGTCTACCAACGACCAAAACATAGATGATACAAAAGTTCCCTGCTCGTTTTGTAGCAAGCGTTATACAAAAAGTGCGGTTGAAAATCATGAAGCCAAGTGTGTTACAAATAGAACATGTCCCTGGTGCAAAATAGTATTTAAAAACGCAGGAAATCTTGCCTCTCACACAAAACATCTACACCAGAACCTAACATCGAGGTATAGTATAGTTAAATAAAAATACGTATATGTATAATATTGTTACTATTAAATATACATAATAGTAATTAAAAAAAGATAAAATAATTTGTAACTTCTATTTCAGTAATAAAACTACTAAACAAGTAAAAGAAAAAAGCACTTGCGATGTATGCAAGAAATTATTCATGAACAATATGCATCTGAAGTTTCATATTCGCCAGGAACATTTTAACTTAAAATCTAAAATCACAATAAGAGATACCAAAAAAATAAATCAAGTCTGGTTGGAGAGAGTCTATAATTCAAGTGATATTGTTGAAATGTGTAAAAAAGAAAACAACAAATACCTAATTAAGAAATGTAGAAACTACTCTGGTGGCCTTAAAATTGATGAAGACTATAGCGTTATAGATTTATCTTTATCATATCCAACTCAATTTAAACGTATCAACTGTGAAATATGTAATAAAAGTGTTGTACAAAAAAGTTATAAAAAACATTTAGACGACAGACATAAATATAAAGAAACTAAGAAACATTTTTGCTACAATTGCAACAAGTCGTATAACAGGTTATATTTCTATGTTAGGCATGTTTGCAACAGAGCAGATGGAAGAAGTAGAAAAAAGTTCACACTTAGTAAAGTAGAAAATTTAGAACCTATACCTATTTGACAAAATATAACTACTCTATATTACAAGAAAATCTCCAAGATTAATTTTGGTAGAATCACATTTAATAAAGGAGTCACAAGAAAGTGTCTTAGATATTTAGAGAATTATGTACCCCTGTTATTATGACAAAATTAAAACATTGACGATGGCAACTATCTTCAGTGTTATTCTTTGACAATAACAGGTTAGGTCACCCACTTCTGGTAAAATACAAAATGACGAAGACCTATACAATAACAGTCCAATATTGGCCATACATCATTCGAATCCTCTAATGATTTGTATGCACCCCGTTTTCAGGTTTGACTTTGTTCTAAAGGACACCTGTACAAAAATAAATTTCAGTCTCGCTAAACTTGAGAATGGCTGGACCGATTTGGCTCATTTTGATCTTGAAATAATTGTGAAAGGTAACAGAATGTTTGAATGGTGTGAAATAATGGAAAATAGTGAGAAATATACTAAAACAGACAGATAATTTTCCACACTAACTGTTTATTGTAAAATTTAAAAGTTTATTCTGTTGACGTTGTTGTTGTGGGTGTAGGTGACATTATTGATTCCATTTCATTTTTCAACATCATAATTAAGAGAGAACAATGTGTGTCAGGTCTGCAAATATAATCCCCATTACTAATAAAAATACACACACCGGCTTATTTAGCGGAACGTAAAATAAAGGTTTGATATCAGTATCATATAAGGCTGCTGGCTGGTTTATATGTCATTTAATTTAAAAAGAAATATTTTCAAATTAAGAAAACAACAACATCACATTTTATCCAATTGCTTTAATTTTATTCAAATACACCTTATCTGGAGCGAACTTCGAGTATTTCTTCCTTCTAAGTTTGATTTAAAATTTCATTAAAATACTGTTTTTGTTAGTTTTTTTTTAATCGCGTGTCTTTTTGGAGTTGAGGACTGATTTATGTCTGACTTAGCCCCAACGGAGATTGCCAGGACACTCGAAATGCGAAGAAATGGTCAAACCTACAGAGTGATATCCAGAGATCTTATTCGACCAGTTTCAACGATCCATCGCAGTATCCAACGGTTCAGGGAGACCGGTACTTATGTGAGAAGAGCAGGACAAGGCAGAAAAAGACGCACTTCGAGTAGGGATGATCTTTTCATTCGGCTTCGTGTACGTAGGAACCCCCGTTTGACGGCCGTCCAAGCCCGACATGAGTTAGAAGCAGTGCGGGGTGTAACCGTAAGTGAGCGTACGGTACGAAGAAGGTTCGAAGAAGCTGGTTTGGGTTCATTTGTGCCCCCCAAGGCTCCAAGGCTGGAGGTAAATCATCGTAGAAACAGGTTAACTTTTGCTCAGGAACATCGACTTTGGAACGCGGACCAATGGAGTAAGGTATTGTTTAGTGATGAGTGCAGAATTCTCTTAAATCAAATTGAAGGCAGGCAAAGAATATACAGACGCAAAGGAGAACGATACATTCAGACAAATTTTGAAACTACAGTGGCATACGGTGGTGGATTAATAATAGTTTGGGGGGGCATTTGTTTGGGAGCTCGCACAGACTTGGTAGTGATTGACAGAGGGAGTCTGATTGCAGACCGCTATATCAGAGAACTTTTATAAGAAAATGTCGTACCGTTTGCCCCATATATCGGTGACGATTTTGTTTTTATGCAGGATAATGCTCGGCCGCATACCGCTCGGGTAACTCAAGCTTATCTTAATGATATGAATATCACTGTTATGGAGAGGCCAGCGAGATCACTGGATATGAACCCAATAGAGCACGTTTGGGACTTGCTGAAAAGAAAAGTTAAGTCCAGAATTCCAGTTCCTGCCAACGTGGGTGAACTGCAAATCGCCGTAGTTGAGGAATGGCGGAGACTATCCCAGTAGACCATCGATAACATCATTCTCAGTATGCCTAGACGGGTAGAAACTTTAATAAGAGCATGTGGAGGAAATACGCGATATTAATCACCATTTTTCTAATTTAATTAATTGTTATTTTAATATTAATTTTCACTTTTCCCGGTTACATGAAAAGTTCAAAAATGTACAATTTTTCACAAATAGCCTTTACTCGCAAAATCTGTTCTTAATGTGATCTCATTTTTAAGTAAAACAAATGAAACTTTAAATAACAAAAGAAGTGAAGTAAGTAGATTTTAAAATAAAACCATATTTTTTTAATTATGGACCTTTTTTTGTGTTCCGCTAAATATGCCGGTATGTTTATTTACACAATGGATAACTTAAACAACATTGCTATGTTTTTCTATCCTGTGACATTTCCAACGTATCAGACAAAGACAGCAACATTATTTAAGTTATCCATTGTGTAAATAGTTTTATTAGTAAGGTGGTAGGTATATATACAAATGTTTGTTAACAAACACAATTATCTTTGTGATATGATATCAAAATGATACATCTTTGATAACAGTGCAATCATACATAATATATTATATCCAAAAATATATTTTTGGTAAAAAAGATAGGATAATATAGACACGTAATGACTGTTCAAAATTTTTTGTAAAATGAAATTGTACCTTATTTTAGTTTAGTATTAGCATTTTTTATTTTATATACTTGAATAATAATAACTTATACCTACATTCCGAGGTGGTTAGTAAATTTTACTTATTGTTGCTAATAATTTTTAAATTGTGTAAAGATTATATTTTTAATAAATTGTTGGTTTTAACAACACACTTTTATTAAAACGTCCTGAATTTATTTTCTTTTCTATGGGACATTAAATTATTAATGTCCCATAGAAAAGAAATTAAGTTAGTTGTTAAAATTATTTTAACAACTAACTTAATTTGGCTAGAAAAACTAACAATCAATTAATTTTATATTAATTAACTAAGTATCAGTACGTACAATATTCATATTACAGTCACTTTCAATGTAGGTACATACTACCCCTATATTTAATGTACTCTGTGATACATACAATTTACATATTGTTTTCATTTTTGGGTTCCGTATCCAAATTACTATGACTGCTGTCTGTCTGCCTGTCTGTCTGTCTGAACCGTGAAAGCTAGAGATTTGTCATAGGTGTATTTCGGTGGCCGTACAGCAAAAAATACTAAAAAGAGACTAAAATAAATATTTAGATAGAGAGGCATCGTACTTGACTCCAACTCGCAATTGGCCGGTTTTATATTATTTATTCAATTCATGGAGAATAGAGGTAAGGAGTACCATCTCCATACATGAAAAGTGTCCGTAAAATAGTGTTAAATAGGGGGCGCTACAGACGCAGACGGGAGTAAAGCGGCAAAATTTAAACGGATGATTAAATATTAGCATCTTCTTCGGTTTTATATACAAAAATATTTTCGACAATACGAGTAATTAGAATTTTCATGATTTACTGAATTAACTACTTTTAATCTACTAAAGTCAAAAATTTTAAATAACTAAACTCAACTCACTTTACTTCATCTCTTATTGCTAACTTCATATTACACACCCTTGCCACTCTAGCGCCATTATGGCCAGTTTTGGAACTATTATTTAATTACTTTTGTCGGACACTAGCTTTTCTGCCTTAGGGAGATTGTCCTCCTTACCTCTATTCTCTATGATTCAATTTAATCTAAAAAAAAATGAATGGCATCTCTTTCCGAGTGTATAATTTTTTTTCTTTTAATTATATATGGCATCAGCTTATAAATAACCATTTGCCAGTGTCAAGTTAAAAAGGCGGGAAATATAACATTCGTATCAATTTTTAACACCGTATTCCTATATCGTCAAGTCTAAAGTCTAGATAAAGTCCAAATAAATAGTTAATATGGTTTTGGTTAATATTCTACCAATATTACACAATAAGAACCAAAATACACAATTTTTTGAGATATACAAAACCAACAACGTCACACAACACCCCGACAAAACTCCCGCATAGATATGTTGTACAACTTTGTAGGTAGTTTATACTTTGTGAGTTTGTTGGCGCATATTACTAGTTTTCGTGACCTTATATTTAAATACAAGCTCGAATTCTCATCACAACCTCATAAAAAACCGGCGCCATGTTAAAGTGATTCCAAAATGTAAAGAAAGATAGAATTTAATCAAACAATTTATCCTGGCGCCATTAAACAACTTTCTTTCTTTTATGCTCAGACCGAATAAGAAGTATAGACCATAGACGGATTTCTACGACTAAGTTACGAACGAAAAAGTGTTATGTGTGATTCAATCAATGATTACTAATACCTGAGAGCCGTGCGCTATCTTGGTATCATATATTTTGATCTGAGCTTTTATGGGAAAGTCTCAAGTGTTGAAAAGGTTAAACTGGTTTAATGCTCAAAGGGTAAAATCGTAGAACACTTTCAAGTTTCAACACCATAAGCACTTTTTGACATTTCTCACATGGTGAAACAACCGTTATTGAAAATTAAGTATGAAGAAGGAGAAAGTATATACTTTTGTTTTGAGGTTTTGTTTATTTTTCATTTGTTTGGGCAAGGTACTGCTTGTGATTTGTGTAACGAGTTTAATATTAAATCAAAGTTGGGAAATGGGAATTCAAACTATGAATTTAAAAATTTGATTATGTAATAATATTATTTTATAATAACTTTTCTTGTATCGCAAGCTGAGTCTCAAACAACATATAAAAGTGTTGGGTTAAGTTTGCATAAAAAACGATTTCTAAACCTAAGCAATGCAAAACTGTGAAATTTGTTTTCTATCCGGCGTTAATTTGTACAATCTATCCGCAACAGACTTTTATTATTACGAGAAAATTTTAATAAAGGTAACCCATACTATCTAAAATTAAGTAGGTACCTATATTTTATGTTATGGCTATTTATTACATAATCTGAGAAGTTAAGAATGAAATGTTACTTTTGTATTCACAATGTAAACATAATTATATTTAATAATTTAATATTCTGTGTTTCAGAAAGAGAAAGATGCAAATATCCACAACATTTGTGTATTCTGCAAGAGCACATTCCAAAGAATACATATGTTTGCTGAAAAATGTAGAAATTCCCAGGATGTCTTGAATTCCAAATATGAACAGGTAACACATAATTGTTGGCAATAGATATAATATTAATTTATACCTAATACTTACACTTTGAATCATAATTAAATTCTTACGTAATAATCCTTAAAAAAATTTTAGGACACTAACATACTTATTCAAATGAAAGAGAGTCAAAATTTAGTTTTATCAAACACTAATTTCTTTTATATGGGGCCTGAAGATGAAACTGACGAACAAGATAATATTGAAGACAATATTCCCCTGGCATTGCTCAGTCAAAGTAACATCTCGGAGTGTGCTGATGACTCTGATAGGAATGATAATGTAAGTTTTTTTTTTCATTATATTGTTAGATAAATTATATTGACCCATAAAAGAATCTTAGCTAAGGACACAAATTTGGGACTATTTTAGTTATATAAACTAAAATATTACATATTGAAGAGGTATATGACGCTTTTTATTATGAAGATAATCAAGATGGTGATTTAAAAAATTATTAAAAATTAAATTTATTCCTTCTGCCTTAATACTCAAAACAAAGTAAATCTTGCCTTATTTATTGTTTTAATATATAATATTATGACAGTTAAATTAAGCATTTATAGACTTATTTATTGCTATATAACAGGAAGTTACAATTCCACGAAAAACTAAGCACAAAAAGAAATCAAAAAAAAGAGACAAAATAAATAAGAAAAAAACATTGCCCACAACTAAAGAAGGATTTTCGTCAAGAATGGTTCAAGAAACTACTGAATATGTGGTTATTAAATTGACTAAAGACCAGGTACGTAATTAAATACAAAAGAGATTAAAAGTAAGTAAAAACTTTATGCAAAATAGAAATGATTGATCTATATATTTCACAGATTTTTAAGCATAATGCTACCATTTTTTTATTACTTTTTGGACACAAATTAAAGAAATAACAAATATTATTATTATTGTTCTTTTACCCGACTATGGCGAAGCCAAGAGGAAGGGTAATGATTTTGGCAGTCTATGTATGTATGTTTGTCCCACCGTAGCGCCTAAACTACTGATACGATTTTAATAAATTGGTGTCAATAGATTCGTGATAATAGCCCGAGTAACATAGACTACATAATTTACGTAGTCAAGTTATAGTTTTTATAAAAAAATATAGTTAATATAAAAAATATATTTTTTGTAGGTTTTGGCAAAGATGAAGGAGAATGAGATGTCAGAGAAATATAAGATGGCACCATACAAGTGCCAGCAGTGCGTGAAGGGTTTCAACTTTGAGGATGTTCTGCAGGCACACATGGAGAAGCATTCACCGGTAATTATTTTATTATAACTTATCACCATATATTTTGATGGCTGACTGAAAAAGAAAGTATAGGGAAGATGACCTACTGTTGCCATCCCCCCCAATTATTGGCCCAAAAGATTTAAAGTACATACTCTGTGTAGGCCACCCTTCATTTATACACAAATAAATAAGAAAAAATATTATTAAGTATCTAGGAGCATAAAAAGACGAAACAAAACGAATATGCAACCCATATTTTGTATAATAAGGGGGTAGCCAATAATTGGGATAGGGATGTTTCACAATCTACTGATAATTGTCAGATAGCTTATTTGCATGTTTTGTCTCTGTTGCTCAACACTTATTAGAAGATACCGAAATAGGCCCTTAGTATCTTATGGTCTTATTGTAAGCCGTACACAGCTTGACATAAGACCATATTATGACATATCAATGCCAATCTTGTGCAAAAGTTTCATTATTCGATTGAGAATACTAATCTCTGAAACTACTGGTTCGATTTGAAAAACTCCATTGGTCCATTTATTAAGAAAATATTTGGGCTATTTAATGTCGCGGCTACAGATACTTTAGCATGTTGATAATGTTATAATATGTTGTAATAAGTCATTTTCATATAAGGTATGGTTATTTTCCAGAAAAATGGACCGTTTTTATGTGACTTGTGCAGTCAATACTGTCCCAGCGCAGTGTCTCTGCGCGGCCACTTGAAATCGCATACAACTAGGTATGTAATAAATAAATACATATAAACGAAATTAAAAAGAAAGTCAAGCAGTAAAGCTGATAATAGTAAAAAACAGCTATCAACTAAAGAAAACTGCGTCAAAATAAGTATTCGTTTCGGAGATACGATGTCATGGACAAACACAGTTACACAAACATAAGAAATCTGAAATCCGGTGGGCCCGGGAAAATTCAATAGTTCATAGTTCAATTCATAGTTTTAGTTATGTTTAGTTTAGTTTCCCTGTAGCCTAATGGTATCCCACGCAAAATCATTAAATTATATAAATTACACACACATAAAATTCCAAATCAAATATATTTAGCATGTGTTTAAACATGCGACAAAACAAAATTTTGGGTGTGAAAATCGAATATTGAATACTAAATTACCAAGTTGGCGAAAGAATATAAGGAACAAAAATTTCAAATCTGGTGACTAATTAATACCAGTTTTTTTCACTGAATATTCCAAACTGGCAGACAGATATTATTTTAGCGAACAAATAATCATCTTGGTTTTGTACGACAATTTGAGAGTACACATTTAATTTAAGAATAGACACATATTTTCTCTGATGTAATTTGTTCGGTAATTCAAAAAACATAATAAGCAGCAAAATAAAAACGTAAAGCTTACAAATTTCCCATTTTTAATTTTTCTCAGTTTCGGGGGTGTATATATTGTGTAGATTCATTTTTAAAATCATGAGTTTTCCAACATATCTATAGCTTTATACATCGCTCGTATCTCAAAATAGGCATTTACACATTTTTTTTCTATAATCGCTTCTATCTCGGAAACGGTACATCGTACTGAAAAAATAATGAAAATTTTCTCCCCCTTAGTAATCCCGCAAACTCGATCATCCATTCTTCATGATGGGAGAAAAAGAAATTTGAAAAGCCTGTTTTTTTTATTTATTTCCAAATTTCTATAGCTTTATACATTGTTCGGATCTCAAAGTAGAGCATTGCCATATTTGGTTTCTATAATCGCTTCTATCTCGATAACAGGTAATCCTACTGAAAAAAAATGAGAAACCACTATTTTCTTTATACAAGGAGTTTTTTTTTTAATCCTGATTTTCCAAAAATGTTATATAGCTTTTACATAGCTGTTACTACATAACATAATGTGTTAATAATCATCAATCCTAATCAGCTTCCGCAACAACTTTTAAATTAGTACTCATGTCACTTTTACGAAGAATGAAAATTCTAAATTTTGGAAATTGAAATTGGAAGACAATTTTATAATCAGCACCCTCAGAAATCTGGAAAAGAACACCCATATTAATTTTCATGAAAAAAAATGTACGCCATTTTGTAATTTCAAAATGGATTTAATTTTCATATTATTCTGCAACCCCAAAAACCTTGAGAACGACACCCATACCAAAGGAAAATAAACTCCAACAGTATCCAAAAATGCGATTTTCCGTAGCCTGCAAATTGAATCTTTAGCAGCCATTAATTTATCAAGCCAATCTCGTTTTATAGCTGCTTACATCCTATAATAGTCACCAACTCGGAAATTTAGTCGCCAACTTAAAAACGGTGCCAATTTGTTCGGTGCCAATTTAGATAAAATTTTGCTTTTTATCTGCCGAACTTTTTTGTTTACTGAGTGCTTTCGCCAGTTTAGTAATTTAGTCGCCAACATATTAATTCGCTGCCAACTTATTATTTTTTTCGCAAGATTAATTATATCCCAATATATTACAGCCTGACTTGGAAAATAGAAAACATGCACCCCCTTGCTGCTTTATTTTTTTTTATTGCAGCAAGTGAGCAGCAACCCAACGAAAGGCTGTGATGTTATTGGTTATAACATCAAAGATTTGACAAGTTAATTTAGGCTCACTTGCGCAGAAACTCTCGTTTAAATGTCATGCTAACTCTCTCGTTCTTCGTATTTGTGAAAAAGAAAGCATGATATTTTAACCCAGGATTAACCTTAATCCAGATCTGCGCAGGTGGGCCTCAGTTTCGCAATTTTCGGCAACATGACCGATGGCGAGGTTACCTTTCTGGTCATGATATAAAATAGATTAGAATACTGTTGTGTTCCAGGTACAAGTGCAAGGTGTGCCACATCGTGCGTCTGTCCCGGCAGCACGTGTTGGAGCATTTCTCCCTCGAGCACACCGACTCGGCCGTGACATACAACTGCACACGCTGCCCGTATAACTCCAAGTATGTCTACAGCTAAAGGGTTTATATATTTATTAAAAATGTAAGTTAAATGTCGATAATCATGGATAGAAATATTAATGTGATTGCCGATAAAATTAATTTTACATACAGCTTGGCAAAAAAGATTATGACGCGGTGGCAGCGGGAACTAATTAAAACCGAATTCCAAAGTAAAAATGCACAAAATAGTATGAAATAAAACTTATTTCCTAAATCATTCCCCTTTTAAATTCGGCAAATTTTTTTACCATTTCTCTACTCAATCTTCATAATTTTGAACTCGGTACCAGCCAACTTGAACGTGAGTTCTATAAAATAGTGTTGTATAGGATGTCGTTCAGGCTGGTACCGAGTTCAAAATTATGAAGATTGAGTAGAGAAATTGTAAAAATTTTAGCCGAATTTAAAAGGGGAATTATTTAAGAAATAAGTTTTATTTCATACTATTTGTCCTATTTTAATTTTGGAAGTAGGTTTTAATTTTTTCTTTAAAAATGATTATTAATTTTTTTCAGTTATATTTATTAAATTATTATTAACACATTTTAGGAAAATGTAAAGCAAAACAAACTCAAGCGTTATTTTATGCCACTTTTCTGAGAGGCCGTGGTATTTCCCCAAATAAGCATTACCGTCCTGTGGACCTACTAAACAATTACTAGTTATTATATTGATTAGATACTATATTATGAAATAATAATTATTATCTATTGTAATAGTCGACGGAAAAAATGTAGCAGTAAGCATTAAATAAATATATTATAGTGATGATGATGATCAAGAATATAATTTCAACAATAGCAAAATTTCTAAGACATTGATATCGGTGCACAAAACTCTGATGAGTAGTGAATACGTAGGTATTTCATCATAATAATATGTTGGTGTTTCTTGTGAAGATGGTGGTGATGATGATGATAATTACTGTAAGTGGTATAATGGCATATGCTTGCAGTTCTTTAAACAACGCCGAAATCCCCAAACATGTTTCTATAAGGAGTCAGGAGTTCTGTTCAGTACTTTTGGATCCAGGGTATATGTTGGTGCAAAATCTTACTTTTTGGTAGCATATGCTTAGACTCCTTCAGAAAAAGTCGAAATCACCGTATGTGTCTATATAAATTTCGATCCCATTATCAGGCACCACTTTGGCGAAATCGGGACTAACTTGGGATTATACCCTTTACATAAAAAAAAGAATTTTGAAAATCGGTCCATTGACGGCGTAATTATCGTTGAACATACAAAAAAATCGATATATATGTATATACACAGCCGAATGCATTACCGCCTCCTTTTTTTGGTAGTCGGTTAAAGACATTTTCGACTTTATAATAATTTATCCACAATATATTACAATGACATAATATTTAATTTAAATATAACAAAAAAATATATATTTCATTCCAATCTAATAAGGATAAAAGATGATACAATCGAAAATGTTTTAGGTCCTGCTGTCACCGCATCATACTCTTTTTTGTCAAGCTGTATAAAACATTTTTCTGCACTTCACTCTTCTTCGGTCTATAATAAGTAATCTCGTACTTTATGTTACTTATCAAGGACACTCGCCGTCGTATTCCGCATGAATTTGGCTGCCAAAAATCCAAGTGCAGCGGAGCTGCGGCTCGTGTGTGTGACCAATCAGCGCACAGTCTTAAATTGAGCTATCTAAATTTATGTAGTTTGGCGACACATAATACATACACACTTCCTTTGGGGCTGCCACTTATTTTCACACTAAGAGCTATATAAAAATATATAGTTAATTTCAGAAAGCGGACGGTGATGCAGCGACACGTGCGCCTGCACTCGAGCGGCGAGCCGCACGCCTGCCACCACTGCGGCAAGCTGTACAAGAGCCGCGAGTCCCTGCGCGTGCACATCATGTGAGTAGAGCCGACGACAGATGGCGTAGTACTGTGTCTCAGTCGCGCTATATACTTTATGGTCATTTTATGATGAATTTATGGTAAGAGAAAAAATGTATGCTATACCTACAGGACGCTACACTAAAGCTGGCGCGTACAAAACAATATGTCGCAGTGGGATTGTATAATCCGGCGGATAACATTACGGCTAGCTGTTTTAAATGCGGCGATTCAACGATTAGCTGCATTGTCATTGCGATAAGTTCTTCAATAAGGTGGCTCCATTTAGCCGCATCGTATTACTGTTTAGCCAGCCAGGCTAAACAGCCTAAGGATGGGACTATATTGTCCGGAATCCGTAAGGCTAGGGAAAATTGAGAGCAGTAAAATTAGAACTCTGCGCTAATACAATAAGAGCTAAAAATGGAACACACCAGTGTCAAGTCAAATGTTAATGTCATACATGACAGCTCGACACTTCGATTTTCAACTCTCTATTGTACTAGCGCAGAGTTCTATTTTCAGTGCTCTGAATTCCGGATCATATAGTCCCAGCCTAATGTGTCTTATTCCTATTATATTGCATACAATAATCGTCTCGGTCCTGTTTTTTTACCTATGCGGATTAGCGACGCCCTATATTATTGTTTTATGGCTCTGTTCACGCCAACACTAGCGCGACGTTTAGAATAAATACAAAGGACATCACTACGTGATGTATGGCCGACCGAAAGGGGCGCTGTCAGAGAGTGACGAACACTTGCATTTAGATCCCCTTCCGCGCCGGATGCATTTTCAGCTCATCCCGAAACCTAGTGAACGCGAACGCGTGTGCGCATATTTATTTGTGCTCGTTAATATAATACCAAATTCGCCGGCGAACCGCGATAAATCTATCGATAATCCGCTCAACAGCTGTGTAGTGTAGTGAGAAGAAACCTCCGCCCAGATACAGAACCACCAGCTCAACAATAAGGTCAGTCCCAGATTTCTCCAGCCCTCACATTAACCTATATACCTACTTCCCTCAGCTCATAGTCGCATGTGTAAGTTCCTAGCTTACACATTTCTTGGTCCATCGAGCCTTCGTGAAGCCCTTCTCCCTATTACCGGCGTTGGGCCTGATTAGAACCAGCACCTACAGTTCCACTCCGCCCAAATCTGCACATAAAATCAGCTCGATTATTTATATTTTGTCCAATTAATTCTGGCCAGGCCGCCCCGCCATTTAAAAACCAAGTTGCAGTCCATTCCCATTATCAATTCGGCACATTTAACATTAAACCCCTATTCTGTACTTTGATATTAACCTATATGTTAATTATTTAAATTATTTTGTGCATATTTCGGCCCATAAATTCATAGGAAAAACCTAAAAAAAATAAAATAAAAAAAATAGTGGGTAGGTTGTCGGCTTATTGTCGAACAAAGAACTCGAACATTCCAGAACTTCCCTAACGTACCTAATACATAATTTGTGCCAATAATATCTCATATAATTTTCTCAGCTCTTAATTACATACAAAATATTTTAATGTTTGATTCGCATATAAAATAAGTAATAACTAGTGCGTATTGTGAATTACGTTCGGCTCATAACAGAATTGTATATCGTCGTTGCATTACTAAGTTTGAATTATTTTATCTATATATAACGTTTATATCTTCATATTCTCAAGTTTTAAAACACAATATTAATTAACTTAGCATTATTTTAATAGTTACGGGTTGCATAACATCTCAAGTGCCCATACAAACATCGTCGGCTCGCTTCGATACAGAAAACTTGATTTGTGTGCATTCTGTAGGTAATAGGTACAGGCTACACGGCGCCCGTGCGAACAACAGCTGTTACATTCATTCTCAATTAGGTATTCTTCATAGAATAAATAGTGACCTTCACATTGAATTCATATCTATCTACGTTCTGTATCTATACAAAAATATTATTAGGTGTTACGTTACAGCTGTTTTAAATAAGAATTCTTATCGACGTTCTGTGTTTATACAAATATATTATAGGTGTTACGTTACAGTTGTTTTGAATAAGTCGGCACACTATTGAGATTGAACCTGCTCATACCTACTTACATTGTTTTCATTACGTTATTTTGTTTCTAACGCGCCCGCTAAGATTTGTTTATATTCAAACTTCAGGACATTAATATAATATTACAGACGACTTCTAACGCATTAATCTCCGCTCATCAAACATACACTAATACTATATTAGCATCAGGCGATCGGTCAGCTCATTTGTTAATTAACTCGTACACATTTTATGATAAAATTGTATACATTGTCGGCACATTATTAAAATCTATTTTCTGCGTTTTAATTAATTGCGCGCGTATTTTCCGCTCATTACTTTTAAATATTTAACTTAGTTACACGCATATATTTTTAAACATGCCTACAAAATCGCAAGCGGCCATATTTAGGCAAACTATAAAATCTATTAGTCGGCTCAGAGAGATCGCATTGGCATTACACAAAGGTGACTCAAAGTCTAACAAAACGGAGTTTAATGCGCGTTTTAAAGACCTACAAAATTTGAAACAAAAATTAGAAAATTTATACTGCGAAATTTTAGACGACGGCAGTGTTACAGATGAAATTGAAAAGTTTTATACAGCCGGTTACGAGAACGCGCTATCCGAATATTATGATATTTTAACTGCAGCGGAAAATATAAGTTCCACTTCAGAGTCAAGTCAGCTCACTTCTGCCGTTCTGCCCAAAATTGAACTGCCAAAATTCAGCTCACGCGTTGAGGACTGGCCATCGTTTATTACGATTTTTAGGAGTCTTACAGACGACATGACGTCACTTACAGATGCAGTTAAGCTGCACTATCTTTTGTCTTGCCTATCGGGGGAGGCGCTCAGCATGATTGCGCATTTAAAAATCACAAATGATAATTACAGCGTCGCGCTCGATATACTCACACGTAGGTATGAAAACCGCCGTGTTCTGATAGATGGGTTTGTTGATATAATACTCGGCCTACCTAATATTCATATTCGATCAAGCATACGCGCGACGTTTTTAACTCCGCTCATTTCCGCACAAAGCGCATTAAATAATCTGCGTTTACCTATGGATAGTAATTACGTATTGGTGTCTATTGTAGTTAGAAAATTACGAGGCGAGCTCCGCACCCTGTTCGAAAGAAGATACGGCATCTCGGACACTCTGCCCACCTTAGGTGATTTGATTTCTTTTTTAGAGGAGCACGCGCGCTGTATCGAAACCGAATATTCTAATGCAACGCGCGGTGTTACCTACTCACCACAAACTGGGCCCTCTCGTCAACACACACCCCCCGCAAACTCTCCGCGCAGTCCACGCTTTAGACCAATTAGTCCCGCGTATCCTCGTAATACTCAGCGCTCGCCATCGGCTCACACTTTAAGTAGCTATCACGTCAGCCCAGTTCCTCATTACCCTCAACGCTACTGGCCCCCCTCCCCCCGAACAGAGCGGCGCGAGTACTCAGCCCGGAATACAGATAAACACAAGCGATTCTACTGCCCCTATTGTAGGAATACAGAACACAAACTTATCGCGTGTCCGAAATATAATCATCAGCCCACTCAAGGTCGTTGGGATTTCATAGAAGCCAACGACAGATGTCGTAAATGTCTAGGTCCGCATTTTGAAAATGAATTAGTTCGACAAACTCATGCAAAGAGTGTGGAAGTGCAAATCACCACACTTCGCTTCATCATCACGGAACTCCAAATTCTCCGTTGTCGTCAGCGCATTTGCTTCCTCCTCATTTACGTGCACAGCCCCGCCGGCATGCTCAAGACAAGCCACATACCTACACGGCCTACACACAACATACGCGTGTACATCAATCATCATCATCAGACCCCAACCAATCGTCTGATCATGCACCGTCTACAACTCAAAACAAAAAACAATGACTACCTACAATCACGGAGCACATAGAATTAGAAGATCAACCCAATAATTTAAAATGTCATTCAGCTCATAGTACACCTGCATCACATTCAGCTCATAAAATATCTAAATCTAGTTCAGCCCAATATTCTGTAGAATCAGCCCAAGTAAATTCAACTCAGCACATAGAAAACCCATTAAAAACTCCAGTGTTACTTCCCACAGTCGTTTTAAATATATCTGATAAATGCGGAGAATATCACAAAGCTCGGGCTTTATTGGACTGTGGTAGCATGATAACGCTCATAACTCAGCGCATGACTAGAAATCTTAATTTGCAACCAAAACAATGTTCATTAAAAATTACAGGTGTAGGTGATCAGCACATACAAAATTCTAAAGGTTGGGTCACAATAACATTTAGGCCCACACACCGTGACACGCCATCTATTACTACTACCGCTCATATTCTCAAAGACGTTACAGGTTATTTACCTTTGCAAAAAATACCAGATGTTGTACAAGACTCAGCTCATCAGCTCATTCCATTGGCGGATCAAGCTTATCATACTCCTGCGCCCATTGATCTCATTTTAGGCTCAGACGTTTTGGGTCACGTTTTAGATGGTACTAAGATTGCTTTGGGCCCGGGGAAGCCCATAGCCTTCGGCACGATTTTTGATTTTGCACTCATAGGACTCGTTGAGCACTCATGCGATTCACCTGTAGCTCAAGTTGGCTCTGCTCATGTTACTCATACTCATTATACTCAGTCGGCTCACTCTACACATTCTGCTCATTCTACTCATGATATTTGCAAAAGCCTGGAAAGATTCTGGGAGTCGGAAGAACCCCAGCCTCGTTCTGCTCATTCAAACCCGCTACACGAGCAATGTGAACACATATTCAGCTCAACCACCATTCGTGACGATTCAGGCCGTTACATGGTGACTCTTCCCTTCTTATCAGATGCACCCGTATTAGGTAGTACTCATGCTATTGCTCTACGTAGATTTCTCAATCTAGAAAAACGGTTGCAATCCGATCACACACTGCGACAAAAATATATAGAATTCATGAACGAATACATAAACTTAGGACACATGACACCGTGTCATCCGTCTACATTTACTCATAAACCTCATTATTATATTCCTCATCATGGCGTGTTCAAATCAGGTACTGACAAACTCCGCACAGTATTTGATGGCAGTTGTAAGTCATCCAATGGAGTCAGTTTAAACGATTGCCTGCACACAGGTCCAGCACTTCAACGAGACATTGTAGATATTATTATATCATTCCGCGCACATCGTATAGTATTCAGCACTGACATAAAAATGATGTTTAGAAATATTCTCTTAAGACCAGACCAAAGACACTATCAGCTCATACTCTGGCGATCGTCTCCAGATCGACCTCTGCTCACATATGCACTCAACACTGTTACATACGGATTGCGCTCAAGTCCATATCATGCTATCCGCACATTATTACAATTAGCTGAAGATGAAGGTCATCGCTATCCTCAGGCTGCCGAAATTTTGCGTAAATTTGTTTTCGTGGATGATGTACTTTGCGGCCTCATACACCATAGAAGAAGCATCAGCACTCCAAACTCAGCTCATTGATTTGTTATCACTCGGTGGATTTAAACTTAGTAAATGGACATCAAACACACCTCAGCTCTTGCAAAGATTTCCAGACGATCAATGTGCGAAATGCCTAAAGACTTTGACATCAGCGCAGAGTCTCCATCAATTAAGGTTTTGGGTATTAGATGGATTCCCCGGTCTGATAAATTTACATATCACATCTCATTACCACCAGTTACCCACATTACAAAACGTTCAATTCTTAGCACAGTAGCTTCTCTCTATGACCCAAACGGTTGGGTTACACCCGTCATATTCCGCGCAAAAATACTTCTTCAAAAGTTATGGTTAACTAAATTGGACTGGGACGATCCCACTCCAAATAATATTACAGATGATTGGCAGCGCGTCTATCATGATCTTCCGCACATCTCAGATATACATTTTCCCAGACATATCGCTCCACACAAATTCAAATCAACATACTCACTTCACGGATTCGCAGATGCTTCGGAAAGCGGTTTTGCTGCAGTGATATATTTACAAGAATCAGCTCACAACGGATCTGTTAACGTTCACCTCATAATTGCTAAATCTAAAGTCGCACCGATTAAAAATAAACTCACAATCCCCAAATTAGAGTTGTCTGCTGCAACTCTATTATCTCAGCTCATGTTGCGTGTCTCCCAACAATTGTCTGCTCATCTCACAATTACACATCACATTTGTTGGTCAGATAGTACCATAGTGCTTGCATGGATAAAAACTCCGCCCCATCGTTTACAAACATTTGAATCAAATAGAGTAACAAAAATTAACTCAATTTCACTCACACTTAAGTGGCGTCATGTACCTTCCAAATTAAATCCTGCTGACTGTGCAAGCAGAGGATTATCAGCTCAAGCTCTCTCCGCTCATGATTTATGGTGGTCTCCTCCTTGGCTCAAATTGCCAGAGGATACCTGGCCCAAGATGCCTTCAGCTCATACTCGACAAGACTTGCCAGGGCTCAAACCAAAATACGTACCATGCAATTTCTCGATACCCGGTATCGATAGTGATCTGCTCACTCGCTTCAGCTCTTTAGAAAAACTAACTGGTGTCACTGCCTACATGAGGCGATTCATTCGTAACTGTAAACTAAATTCAAACTCGCGACAACTAGGCCCTCTAACTGTAAGTGAACGTAGAGAAGCATTACTCTTCTGGATCCGCTCTGTACAGCAGAATGCATTCGCAGAAGATATTCACCGCCTGCAAACCGATAGAATCTGCACAGTACGACTACAACGTCTGTCGCCTTTTACGCAGGACGGTCTCCTCAGAGTAGGAGGTAGACTCACTCGTTCGGAACTCACATACGATGCTCAACACCCATACATTTTGCCTAGTTCTAGTCCGCTCGTAGACCTCATAATAGATGACTATCATCGCATAAACTGCCACCCTGGCACGGACACGCTACATGCTATTTTACGTCAGCAATTTTGGATATTATCTGCCCGCCGCATTATAAGGCACAGAACGTTTAAATGCATAAGATGTTTCCGTTGCCGCGCTCAGCCCGAAGTACCTATCATGGCTGACCTGCCAGCTGATAGAGTCATACCTCAGCCCGTATTTAGTCACGTATCAACAGATTTCGCCGGACCGTTTCTGCTCAAATCAAGTCAATTACGTAATGCTAAGTTAATTAAGGGATATTTTTGCATATTTGTTTGCCTCACTACAAAGGCGGTTCACTTAGAACCAGTCTCATCGCTCACTGCCGAAGCGTTTATTGCAACATTACAAAGGTTCTGCTCACGTCGCGGACTTCCGGTATTGATACGTTCGGATTGTGGCACAAATTATGTAGGAGCTAGGAATCATCTACTAGAGGTACAACAATTTCTCAATGACAATAACGATGCCATTTCTCATAAACTCTCAACTCAAAATATAACTTGGTTACTCAATCCGCCTAAAGCCCCATGGATGGGAGGTATCCATGAGATTAATGTTAAATCCACAAAGCAACTTCTATACCGTGTTATCGGTGAGCAACACCTCACTTTCGAGGAATTCTTAACTCTGCTCACTAGAATCGAAGCTGTGTTAAACTCTCGGCCCATCAGTCCACTTTCGTCCGATCCCACGGACTATCAGCCCCTTACTGCTGGCCACTTTCTCATTGGCCGTCCGCTCACAGCTCTCCCCGAGCTGACTCTAGATGAAAGAGTAATATCTCCGCTCAAACGCTTTCAGCTCATTCAATCACTCTCTCAGCGCTTTTGGAACCTTTGGACCAAGTCCTACCTCCATACCCTTCAAATCCGCTCCAAATGGCTTTCCTCTTCCTCTCCACCCAAAATTGGAGAACTGGTTCTGCTCAAGGAGGACAATTTGCCTCCTCTACAATGGAAGATGGGAAGAATCTCACGTCTGCTACCTGGGAAGGATGGAGTCATCAGAGTTGTGGACTTGGACACGACTCAAGGCCAGCTGCGGAGGCCTGTCGGCAAGATTGCCCGGCTCCCACTGGATTCTGCTCAGGATGGGGCTCAGCTCGCCGCCTGTGCGGGCCCCCCAGGATGTTCGCGCCAACACTAGCGCGACGTTTAGAATAAACACAAAGGACATCACTACGTGATGTATGGACGACCGAAAGGGGCGCTGTCAGAGAATGACGAACACTTGCATTTAGATCCCCTTCCGCGCCGGATGCATTTTCAGCTCATCCCGAAACCTAGTGAACGCGAACGCGTGTGCGCATATTTATTTGTGCTCGTTAATATAATACCAAATTCGCCGGCGAACCGCGATAAATCTATCGATAATCCGCTCAACAGCTGTGTAGTGTAGTGAGAAGAAACCTCCGCCCAGATACAGAACCACCAGCTCAACAATAAGGTCAGTCCCAGATTTCTCCAGCCCTCACATTAACCTATATACCTACTTCCCTCAGCTCATAGTCGCATGTGTAAGTTCCTAGCTTACACAGGCTCATTCGTTTTGAATGTGTCGCGCAGGCGTCACGACAACAGCGGCACGCACGCGTGCGCGCTGTGCTCGCTGCGGTTCGTGTACGCGGCGCAGCTGCTGCGGCACACGCGCGCGGTGCACGAGCGCCGCGAGTACTACTGCGTCGAGTGCGACCTGCACTTCAAGTCCATGGTGAAATCAGAGCTACTAGAAAACATATACTACATACCATGAAGCAAATATAGAGAGGAGGAGTAAATTTCAGTAACAAAGTGTGATTTTTGCTAGGTGTCTGTCTCCGCCTTTCATCTACCGGTCAATAGCAAAACTACGTACAGTACCCGGCGATAAATATTGCACATCGACCTTTGGAAAGAGACAATCGGCTAATTTCGGCTTCGTAGAGCGTTATCTCTGTCGTACGAAATACAAACAGTCCGGTATCTTTTAGGAGCTGTTAAAACAATTATGATTTGCTTTTGATAATCTTTTTATTATTTGTATAAAATACACCAATTTTTCTATAAGTGATGGCTTTAGGTTGGGGTAAAATAAAAAAAAAAACATGTTCACATTATGTTTACGTTATATTTTGGAAATTACAGCTGTAGTGTACATAATAAACACCATTATACCTATTGTTAGAATGAGACATTGTAATAATAATAATTCTAATTCTCAATTACTTCCATTTCCCTATCCTTGCTCTCAAATAGGTCAATATCACTATCAGCCGCATTTGTCACTAGTCTATCGGTGTAATTGTCTAAACCGTGTTGAATGCTTCTATATTCATTCTCACATTTGATTGCATGATCGCAAACCTTTTTCTACTCTTCAGCCCCGATCATGTTTACTTTTTCAGTTAATAATGTTTTTACTGTAGTTAAATTCATACCCACATTTCTAGAGGCTACATATCCATTCAGTTGAGAGCATATATTTTCAATTGGATTAAAATCCGGATGATATGGTGGCAATCGCAACACAGTGTGCCCATGTTCGGCAAGTACTTTGTCCACGGAAAACTCTGTATACCTCTCCTTGTGCTG
Organism: Phengaris alcon alcon; assembly: GCA_037179445.1. Taxonomy (NCBI): domain Eukaryota; kingdom Metazoa; phylum Arthropoda; class Insecta; order Lepidoptera; family Lycaenidae; genus Phengaris; species Phengaris alcon. Next base: position 338,246 of record JAYRCH010000138.1, on the reverse strand, counting down.
ACATATAATAGCGTAAATTTGGGTTTTTGTTAATTTATGATCAACTGGAATTTCGTGTGTTTAACCAGTTGATCATTTCCTTTTTAATGGTGTTTGAGTTGGGGGGTCTTTCAACATATTTGTTGTGATAACTAGAACAGAATCACTGGGTATATTTGGGATTAATTGATTAACCAGCCATTTTTCGTAGTTATCGTTATTAATTTCATTGTGATAGTCACCTGTAGTGTCCGTGGATTTATACGTTAAAAAGGCACCGGGTACAAAGCCTTTTTCATTTCCCGCATGAACTATTATCAAACGTTGACCTTTTGAAATTGGCTTTTTTACTTCTTTTTTCTTATCATCACTCCAAGATTTCCCTTTAGTGTGAGATGTATGTATGTAAGACTCATCCATGTAGACGATATTTTTTCCTGATTCGCGAAATTTGCGTATTTTATCGAGGTATTCCATTCGTTTGTGACTTACATCGTGCTTTTCCATTAGAACTTTTCGATTATCTTCCATTTTAGTGAACCGAAATCCCATCTCGTGAAGTATTTTTCTCAACGTCTTTTCCGACCCATTGTAATAATTAATAGCTTCAGATAATTTAGCTTTTAATGATTTTGTTGTTGGCAGTTCATTAAATCGTAAGTGAAAATCATACACCATTCTTCGAATAACATCATAATCAAAATCTTCCATATCCAAACGAATTTCCCTCTTTTCCCTAAAGTTGCCATAGTACAACTTTAAATTATTTAAATTTGGGGGTGTTAACAACTCTAAATATATATTTTGAACTGGACGCGACCGCACTCTATCGCATTTGAACAACGACTGACAAAACGTCACATAAGTAGTGTGTGACAGAGATAACGCTCTACGAAGCCGAAATTAGCCGATTGTCTCTTTCCAAAGGTCGATGTGCAATATTTATCGCCGGGTACTGTACTTCGTTTGTTATCGACCTTATGAAGTAATTATGCTATCTCACACTAGATGGCTCATGGAACTAAACGAAGGATTACATCTTGGTCGACAGGGGTGTAAAATGATAAAAAACTAAATATTACTTTACGACTGAAAAGTCTTTAGTAAAAAGTACTGCAAAAAGAAACGAAAATAATTAAACTTATATATTAATATTTAATATTGAGTTAGTACGTATCTAGACTATATTTTTAATCAACGTGATCAAAGCAAAAATATTAAAAACGCATATTTGGCAAGTAGAATAATTTCTAATTTAACCGACGCAAAGAGACTTTTCTAGAACAATTATAATAAATTTAGTTTTTAATCACTTTCACACATGAAATGTAATTCCCCTCCATAGGATCAGAATGCCTATTTGAGTATTTTTTACATGATAAGACAACATTTCATCATTTTCTTTTTAGAAACTCGAAAAGTACAATAAGTTATCGAAATCACAGAGGTGTGCACAGTACGAACGCTGACAGTACACTGATTTAGGCCACGCCCATTGTGATGACGTCAGGACCGAGTAGAAATCACAGTGCACATTTTGCTTATGCCATCTCCTCTCTATATCTGCTCCATACTACATACACACACGCACATGAACGCAAAGCGCGCATTAACGCACCCAAGCGCGAATAGTACATAATATTATAATAACGTTAAACGACATTCAGTAGAGTTTTTAGTTTTAATATGTTTCAGCGTATTTAATTAATTAACTAGATGTCTTGATTTCACTAACTCCAGTGTTAATCGTTTGTCTAAATATCATGCCTTCTCTTTCATTAATACGCAGAACGAGATAAGACGGTTAAATCAACGGATAACTTTAGCAGGCGCTGGTGAACCAATTTCACCAGCGCCTGTTTAAGTTAACTATTCGTACTTAAAACATTTTCAGTACACGCTCAAGCAACATTTTCAAAGGGCTAAAAGACATCGAGATTCATCATCGTACAAGTAAGTTTTTAATAAATACAATTTAACATGCCAAACTGGAAATTATTAATTAACACTTGATCACTGCCAACTGCAATTTTAATTTATTAATATTATTTACTGAAGCCTACGTGGCAGATCTGAGTTACAAGATGACCCTGGGTTAAAATATGATGCCTTCTCTTTCATAAATACGAAGAGAGAGAGAGATAACATATGATGCGCAAGTAGGCCTAAGAGAGTAAATATAATAATTAGTCCGAAAAAAAATTTCACGTGGATAGAAATGCATCTGTTTACAATTTACATTAATTTACATACATTTATTATTATAATTGAATCGTATAGGTTCGAGTGCGAATCGTGCAGTATGCGGTTCGTGTCAGCAGCGACGCTGGGCACGCACGCGCGCGCGGCGCACGGCGCGGCGGCGGCAGCGAGCTGCGGGCGATGCGCGCGCGTTTACACGAGCGCAGAGGCGTTGAGACTTCACACTGCGCGCGCGCACCGCGCCGTGCCCGCACAGCGCGCCGAGTGCACGGTATGCGGCAGGACTTTCTCAGTGAGTACCGGGGCTTCGAGGAAACCCGGCATTAAACAATGATATGTCTGATTGTGTTGAGGGAAAATGTGCATTTGCTTTTAAATCAGCAAAAGTTGTAAATTTTTCGAAAGGAAAGATAATATGGACAGATCAATGTAAAAGTACAGTAATGTGTTGCTAAATTAAAAGTTCCAGGACTAAAAATTACAAAACAATAATTTTCTTGCTACAATTGAAGAACGAAAATTGCCGTTTCTAATCCATGTTGTGACATTTTTTCTAAAAAAAACTCATATACACTGTACACAAACCCAGTAATTAAGTTAATAAAATCAATTTTGTAATCTCTATTTAATTTACCGGCCAAATTTCATAATTCTCCGGTTGCACAATTCTCGTAAACTAACCTACTGAAAGTTTTTGCTTCACGTATGTACGTGTATGTAATCTCATTGCAGCGGGCGAGCGCGCTCCGCGTGCATACAATACGGGTACACACAAGCGAGCGCTGCGTCGGCGCCGGGGTGGGGCAGCTCGCTGAGCACGGTGTCAACAAACATAAGGTAATCATTTCTCTAAGGCCCACTTGCGCAAGATCTGGGTTAAAGTTAACCCTGGGTTAAAATATCATGCCTTCTCTTTCATAAATACGCAGAACGAGAGAGGTAATACGATATTTTACCCAGGGTTAACATTAACCCAGATCTGCCCAAGTGGAACTTAATACATTGAATTAATAAAGTATGATTTCATAACGAGGGGCAAACGAGCAGAATCACCTGATGGAAAGCGATCATCGACACCCACAACACTAGAAAGATGTGTAGCAAGTTCAATGATGTTTAAAAATCTAGTGGATTTGATTACTTTACATAGTAAATAGTAACTTGTAACTTGGTGACATATCCAGATCACTACATTACAAAATAAAGGTGTTTATTGTTGAAAAATATATTTATTAATAACTAGATGTTGCCCGCGACAACCGCGATAAAAAGTAGCCTAAGTCCTTAACCGTGGTCTCAATATCTATACCTTCCATCAAGGTCGGTCCAGAAGTTTCGGAGCATACCTATTTAAAGCAAGAAACATACAAACAAAAAAATCTTTCCTCTTTATTATATTATTGTAGATTTCAAATGTACAATAACAAGACAGTAACATTTAATATACATAACAACTTCCTAGTCAAGAATTAATTTCATCATTTGTTTTATAAGTAATATGTTTCTAAAAAATCCTATAATTACTGAAAATAACTCTTTTCAGGACTTGGAGGTCAAAATTGGCATAGAAGAAAGCTAAATCTGCGTGCAACTAATTAATATAAATGTTTTAGAATTCGACAAGACGGCGATGTAAATTATTTTTTTTATTGTAAATAAAGACTGATATTTATTAAATAACTTTTGTGTTGCCATTTAACCAGTTTCACAAAACGCAAGTAATACACCCAACTAACAACAATTATTATATTTTCTTTACAAGATCCAAGAGCCACTATAATAACATTTAATATATTTTACTATCACAGAAAAAGTTAGAGGAATGCACTGTTAGCTATATTTTTTTTCACATTGAGGCCTATGAAATTGATACTATAATATACACAACTTACAAACTAAATTATTGCTATATATAATTTAATTTCTTACTATTTTTCCATAAAATTGACACTACTTTTTATTTAGTTTATTATGCTATGTCCTCTAAAGTAGTAAAATAAAATAATTCCGAATATTGTGTGGTTGTTTCCCATGTTGTGTAACTCTTTGATTTTCATCACTGAGAATCACAAATAACAATGGTCTGCACAAAAATTTAAAAGTCCAGGAGCAAGAACTTTGTTCTGTGAGTTGTATGTATTGAAGAATGTACTTTAGTGTGACGAATCCAAAACTGTTAACATAATGATTCTAGTCTTAGTTTTTTTAGCCTTGTCCTATTTTAATTTTACGAATTTTCATATATTAAATACGTATTGTTACAAAAAAGTACAAAAATATTTGACTTATATGACATTACTTGTAGTCTTAGATAAATTAAAATAGTGATTAAGATATAATGAACCTCATCGAAGCGTGGTTAGAGCAATGGCGCATGAGAGCCAATACTAATAAATCTGTCCAAATGACCTTTACACTGAGAAGGAAAACCGGCCCACCTGCAAAACTAATATAATATAGATATTCCACAATCAGATGATGCCAAATACCTAGGTATGCATCTCGATCGTCGTCTCACTTGGCGCAAACACATATGGATTAAAAGGAGACTGCTTGCTGCAAAGCGTGTACTGGTTAATTGGACTTAAGGTGGTTCGTTTTCCATAGTAAAGTATTTTTCCATTTACGGACGAATGGAGCATAACCTTAAACTGAAATTATATAATTTGGCATTTATTATGATGTTTATTCGCGGCAAATTATATTTACTAGACAAAAATTGTATAATAATCGCATAAATCAGTCGAAAATTCAGTTCTATTTTGTTAATGTGTGAGTGTACACCGACAGTATCGTATGCTAAGTTACAAGTTTAGTTGTGTGTCCGGCTACGTTGCCAGCTCGCGCCTCGCTATGCTCGTTCAGTACACTGTTGCCGTTCTTCTCGACGATTACTTGGATCTTCAAATTGTAATCGTGGGAGCTTGTTTTCTTTCTGCCACTTTTTACAAAGGTGTTGCCAACTTTGCACTTTTGATGCTAATCATTTTCATAATTATGCGTAGGCCGTAACCCCATTTGATTTATATTTATAAATAATAATTATAACTAATTACCATTATATCTAGCTTTATATCGTTATTATAGTTATTTTTTGGGGAAATGTTTCTATTGAGCATGCAAAATATCGCGGATGATGCCGAAATACAAAAACCGTTTAAATATAATATATTTATGTTGAGAGGAAATTAGGGTACAGAGGGAAAGAAAAAGGCCAAAGACTATAAAAGGGGAAATAGCGGGAAATAATACTGTATAAAAAAAGGAAATAAGTCCTAAAAGGGGAAATCTGAATTGGGGCGAAACGAAATCATTATAGTGGAAACACTGGACAGCCGGCCGGCCGGTGTCAACTTTATATGGCGTTCCTGATTTGCTCTGCATCACGCATTGTTTTAATCAGAATTCCATATATCATTGATTTCTTTGTAATTAACTGCTATAACGTTGAGTCGAGCTCTGCTCCTCCGTTCTAAGTGTTACAAAGTTCAGTGAATCGTGAGATAATGACTGCGAGATAGTGACTCTAACCTTACCTATTATATTTTGTGTTGTGAGATATTGGACTCTTTGAACCTCCTGAGTTGAGTGGTTATCTGTTCGTGTTAGTGCACCGACATAAAATGGAGCCACGAACTTCGCGAAAAGACTATAAAAATCACCAATATTCTGGTGCAAGAAAAAGTCGCAAACGAGTTCGTGGACAAATGAAACGCTATCACGGAGAAGTGAAAAGGTAAGAAAGTATTCTCCTACTGATTTGTGGATGTACTCATAAAGTACCTACTCATTATAATTATATTGAAAGTTCAATCAGTATATCGTCTTAGGTTTTGTTTTTGAAAGTATAGGTACCTAACTAACCTTTTTTTACTTGTTGCAGTCGTAATGAATTGTGGTGTAAAAGACCGAAATTAGACGATAATGACAAAAAAGAAAACATTTCTTCAAGTTCTATGTAAGTGCACCATCAAATTCATAATATTATGTAGACAATAACTTTGAATTCCTCATGAGTAAGTATTACTTATCCACTAATTACAAAAAATACTTTATACCTAACTACAGATTGAACAACACTGTCAAGACGTACAGCACCAAATCGAAGAAGTTTAATGTAGAAGCAAATTATACTCAATATGAACAATTGGAGAAAACTGAAAATGAAACCACAGCAGCAAAGCCATTGGACATAAATTGGCCACTTATTGATCCCACTGACAGTCACGAGTTGACTGTTGAATATGTTTCACCAGATAATTTGACTGGTCTTTCTGGAAACAGAATTGTGGACCTAGCGCACGTCCTTCAGTGGGCTTTCAGACTGGAGAGACACCGATCACAATGTAAAGGAAGCAGTATTTTATTTATAAATGAATTGAAAGATGGCTTCAACAGCATATTTATATTCAAGTGTAGCAGTTGTTTAAAAGAATTCCGGAACAGCAATGAAATAGTAGCCAAACACAATAAAGCCTTTGTTTGGGGAACATTAACAGCTGGCAGTTATTACTCCCAATCTGCTCACATAACCAACTTGATGGACATCCCTACCATGTCACCTAACAAGTTTCGGAAGACAGAGAAAATATTAGGTGATGTCTGGCAGGACCACCTAACCAAAGAAATTAAAAGAAATGGTGAATTAGAGAAAGCTCTTGCCTTGGGAAAACAACATATTGATGAAGATGGTGTGCCATTTGTGACTGTGTATGTGGATGGTGGCTGGCCTAAGCGATCATATGGCCATGACTATAGTTCTGCATCAGGAATGGTTGGTTGGTTTAGTTGATAACCTGTATTTCTTTTTTTTGTGATTGTTTTTTATAACTTTTGTTATATTACAGGCCTGCATTATTGGTAAAGAGACGAAAAAATGTCTCTTCATAGGCATCAAAAATAAATACTGTTACCACTGTCATATTTATGAGAAAAAAAATGAGCCAGTGCCTGAACATACCTGCTTCAGAAATTATGAAGGGCCATCGACAGGAATGGAGTCGACTATTTTGATAGAAGGGTTTCAAAAAAGCCAAGAAATGCACGGAATTAAATATTTGCAATTTGTTGGTGATGGAGACTCTTCAGTTTTTGCACAACTCAGAGAAAAAGTCTCATATGGACAACAAATAAAGAAGATTGAGTGCAAAAATCATGTAATCAAAAACTACACTGGTGCATTGTACAAGGTAAAAACATTATTTTACAGCCATTGCCTGCAAATTTATCAGACTACTGGCCAAATTTTTTGGCTAAATAACATAATTTTTTGTTAATTTTTTACATTATAATATGTTATATAATAAAATAACTACGAGGGCGGGTCAATAAGTCCGTGACTTTTTGAATTTCTAACCTCCTTACTGAAAAAGCAACACTACTCCTGTCAACAGGCATCTGTCAGTTGACTCCTATCAAAATTTGAACTTGCTGCGTCAGTTAGTTTGTGTTTTACAGCTATCTTTATCAGACTATCCAGTAACTTAAGGAAACAATGGAAAAAAGTGAATTTCGTGTGCTTATTAAGCATTATTTTTTGCGAAAAAAAACCATTACCGAGACCAAGGCTAAGCTTGATAAATACTATGGGGACTCTGCACCATCGATTTCAATGGTAAAAAAGTGGTTTACTGAATTTCGTTGTGGCCGTACAAGCACTGAAGATGCCGAACGTCCTGGACGCCCAGTTGAGGTCTCTACACCCGAAACAATAAAAAAATTCACGATATGGTGTTGGCCGACCGAAGATTGAAAGTTCAAGAGATTGTGGAAGCCATAGGCATCTCGCATGGCTCAGTGGTTTCAATTTTGAATGATCACTTGGGCATGAGAAAGCTTTCCGCAAGATGGGTGCCGCGTTTGCTCACAGTCGACCACAAACGCAATCGTGTAACAACTTCACAGGAAGGTTTGGCGTTGTTTAATCACAATATGGAGGAGTTTTTGCGCCGTTTTGTAACCGTGGACGAAACATGGATCCATCACAACACACCAGAGACCAAACAACAGTCAAAACAGTGGGTTTCTAAGGGTGAATCGGCGCCAAAGAAGGCCAAGGTGGGTTTGTCAGCCAATAAAGTTATGGCGACTGTTTTTTGGGATGCACGTGGGATAATCCACATTGACTATCTTCAAAAGGGAAGAACAATTAATGGGGAATATTATGCCAACTTATTGGACCGCTTCAATGAGGATTTGAAAAAAAAAACGACCTCATTTGGCCAAGAAAAAAGTTCTTTTTCACCAAGACAATGCAAGGGTGCACACATGTGCAGTTGCCATGGCAAAAATCCATGAATTGGGCTATGAATTGCTCGCACATCCACCCTATTCTCCAGATTTGGCTCCGAGTCACTACTTCTTGTTCCCAAACCTGAAAAAATGGCTCGGTGGAAAAAGATTTGACTCCAATGATGAAGTCATCTCGCAAACAAAGGCCTATTTTGAGGACCTCGACAAATCATATTTTTTGGAAGGGATAAAAAAATTTGTGAAGCGTTGGACAAAGTGTATAGAGCTCAAGGGGGACTACGTTGAAAAATAAAATGATTTATTTATCAAAAAATCTGTGTTTTATTCCAAAAGTCACGGACTTATTGACCCGCCCTCGTATATAATGTAGTGTATTGTGTTCCATGTCTTCATTAATTTGTATTCATTTTCAGATTCTAGCAAATACAAAATTGCCATTACTTGGCAGAAAAATATTGAAGCCGAAAGTGCAAAAACTTACTGCTGTGGCACGAAAAATAATAATACATGGCGATCGTAACACTTTTAGAGAAGATTTAAACAATGGCCCTTCTCATGTATTTGGATGCCACAAAGATTGCAAAGAGTATTACTGCAGATTCATCAACAGTGATGAAAAGGACACAGATCTTTCACAAGAATTGAAAACAAAGGCACCCACAGTTTGGGCTCTCATTTGTGCAGCAAAAGAGGCAGTCATGTCAAAATGCCATCGACTATCAAATGACACAACAAATGTGGTGGAAAACTTTATGAGTGTCTTGAGCAAATTCATATGTGGAAAAAGATTGAATTTGCACAAAGGTGGCTCATATCAACGCAGAGTATATGTTGCAGGTAAGAATTGAATAATGTATAACATAAACACAACTAGCTTTTGCCCACGGCATCGCATGTGTAAAAGTATACATAAAAACCTTCCTCTTGAATCACTACTCTTTCTACTAAAAAAAACTGCATCAAAATCCGTTGTGTAGTTTTAAAGATCTAAGCATTTATATTATATAGAGACAAACAGACACGAAAAGCTTAGTTAGTTCTTAGTTTTACTTTATATTGTTTTCAATATTACACTTTTTTATTTCAGGCCTTTCACACACTGCTGGTGAAAACTGGCATGCAAGCGCTTGGAAAAGCCACACAGCATGTAGCCCTGGGAAAACAGTAAAAAAATACATTGCTCAAAAAGGAAAATGTCAAGAAAGACGAAAAAACTACACCCGCAGGCGGCTTTTCGTTCCCAAATGTAAACCTGACCAGAATTATGGTCCAAAGGCACAAGAGGCAAATGAACCAATTGCAGAGACAGATCTGAAAGAAGCATGTCTTCTAAAACTTAAAGAGTTTCAAAAAACAGATCAGGAAATTGAAGATATTGAACACCTGACCATTGGGCAACATGAAAATGATGTGTATAATACACATAGATGTAACAGGCTCACTGCCAGCCAGTTTGGAATGGTAAATGGCAATACTCTAGTTTTGTAATATACCACAAATTAGCACATTATGCTCAATCTGCCCTCTGTTACAGATCTGTAAGCGAAAATCAACGACACCCTGCCACAACCATGTCAAAACAATTTTATATAAAAACAATATTCTGACCAATGACATGTCGTATGGTCAACGCAATGAGTCTGTGGCAAGGACATTATTTACAGAAAAAATGAAAAAAAACGTGCGACCAGCAGGCCTCTTCATTGACAAAGAATTTGGCTTTTTGGGTGCTAGTCCGGATGGTATGTGGCATAATTCATTTCAAATTATTGTTTTTCTGTCCAGATCATTTGTGAATATATTATTATTTACTGCAATCAATGAATTTCAGGGGTTATAGAAGAAGAAAAGTCTATTTTGGAAATTAAATGTTTCCCCTCATTGGCTCGTAACAATCAAGACATGAATGCTGCTGCTAAAGATAGAAAAAACTTCCCATTGTATATTGACAACAATGGGAGTTTACAAATAAATAAAAAACACAACTATTACTATCAGGTTAGTACCAATTACATGCTGTTGTTGCATGCAGTAAACAGAGATCACCTGCTGTGCTTTATTTTACTGTTTGAACATTTTTACACCTACCTATTCTTGTTACAGATTCAGGGGCAACTACGAGTTTCTCAAATGAAGAAATGTTATTTTGTGGGATATATTTCTCCAGCTCATGATATTACAGTACTAGAAATCGAGCGTGACGAAAATTTTATTTTGGACATGTTACCTAAATTGGTAGCATTTTATAAAAATTCTGTTTTGCCAGAGGTGGTACTTCGAAAAGTAAAAAATAATCAAAACTGCATAGACGTTTCACTGTGGTAGCACATTTATTATTATATTACTTCTCGAATAACCGCCTCTGTAGTTTAGTGGTGGTTATTCTTTTATAAAGGAGAATTTTATTGTAAAATGTTATTTTTCAATAATGTAATAAATAATAACTGCAATAGTAAAAACCTGATTTTTATTTAGAACTCGGACAAAAATACATAATATTATATTTCACGACTAAAATCTCTTATGTAATTTGAATAAAATTACAAAAATATAACAAAAAAAGTTCAAAAACAGTATGTCGGTCTAGCGATACGAACCCGTTACCTTAGAGTACAGACCAAGATGCTTACTCATTTGGCCAGATCATGCTATGCAGAGCGGACGAAATTTACTAACGCTTCCGTTTACGATGAAATCTTTGTATGTGTGTGTGAATCACTCGCGCGCCGCTTCGCCGATGCTAAATGCACAAATAAAGCGATTTTAACACTTAAAATATTATTTAAGTATTGTTAGTTACATCAAAAATATTACGCTATTACCGGTAAACACTTTACTTTCTAAAAATTTGTTCTATTTAGTTGAAAAAAAAATAAAATAAGCTCTATTAGGACATTAACGCCATCTAGTGGCGCGGCAGTGCCTAGCTGACCGTGACGAACCACCTTAAGTCACAGCTGACAGGTGCCAGTAAAATGGTAATCTACAAAGCTATACTAAAACCTGTCTGGACTTACGGCATTCAGCTTTGGGGCACAGCCAGTCACAGTAATATCGATATACTCGAAAGGTTTCAAAACAAGACAATGAGGGCAATGTTTAATATCGCACCACACATGCAATAAATATATCATACGAGATTTGAAATTGAGAACAGTAAAAGAAGAAATTGAGTCATACAGTAAAAAATACCAAGATAGACTATATAGCCATATAAACAAGACTAGCTGCTGACCTGCAGGGATCAGGCAAGTCTCATTTTCTCTCGACTTAAGAGAAATAGTGTACCAAACCTCCCAACAAGATTTGTAGACAAATGAAGAGAATTGCATCACTGGATGCATATCTCTGCTAAGGACATTACTTCAGATGAAAATCGACCAACACATTAGACTATTGTTCAACAACAGATATCTAAGAAGCAGGATGCATAAAAAAAAATAGATACAAAAAATAACTATTTGATTATTGTATAGTATAGTTTTGTATTATGTTGTTTCCCGATGGGCTTTCTAGTAGAAATCGGCTAACATTTATATGGACCACTAGGTGTTATATATTTTTACCATGTTCGCAGTGTAAAACCTCTCACCATGCTTAACATACACGGTACCAATGTTTACTGGGATGAAAATCTAAATGCTAATGCAAGAAATGTACTAAAAATGCGTCAAATAATGCTTATAGTAACAAAACTAAACATGCTAGATAAATTCTGTTTTCATATTTGAATTTAGCTTGTCAATATGTATCAATTCCACACATACATTGTTTTGCTCCAATTTTCATGCCGACCAGTGTATTCCGAATTTTTTTAATGTTTCTTTTATTAGATTTTCTCCTATTATCTTCTATAGTTTTTTTTTCCTATACCTGGTTTCTGAGTTTTTTTGTTGGTAGTATATCTATTCAAAAGCACTTTATTGCACTTGATATGACAAACACACACATTAAGTGCACTTGATTGGATGACGCAAAAGCATAGAGCTAAGCTTTTGCGTCATCCAATCAAGTGCACTATTGAATAATAGATGAACTACCAACAGAAAACCTAAGAAACTGGGCATTAGACTTTTTGATTTGCTGGAGACAAAAGTGGATAGATCATGTTCAAACTGACATTGACATTACCCATTACAATGAAGCTTTTGTCAGTCTTTTCTCATACATTTTCTTTTCTCCAAAACGATCATACTTTTTAATGCACTCGCTACAACATACCTCAGCTCGTGGAATTTACTTATGGACAGTCTGTATATTCTCGTCTCTTCGTTTGTCAGTGTGAGTATGAGAATCACTTTTGTATCTCTGTACATAATTTCTTTACTTTTCTGTTTGTCAGCACTGTTTGAGTCTATATTGGATTGACTGGAAATAAAATTTAAAAGTTATAATCATTTAAGGACTGTCTAGTGAAAGCTAGACTATACACATGTTGAAACTGTCAACGTTTGTATCAACAAAAGTAAAAGTTAAAGTAAAATCATTTTATAACAACAAAAGGTAATACAACAAAATTTTAACAATAAAATCATTAAAACCATACTTTAATTGGCCCCTTCAATTTTGCACTGTAATTTTTTTTTATCAATATATTTGATGAGGCTTATGGTGCACTTGGCATCCATGTCAGCCTCATAGTTTTATTCAAATTAATAAAGTCATAATAAGGTATTCAAGTGCGACCCTTCACAGATAAAATATAAAATTTATTTACAAATGGGCATCCCGCGAGAAAGGTGCTGCCAAAGTATTATTAATTTGTTCCCTGAACAAATTCTTCGGCAATATCTGGCTTCTGAGGTCACTATTTCGGCCACAATCCACCAACAAGTGCATCAAGTCTTCCGTAACACCACAGTGAACATACTGAGGGGACTCCTTTTTCCCAATCATATGATTAAACCTGTTGAGTGGAACGTGGCCAGAACGCAACTCATAGCTGCAACCAAACTATTTCTGGAAATATTAAGGCCTTCAAACCATGGGTTCAGACCTGGCTCGTTATTCAAAGTGCTGTACCAGACCTTGGAGGATGAACAAGCTTCCTTGGCCAGCCGATCGGCAATCTCATTATCTCACACACCAATATGGGAGGGTATCCATTGCAGTATAAAGCGAGATGTCTTATCAAAATCATTTAGAATTTTAAGAACTTTATATGCAATGGGTACACCTCTTGCCCCCGAGATGCAACGAGTAAGGTGCTAGAGCGTGGACATTGAGTCAAGATAAAACAACAACTTTATCCAAACTGTTAACCTGTGCATATCGAAGTGGTTCCAGTATTGCTAAAAGCTCCACTGCAATTTAAACTAAAATGAATATATAAAAACTGTCACCTAAGTGAAACATCAATCGCCCATTGTAAGTTTACAACTCCCGGCTTCACCCTCAAGTGTTTTGGTACGCGCTCGTAGATGTCATCTGTACACAGTAGATTACATAGCTCTGAAGCACACTCTGGCGAAAACCTAGGAAAAAAAAACTGCTGAACACATATTTTGCTGCAATAAAAAGTTGCATAGTTACGCCCAAAATTAATAACGTATCATAAATCTTAGATTGACTTCAATCTTAGATTCTCAAACAAAATTGACATGCGAGTTAATCCTAGGATTGCTGAAATGTATTGAAATCTTGATATCAGATAGCTAAAATGAGATTAACATTGATTATTAATTTCAGATGTTAAAGCAGAGCCTAAACTAACTAACTAACCTAACCCATACCAAATTTCATCAAACTCTTTTCAAAAAACTGTTTAGTCATTTTTAAATGACTGAACAGAGTTTATAGACTTTATAAGACTTTACAAAAAGATAATGTCAGATCATACCTGAGCCCTTCTAAGAATGTTTGCATATCTCTTGGATTCCATGAAGCTTTAGTGGCAGATCTGAGGCGAGTGATGTGTCTGACTACAGCTCGAATGGCTGAGAATTTGTCTGCATTAATTAAATTAGCTGTTCTGCTGTCTGGATAACCTTCCAGCTCTTTGAGAGCCACTGGAAAAAGCAGTTTTAATAATATGAACTCATTACTCAGAGATCAAATATTAGTTTGATGCATTTAAGTGTTTTAAGAACTCTATCTATTGATCTACGTAGATATTATCTAGAAATTAATGAAAGTGGAGCCCATTTCCTACCTACTATCAACAACATGGCCACAAAAACTTGAAAGCTTGAAAATCGAATGACGCTTACGCACAGCAATAAAATAGCTTTGTACCTAGTCATTAACTTACATAAAACATAAGGTTTTATCTCCTTCTTGAGCACTTCTGGGGTAGTAAACGAAACAGACGTCCAATGCAGAGGATTTTCTGTAAGCAACTCTAGTTGTTCCGACATTGTGGTTTAAAGATTTGATAATTATCAAAGAATCAATTTAAATATTTTGTAACCGAGCTCAGCTGCAACGATTTACATAAATTTCGATATTAGAATTTCTGTTTTGGAAAACAAATTACGCTCCATAGAATTACGAAAATGAACGTCAAATCTATGTCTTCTTCTTTTCAAAAAAAGTGCCAGGATGTCAGGTGTATAGATTTTTTTCCAAAAGCAGCACGTCATTTAAAAAATGAAAATGTCATAATTAATTGTCAATGACGATTGAGTGGCGTGGGGAGGCGAAGTTCTTTTTGTGGATTGTGGTTAAATTTTTTTAAATAATATTACATAGTTTTCCCGTGTATTTCTTAATTTTAAACTAAATAATTTTTATCCCGTGGTCTTTTTTGTGCTTCGGCGTATTCATTTTATAGTAATACTTCAAAGCAAAATTGATTGAAAATGGCGACAATACAAGGAGCATCGGTCAAACAATGGCCAGCGCGGCCTGGTTTACAACATCAAAACAGCCAAAGTAATCCGAGTATAACCTTAAATAGAACGATAAACTTATATCCACTGACAAATTACACATTTGGTACGAAGGAACCGCTGTTTGAGAAGGATGCATCTGTACCGGCTAGGTTCCAGAGAATGCGGGAGGAGTTCGCTAAAATTGGAATGAGAAGGTAACATTTTAAGATTTATAAATAACTGACAATAAATAGACTTAAGTATTATATAATATTAAACCTGCTAAAAAGTATCATAATGGTTGAATGCTTAAACGCTACCTAAATTAAGAGACACTCAAATCACATGTCCTTGTGATTCTGCTGAGCGACAGTAGCAGCCTGTGATATCAGGGGGCCCTAAACTTTAATAATATCTTCCCTCGTCATCTCGGTGACGGTGGCCAGTTTCATTGAAACCAGGCCAGCTACACTGGAGTTATTTTATAGTGCCCGAGTGTGTGCGCAGTACACAAGAGCACCCTCTTCCTTTACTCTCGAAATCTAGTGGGGCAGATAACTGACATGACTGCAAGAGATCAGACTCAACTCCGACTTTTACATGCCCATCTGACACATGAATCATTTTTATTGGCAGACAACTTGACAGGTAACTGTGGGAGATCCACGCTTCGGCACGAATGGGCCGGGTTGATAGGATAAATACCACAACCTCACAGAAAACCCGCATGAAATAATGCTTGCGTTGTGTTTCGCCGAGTGAATGAGGTTACCATAGGCCTAAGGGGGATTTGGGTTTTTAAGGACCAGGAACGCAAGTCGCAATACCAGAGGATTTACAAGTATAACTCCTCTGGTGTTGCAAGTGTCCATGGGCGGCGGTAATCGCTTACCATCAGACGATCCATCTACTTGTTTCCTGGTCCATTTCATATAAAAAAAACAAGTGATGATCAGCCTGCATTGTCCTAACCAAACTTGGAAACAACATTTTTTGTTGCTCCTACATGGGAATCGAACCCACAACCTCCGAGTCGAGAGCCAAGCTCTAAACCACTGGACCATTGAGGCTGTTTGAGGAACTTTAAGTAACATCAGAAAATGTGGCCCTAAGATGAAAAAAATCTGTATTTCCACAAAAATATTTCTCAGGTCAGTGGAAGGTGTATTGCTGGTACATGAGCATGGTCTCCCACATGTGCTGCTGCTGCAGCTTGGCACAGCATTCTTCAAGTTACCTGGTGGAGAGCTAAATCCAGGAGAGGTAAGCTTGCAATATTTTTACTAATAAACAAATATGAACTATCCAGTCGTACCTTACTATATCCTGCAACTTGCTCCGATCATGCTATCTACACTAATATAATAAAGAGGGAATGTTTGTTTGCATTGAATAGGCTCCGATACTACTGGGTTGATTTTGATGAAATTTGGCACATGAAAGTCGCCGGCAATATTTAATAATGGAAATAAATAAGTTTTATATTACAGCCTATAGTCCTCTCGGTATGTGGCCAATTGTGCCCAAAAATAAGTTTTCAATTGAAAGTAGTGTCTTTTTTTTTCGAGATTTGAGCACAATAATAACTTTATTTTATTTTTTCAGGATGAAATTGAGGGACTGAAGAGGCTATTGACAGAAACTTTAGGGAGACAGGATGGAGTGAAACAGGAGTGGCTTATTGAAGACACTATTGGTAGGTGTAGAAAAGTTTTAAGTTATTCAGATTAAATAGTCTATACTCTATACTTGTTAAGAACTACAAATTAAATATAAATAATTTTCAATTATTAGTATTTGAGTCACTTATAAAAACATTTTTAAATTTTAATTCATAGTATCTAAGAATCATTTTAATAATTTCAGGCAACTGGTGGAGACCTAATTTTGAGCCACCGCAATATCCGTACATACCGCCGCACATAACCAAACCTAAGGAGCACAAGCGTTTATTCCTCGTCCAATTACAAGACAGGGCCTTGTTTGCTGTGCCCAAAAACTACAAGCTGGTCGCCGCACCACTGTTTGAGTTGTATGACAATGCACAGGGATACGGACCCATAATCTCGTCACTCTCGCAGAGCTTGTGCAGATTCAACTTTGTGTACATGTAAGAGTGATGAATTTTGACAATATATGACATTCAGAACCCATGCAAGACCTTACTTTTGTTTTTCAAGTTTTAGTAGGAAAGTTTAATCTTTCAATGCAAATTTTTACATTTTCAAATTGACCATTATCTCAGGATATTATATTTTTTGTTCCATGGAATATTTATGTGTGGTATTGGTTGGTATAAAATAGAATTATAATTTTCCAACTGATAATCAATTTTGTACTTGAGGTAACACATAACAGATGCCTACTATTTTCGAAATTGTGTGAAGATTTTTGTATTAGTGTTACATTGCATATTATAAAATGTAAAACTTGCTATACATACGGCCGAATACTGAAGCAATGGTTAAAATAAGTAATGCTCAGGTCACATGCTGTCTTTGACAGCCTGTGATTTCGAGGACTCGTATTTTTTATTAGTGTTTCAGTATTTGGCTAAGAGTGTATTTTCACTGCGTATGGTGGGATCTTAGTATATCTTATTATAACATTGTCATTTAGTTGTAAGTATATTTGATAATAGAAAAAACTGTGTTTTATTTTATTGTACCTGAAGAAAGAAGACTGTTGTAGTTATAAGTATCAATTGTATATAAAAACCCTAGTCACATAATCTATACAACTTACATGCTTGTCAAAGAACACATAAGTGTAAATAGCATTTGTTTTATAAAGTTTGTACTCATACAGCCACTACACAATGTAAATATGAAATATTGAAATGTGTATACAAAAAACATGTTCTTGTTCCAATGGATATTGTCTCTGTCGTTGTGTCTTGGTTTTCGCACGATTATGTGCCAGAAGTGGCAACAGTTTTGTCATTGTCGCTGAAAATTCAAGTTTTCAGGGGTCTTAGACTGTGTAAAATGATAGAGGCCTTATATCACTGTTGTGTACAATGTTTTTTTGTTGTTAAATTACCAACTTCTACAAAACTGTAAACTTTTCATCAAGTTGTTATGAACATGGTTATTTGTTTGTACGCTAAACTATTTCTTTCAATTGTAAAGGAAATCGGTGCGGCAGTCACAAATATTTTTGGCTTCATTATGTGTGTCATAATGTCCAGACTGCTTTTGAAAATGCATATCACCTATGATTATACAATTGTTTATTGAAAATCGTCATTTGTTAGACTATCAAGACATAATCTTAATTACATAATATTACGCTCGAATGTTTGACTAGTCAAAAAGCACATAATATTTTTTTAAATACTGAAAAGATATATAGTATATAATTATAGGGACTGTGATAAATGTTCAATATCAACAATTTATTACGTGTATGTCAAAAGAAATATAAAATATTTTAAAAATATACACAAGACTGTGATAGTATATGGATAATAATATACAATTAAGCATAATATTAACACTCTATTGTCTTTTTGTTTTTGCAACATTTAAAAAGATATTAACCATTCTTCCAAAGCCCTATAGTGCAGACTTTTTCAATTACATTTTTGGAGTAGTATTACCGTAGAAAATGCATAAGATTTACTTACTTTCTTTCAAGCAAGATAGTAAATAGGCAAATGTTTGAGTACCCATTCCAACACCTGGTGTGACGATGGTAACAGGTAAGTAGCCAACTTTAAATATTTTTAGTTTATCTAGGTACAGTTTCTAACCGTGATACACGCCAAGCTTTTAAAGAACTGTAAACAAACAGCAATTTTTTCTCAGAAGTATACATTTTTTTAACATCGTGTATATATTCGCGTTCACAACTGTACATAATATTTAATATTGCAACGTATATCGTAACAATTTTATAGCTAAAAGTAATTTCGTGTTATCGACACATGTAATGAGAATTCAGTTTCCATAATGCGGTGGTTTGTGCTGAGTCTGTTGCTTGGTTATTCGCAGTGCAAGTTGTGGAAAGACGGCGTTGTCCATTATACGATAAACAGACAAGACTATGGTAAGTACATGCCAGCTAAACGCCCTTTACCACGAGTAATGTATAACTTAACATCGGCGCTACTATGGTCAGAAAGTCATAGAGTAATGCGCGATACGCGCTACAAGATAATTTCAATGTTTCTCATCTGCCTAGTGACTGGTGACAGCTAAATAGTTTTTTTTTTTTTTTTTCAAAATTTCATTAGATGCACACTCCCAAGATATCATCCAACAAATATTGTCAAGTATTCAAAACGAAACCTGCGTGAAGTTTTTCAGCGTGGATTTGTCGGCGAGCACCACGTACGAGAAACTTCTGTATATCAGCAACCCTCTCAAGGCGAAGACTTGCCCGCCGGCTTCCTACGATTACACGAAAAATATAATTGTAAGGCGGGTTATATTTTTGTACCTTTACGTTTAAGTCAGTTAGTTAACAGTTTGCTCAGTTTAAATACGCTAGTAAGATAACTTATTCTGTGCTCCAAGAAAATAGTTCTGGCACGTTTTTACATAAGGCCCAACACTTTTTTTTAAACTTAAGTACTATAAGTATCTACTTATCTTTTCTGTTAGAACATGCCTATTGGATACAGCTGTTTAAACGAAAGGGATATAACTAGATTAGCAGTGGATATGCTACGGGCCAGCATCGACAATAATCGTGAGTATGGTCTATAACAATATTAAAATATTCTGCCAGTTCCACCTGAGGTTTTATCGATACTTACTCGCTTTATACTTCCAGTTACACCGATAAACAGCTACGACTTGTTGATGCGGTTCAAAGAGAAAGTGAGTGCAACGAATAAAAATTACTATTTCTTATACGTATAAGAATATAAAAATAATATCTATAGGATGCTTTTGTTTTCCCATTGAAGCAGGCACACCACACACCACAGTTTTGTTATCCTTGCGAACCTAATTTGTGAAGTGTAATGAAATCGTCATCGATGATCATATTATATCGGTTGTGTCATATTTGAATCTCGATGAAACGTAAAAGCGACAGTTACAGCTTTCACTTCTATAGTAACGTTTTGACGACCTGTGGTGGTTAGCGCGTCGCGGGTTCGAATCTCGTCAGAGAACAAAAAGTTTTCCGTGTTCCTGGGTCATGGATGTGTATTAAATATGTGTTATTATATAATAAAAATCTTGAATATGAGTATCCACAAACTTACCACGGGACCAGATGGGCGTGGTGTGAAAGCGTCCGTAGAAAAAAAAATAACTGCACACGTTTTTTTAGGACAAACCGTCATCGTCTCTTCTGTCGCCTCTGGATAGGAACTACATCAATGCCCACTACCACCACGAGTGCGAGTCTCTATACAAAGTGGTCGGGTACAGGCGGTCGGCGCTGAGATCCAACCAGCTCAGCGAAGCTAATACCAAGTATTATGAGGACAAGACATGGCCGCTGGCGATAGTGCTGTACGGCGTGGAGGAGGATCTTCGTAAGTCTAGATGCGATTCTTTTAGGTAATAATTAGGTACTAGCGCCATCTTTTGGCTAAGTTGGTGCATCTTGCTATTGTGCCGTTTTCTGTTCTGTTACGTATAACGCCATCTATTGAATAAACGTAAAATTTAAATTGAATTTTAAACGAAGTTTAATCTTATATCAACGTTCTATATTAAGCACAATTCTGAGATTATAATCTAGATCTTTAGCAAGGTTCACTCTATGAAACTATTAAAATTGAGTTGAGGATGTGGATAGTTTTAAAATAATTAGATTTAATAAACTTTAGGGGGTACACCGGACTACGAAAAGCTAATGTTCGCTATGACTACCATACAGCGGGTGACGTGCATCGTGTTCCAGGAAGTGAACGACGTCAAGGCTGTGCTTCCGAAGAGCATAATTTGGTTTGCAAAGGAAGGTGCAAATATGCCGAGATATGGGTTCTTTGAAGGGAATCAGGTGTGGACTATGGTCATGTTATGTAGGGCACAGTACTCAGTAGCTGAGTGATCTAAGCGGCATAGTTTGGCTCTCCTAATATTAAGGCATATAGTCTAGGCCAGAGGTTGGCAATCCTTTGGCAGACATGGGCCACACAGTGAAAAGGATTAAGAAAGGCGGGGCCGCGCATGTAAGATAATTTTATACATAATACTTTTGAAAAACTGTGATCACATAAAATTTTGCGTGCGTATAAATATGAGCTTGTGAAATATATGGTCAATTTTTGTGGCTAAAATAAATTATTTTATTTTTTATTAGGCATTTAAAGACTTTCGTTTACAAAACTGTCGCGGGCCGCAAGAATAGGTACGGGTCGCATGCGGGCCGCGCGGTGCCGACCGCTGGTCTAGACGGTTGTGCATTTAAATAAATGATGATAGACCTTTAAGAAACCATTGACATTTGTCGGTAGTTTATCTACTCATTAGCGCTAATAGTTCGATAACTGGTTCCTGAAGAACGTGCCGCACAGACGTCGTGGAATACTTTGCGTATTGAACCCCACTTGTTTCGTTCAGACTGTCTGCCTATCCGCCATGGTGAACGGCGCTGCGGGCCACGTGGCGCACGCGCTCAACATGCTCCTGCGGGCGCTGGGCTTGCACATGATGTCCAACAGGTTCGACCGGGACAACTACGTCACTGTCAACTGGAAGAACATACAAAATGGTAGAATTCATAATTTTATACAATTTTCTTTATCCTTTTCGTCCGACTGCTGAAGAGTTATTTTTTGGGCTGCGACTCGTTCCCGGGAAAGACACGCGTGTGTCGACTGAGTCAAATGTCAATGTCATAAATTACAGCTTGACACTTCGATTTTCAACTGTATTGTGCTAGCGCAGAGATCTATTTTCAGTGCTCTGCATTTTCCCCGGCCTTACGGATTGCGGACAATATAAGTCCCGCCCTTAAACTTTAGAGCGTACGCGTTTGCACGGCCGTCAAGCTTTTCCGGCTTGATGCATTTTAGCCAGAGAGTTTTTTTTTTTACCGGCAATTGGCCCACCACACTTACCCACCACCGCAACTCCTGTGTAGCCAGGATCGACAGTGGTAACCAACCGCAAAAACCCTTTGATATGATCTCAGGGGTGCCCGGGGGACATGCTAAATCTGTCTTGGAACCCGCAACGAAATTAATCAGAAGATTGTAGGAGGAGTAGGAAGTATTCCAGTTTCCCTCCCCAAGCAAAGCGGGAGACAGCAAAAATTGTGATGACAAAAAAGTCAGAATTAAAGGGGAAGCACCACGGGAATAACATGTCTTTTTTATGACTATGACAAAATAGTGTTGCATTGTTTCCAATAGTACAATTATGACAAAAACGTTTGAAAGCCCGGAAGTTCTTCGCGCAGCCCACGAGATCTTCATAGTACACTACCCTAGAAACACAATGGGCGCTGTTCAACATTTCGATTCTTTCGTCATACCAGAGATCACAGTCCCAGAGTATGTGATGAGCAGTTTGTTCATAAGGGCTACCTTCGGTCGAACACTCGCATAGCGGAGACGAGACTAATGTAAATCCAAAAAGTTTCGCTTTAAAGTTTCCGTTACCTGTCAAAAATTGTGCGACGTAGTGATCTATTTCGATCCATTGCTTAGAGCAGGGGTCTCCAAACTTTCCAGCCTTAGGGCCATACTGATTTCTCCAGTAAGTTCCGAGGGCCAAAACCATATCATTGTTGCCGGTGGTAAAAAGTGAAATATTCCACTGATAAAAAAAAAAGTCCGAAAAAGTACGCAACGTTTAAAAAGGCTGCAAATCGGACTAAAGCCCGCAAAACGGCAACACTGCATATTATTAATTTTCCTGTCATTATCTGTAATTTCTAGATTAGTCGTAGAGTACGAGCCATGAGGAGTAACGTGACACGACATCTGGTGGACACAAACGGAAATAGGTAGTACCTTCTATCGCTAACAGATGGCGCTAATAGCACGTACAGAATAATCTCGTTGATTCGAGAAAGTTCTGGTGTCTTCCACTCACTTCTAGATGGCAGTAATTGGAATATATAAGAAGGCTAGTGGCGCAACCACAAGTCAGTTCCTATGACACTGTTGTGAAATAAAATAGTGCGTACCTCCTTAAAACGTGTTTGTGCGTGTTTAAGTTTAATACATCTTTGTAACAGTATTTTGATTTGAATTGTTGCTTTTGTGTGTGATTTAGTAGTATGGAAAAGAAGCGAAAAATTGATAGTGAATGCAGAAAATTCATAGATCAGTGGAACATTCAGTATTTCGTAATTGAGTCCAGTAACAAGGCGCTATGTTTGATTTGCAATGAAAGCACAGCCGTTCTCAAGGAATATAACATTAAACGTCATTATGAAACAAAACATTTTCAAAATTACTCAAAATATACAGGAAGTTTGCGGACAGAAAAATTCGAAGCTATGAAGCGCGGATTGAAATCGCAGCAATCTTCATTTACAAAACTCAAAACTGAACAAGAGGCTGCAACTCGTGCTAGCTTTCGTGTGGCTCTTGAAATTGCAAAATGTGGAAAACCATTCACCGATGGAGAAATGATCAAAGAATGCATAATTGCAGTAGCCGAAGAAATGTGCCCTGAAAAGGTAAATTTATTAAAAACTGTCAGTATGTCAGCAAACACTGTGGCTCGAAGGGTAGAAAACATCGCTGAAAATATATCCTCTCAACTTTTCGAAAAAATGGACATGTTGAGTGGTTTTCTTTGGCCTTGGATGAGTCAACGGATGTGTCAGATACTGCTCAGGTGTTGATTTATATTCGAGGAGTAGATAAAAGCTATGAAGTGCATGAAGAACTTCTTGATATGTATAGTATTCATCGCACAACTACTGGTACAGATATTTTTAAAGGAGTTGAAATGGCCATTAATCAAAAGAACCTTCGATGGAAAAGCTTGAAATGTATTACAACTGATGGAGGCAATTTATTGAAGAGATTGGAGAAAATGACTTACCTTATCATACTGCCGTACGTTGGCTTAGTTGTGGGAAAGTCCTTCAGCGCTTTTTTGAACTTCGAGCAGTGATCGAATTTTTTTTGAATGAAAAGCATCGCCCTCTTACTGAATTACAAAACAACGCATGGCTGTGGAAGTTAGCATTCTATGTTGATTTGACAAAACATGTGAACAAACTGAATTTGAGATTGCAAGGAGAAAACCAGCATCTTCCTGATTTAGATCCCCTGGCTTAGAGAGTCGATCGCGAACCGAAGGGAAGAAATTATATAGGTGACGCCCTTTGATAGTGTTGTCCCACCGTTCCTGCCACTCAGAAATTAGGTTCTGTATAGAAATATCTAATGGCTCGAATAATCTAGTTATCTTATTACTCTCTTTCGCGCTTAAAAACTCAGGGTCAGTCATTTTTTTATTTTTATAATATAGTGCTGCACGACGCTGTATCTCTAAATCTACTGGTAGGACTCCGGCTAAGACTGGAAGTGCTTCAGTACTTACGGTACGGTACGGTACTTACATAAAAATATTAAGGCGAGACGTTGGCTTTGCAAAAGTTTATTGCATTTAATATTAGGCCTATTGTAGCCCTATCTGCCCAAGCCGGTGCGCCATAGCATATGCTGCCGAGGTAGTTACGTCGCATTATAAATTATTTTTAATGTTATAAATGAATGGCCCCATGTCGACGATGATATTTTTGTGAAACAATAGAAATTCCTTTTAGCTTTCTCACCGGTCTGTATTATATGTTCCAGGAATGTAAATTTATTTTCTAAAATAAGTCCTAGGTAACAAAGTGACTGTTTACGTTTCACATTGATGTTGTTCAGTTTAATGCAAGGAGTTGATATTAATGAACCTTTTAAAAGTACTTGAAAGGTTTTATGTGCTGCAAATTCTAATCGATTTCTGTGGCCCCAACTCGATATTACGTTGAGGCACTTGTTGGCCTTGTTTTAAATTTCAGATCGCGAATTGGCTTGAATAATATGAAAACCATCGTCAGCATAACCATAACATAAGTGTTTCAAAAACTTACAGTAAACGTTGCTCACACCTTTACCTAGCTTATTACACACACTCAGCACGTATTTGTTGATTTAAACCACTGAAAACAATTTATTTCCCGGAGCGCACGTCAGACGGTGTTAGCCGTACGAAGATCGCGGGGGGGAGTTGTTATTAGGTTGGCATGAAACATTATAGAATCTGGATACAATTGAAATGGCCACGTCGGTTTTTGATGTTTGAGGGTCAATTCACACCGAAACGAAACGATAAATAAATTCCTATTATGTTTTAATTCCAACACTCTCCCTTGATATATTATAGGTAATATTATAATGAAAATATCTTCCAGGCAAACAAATATACTTCGAGAAGGCTCCAGAAGAGGCGTGGATAGGGGAGATACCGTACGACTTCAGCAGCGTGACGCACGCGCCCGCCAATTACATGTGCGATGTATGTGACCTGGGCGACACTACCGTACAGCCAACCCAGGTATCAATATGGCTTACTTTATACGGTTAATGAGAGCTTATGCCTCCTTGATCAATTTTGACATTTGCACTGATTACTGCAAACTTAACGCGAACGGACTGTAAGTATAGTGTAGATATATTGTGTCGCACGCGAATAATTTTGTTGTCCAGCTCGCGTAGGAGCATTGACCACGACATCTTATCTTGGTACCGTGGTAAGCGCTCGCTCTTTATATAGTTCTTATGTGGTGATGAGAGTTCCAACCCATCACTTGCCGACCTTCGAGAAGGAGGAGTTGTGGCCGATTGGAGTCGTCTATTGAAGATTTAGAGGACAATTACTCCCGAACACTTCGCGCCCTACGTCGCAGACAATACGTGTTCGGTGTTACTTTATTATATATGTATGTTAGTCTATAAGGTATTTATAATATGGGCCTATGCCGCCTGAAATAAACGGTATTTTAATTAATTTAATCTTAGTGCCCAAGTGTGTGCGCAGTACTCATGAGCACTCCCTCCTCGTTTATGTACTCTCGAAACCCAATGGGACGGATGACCGACACGACTGGCGAGAGATCAGGCGCAGGACAGGCTTTTTACATGCCCATCCGACGCATGGGTCATCTTTCTTGTCAGATAATCAGGTGGTCAGCCTGCATTGTCCTAGCCAAAGGGGGGGGGGGGGGGGATATATAAAGTATTATTTATGTATGTTATATTTTATTGCAAAAATGGCATTTTATCCATATACATTGTAACTTGCCGAAACTTGTCAAATAGCGACTGACGAGACGACGTTGATAAATATTTGTGATAAAAAAAAAACTAAGTTGAATTTGTATTTTGTGGTTTGCCCCCTTTGAAATGTCTACGCGCTCTGCTGGTTAAAAACTCCTGTCCTTGACTATTTGATTTCATTTTCAGGATCCCATGTGGCAGCGCACAATGCTGATGGGCCACACACGAGACTTGAGCGACGCAGACTTGAAGCTGATCAACATTTTGTACAGCAAGCAATGTAGTAGCCGTTTATCTTAGAATAAACAGTGTTAAAACATGTGGAGTGTGTTTGTTTTGTCATCCTGCTACTGTTGTAAATGTGAACGTCTGTGTGGATAGATGGAAAAAAAAACCGAACGCAAAAACTACCGAACGGATTTCGATGAAATTTGGTATGATAGTAGTTTAGGCTCTGGATTAAAACACAGGCTACTTTTCATCTCGAAAAAGTATTCCCGTGGGATACCTGATACTATATTTACGCGGGCGGGAAAAAGCTAGTTATACGCGACACACTTGCAACTGTAGTCTCCTCGTCGTCCACGAATTCCGGTACTCGCTTGCCATCAGGCGACCCGAACGCATGTTTGTCAGTGTATATGTAGGTATACTAAAAAAACAACAAATAAGAAATTCAAAAGAAATTCTTTATTTATAGCAATATATACTTAGGTACATACATTTTACCTGAAAATTGAAATGCTAAACACTGCCTAAGTACAACAACCTTCATTTCAAATTAATAGTATTTAGTTCAACTAAATCACTATGATTTCATAATGACAAATATCAATATAAACTCATTGCATTTTTTCTTTATTTACATAGGACCTATACTAACCTAGAAATAAGTTTAAAGGGACCAAAGTTAAATACAAATAAGATGGGAGAACATATGCATCTAAGTATAAATGATAATATTTAACAAGAACATTATGAGCGCTAGAAAAACTTATTGTTTCCTACACATTGAACTGTAGGGTGCAGACTATCGGAAAATTAAAAATTGAAAAAAAAAAAAAACACGTGACTATGAACGCGCCACGATCGGTCACCACAGTTGTGACGTCATAATGTTAAAGCTATTTAATGAAAAGTCAAGAAAACGACTATAATTTTGAATTTCGAACGCCAATACGATCGCATGATCGCCAGTTGCGATACCCTAGGGCCTCGAGTGAAAACTAACATTATGACGTCACACGCGCTCGGATTTGTTCGAGAGCTGTCGGCGTGTCTTAAAAATTAATTACTAGTTAAAAACTTTTGAATTATTGCGAAAAAAAAAATAGTTTTGTTATAAAACTTTAAGTATATGATCTTTCCATTTATCAAAAAAAAAAAAATTAATTCAAAAATCCAATTATGAGACAGTCACTTGCAGTCCATGCGATTTTGCCAATACCTAGTCTGACAGCCCGTGATGTCGCACCCCATAGCTTTATGTTGCATTTTAGAATTTGGACGGAAAATAAACTACATCTAAATTCTACACTACTTTATTCATTTCTACAAGTACGCATTCGTAACGTTATCGAATTATATGAAAGTTATGACAGCCCTATACAATTGACATTCGATAACATTACGAATGCGTGCTTGTCAATTGTTTGTGCTTACCCTCAGTCTTACAATTTGGTAGCGCTCTCTTCTATCAGAAGGCAAGAGATCATTATCTGATTTCATCGCAAATATATTTACGGTTTCTGAAAACTTCATAAATATATCATATTAAATATGATATATTGCATGATTGATGACCTCTGTGGCTCAGTGGTTTAAGCGCGTTAGTGCTCAAGCCGCAGATCGCGGGTTCAAATCTCGCCAAGGGAACAAGAAGTTATCTGTGTTCCTGAGTCATGGATGTGTACTAATTATGTGTATATTATAATAAAAATAAAAAGCTTAAAACTTTGTATAGTATAAAAGTATTAAATATACTTCCCGTTGTCTGGTGCCTGTAACACAAGTTTTTCGGATATAAGTATCCGAAAAACTTGGCTAAGCTTGCTAAGGCACGGGACCAGATTGACATGGTGTAAGCATCCATAGATAAAAAAAATCATGTATAAGTATGTCTCCTACATTACACCCATAAACCGTATCCCGTAGGCCACCAAATCCCGGGGTGGCAGGGGTAGTCAGACTACAGAGCATCCAACTTCTTGTGCATAATAAGTATTTTGAAATTGTCAAAATTCGTTACAATTATTTTATTTACATCGTCTTTTTAAATTTCATTACATTAGAGATAGAAGGAATATCTTGAAATACACTATTTACAACTTTACAAAATAGTATAGAAACTTTTTTTAATCATGATGCATCTGTTTTTATATTTGCTTTTGAACCTAACCGTTTGACATCACTGTTAGATTTTATTGCACAATAGTTACACGTGTCATTGTCGAATATGGACGAACACTGAAGGCAATACTTTACTGTTTCGTTGTTTGAAACAGGGATAGATTTAACCATTTCATTGTTATTGCACAGACCTTGTTTGTCACTATCACACATCATTTGTTTATTGTCTGTCTCTTTCTTACTTTTATTTATATTCTTGCACTGATTATAATAGGAATTCAGTTGAGTACTGTGTGTTTTTGATTCTATCTTTGTATCTTTATCTTCTTCGACATCTTGTTCACTTAAGATTTTATAGACTGTGACTTGGTCATCTACATTTGGGTTTTCACTGTAACTTTTGTTTTGTGTTGTCACCTTTTTAGTTATTTTTCTTGCATTTTTATTAGCCTTCTTCTTTCTCTTCCTCTTTTTAATTTGCTTAATCATTAAGTTTGGATCAAAGTCCTTGATTGTTAACCCTGAAACTCTACTTCCTGTCTGACTAGGCTTGGTTTGACTCTGATTGACTTCTGTCTCCTTATTAACATTACTTAACACTTTCGTATCACACTGTTCTGACCAAGTCTTTATGAACAGTTTTTTGTTTTTCTCAATTTCCTCTATACTTTGTACTTTTTTGTGATTTGTTAATATTTTCTTATTATTTAGTTCAGGTGTAAATTTATATGGATATGTAATAGGTTTAATATCACACTTTTTTATCGTTAATCCTTTAACAGGCTTTATATTTAAATCTTTAGATTTATTTGTGATTTTAGGTGCCGATTCTGTATTACTTTCCTTAGGAGTTACTAAGAATTGTGATTTTTCTTGAACTTTAACATTCGGAAGTTCCTGTTTTGACTTTTCAATGGGTATTTCAATATTTTCTAGAGTTTTTAATATGTCCTCATCCAAAATCTCCAAACTCTCTGATGGTTTTTTCTGTTGTTTGGGCCCAGGTGAACTGGACCTACTTTTATTATTTATATTTTCGAATGTATCATAATTAGCTTTCTTATTTTTTATATTGCCTAACAATGATTCTAATTTATTTCGTCGAGTGACAAAGTTACTGTCTTTTTTTATATTTTTATTTATAGGTGAATCATTATTTCTTGATCCTTGATCTTTATTTTGTGAATTATTATGTTCTTCAATTGTATATATTACACTTTGGTCTTTCATTTTGATACTAGAATCTTTTTCATTCATTTCTATTGAAAGGGGTTCTGAAAAAATAATAAGTACATGTTTATTTCTCATAGAAAAAGTAAGACTCAATTGGTTTTATGTTCTTATCTCTTCGCTACAACTCTGCTTTTCTTAGCATGTTTACCTGTTTTAAACTATGTAACAGATTTACATATTGTTGAACTTACGTAACACTGGTGAGGATAGGAGAAAGCTAGTATATAAAATCTACTACTAAAATACGCATGTCTTTGATAACTTGCTGTCATTCTAGATTAGTTGGGGCAAGAGCAAACTTTATTTTTCTCAGATTCAAGAGTCAACATACTTTTTGTTTGACACCGACCTTTATTTACCCACTGACCGAAATTTACTCATAGACAATCTTACCTCATCCAACTATACCTACTACGAATTACTCTCGGTGAAAAACACATACCTTTGTCGTAATACTCATCGGGTGGATCTTCCCACCAAACTGGACTTTCACAAGTCAGTATTTCCATTAGGTCTTCATCATCTAAGCTATCGCTGTCATCTAAGCATATTAAATCTATACTCTTCATTTCAGATGTTTTGTTTACTGAATATTCTTTAGTAAACACAATTTTCTGTTCCATATTGGTTGCTTCTGAAATAATTAAAGGTTAAACTATTAGTTTCCATTTTTATGTTTCCTTATATCTTGTGGAATAAGTAATGAATATTACTTAACTTTACCTATTAGTAATATGTAGTAACTTTCTAGGGTAATTTTTATATCCAAAATAAATAATAATAATGTGAGCCTACCCTTTTTCGGTTTCCGTAGTTTTCTCTTATTCATATTGCCTAATCCACCAACTAGTTTATATGCTGGTTTTGGTTTTAAAACAATCTCTTTTTTTTTAAATAATCTCTTCAATTTATCGGGATGGAATTCTTTGTTACTTTCAGTTTCTTCTGTTTTCTGATTTTGCTTTTCTTTGACAGCGCATGTAGCACTGCTTTTTGTACTTTTTGTGTATGTCTTGTTGCATCTAGTGGATATTGTTTCATTTTGATCTTGTGATTTTTTTTTCTGCTGTGAGAATTGTGAAGATTTAAATCTGGTCTGTACTGTTTCAACTGGCATTGCCCTTGCAGCTGGTTGCCTCTTCTTTCTTAAATTTTTCTGAGACATTGTAACAAATCCTGTAAATTATTTTAAAAATGTATAAATGAAAATTGTTAAGCTTAATTTTGAAATCTGTTTTATTAGACAAAACTGTAATTTCCAAATTTTCTGAGAGCTTTTACTTGTGTAATTCTTACTATATTATTCGCTGTTTATGAAATAAGCTGAGGACAATTATGATACTCCTGAGAAAAAGCAAACATTCTAAGCATAATATATTATAAGGACCAATGTAACATAAAAATATGATCACCTTTTTTTTTAACCGCACATAGGAATAGTTTATTATTTACTATTAAGAATATGACAGTGTAAACATCTGTTGGGTCAGTTTAAAATATTGATCTTAATATGTACTGCAACTCTAATAATTTATTCACTTCTACTGATTATTATTAATGACAGCTGTATCCCTTTTAGATAGTAGGTCGCGCGTACGTATTAATGCGATGATTTTGTATTGTATGCAATGAGCATGATTGAAAAGTCGCAGAATAGGCGTCTTAAAAAGATTAAGTGTAAAAAAACAAAGTTTTAATTATTGTGAATGTTGGTTTAGGACTACCTATTGAAAGCACCTGATAAAACTGATACGGGATACTCAGCCCACTACGAAAGCACTAGTTACAACGTACAGCACACAGATTCTGAATGATAAGAGTTAAATTTATATACTTAGGTAATTAATTTGTAAAGATTAAAGACCAATCAAAAGAAATAAAAAAGCAAGCTCTAAGCACTGAGGTCAAGAATGCGTAAAGTAGGGGTTCATGTGTAGTGTACATAGTACGTACCAATGATAAAAACAGCAAACTTCTAATATTAATTGTCTCACCCACCAAACTTTAATTATGTGGTAGACTAGTCGATAGGTTGTAATGAAGCAGAAAAAGATATTTTCAAAACGTAATTCCAATGTTCATTCGAAGGGAATGTAATAATTGATAAAATAGACCAATTTTGTTACTTGCAATACTAAAATAGTTGTCATTTAGAATCGAGATAGAACCTTGTCACCTTAAGTTTCCCATAAATTTTTCTAGAATATTCAAAAAGTAACCAATACCTGCTGATTTTGGCTTTCACTGTCAAGTGTAAACAAACATTTTATCTTATTTTCGTAGTTGTAAAACGTTGTACAACTACGAAAATAAGATAAAATGTTTGTTTACACTTGACATAATACTTGAAAGACTACTAGGTACTCAATTGAAAACAATCCCGCTTTCGATAGTTTACCGTCGACAATATCCATGAACAGGAACGCATTTCGCATGCTATGTGTTACATCGATATTATTTTGTACAACAAGACAGTGACGCGTTACTTCACCGGAACACCCCAATAGATAGATTTGGAACATTAAAAATCGCAAACTACATATGTGTTCATCTAAAAAGAAAAATACGTGTCTTTTGAAATATTTTGACACTTGACGCTTATTTTGAATAAAAAGAAGAAGTATTTTGAGTTTTTTTGTTTCTGATTTTCGTTTATTTATAATTTATTAGTTTCATTTTTTATGTTAGGTTAAGCATTTTATATATTACATATTTGTAGCATAGTCCATAAAGGGACAATGTTTTCATGTCCACATTGCAACGAGCATATCTCAAAGAGTATTTACAAGTACAGGGCACATTTATTTGTACATAGAGAAGTATCATCACGATTCAAATGTGACTACTGTCTTAGAGAGTTTTACCGTCATGATACATTTGTAAAACATGTTAGAAAACATGAGAATACCAGAAGTGTATCAGCTTCAAAGGAATATATTTGCGACCATTGCAACCGCATGTTTCTAAGTAGATTTAACATAATGGTTCACATGAAGATCCATGGGGCTGACGCCAATATTGGGAAATTTCCTTGCAAAGTATGCAAAAAAACTTACACAGAGAACAGAACGTTAAAACGGCACATTCGCAACTGTCATTACAACTTGGTTACCCCTAAAGAACCAACTCATTTTAAAAAAACGGTCAGAGAAAGTTGGATTGAAAAAGTTAGCAACATAGACGAATGTGTAAAAATAACAAAATTAAAAAACAATGTAGTCGCAATTGTTAAGTGTAAGACAAAAGTTAAATTTGAAAAAGTAATAGGCAATAGAAAAAAGAGGGAAAAATGGTTTTTTGACAGTCACGGTCACTTTTCAAATGTAATATGTGAGTACTGCAATAAGGAAATGTTGAAAAAAAGTTTAATAAAGCACATCAGAGAGACCCATTTGAAAGTAAAGAAATTTAAATGCTTTAAATGTAAAACATCATTTAAAAGAAAGTATCAGTTGTTAAACCATGAAAACCAATGTGATTGATTTGTTTGAATAAGGCATTCTAGTTCATTCTAAAAATGTTCATTTGCTTATTATTTTGAACCCTTGTAAAACGCGTCAATGTCTACTGCTTATATAAAGGCATTTAGGCAGAAAAAGAATTATAATATAATTATATTTATTATAATATATAATATATATTATAATAAATATAATATAGGCAGTAAATAAATGTATTATTTACACTCTAAGGTGCTGAGGTCATTAACCTCACAGAAACATGATTTAAAATAACAAAGACTTTGCCTAAATAGCATCACTACATCAGCTGTGTGCGGTCAATGACCTTAACATGTAATTTTATTTAGTATAATTTTTTTCGACATTTATAATTATTTTTGTGCAAACATCTTGACATTAGCTACTGCTATTTATATGATAGGATATTTAGGGCATATGATCTACTGATCATATGCCCTAAATATCCATAATTGATTTTGAACAACCTCATATGGTTAAAATTACAAAATGTCCTGACAGACGGCTTCTTTCTTTCTTCTTAAGTTTTTGCCAAAACTCAAGGATCAAAACTGTTAGATTCAGATCCAACGCTAAATACATGTATGTACGTCTTATTCTATTATATATGTATGTATGTTATAACTATATACCTACCTATGTATGTCATGCATTATACTAAGTAATAAAGGCCACGAAGATTCCAAATTTAACTTTACTCAATACACAAAACTACATGTTTCATTGGAAAATTCGAACTCTTGCAATGAAACTGTGTCTTTTCGTATAGTAAAAAAAGTTCAATATCTAATCAATCTTAAAAAATTGGCCGCCGTGTCGCGTCTTCGTGTGAAATGACGCTTAATGGTAATGTTTATTTGTCCCGACGATAATCCTAAAATCCCGAATTCATGAAAATTTTCGCCTATATTTTAGTAACTCCATTTGTTATCCTAAATATAATACTGTAATGTTACTAACAAAAGACTAGAAATTAAGTGCCTTGATAGTTTTAATTCTTTTACTTATTATTTATATTGTCTTGTTGTGTATATAAAATATTAATGCAGTGTATAAGCTATATAATATTTTGTCCTTGTCTGTCAAGCGACTTTTCCAAAGAATAAGACAAGGTCAAAACATTGTGTATGTTATCCACTTTGTAAATATTTATAACTCTTTAACTATTGAATAAGAATACAAGTTAGAAATTTAAAGCAAGCACATTTTTACAAAAAGGAATTCTGTAAAAAGTATATTTTACCTTTTTAGGGTCCCGTAGTTTACATCTTAAAGATTTGTAATAAAAATGTTTTTATACATACTCCCTTTCATTTATTTAAAGAGGTTTCGACTTTAATTAATTACTTACCATATACATCAAGTGCAGTACGGAAAATAAATGTTTAGCAGTTTGACTTACTTCTGAAATTAATGATGTTCCCATTTCGAACATCTCTAACTCTTCCTTCCATAGTAAAACAAAGATATCAATTAAAGTAGGTATACCAATGATAGTTGATACCTATTTCCGGACAGAAAGCGACTAATAGTACTGCATCAATATATGTATGGTACACGAATACAGACACTACAGACTACAACAAATTATTATGAATAACTATAACTATAACTTTCTATAGAAAAGTTTAACCCGACTACGTAAAAAAAATTAATACCCGGGCTTTTATTACGAATATATACACCTCATTCTACGCGCGCTACGTTGGAGCTACCATACATACCCTTCCCTTTGGCTTCTCTGTCGGATGAAAAGATCAAACTGCTAAGCATTCATTTTCCTCGGCTGTGCACAAGTTGATAATTTCTTTTTGGTATGTTTTATGCAGTGCTATCATTAAAGCTTACAATTTCTGTAAATGCGATAGTTTTATTTATTTTTACATTTATTTAAATAAAGCAAGTAAATTAATATACTTACCTATATACCTATATAATCGCGTAACGCAACGCGTAGGTATATATAATATACCTACGCGTTGACTTCAGAACATCCTTCGGTTTTTTCGTCGGTAAATAAATTTAATAATACTTTATATTGATAATCAATATAAAAAAAATATAACTTACATGCAATACTAGGGTTCTTAAACATCCCTAGTATCCGAAAACAAGATGTGGAAATAATGGGCGCTGAACCTAGTACCAGAGAGCTATAATTATTAATTATAGCTTTCAAGTATCCAACCAATACACAACGAGCCTAAATCAAATAGAACAAGTAATAAAAATATCCAAGAAAATATTATATATACTTACCCGATTTTCAGTTGTTTGAAGCAACCGGAAAACGGTCAGAATGTTTGGAACTACTGTATAAAGCCTTATTTATACACAATTACACCGACATCTGTTGAAAACGAGAGTTCTCTATATTCGGTGGCATTATTACACAAATCAGAAACAAAATAATTCTCAGACAAATCTGTTGATGCTCAGAATTAATTAAAAAATATTTTTCTTCGTGTCCCGGGACTTTGAAATTGTCGGGACTCGGGAATTCCCAAACCATATGCAATTCGGTACCTACCTCACGGAACATAAAATATACCTATATTTATCTAAGAAACCTACCTAGTCAACATTGAGGTAAAATAAACGGAATGACCGTGTAATCTACGCGGTACACTAATCATTCATAAAATTTCATTGCCCTCTTCACTAGTGACATTATATTTTGACAGTTGATGAATTGACGTTTTGTTGTTTGCGGGTGTGGGGGACGTACCTACAACGTACGTTGTCGACATTTTCGTACTACATAAATACAAATTTTTAATTGATTCATTCTTCACTTGGACTCTCTAATAAATAGGCCGTCTCGTTATCTCCTTTTGTTATAAATAATATCATTTGGCTCATAGAAGTTTTTTAGTGAAAAGTGTCAGTGCCTACGTGTTCAAGTGTATTTTTAATTGTTTCTCGTAATTATAGTAGCTGTCTGAGAACCGTATACAATATACATATCGTAAGTAAAATAGTACTTTTCCATATTATAAGAATTTTATGCATGAAAAGTGTGGATAAAAATATTCAATCAAATGATCAAAATGGGCTTAATATGGATTTCTCACAATCCAAAACCAGTCTAAACCTTTGTTGTTATGCGTTTAGTTATTATTAGGCGCAAAGTTTACTGTAATTTCACGAGCCATATGCATAAATCGTTTACAATAATTGGTCTCTTTAAACTTAATAATTTAATTGCAAAGTCATATTTACGAATAATTTGAAAAGATTAATCAATGACCTAAGGAAATGAGAATTTCATGCAGGTAGGGCTACCATCCGGCTGGATTTGTCTAGATATGTCCAGACTATAGACTTGTCCGGCTTTTTGATTTGTTCGTTTTTTTTGTTGTTTTAAATGGAATATGAGCAATAAAAGTTACTTAGGTAATATCAAATCTTTATTTATTTTTATTAACCTCCCACACATTTTAAAAACAAATTATTCTTTATCTGATTGTTAAACTCTTGTTGATTATTGAATAACAATTTTCTATTGCAATTGCAAGCAGTATCAACAAGTTCAATCACAAAATATTGTCTTCAAAACAAAAACTAATGTAAAATTATTAAGCTTAATGCTAGTTTTCAATACATAAGTATGCGAATTTTAATATTTATAGTTTGTGTTTTGTTACTAAAATGTCCGGACTTTTTTAACTGTAAGGCTTTTTGTCAGGACTTTAAAATTTCTATATATAACCCTACATGCAGGTCATTTTCCTCTCAATAAAAAACTAAAGTGAATATGAATAAGATAATGCTCTCTTCAGAAGTATGGGTATTGGGTAGTACTGCCTTTGTTGTTAACATAAACATTCAAAATATTTAGGCAACACCTGCATAAATTACTTGAAAATGATAGTAAAAATAAAAATCTTTTTCAAAACATTAATTTGTTCAGTTCTGTGTTTGAAAAAGATTTGAACATCTGATACATAAAGAGTTGGGCTTATGCTAGTATAGAAAGTGAGTATTTTTGTCTTTTCAAATTCTTTAAAGGTATTAAAATTAAAAATTTTGCAATAAACAATGTTATATTAAAAATAATAGGTACATAAATAAAATATCATCTATAATTTATCTTACGAAGGTGCTAGTAATGTGTTATCTAATCAAAATCTATTCCTAAATAGAACTTTAAACATTGTTACACATATTATTACCATATTGTTAAAACTTTGTCTGAAACATGAAGAACATGACCTACAATAATTGTTCTTTGTTTTTATGTGTGGGATGTTTTCACGTTAAATTGTCAAGATAAGAGTTGATTAGAGGTTTTTCATTATTCTAACGACTGTTGTAACTTGGTAATGATTACTGACATGAGACTGTATTTTAATCTATTTGACCAGTTTATTTACTGCTTTGCATCTATGTTGGAAATTGCATACAAGTAATAGGCGACTATGTTGTAAATGTAAACAAAAAAATATTTGTCCAAATTATATGCAGTAAAAGGGAAAGTCTTATGTTTTGGAATGCAATAAATATTTGAGTTGCAGTTGCCAATTAATCAATCACAAATTATAAAACATCCAGATTTTTAGTAAGCAGTTTCAAAAGAAGTCTCCTCTTGTGACAAGTCTGCATAAGACCTTAAAGAAAAAGTCAAGACTCAAGTCTTATGTGGATAGACATATTGACATTTCTAGGGGCTTCTAAATTGAGAGTCTGGATGGCCCTTCTTCATCGTGTTGACTAACGCTTACAAACTTCTTAAAGCTGTTTATAAAACTATTTTTGGAACGAAATGGTCGGGTAGTTAATAGAATCAGACATTACTTTGTGGAAATCCATACTATACAATTTAATTAATATTATCAATTAAATTGTATGTAATGGTTGGGGTTTGTTGACATTTCTACGACTTGATAACTATATTTTTTTATAAAACCATAATCCGACAACATACATTATGTAGCCTGCAACCTGGGTTAAACCTAACTTATTAAAATCGGATCAGTAGTGTAGGCGCTATGGTGGAATAAACATACATACATAGACTGCGAAAATTATTACCCTTCTTATTGGCTTCGCCGTAGTCGGGTACAACGGAATGTTTACTACTGTGTAGAGTGTAGGTATTCCAGCTATCTCCCATCAGTAAAATCATGGAGAATAGAGGTAAGGAGGACAATCTCTCTGAGGCAGAAAAGCTAAAAAGTGTCCGACAAAAGTAATTAAATAATAGTTCCAAAACTGGCCATAATGGCGTCAGAGTGGCAAGGGTGTGTGATATGAAGTTAGCAATAAGAGATGAAGTAAAGTGAGTTAAGTTTAGTTATTTAAAAATTTTGACGACTTTAGTAGATTAAAAGTAGTTAATTCAGTAAATCGTGAAAATTCTAATTACTCGTATAGTCGAAAATATTTTTATATATAAAACCGAAGAAGTTGCTAAGATTTAATTATCCGTTTAAATTTTGCCGCTTTACTCCCGTCTGCGTCTGTAGCGCCCCCTATTTAACGCTATTTTACGGACACTTTTCATGTATGGAGATGGTACTCCTTTACTCTATTGTCCATGAGTAAAATGGCATAACAAGGCGTTTGTCGCGGTATGACATCACATCCGGTCAATCGATCAATCAAGACATATTGTGTTGTGCGCGCGCATCCATAACGCTTAAGTGGCAACCGGACAAAACAGTTTTGTACAATACCGACTGCATAAATGGTTAATGCCTATATCTTCAATTTCATATTCTTAAGAAGCAAATATGTAAATGATCTTATGATTTGAATAGAAATACAAATAACTACGAGGCGAAAACTATCTGTTTACCTATTTTTCATTACCTAATCCAGAGAAATTAGACTACAGTCTACATAGTTTAATAAGTAAGTATCTACATAGTATATGTGCCAAACACGTTCAGATACTTAGGCATAAAGTATACTAGCGTATACTCCAGTGATTTTAGGTTTTATCTCCGGAAAAATTCCTAGTGAGCTGAATTTTTGTATACAACACCTGTGAAATATCGACATTGATATCGTGCCGGCTAAAAAAGTTATAAAGGTCAAAAGGTCACGAAAATCAGTTTTTCGCTAATATCTCGCGACCTGTTGCTCGGTGGTCAATGAGCTCAGTATGAACATTGTTTGTCGTGAAATTATCTACAAAAAATGCCTCTTGTATTTTTCTGTAAAATTAACCGTTTTCGGAGTAGAGCGCTGAGAAAGAGTCCAGTATGCGGAATGCAATAAGTATATTGTACAGCAAGGCGTAAACTCTATTGCTTTTTATTAATGTTTGCAGTGACTTAAAAACTTCTATGTGATACTTGGGCGTTTTGTGAAAAATATACTTATACTGGCTGTTTCCCGCGGCTCCGCCCGCGTAAATTAATTGGGGTTCAAAATGCCTAAAATTACTGGGCTGGTAGTTTAGGTGAGAAATAGGCACGCCAAAATGCAAGTAATTCTATGTAAGGTAATTTAAAATCATCTGCAGAGCCAACAAGAACAACGGACAAC
Source organism: Phengaris alcon alcon (assembly GCA_037179445.1). Taxonomy (NCBI): domain Eukaryota; kingdom Metazoa; phylum Arthropoda; class Insecta; order Lepidoptera; family Lycaenidae; genus Phengaris; species Phengaris alcon. The sequence continues at coordinate 298,245 of JAYRCH010000138.1, read as the reverse complement.
TAAGTATTTGTAACTTGTCAGTGGGCGCCCGCGTCGCCCTGTCTTATTTTTCTTATTACGTAGTTGTCAATAGTTCCTGCCAGCCTCACTATTTAATACACTAAAAAAATAATTTACAATTTTGCAAAAGCATGGAAGGAAATATCAAAAATACTATACTGTTGAGTAAATTTTATCTTAGCGTAATTTTTAATTTTACACACGAGTGTGCGTGCGTGTGTGAGTTTTTTAGCGACAAAGCTTCAAACGACACTTGATTTCATCATACTCAGAACTATATTTACAAATAGCACGATAAGTCGACATGAGCGACAAGTTTTTCTTGAGCTAGTTCCATGCGGTTTGGTATTTAAGGCCATTGTAATTTGTTTTCCTCGTGATTTCATGTGTTTACTGTTATTTATTGGTTGCGCGAACTAGGCGTAAGGCGTGACATTTTCTACCAGACAATCTTTTGTTTATGCCCAGGAAAAGTAGGTAGTAGGTATTTGTGTAATCTGTTTTACTCCTAGCACTATTCCCTACTATAAGTGCAAAAGAATACACGTGTCTCAACTCTCTTGCGCTTATCGCGGCGAATTAAGCTAGAGAGGCTGTAAGTTTTACGAACCGACTGCTTGACGCAACAAGATCTCGTCGCTCGTCAACTGTGTCTCAACTCTCTTGCTCTTATCGCGGCGAATTAAGCTAGAGAGGCTGTAAGTTTTACTAACCGACTTCTTGACGCAACAAGATCTCGTCGCTCGTCTCAACTGTGTCTCAACTCTCTTGCGCTTATCGCGGCGAATTAAGCTAGAGAGGCTGTAAGTTTTACTAACCGACTTCTTGACGCAACAAAATCTCGTCGCTCGTCTCAACTGTGTCTCAACTCTCTTGCGCTTATCGCGGCGAATTATGCTAGAGAGGTTGTGAGTTTTACTAACTGACTTCTTGACGAAACAGGATCTCGTCGCTCGTCTCAACTGTGTCTCAACTCTCTTGCGCTTATCGCGGCGAATTAAGCTAGAGAGGTTGTGAGCTTTACTGATTGACTTCTTGACGCAACAGGATCTCGTCGCTCGTCTCAACTGTGTCTCAACTCTCTTGCGCTTATCGCGGCGAATTAAGCTAGAGAGGCTGTGAGCTTTATTAACCGACTTCTTGACACAACAATATCTCGTCGCTCGTCTCACTTGTGTCTCAACCCTCCTGCGCTTATCGCGGTGAATTAAGCCAGATAGTACATACTAGATAGTTACATAAAGATTTTTGTTTACCACTGGTGTCTTTTGTAAACTTGTAACCAAACCTACTTCTGCAAACATTTGTTCTTTTTCTTCAGTGCAGTAAAAGTATGTTTCTGTTTATATAATTATTATAAACTGATGATTATGAATTAGTAGTTACGTATTGGCATTAGTACTTAACAGCATTAACATTTTCAGTATTTAGAGGGCACATCATCTTGTTTGGGTAAATGGGAAGTGTTCTCGTCATGTCGAGCTTGGCAACCCAAGCATAAACGTATAGCATAATAACTGTAGAATGGCCCGAAAATATACGAGCTTCTCTTAATGTGTTTATTTTTAAGGGTTCCGTAGTTACTGCAAGGAACTCTTATATTCTCGCTCTGTCCGACCGTCTGTCTGCCTTTCCGTCTGTCCGTACTCCCTTGCAATAGACTCCATATTATAGACTTTATTTATGGCCTCATAAAATAATTATAATTTTGTATTTTAGGGATGGGTCTCCAATCATACATGGATTAATTGGGGGTGTTTTTTTTTTCGTGTGGGGTACTGTCGAAAAGGTATCCAGTACTATAATATTATAAACACAAAAGTTTGTATGTTACTCTTTCACGCAATAACTACTGAACGGATTTAGACGAAATATGGTATGGTAGTAGTTTACTTATAGGATCTCATAGGATTAACACATAAGCTACTTTTTATCACAGCAAAATGTACGGTTCGGGCGAGATTTCTTTTTGCGCGTACGGTGTCGCAGGAAACCTCTAGTTATTAAATAAAGGCATAGTTTCATAATTAATTTCCCATAAGTACTTATTATTAACGGCATGTATTTAAACTTGCGACAAAACAATCAAATTTTGGGTATGAAAAAACCGAATATGGAATACTAAATTACCAAGTTGGCGAAATCGTGTCGTTTACCAGGGTTTTTGGGGGTGATGGTTGTATTAATGATCGAAGGGCGCTGGATACAAAAATGACTTTCATTTTGAAATTCCAAGATGGCGGACTATTGCATTTTATTAAAAATTAATATGGGTGTCCTTTTGTAGGTTTCTGGGGGTGCTGATTACAAACATTCAAATCAAATTACAAAATAAATTTTTCAACATTTCTGTAGCATTATACATCGCTTGTGTCTCAAAGTAGAGCATTGCCATATTTTATCATTATGATAAATGTGAAAGTTTGTGAGGATGGATGGATAGATGTTTGTTACTCTTTCACGCAAAAACTACTGAACGGATTTTGATGAAATCTGCTATGATAGTAGTTTAGGCTCTGCATTAAAACATAGGTTACTTTTTATCCCTAAAAAGGAAGTATACCCGATACTATATTTACGCGGGCGGAGCCGCTGGAAAAAGCTAGTATGTATTATACGCTTGCAGTTCTCACGACTTAGAAATCTTAACTCTTAAATCGAAAAAGTCTTGAAAGTCTTTATTTATCCCATCGAAGCGTAAACGATAGCACCCTCGTCACTGTCTGCATAAGATCTAATTCTAAGGCCACCCAATATCTTAATGCGACTCACTTCACGTAAACAGTAAACATCGGCTGATGTTCTTGACTAGTTTCACATTACGTTTGGGATGCGTATTTTATTGAGTTATGGAATTAAATTAGCAATTTTTTTTTTTTTTTCTGCAAAGAGACTGCAGGCATGTATTAGGTCCTTTATTTTTATGGATGCTTCACACCACGTCAATCTGGCCCCGTGCTATTCGAAGAACCTGTGATACAGGTGCCAGACAACGGGAAATATATTATTATCCTGTATGGGAATATGGTATGGGTTCATACCTGGAATAAAGAAAACTTTTTGTTCCCTCGGCGGTATTCGGACCCGCGATTCGCGACCTCCGGCTTGAGCGCCAACTCACTTGTTGTCGTATCGTTTTTCAAAGGTTTTTACCGTACAATTTTAATAACACGTGTATACATGGACCGGAACAGCAGTCGCACTAATTTTAAACTGCAGCTGCTGCCTGCACCCTGACGAAATAGTACCTACTACGAAATAAACGTGAAAGTTTGTAAGGATGTATGGATTTTTGCGACTCTTTCAGGCAACAACTACTGAATGGAATTTAATGGAATTTAGAATTAATTTTTTTACGGCTCCGCTCGCGTATAAATACAGTATAATAAAACGCCAGTGTAGCGTTTTGTCTCAGCTGGACCAAAAATGAAAGACAAAACGTCGACAAAAAAAAAAGTTTATTACTTGATTAAATAAGGGTGGGTGGAATGGCCGATCTGGTTTTGCGTAGGTACTCTCCTGGTTTGTAAATGTGGGCTCCGCCGTTAGCGGGAACACGTGGCAATGGCGGTTGGGCGGCGTCGCGTCGATATCGATATCGGGGACACGCGGCAAGGTTGGCGTTATCTCACGCCAGCCGACGTTATACGGAACCAGGGCTCCGTTATTCCCAAGTTATTATCCCAAATGTTGGATAATAACACAAATTTTAATAAGAATTACAATGATTTTAAAAGCGGATCCTAACACTTATTATGTACATGCAATGTCCTTTACCCCTAAGGTTCCGTATTGCCCGCGTTGTCGTAACAATACTCATAATCTGAAGCAATGTAAGGCCAATAAAGATAAAATTCTTTGCTTCGTCTGTGGCCGTGAAAGCGTTAAAACACCTAATTGCCCGACTTGGAATAAGGATAAGCCTTCGCTTCCAAAATACTAGTAGTCTCGCAGAATTGTGTTACTATTAAAAAATCCAACAATTTTGATAGCTAAGAGTGGACCGAATGGCAAACATTAGGTTTATATTTTATTTTTTTTATTTTACACTTATAAAATAAACACAATTCTGCAGAGTCAAGAAATTAATGACGTCTTATGCCATTGTCTAAAGTAAGGCCAACGAGACGAGATAAAAAACGTAAATAAACGGACCGCTACTAAGTTGCATTATGAAAGTGAGTTAATATTATATCTGTCCTTATCACTCGTATGGAATAATGACGTCAGTTGGTCGACGACAGCTGTCGTAGCGTGTTTCGTGGTACAGGAAAGCGGCCAGTGCCGCAGTTGTCAACATTTGGTCCGCCAAACAATTGTGAACAAGTTCATTCCTGTTTGGATTACGTTCGAAGTGATATGTATATTTTTTCGTCTCCGTATTTACTTGGTTTTTTTTGTAATTATTCCGTTTCGGTTAGTTTTATTTTTGATTTTTGCTGTTATTGTGAGTGCTTAGTTATTGATTTTAATTAAGGAATCACAGCCTGGCGGTAATAAAAGTCGAGGACAATTTTTATAGCAATATTGACAACATGATTGATAAAACAATAGATAGTTTTATCATAAACACAGCTGACTCGGACTCTTCCGACGAATCATCTTTGTCTAGTACAGACGACAGCGATTAAAATTCGAACTTTATAATAATTTATTCAAATAAAAATGTTTTGAACCATTGAAAATTTATTTACATTCTTTATCTCGTCTCGTTGGCCTTACTTTAGTATAAATAACATAAAATTTCATGCTTTGATGGATTCTGGCGCAGCTGTAACAATTTTAGGTAACAATTTTCATCGTGTTTTTGAACAACAAGGTTTTAAAATTCAAAATGATAATAGCATAGCTGTTTCGGCGGCTGGTGGCCATACCATGTCTAGTTTTGGCTACTTGAACTTGCCTGTCACTTTTGAAAAAAAAAACACTTCATGTTTATAAAAGCTTATGTTGATCCAGATATTAATATCGATTTTATTTTTGGAATTGATTTTTGAAAACGATTTAATATTTTTTCGAATCCGTCTCTCCAGCATTATATTTTTTAATACACCCATTTCTGCCGCTAGCCTCCAACAAACCGATCGCACCCCCATTTATTCAGGCGTTCACGATCATTTGTCTAATTCCGAAAAATTGGTTGCGGATAAAGTTATTTCACAGTATAAAGAGATCTCTGCCGAATACAAAGGGTTGGGTAAGACCAATACAATCGTTCACCGCATCGACACTGGCGATGCCCCACCTATTCGACAACGCTACTACCGGATGTCGCCAGAAAAGCAGCTGGTATCCTTGCTGAACAGGTGGATGAAATGTTAAGCCTTGACGTTATCGAGCCTTGTGAGAGCGCGTGATCTTGCCCTGTTTTAATTGTAAATAAAAAAAATGGCCAGCCTCGTTTTTGCCCCGACAGTCGTTAACTTAATTCGGTCACTAAACGCGATGCCTACAACGTGCCGTGCGTGTCGGAGATTTTGTACAATCTTCGTGACGCTCGTTACTTATCCAGCATTGATTTCTCCAAAGCATTTTGGAGGATTCCTATAGCTCCGGAAGACTGGGACAAAACTGCTTTCTACGTGCCATATCGTGGTACTTTTCGATTTAATCGAGTTGCAGGTGCGTTCGGGTTGACGAATGCAACTGCAATCAGCAGAGGCTGGTTGATAGGCTCTTTAGTGAGTCCGACCTTTGGGATAATAACTTAGGAATAACGGAGCCCTGGTTCCGTAAAACGTCGACTGGCGTGAGACACGATAACGGCGGAGCCCATATTCACAAACCAGGAAAGTGCCTACGCAAAACCAGATCGGCCATTCCACCCACAGACCCAATCAAGTAATAAACTTTTTTTTGTCGACCTTTTGTCTTTCATTTTAACTCGAGCTGAGACAAAACGCCACACTGGTATACCACGGGAACACTGTACTTTTTCGGGATAAAAGTAGCCTATGTGTTAAACCAGAGCTCAAACTACTACCATACCAAATTTCATCAAAATCCGTTCAGTAGGTTTTGCGTGAAAGAGTAACAGACAGAAATTACATAATGATTTAAGGATTCCGCTAAAACCGTGTCAAAACACTCAACTACACGACGGTCCCAAAGAAATAAAATCAATAGGTCATTGCATTTATCAAAGACAAGGACATTTTCAAAGTTCTTTGAATTGCAAAAAAAATGTTTGATACATGGTTGTTAAGTAAGCTGCCCTGCTAAAATGCTGTTCTATCAGACAAATTGTATAATTTTGACTTTTATACTACAACCTTATCCACGAGGATCCCAATATTACAACTCATAATTATAGCAGTAATTTTTATTATCTTATCATAATTCTTATCTGATATTTCACCATTTGACAAATTGGCAGTATGAACAAGTAGAGCAACAACCCACAGGCATCCATGATCCAAGCAAGATAAAAAACGTGTGTTGAAACTTTACGAAAACGTTCGGGACTTGGCCTGGGTAAGGTTTATCAATGCTGGGACTTTATGTTCCGGAATCCGTAAGTCCGGGATAAATTTAGAGCACTGGAAATAAAACTCTGCGCTAGCGGCTAATACAATAGAGCTGAAAATCGACCACACGAGTATCAAGTGAAATGTCAATGTCAAATTTGACAACTCAACGCTATTTTATTAGTTCACTCTGGACTTCAGTCCACTCTTTTTCAGTGCTCTGAATCTTCCCGGGCCCGCCGGATTCCAGATCAATATTATTTTAGCCTTACATTTTAGTTTTAGTTTTTTTTAACCCTGCGATTAAAATCACCAATACTTGCTTCTTAATCGCTTCTCTTGTGTTGTCTCTGTGGTTGTACAAACTCGTCCAGCGGGCTTAGCATGGCGGTCCGAAGATATAATTTTAAAGAAGAAATATTTTATCCAAAACTGTTCGTTGCGATTAACAGTTCTTAATCCATGGTAACAAGGTCGTCGATAGAAGTCAACATTTCTAAACAGCCATATTTTAAAATGGCTGCTGGGAAATCTTCTGTCAAAAATTATCAAATCTTCAAGTAAATGACTGAACGTAAAGAAACTATTTGTCTTGACCGCCATGATGTGGAGTAGTTGACATTATTGTAAGACTGTTTGACATTTAAATAAGAAAACGTTTCTACTTTACCTGTCAAAAGAGGCCATTTTTTGAGCTCCTGCTCGAGAAGAAAAGAAATATTGTTTCTCATAAGGACGATGCATCGATCTTGCTGCCTTATGTCGGGCTATACTGTCATGGGTTCCTAACCTCTATGAGCGGCGCGGCGCACGGTGGGTCGAAAATCGGCTTTCATAGCCGAAATGAAATCTCGAAAGTGACAGATTTTTTGATGGATATCACTTCAGCTAGGTATTACTATGTATAAAATGAAGTTTGAGATAATTTGGCCCAAAAATGAGGGAGTAATAGTTTTTTTACGAAAAACTTGTGTGCAGCCAATATGAAAAATTCAATTATCACAAAAACGGCAAGTTAAACCGAATTATAAATATAATAATGGTATACGGAAAACTTGAGGAAAGTCTTGAATTTTAATAAACTCCTTCATAATTTGAACAAATGTATGAAAAATTATATAAAATGCTAAAATTAAGCTCTTTTCTCAACTTTCTCACATATAATTTCCCAGCAATTGTTATTTACATCTGTTTACACTTATCACACAGACGACAAAATCCCGAACACGCGCTCGTGCTTGGAGCATTGACACAAGAGTCAAGACCAAATGTAACAAATATTTACTGATTCATGGAATTGTTGATACATCTGGCGCCAGAGTTTCGCGTCCTTCCTCATCAGGATGGTTATGCTGTACCCCGCTAACCTGCGGGATCGCTTCTTCAAACTCGTGGAATTGTTAATACACCACTCACCAGCAGGTCTAAAATGGTCACATTAAGTGAATTGTGCTCGTGTCTCGAAAAGGCTCGGGCTATATTGTCCGGAATCCGTAAGGCCGGGGAAAATTCAGAGCACTGAAAATAGAACTCTGCGCTGATACAATGGAGTTGGAAATCGAAGGGTCGAGTGTCGAGCTAATATAATATGACATTGACATTTGACTCGACATTCATGTGTTCGATTTTCAACTCTATTGTAGCAGTCCAGAGTTCTAATTTTACTGCTCTGATTTTCACTAGTGTCAATGTCATAAATGACAGCTCGACACTTCGATTTTCAACTCTATTGTTTTAACGCAGAGTTCCGGTTTTAGCGCTCTATATTTTTACCGGACCTCCGGGTTCCGGACAATACATATACTCCCAGCCTAATGTGGCCATTTTGAACCTGCTGGTGTCATTAAAAGCAACCCGCAGGCTAGCGTGGCGTTTTTTTATTTATTTTTATTTAGTAGGGATGTTGTTTTCGGTGAATCATTACTGACCCCTAACAACAAATCTAATGGTGATGATCACAAGTAATGAGGTATATATTATAATATTTACATATAAGGGGAAGGTTTATGGGTTTAATGTGAAAACACCATCAAGGTTTGTCTCAGAGATCGCAGATCTTATCCTGCCATTTTAGGGCTTAATTTTGAGAACATAATATTATTGTTGATAGAGCTACATTGTTGTGAGTAAACTAAATGTTGCCTGCGTCTTTGTCCGCAAAGAAGGAAACCTGTGTACTTCGCTTGTATTATCCGCTTGGAAGAAGAAGAAGCAGCTATATGTCTCACAAAACATCAATGGAAATGCCCCAATAAGAGTGAAAGAGAAAGCAACTCCATATCTTTTCGTTTTTTTTCTAAGGTTGTCACGCCTTTGGAGTTCTTTTGGAGTAAATTTTTATGACGAATTACGACTTTATGGCACTCGTAATAAATGTTAGCATGTGGCATAGGAATTAATATATGTTTCTTCTCTTACTAAATAGAGTCTCTATGCTATAGTAATTACTCTGTCATTGTCCGATCATGAAGCGTCAGTTATGGGGTTAATTCGATGCAAACATAGGAACGCCGTTCGTGCAGTGTCAGCCTTGCCCCGCTTCCAGTAATTACTGGTGACGTGGCGACGTTACGTGACATCACGGCGTGTTTGTTCTCCCTGTGATCGATTGAAAGTCAATATGAGTTAATGATCAGATCGAGTTAAGGGCCATTCTCACGGTCCAGCCTGCAAACCCAGCAGCCGGAGCCTCCCAATAGTATCAACTTGAAGTGGACTAGTAGGCAAAAATAAAAATGATTGTCACTATTGACAGGGCTGCTGAATTTTAAGTTGTATTTTTTAGGTTTCCGTAGTTCACGACTCGGAAATACATCCAATTTTTATCAGAAAATATATTAAGTACGTATGTACATTGTACATACATATATTTATTACTAGCTTTTACCCGCGGCTTGCCCGCGTGGAATAGTGTTCTTGAAGAAAAAACTTCTTCAGCAAATAACTCTACTCACTCACTGCAAAATACTTCTGTACACAATATTGAAAATGTTTTAGGGTTTCGTACCAAAAACGGGACCCTATTACCTCGACGCGACGTAAGAGACCGCTTGATATATATTTTTCGCGCTTGAATATAAATTTTACGATACCTTCTAAATATAAGATATTAATTTCAACTCTATGGTTTAAAGGACTACAAGGGCTGCACTAAAAGTATCGGGAATTGAATATTTCCACTGTTCCTGTCATATTAAAATCTTTTTAATTTAAAACTCCTTGGTTTTAAAAATCGAATACCGTTTATTTATTTAAAAAAAGATTCTCGGTCTTGTCACAAGGTCTTGTCAAACTTGTTTAGTCGTTGAGAAAATGGAGTTGACTCGAGAAAATTCTAGAGCGATGATTTATTATGACTTGCGAAGTGGTTTAACACAAAAACAGTGTGTTGACCGGATGATTTCTGCATTTGGTGATGAAGCCCCATCCAAAACCACAATTTATCGCTGGTTTGCTGAATTTCAACGTGGACGTGTCAAGCTCAGTGATGATCCCCGTCAAGGTCGTCCAAAAACTGCAGTCACCCAAGAAAACGTTGATGCTGTGCGTAAGCTGATTGAGGAAGATCGACATGTGACATACCGCGAAATTCAGGCAACTTTGGGCATTGGCATGAGTCAAATACAAATAATCTTGCATGAACAATTAGGTGTAAAAAAGTTGTTTTCCCGATGGATACCGCATTTGCTCTGTGAAGAGCAAAAAGCGGCTCGCGTTACTTGGTGCGTCAGAACTCACGAAAGATTCCACGCAGGATCCTCAAATGCTGTATACAACATCGTATCAGGTGACGAATCCTGGATATACGCGTACGAACCCGAAACAAAAAACCAGTCACGAGTTTGGGTGTTCGAAAATGAGGTAAAGCCAATAAAAATTGTTCGTTCACGGAGTGTTGCAAAAAAAATGGTGGCCACGTTTGTCTCCAAAACCGGCCATGTTGCGACTTTTCCTCTTGAGGGACAAAGAACGGTTAATGCAGAATGGTATGCTAACATTTGTTTACCACAGGTCGTTTCTGAACTCCGTAAAGAGAACTGCAACCGCCGCATCATCCTCCATCACGACAATGCGAGTTCTCGCACCGCGCACAGAACAAAAGAGTTTTTAGAGCAAGAAATCGTAGAATTATTAGACCATCCGCCGTACAGCCCCGACCTAAGCCCTAATGATTTCTATACTTTCCCTAAAATAAAGAATAAATTGCGTGGTCAGAAATTTTCATCACCTGAAGAAGCTGTGGACGCCTACAAAACGGCCATTTTGGAGACCCCAACTTCCGAATGGAATGGTTGCTTCAATGATTGGTTCCATCGTATGGAAAATTGTGTCAAATTTCGCGGAGAATACTTCGAAAAGCAATAAATACATTTTTAAATAGTAATGTTGTGTCACTTCCTTGATTCCCGAAATTTTCAGTGCCGCCCTCGTACTATAATGTGTGTAAAATTCTTAAAGTAAGTAACGTATTTAATTTGATAAGTATCACTGTATTCGTCTAAATAGCTTCTAATTATTATCTATAAAGAAAAAGTTAAACTGACTTCCAAAGTAATAATGCACAAAAAAGTATGAAATAAATCTTATTTTCTAAATAATCTCCTTTTTCAATTCGGCTAGTTTTTTAACAATTTCTTTAACCGTCTCGGTTCAAATCTCATTACAAATTAATATATTTCTTATCTTCCTTGTTTTTTAAATAAATAATAATAATAGCCTTTAATTCGTCATTGTCGACCAAAGTCTTCGGACGACCGCGAGGTTCATTTTTCAGGTCGAAATTTCCAGAACGGAAGCGAGCAAACCAATAACAGGTGGTGCGTTGGTTTGTAGTGTTAGCTCCGTAAACGTCATTGATGTTGCGTGCCGCTTATGCCGCGTTGCTGCCACGACGGTACTCATATTCCATAATTACTCGAATTTTTAACGTATCCATGATGACGAAAAAGATTGAAATGCGATGAAAATGTAACACTAATCAATAAACAAATGACTAATTTTGGAAAAAGAATTCCATGTTTTTAAAATAAAATTAATTTTAAATTAGAATTTTTAGCCAAACAAAAATTATTTTGATTTGAAATGGCCAGTACTCCAGAACGGCAATTTCATAGGTAAAGACCTAATATATCGCTACATATTTTTGCTTTGTTTTATGTTTTGCTCTGCTTGCGTATTTTTTGTTACCCATTTTTTTATAATCTGCGACTAAAATACAACTCCAGGAAACTATAATTATTATTCATAACGTATTATAACTATTCATAACGTAAAATTATGTTAACTTCGAAGGGAAAAAAATTAAAGTCGCTGAATTTTTGTATGTGTACTCCCTAGGGAGCTTATTATTAAGTTTGTGCTATTTCTGTCTCTTGCAATTCAAGCAATTCGATAATTTGTGCATGATTTCTTTAAATGGAATCCCGGTTATATTATTTTATCGTTGTACTAAAACTCCGAGCAAAGCTCGGTCTCCCAGGTACTTATATTAAAAAAGAGGGTTTTTGTACTTTTATCGAATACAATTTCAATTTTTTTTATAATGTACACTAATTTACAACCACTTAGAGAAACTAATAATAAAATAAATAACTAAGTATACAGCTTTCAACAATATACTATAGTACCTGGGAGAACAAACATTGCTCGTAGTTTTATTGTGCGAGGTAAAAAAATTATAAAAGAAGAATAAAAAAAGATCGTCCGACCGGGATTCGAACTCGAGATCAATTGATCAACAACGCAAAAAGCCAATGGCCTACGTAGCTGCGCTATCGAGTATCTGCCGTCAGATGGCGAAATTACTCATATCTTATTAGTATTACATGACGAAAGAAAAAACATGACATGTCCTCGGCATAAAGGTTAAGTCGAAGGTAAAATAACTTTGAATGGACTTTCAACAATAAATTCGAATGATTTTTGACGGCCGGAGTGCGGAACAAAATGACATAGGTCCATTTAGCAAAACGCCTCAGCGGGTACTACCGTTTCCTATACAAATGATTGAAAAGGAATGACATATCGCCATTAATAAGAAGACATAAACTTCAAAGGCTCAGAACGAAGTCTTCGAAGAATAATCAAGAGTTTGGGGTTTCGATGGAAAAAAACTGAAAACAATCGAAAAGTGCTGATTGAGACTTCAAATATACGTTTGCAACGTATTGAATATTTACAAAAAATTAAGAAATATCGCCAAGAGGGACGGCCTATTATCTATACGGACGAATCGTACGTAGATTCATCGCACTCTACGCCAAAAGCCTGGACCGACGGTAGTACAAAGGGCCTAAAAAAACCCATTTCAAAAGGACAGCGCGTTGTAAATGTCCACGCAGGGTCTGAGACTGGGTTTGTACCAAATGCGTTACTGACTTTTAAAGCGGGTACCAAATCAGGCAACTACCACGATAACATGAATTTTGAGAATTATGAAAAATGGCTCAGAACTCAATTGATGCCCAATTTACCAACTAATTCCGTCGTGGTAGTCGACAACGCGTCCTATCACAATAAACAGTGCGATCGCGCACCAAGCTCAAATTCCAAGAAAGCTGACATGCAGGCTTGGCTGACCGAAAAAGGCATACATTACGATGAAACGCTACTGGAACCTCAGTTATACAATTTGATCACGGCAAACAAGGAAAGATTCAAAACATTTTCGATTGACCGAATCCTAGCCGAACAAGGCCATGAAGTTCTGAGATTACCACCATACCACCCAGATCTCAATCCAATCGAGATGGCATGGTCTGATATAAAACAATATGTAGCCAGCAAAAATGTGAAATGGAATGTTACTAAATGTATAGACCTAATTCAAGAAAAAGTTTTACTGATGGGTGCATGGGATTGGCAAAAGTTATGCAAAAAAGTGAAGGATATAGAAGAGGAATAATATGCAAAGAGTGACCATGTCGTGGATATGGTAACAGAAGAGTTCATTATTCGCGTTGACGCAGATAGCTCAGAGGATGACCATGGAGATTCTGATGATGATGACGCTGCTAGTGACGATGACCGGAGCAGCCCTGAGTCCGGGCCTTCAAGGAGCAAAAGGCTCTGTCGAGACAGCTCCATTGTGACACACGATGATTTAATGGAAGGTGTGACACCATTATCTGATTCAGACTAAAGATGGGCGGCATAAACAAATGTGTATAAATTTTGTTGTCTTGTTTAGAAAACTTGCTTTATTAATTATTATATTAAATAAAAATTGTCAAATTCGATTAAGTATATATTTTTTTCTACTCCCCATAAACTTATCACTCGGTAGTGTACAAAGAGTACATTTAAATATTTTCTTAAAATTATTTTATTAAAGTTATAATTGTATTGCGTGCGCGACAGTACCCATGCGCAGCTATCCCCTCTACATTTCGCTCAGCGCTAAACTTACGTGCCGCTACTTGTATAACCGCCTCTTTTTTTTGAAGTCGGTTAAAATACCATACATAATAGTAAGTTTGAACTGGGCACGGGCTGCTAGTTTTATTAAGTAAACCGCTATCTATATCCCTGCATTTTAAATCTGTAATATCTTCGAAAATATTAAAAGGCTGTAAAGGGCCATATTGATATTATATATTAAACGCACAATGTATTTAAGGATGTACTTAATTGGATAAGGATTAATGTTGTATTGCTTAAAATAGCTTCGTAAATAAGCCATTATTTCTCGTAAAAAGTAAAGGACAAAAAATGGTTATTGTGGGTTATCCCTAAAAGATAGACATATACCATCGCGGACTTTTTTGTAGAACTTTTTAAGGTGTACAATACTGAATTTAAGGTGTACAATACTGAAATACTAATGAACAATTTAAGGTGTACATTATTTTGATCTATCTCGTAGGGTTCAGCCAGCGTTTGCAATGTAAGCGCAAAAAATGTGTTTATTTACGATGTTAGAAACCTCTAAAATTATCGGTGTTTCTCAACTATATTATGCATGTTGTATACATATAAACCTTCCTCCTAAATCACTCTATCTATTAAAAAAACCCACATCAAATTCCTTTGCGTAGTTTTAAAGATCTAAGCATACATAGGGATTAGCGACAGACAGATAAAGCGACATTATTTTATACTATGTATTGATTTTATATAAGTTTAGTAGTAGCAATAAATAAATGAAATGAAGATAAATGAATGAATGAAATGAATAAATAAAAGAATTAGGTATTTAATTTAGTTCGAGGTCAGATGCGAGTCTCGTGCAAATATTAAAAATTGTATTCTCAAGGGCAATAACCTCTATTATCGTGTTATACAAACACTCGTATGTCACACTACTGCGCTCAAACGATATCTACTACATATTACAATACCTAGTACCCAAGTAGCACAAAACTGATGTATAAGATGACACAAAGGGCAACATCGGTAACATTAGCGTTTATAAAGAGGTATAACAGTACACTATAACAGCACTAGCTGAAAATTACTCTTTCGCCTGTATATTAACGCTATTGCGCGTCACAGATACCACACTGTAAAGCTGCAAGCGCAGCGTAGAGCTATTTGCAATAAATAGAACTATATGCTGCAATAAAGCATTTTCGTTTACTTTAAGTCAGCTATATTCTGAATTCAAGGCCACAAGTGTACCCCCAGACCGCTTGGATTTTTAGAAATATCATGTGAGCTACTATAATGCAGTCAGTTCTCCTGCGACTTTAATTAAATGCGTCGTGCTGCATAAAGTAGAACTTTAGCAGTGTTCGTCAGCTTATTACACGCAATCGTATAACAGCGCTTAAATAGCCCACATGACCATTATGGGTCTACTCCTATGATGCTAAATTACATCATTTACAGCACACAGCTATAAATTAGCTCATATGTTACTCATTATTCCCATTACAGCTGAAATCATGTACTTTAAAGACTTATTTATTCAGCGCCGTGTAGGTATTAAATATCCAGTTAATTCGTCCGTCCGCCCGTCCATAATATATTAGCATAGTATGGTACGGATATTGTTGTGATATATATATTTGGAATTGTATTGTTCATAATGTGGAAAGATAAATGAAGAACTGGCGGAACACGCCGAAAAATTAATGCAGAATCCACATTAGTGCGGTTAACTGATTAGTTACAATATTTGCGTACATGTTACCCGCTATAAAGCTGGACGAGAAACTGTGGCCTACATGTTTTATACAATAACTACAGGTATCAGCTCGTTACTGATTTATGTACCACGAGTGGATACTTATACACCCCATAGCGGTAATGGGCATGTTGCCTAAAAATTTTTTTCGTCTATTAGATGTCAGATAACATGTTAATAAACAATATAGAACCCATTTTCGTATATCTTAAAAAAAAGGCCGATACAAGAAAATAATTCAGATAGAAATCCAGAAATGCATAGGTACAAAAATGGTATAAAATAGAGCCGTTGTCGCACGGCGTACCCACTAATGGCATCTTAGCGTCAGTTCACACCGAGATGCGTTGCGTCTATGTGTGAGCTGACCCTGAGGCCTAGAGAAGTTTCTAGACAATGCGTATATTCGTCATAACACAATACACATGCATACCCCAATATAGGTACAGACGGCTGCGATTTGACATCGACTGTTCAGAACCTTATAAAGTTGACCATTTTTGTACCTATGCATTTCTGGATACCTGAATTATTTTCTTGTCTCGGCCTTTTTAGACCCCTTTTTTACGCATTTTTCCGTTTGGGAAACGGAAAAATGCGTAAAAAAGGGGTCTAAAAAGGCCGAGATAAGTAATCAAATCACTTGATTTAAAAAATATCTTCTTCGCGGAGCGAGTCAATTTTTTTTTCTATATTTGAGGAACGATATTAACATGATAATCAAGAAACGCAATTGAGATTATTCAACAGTCAACACCAATTCACTTATATCACCGTATATTATAAAATCTAGTCGGAGTATTATCCTACACATCAAAACACAACGATACTGCCATTGAGAATTATGTAAGATCCGTATAGACATCTATCGAACGAATAAATAATAAAAGTGCTGATAATTTATTTCATCTGCATTTTGTAATTAAAAAACGGGTGAACCGAAACCAACAAGTTGTTTTGAACAAGAATATCTCTAGCTTTACAGTCTTTCATTGTGTTAACACTACAGCCAGTTATAGATTAGTTATAGACTCGTCAGAGGCTACTAGGAAATTTAAGGAATGCCGAATGTCCTTAATTGCGACGACAGTAACAACGAATACTACAAAAACTAATAAATTGATAGAGGAAATGTTCGCAAGTAATTTAGTTTTTTACGCTCTTGTGAACGATCTCTTGATGAAGCTTAATTGAACTGTGCGGAACACTACCGTTATAGGCTTGTATACAACACGACATCGTATCGGCTTCCCTTATGAATATTACTGAATAAATGGCGCTAAGTGCAATAAAAATAAAATATCGTTGTTCTGTATTACAATAGATATTAGCTTACGCGGCCTACTATTCCGCAGATCGCACGCTTCGCCTCTGCTACCCGTATCTAAAAATGGGAGACCTTTTAGCAAAAAGATGGAAAAATTGTTATTTTGGACGAAAAAAAAATACAAATTTATAACAAATCATATTATATTTATTACAAATATTACTCTTATGATTTGTAATACAATAATATTATATTACAAATCATAAGAGTCATCAGTAGGTACATAGCAGCAGCTTTTAAGATGGTCACCTTATTCCCTGGGTTTGCTATCATTAACAAAATCATTTATCTAATTAGCTTTAGCACACAAACGTTCTTTAATAACTTTTTTAAATTTATTAGAACAAACATTGTGATCGTTTTCTGGGATTTTACATAAGCGTATACTTACATTGACCTTAACGGTTACCTGTACCTGGGGTTACGGTTGTCTATGGTTTTAATCTGACGGAAATTATTTTTAACCGCCTTCAAAAAAAGGAGGCAGTTATACGTTCGGCTGTATATAATATATTTTTTAATTTTTTTGTATGTTCAACGATTACTCCGCCGTCTGTGGACCGATTTTCAAAATTCTTTTTTTGATGTAGAGTATAATCCCAAATTGGTCCTTTTGATATCAAAGTCATGGGATCCATGAGGAATCGAGGGAACTCCTTGAAATTTATATGGACATATATAGTGATTTCGACTTTTTTTGAAGTAGTCCAAGCATATACTACCAAAAAGTAAGATTTTGCACCAAGGTATGCCCTATATCCAAAAGTACTGGACAGAACTCCTGACTCCGTATAGATAAAACCGACTTCCAAATGATATAATGATATAAAACTTATTTTCTAAATAATTCCCCTTTTAAATTCGGCTAAAATTTTAACTATTTGTCTACTCAATCTTCTTAATTTTGAATTCGGTACCAGCAAATTTGAACGTGAATGCTATAAAATCCTATAGGATATTATTTGGGTTGGTACCGACTTCAAAATTAAGAAGATTGAGTAGAGAAATAGTTAAAATTTTAGACTAACTTAAAAGGAGAATTACTTAGAAAATAAGATTTATTTCATACTTTTTACTTTGAAAGTCAGTTTAATTTTTTGTTAAAAAATAATAATTTTTCCCTTTTTAGTCATATTTATTATATAATTATTAACAACTCAATTTAAGAAAGTTTAAAATAAGCGTTCGAATGTATAATTGTATACGCGCCAAGCTTCCATTAGGTATTGTATAATATACATATAAGATGATGATGATGATTACTGTAAGTTACATAATGGCATATGCTTGCAGTTCTTTACAAAATGCCGAAATTTCCAAACGTGTATCTTTAAAGACCGGGGAGTTCTGTTCAGTACTTTTAGATCCAGGGTATACCTTGGTACAAAATCTGACTTTTTAGTGGCATATGCTTGGGTTACTTCAGAAAAAGTAAAAATTACTATATGTGTCCATATAAATTTCGAGGAGTTCTCTCGATTTCTCATGGATCCCACCATCAGGTCACCACTTTGGTGACAACGGGTCGAACTTCGGATTATACCCTTTACATCGAAAAAAGAATTTTGAAAATTGGACCCCAGACTGCGGAGTTATCGTTGAACATACCAAAAAAAATATATAGCCGAACTTACAACCGCCTCCTTTTTTGGAAGTCGGTTAAAAATGATGCACACTCACCATTTTGAATTTTAACTTGAATCTTGATCTTGAAAGTGTTTTATTTAAATATAAATTGTACCTCCTTTTTGTTTCAGATAAATCGCGAG
Source organism: Phengaris alcon alcon (assembly GCA_037179445.1). NCBI lineage: Eukaryota > Metazoa > Arthropoda > Insecta > Lepidoptera > Lycaenidae > Phengaris > Phengaris alcon. The sequence goes on along the minus strand of JAYRCH010000138.1, from coordinate 279,555 downwards.
CCAAAACAAAGACTGAATTTATATAAAATGAAATTATAGTAACATTCCAAATTCTAATGAAGCTGAGTTGATAGACAGTTGGAGATGCGCCATCTTGTGAGCGGCCATTTCGTGTGAAACCAAAATGGCTGCGCCGGCGGTTGCCCGGCCGGAAATAGACGAGGCCGAGGAGAAACTTCTAGAAAGGAGTAAAGTAGAAGTTGTTCCTGCACAAAAGGATGAATTGGTGCTGTCAGCCAAGTCATCGAAGAAAGGTATAATATTTATATATGGAAGTTTCATTGAGTGAAGGTAGTTTTACTGTGCTAGTCAGTTTTTTGTTTAAATATAATAATTTTTACCTTTTTAGCCATATTTGTTATATTATTATTAACAACTCAATTTAAGAAAGTTTAAAATAAGCGTTCGAATGTATAATTGTATACGCGCCAAGCTTCCATTAGGTATTGTATAATATACATATAAGATGATGATGATGATTACTGTAAGTTACATAATGGCATATGCTTGCAGTTCTTTACAAAATGCCGAAATTTCCAAACGTGTATCTTTAAAGACCGGGGAGTTCTGTTCAGTACTTTTAGATCCAGGTTAAACCCTAGGCACGGAATTTTACTTTTTGGTAGCATATACTTAATTTATAGATGTCTTTATAGATGCCCCTATAAATTTTGAGGAGTTCCTTCGATTCCCCATGGATGCTATCATCAGATATCCACTTTGGTGACTAAAGGACCAATTTCGAATTATACCCTTTACAACAACAAAATAATTTTGCAAATAGGTCCGGTCCACTAACGATAAAGTCATGTTCGAAGATATCTGTGTCGGTGTAAAAGTTAAAACACTATGAGAAGTACCTATTATATATATCATCATAATGTGATGATGTATGGTGTGATGATGATAATTACTGTAATTGACTGTAGTTGGTATATGCTTGCAGTTATTTAATCAACGCCGAAATCCCCAAACATGTATATATAAGGAGTCAGGAGTTCTGTTCAGTACTTTTGGATTCAGGGTATACCCTGAAGCGAAATATTACTTTGTTTAATATATTGATTTTGACTTTTTCTGAAATAACCCAAAGCTTTTTCTGGAGCAAAATCTTACTTAGCTAACAAAAAGTAAAGTAATATCTTATATTTATTATACAGTATCTTACTTTTTGTTAGCATATGCTAACAAAAAGTAAGATTTTGCTCCAGAAAAAGCTTTGGGTTATTTCAGAAAAAGTCAAAATCACTATATTATGTGTCCATATAAATTTTGAGGAGTTCCCGCGATTTACGGATCCCATCATCAGGCCACCACTTTGGTGACAACGGGACCAACTTGGGATTTATACCCTTTACATCAAAGAAAGAATTTTGAAAATCGGTCAACAGACGGCGGAGTTACCGTTGAACATACAAATACATATATAATTATAATATATACAGCCGAAAATATAATCGCCTCCTTTTTTGGAAGTCGGTTAAAAACAACAGCTATATATGATATAGCTTAAAATGCGCAGTTTCTCAGGAATAAGACCTAGCTAGATCGATTTTTCTCCCCCAAAACTCCATGCATACTAAATTTCATGGTCAATGGCTGTTTTCTATAAACCGATTATATATATACAAGATTATCCCGTTTAAAGTAAGGCTGTATGCAAGCAAAAACATTTACTTTTGTGAATGTGCTTGAGAAAAAAATAAAGAAAAACAAATTAGAACTGAGGGTATTTGTAAAAAATGGATCAATTTATTATCTTCACATATATGTTTAATCAATTGTGTAATGTGTCATGTGTTAAATCCAATTCAGTGTAAATAATACTTTATTGTGAATTAATTAAATTATGTCAAACGGAAAATACAAAAGGATAAAATCCGGTAAGCTGAACATTTCAACAGAAATAAGTAAATCGTTTGTTTGAACATGTAGAAAAACCACATAATATGAAGCAAAAAGATTGCGATAGTACTTAGAGACCAGAGTCAGTAATGCCTATGAGGAGTAGAGATTTTGACAGAATGAATGAATGAATGAATGAAAAACTCTTTATTGCGCCAAAAACAAATAGGACATACAGAACATAGAATAACTAAACTTATAAAAGCACAAAAGGCGACAGAAAAATGTATATGTCAAAAGATCATTGCAAAATTAGGATCTTTGCGAAATATCTATGATTATTGCAAAGTGCCGGATTCTTTGATTCTGAGATATCTTCGGAAAATTTTTAAAATTGTTAGGAAGATGGCGAAATTTTATCTCAGAATCAGATAATCCGGCTCTTCGCAAGGATCCTAGGATTTTAGAAAATATCCTAATTTTCCAATTATCCTACTACTCATATAAGTAGACTGTATTATGTCAAATCTCTGCTAAGCTCCTTAAATGTCTCTGAGGCGGCCCCTATTATTTTTAGAGGATAATTATTATTTTAGGTATGAGATCTGTTTTTAGTGTTTTGCTTATATTTGTAACTGAACCAAGACGTGTAGAACTTGGACATTTGTGAAGCCGTAGGTAGATTAACTACAATTTAGTGTCTCCCGTTTTGACCTGCTGTGATAAGTGATAACACAATTTATTACATAACCGAACTTTGTAGTTAAGCAGAACTTTGACGTCACTGATTTAAATAGTTTACAGGAATAAAATTAAGAGATATAATATATTGTTAAAAAGTACCGAAGTCACGGGATAATTATGTACTTAATGGACTTAAATAAGTGTTTTTAATTAAATAATAGGCTATTTAATTTAAAATACATACCTCATCAGTTATCAACTGAAATTGACAAAGGTACCTCTACCTACTGAGTGTTTTTTTTCATCATGAAATAAACCTGATAATATAAATAATGTAAAAATTAATATAATTCTCGTATTTTCACGAAGAGTTTACAGACATCCAAGTGGTTTCTACTCTGAACTCGGAGGATGATTCACGATTCATCCTTATACCGTGTCCACAGTCAGTGGTCGCCGCTATGAGTATGACTAATAAAATTAATAAAATACTCGTGTTTTCACGAAAAGTTTACAGACATCCAAGTGGTTCTTTGTGAACTCAAAGGTTGATTCACGATTCATACTTATATTATCGTGTCCTCAGTCAGTGGTCGCCGCGCGCCGCTATAAATATGACTGGAACTGTTGGCTGCCTGCCAGCGCGCCTGGAAACTGGTGCACCGTGACGTAAACATCTGGTTTCATGTATTGCCACTAGCCAATGTGTCGACTCTGTGACGTCATTAAACTAACAAAGCAAAAACAGAAAATGTGGGTTTGGTTTTTTGTCCCTTTTACTTATTATCTAAAGATTGTGTTAACCACACCAAGAGCTTTTTAGGGTTCCATAATACTCAAGGAGCCCTTATAGTTTCGCTTTGTCCGTCCGTCCGACTGTCTGTCTGTCCGCCCTTCTAGTTTCTGTAATTACGAATATAAATGGATGAAATTTGGTATTCTAATATAGTGGGTATAGATCTCGGTTTTGGCATCATAAGATAATAATGATTTTAATAATAATGATAATTTTGGAGAGCCACCCCTAAAATAAGGGGTGGTTCTCCATACACGTGAAATGGATGATGATAACAAAAATTTTTAGATTCTACCCCATCGTGTCATACATAACTTTTTTACAAAGTCAATCATTTTCGAGTAATCGGCCTCCAAAGTGGTTTATAAGTTGGTCCTCCTATGGCATTTGTAAACTATATGAAATAGAAACTTGTAAGTTTCCACGCTGATAGATCACGCTAAAAACTCTTTACATTTTTAGCCTCGATATGCCTCGTCTCTTATAAGTCTATGGCCTAAGCCTATATATTGGATCCCATGTATTAGGGGCGTCTCTACTTAATAAGTAGAGACGCCCCTAATACATGGGGCCCAGTTCGACAGCCTCTGTGTCGACAGTCGACACAGTAACGTCATTAAAGTTGGCAAACTCGCAGACGTATGTCATATCATAAACGGGGTTAATGATCGGTCATCATGGCGTCTTCGTGGCTAGCTCAAGATAGTACTTAATGTGATGAACATATATAATACATATAATATAACAAATGTATCTGTTAAATACCGGGTGATTTTTAATTCCGTTTCGTGGTAAACAGTGTTATAATAGTGTACATGAAATAGAGTGCTGTGGCATACTTAGATTACTTTTTTTTTTTTCTTAATTGGTGAAAGGATGATGCAAATCTTTGTATGGAATCTGGTACCCGGTCCAATAGTGATGTATGATATGTTGTTGGAAAGGTATTATCTTCTAGAACAATGGTTGATATGGCGCTTGTCTTTATTTGTAGTCCGTTCTTAACACCACACTTATATATTATCAAGGTAATGTGGATTTTCCATTAGAAAAATAAAAGGAAATCTTAAAAATAACGAAATACTATAATGTTGTCCTTTGTTTATTTTAATACCTCTATTACAGGTAACAAATAATACATTACAGGTTACACAGGTTCACAGTTTTACAAAAAAAAATGGTACAAATAATAAAGAAAATAACATATGGGGTTTAGAAGATCAGATGATGAAATGATGATGATGATGAATCATTCATCGTCTACCAACAAATCGTTGAGGAACAAGGCAGGGGCTACGAATCCCTCATGCCTGGCGTATCCTAAGTACCACACGATAGATATGATGTGAGCACAGGTACCTACAGTGCGCCGTCCGGTCAGACATGTACAATAATACTGTGAAATACAATTATCATTATTATTTATCAAAATATAAAAATAGTATCTTCTTGCTCGAATGTGTCGTGATTGGATACGGCCTCGCATGAGCCATGAGTCTTCGTTTAAACCAAAATCAGGCAAGTCTTCCAAAGCATTTTGCCTGTATATTTCGATAGTGTACACTCCATTTTGAAGGTGTTCACTGCAGTACGATCTTGCAATCTTCATTTGGTAGGTACCTAATGCCAACAAAATAACTTGTTCTTCGGTGTATTGTGGGAACTGTACATCATTTGCTTCTAGTCGCACAAAGTCTGCTCTTCTGTTGTTCAATCTTTTCGTTTCGACGTAATTATGTAGAATATTGGGTGTATCAATCTTCCTCCTTATTTCTTCTACAAACATATCAGCGTATTGGTTGTTATCGATGGGTGCATGAAAGTGGTTCATAATGGCGGCAGCGATTTTAAAATCGTTGAAGAAATGCGGCAACGCATTGTTAAAATATTTTTGGCGAAACAGTTTAAAATCTCGCTTGAATCTACCGTTAACCACTTCCACCACCCACCGGCACATGGTCACCTTTCTAGATTCGTTTGCTTGTGCGGTAGTTAGTTGAGATTCCCCTCTGTTATTTGAAGGGGGAACGTGGTATTCATACCCACAAGCTTCAATATCGCCAAGACTGTCTCTAAAGCCACGATCTAGTATAAAAACATCGTTGGGTTCCAACAGAACGTGTATTGGATTTTCATTGTCGTTCATAATGCTGCTCATTATATTGGCATCTGTCTTCGTGGCTGCGTACGGCCCCTTTACATCAATGATGTATACATCTGTGCAGACTATCAAAAAGGGCTTTAGCAGATTTTGAAACTTGTGCAAACTGTATGATTGTCGCTGAAATAAGAAGTTTGCACTTTTATGTATGTAAATATATGTTCCGTCGCATATTAATATTGCCTTGGAGTTTTGGTCGTCTCCATATATTGCTTTTGGTATTATGAGGTTCCTTTCTTTAATATTATTTCTTGTTATGTGATCAACTCCTAGATGAAGGACTACATAATCTTCGGTAAGGCAATCACGCGCTTTATTCATAAGGCGTTCTAAGTTTTGCCTTGTCATATTAAATAGCGTTGCAAGCCTTTCGTTGGGGTCGCCGGTGCGTAGTTTTATTAAAAATATACCCAATGCAGTTCTGGGATTTCTGCATCTTTGGACCAGAGAGGGTGTTTGCTCTAAAATTGTGTCGAACTGTTCATTATTACGTCCAGTCCAAAAATGCATCTCTTCGTCGGATAGCGCACCTCTGGTACTAAATTCCAATCTGGAACCACGTTGTACGGCATTTCTCAACAGGTCACAAATGTCACCAAACTGCGCTGCATTAAAATCATGAGTGACGTGACAATTCTGTGGAAGTTCAGCCCAGTTATTATTTTCGAGGTGTTCTTGACATACTCTTGCACCGTCAGGGATGTAAAGCCTATACTCACAAAACGTGTGTATCTTAATAACATTCGGGATCCTATGACGGGTTCGGTTTTGACAGTTATTGAATATACAATGCCTCGGTGTGTTTGGTGCTCTCGAATACTCGGGAACCTGAATCATTTGTGCATCCTGTTGTACTGGTGCTACAGGTACTTCTTGAATAGGAGGCGGTCTAATACGTTTCGCGTATTGTCGAAAACAACCTGAAAAAAAAAACTTGTTACCAACTTCTAACAACTAATAGACAAAACGGCAAAATAACGGGTGTAAAAAAAAACAATGAGTGTGTTTACGCTGGAATGTGACCCCCGTCCCGCACGCACACCGCACTATTGCAAATGACGTCATAGGCTCAGGTATAAATACTTGGACGGGTACAACCATTCATTTGCATGTAATAAAAACAACAAAACGTTTAGAAACGAGGCACTATTTTAATGTTTAAAAATGAGATACTTTTTAATATAATTAATTCATGCTCTTACCTCTAAGACTGCATTTTCTTGAATATAAGCTGCTAGTTCTGGCCAAAGTATTGGTAGATTATCAGCCAAAAGATGACGCTGATATCTACCACGGTAGAACCCTCTACGACACATTACACAGTTGTTGCCAGGTTCCATTTTCGCAACAGTTCACTTTAAACATTTAAACATTCAGTGCACAGCAGAAGTCCAAAAGAAAGCCGGGGTCAACGTAAAAAAACTGTAATCGGAGTCCAAAAACAATGCCAGGGTCGTATATAGTCGCTGAATACAATGGGGAGACGGGGAAGCGTAGTCACACACACAAAACAAACAAACGACTGATGTCTCTCGCGCGACCGATGCGACGCTTGCCTGCGCGCATTCACTGCCCCCTCCCCGCCTCCTATCGCCGCCGCCCCGCCGCCGCCGGCAACCTCCTCACGTCTACCTCTCGCTGGTTGTGTGTCCGAAAATGTGACGAAATATGAAACCGAAATGAAAACAAAGTATCATAAAAACAACATATTGCGTTTAAAATAAGTGATATTTTTATTCGGATTGGTGGTACCATAGAACTCTAAACCGACAAACGATAGGAACTTGGCTCCATAGGAACTTTTACTCGGGCTACTAAGAGCTATCCAACGACGTATCACATATTGCTATTGGAAGTGGGTACCAAAGTGTTGCATCATCCTTTGTTTTATAACATCGCACTACTAATTTAAATCATTATTTACTAATTTGTACATTTAAAAAGGTATTTCTAAAATGCGTAGTGCGATGTTATAAAACAAATTTTCACCAATTAGGAAAAAATATAAAAGTATTGAAATTACAAATAATTGTTGTTATTGAGTATTGACCCCTATGACGTTGCGCGTGATTGGCTGCGCTATTAAAAACTTCAACTGACAGGTGGGAATGGGATTAATTTTGACGTTTGAAGTTTTTAAAACACAATTTAAAAAGTTCAAACGTCAAAATGAAGCCCAATCCCACTAGTCAGTTGAAGTTCATAATAAGGCAGCAGATCTTACAACGGCACGCGGCGAGTGAGGCGGCGCGTCGCCCTGTCGCCCGCGCAGTAGTGTGACCCAAATTCATGATCTTTTTAAGATTTTCCAACTTTCAAATAATTGACCTTTGACACACTTCTCTCGAAACGGAGCAAAATATCACCCAGTATAGATTATCAAGGTGTGTCATCATTTAATTCTCAGCATCAGTATCACTGCTGATAAATAATGTAATAATCGGTGTGCCAACTTTGTAATCTGCCAAGAAACAATAAAATGAAACAAAACTATATTGTGATGTGATTGTTTGTTTTATACCTTTTTGTTTTCGATATATTATGTATTTTTTTGATTTCTGACAATTTTATTTAAAATATTGATAACTAGCTTTTGCCTCCGGCTCCGCAAGCCTAAATGCAGTATCCCACGGGAACACTATACTTTTTTGGATAAAAAGTAGCCTATGTGTTAATCCAAACCGCAAACTACTACCATACCAAATTTCATCAAAATCCGTTCAGTAGTTTTTGCATGAAAGAGTAACAAACATCCATCCATCCTCACAAACTTTCACATTTATAATAGTAGAAGGATGATTTTCCTTATAACAACATATATTATTAACGCGGCTTTAATGTCATCCTGCATCCATACATACCTTTTTCGTCTCAGCCACATATACCTTAAACCATACTTGCTGGTTCCGATCGCGCCTGACTTAACTAATAATCATCATATTATAAATGAATACGTAAAACTTTGTAATCCTTTTACGAAAATTAAGATAACGGAGGAGTATGAAATTTGGCAAAGTTAAAGTTTATATGGAGGGGGAGAACATATTTTTTAAAAATAATAATAATTCCTGAAAATACATTAAATTCATAAAAAGAACGTTACACACACTACTTCAGATTAATAATTATTTATTTATTATTTATATTTATTTAAAGTTTAAACTTAAAATTTTTTATTTATGAATTATTATCGAAGAACAACCACAGGGCGAGTGGTGACCTCTTGTAATAATAATAATACAGAGAGTAGGTGACCAACGTCGAGCAATCGTCAAACAACATCTCTTGAACCGTCAGGAAATTTTGAATATTAAGAATGACGCAAAAACTTTCCTACACAACCAAAACGAACACAGGACTAACGGTCAGAATATGACACAACTAGATAGCACTAATACTGACTGTACACTTAAAAGAACGAAATGGTCGACTGAAATAAATGTAATAATAATGAGGACTTATTACAGACCTTACCACTTGCAGACCGTTATAACATCAAGTGATTACCGCTACATGTCCCGCAATAACTCACCTTTCAATACAAAGAATAGGTGACCAACGAAGATCGATTGTCAGTAATTATCTTACTACATCGCGAAGAAGTCCAAAAGGAACTAGATATTTTAGCCGTGGAAAATCCAGAACATACGGAAAAACAGACAGACGATATCGATAGACTGGACCCGACCCCGATGGAAATCAGACGCAAAAGCCATGAGATGATAGTATTAGTATTCCGTTACCAACTGAAGGTCCTTCTATTAACCTAAGCGATAATCCAATCCTGTTGCAGAATCGTGTACCTGTAAAATTACCAACATAATTAAAGGCACAACTGAAATAAATGTTCACAGAAACGTACAATATTTTTAAAGATACAGCTCCAACTATACGGCCACAAGCCTCCAAAAAATTATATCAGATACTTGATTACCTTAATACATACATACTCTCAAACATCCTGAAAGACGACACCACATACATCTATACTGCAGCATACACTTCAACCAAATTTAGCGGAGCGGATACAAACAATATGATCAAATTACTATTTTATAAATTATTTTTTAATAAAATTACTGACTACATCCTGGTGGCAGAAACGATTGGAACGCAGAATTAACGACCTAAGAGCAAGCATTGGTATACTTACCGATTATGCAAGGGGTACTGGATCATCGCACCTACAAAAACAAATACATAAAATAAAGCAGCAGTACAAAATTCATTGACAACACGAAGCTCAAAATATCTATTATCTAATCGTTTTAAGATATATAAAGATTGCACACTTAGAAAAACACAAAACAAAGAATTCAATAATAACCAAAAACTATTTTACAGAAAAGTGACACAAAAAATAATTACCAACCTGATAATCCTAGCAACAACCTTGCACCCACTGTTGAATCCACGCATACATACTGATCAAATATATGGTCACATCCAACACAATACGAAAATAGTCTGTGGATAGAAGATGATAAAGCTCGACTCAAAGATGAAATGAAATGAAATTCGGACAATTTCAGCAAGAACATAATATGTAATCTGTTATAGCTAGAATGCACAACTGGAAAGCAACCGGGTCCGATAATAAACATAACTTCTGGTACAAAAACCTTACATGCACACATACACTATTACACAAACACATTAATTCGTTTATCCATTCACCGGGCAAAAACAACCATTCATTACACAGGGCATAACTTACATGTTACTAAAGGATAATGCAGACACTACAAATCCCGCAAAATATAGGCCCATAACATGTCTGCAAAATATTTACAAGATTATAACAGCATGCATAAGCGATTTAATATACACACATATACACAAACACGACATACTTGCCGAAGAACAAAAGGGTTGCCGCAAATTTAGCCAAGGATGCAAAGATCAACTTACAATAGACTCCGTAATATCACAACAGGCACTGATTCATAAGAGTAGTATATATATACCATGTATATTGATTATAAGAAAGCCTTCGATTCCGTGCCATACATCTGGCTTATTTACATATTAGAACACTATAAAATTAGCTCCACAATTACAAACTACCTTTAAAAGATCATGCCAAAATGGCATACCAAATTGAAAATATTTGATTCATTCAAAAGTACTGAAACTGATCTCATCCCTATAAGAATGTAGAAAATATATTCCAAGGAGACTATTTAAGTCCTCTCTCTGGCACTTGCACTCAATCCACTATCTTACGTTCTTAACAAAAATGACCACGAATTTAAAATTAAATACAACTCACACCATACATCACTCTCACACCTAATGTACATGGACGACATCAAACTCTTCGGAAACATACAAAATGATATACACACCCTGACTGATCTGACACAAACATTTTCAAACGACATACATATGGAATTCGCTATAGATAAATGTAAAATACAAGCAGTAAATAAAGGTACAATAGAACAAACAAAGTTCAAACTTAACAACAACGACATAATCGATTCGGTGGATCCATTAGATAGATATAAATACTTAGGCTACTATCAGTCACAAAAGATATACTACAAAGAAACCAAAAACCTACTCCAGCAAAAATTTTGAGAAAGACTACACAAAATACTCCTCACACATCGAAACGCAAAAAATACTATTAAAGCTATTAATACATACGCCATACCCATACTTACCTATTCCTTTGGTATAATTTGCTGGAACCAAACAGAACTGAAAACCCTACAAAGAGTGATAAATTACTGGTATACCCAACAATGACTAAGCATAGAAAACAACACCCAAGGGCCTGCATCCAGCGATTAATTTTACCCAAAATTGAAGGTGGTAGAGGACTCACAGACATCCTTAATTTACACAATAGACAAATAACACTATTAGAACATAATAAGAGACCGTAACTTAAGCAGCGACCATTGCCGCCACTGCCACAAACAACCGGAAACAATAAAACACATTCCTGGCGCTTTCTCATCCATCACACAGACACGACCACGAGCAATCATACATCAGATACTCGCACACAAATACAACCTCATCACAGAAAAGTCTCCATATTACAAATATACACCCCAAATATAATCCTAAATACCTATAATCATTTCGACCACCGGCGTCATTCCTAAAACACTGCACACATCCCTCAAAACACTTAACATACACCCACTCACATTCATCTCCTTACAAAAAGCAGTCATCCTAAATACATGCCGCATCGTCCTGAAATTCTTAACAATTAATGATAATTAATTGACACCTCACTTGAAGTTGTTTGGCCACATGCCCGCAGCTTCAGTAGACCCCGCAAAGGAGAAAGAAAATTTAAAAAACATAATAATAACAATTGTTGCAGTAAAACTCCCGGAGGATGAAGGCGGTGCGGTGGGACGGTTCACGATCGGGCCCGCGCCGGAGCGAGACTGGGAGATGGTCCCACCCGACGGCCGCTGGGGCTGGTGCGTGCTCGTAGGTAAACGACCACGTAGGACACATCCCACAGCCAGTATCCCACTACTCAACAGTGCCGCCCGACGGCCTCTGGGGCTGGTGCGTGCTTGTAGGTAATCGACCATGTAGGACACATCCCACAGCCAGTATTCCACCATCCAACAGTGTCGCCCGACGGCCGCTGGGGCTGGAGCGTGCTTGTAGGTAAACGACCATGTACGACACATCCCACAGCCAGTATCCCACATCCAGTATCCCATCATCCAACAGTGGTGCCGCCTGACGGCCGCCTCCCACAGCCAGTATCCCGTCATCCAACAGTGGTGCCGCCTGACGGCCTGGAAAGCTGTCATTTTGTCCATATTAACTGTCAGTATGTCTATTCCTGTGTAGACAAAACGCATTTCTATGGTGGTCGTGCTAAGCGTGCAAACTGGTCCTTTTTCCATAGAGAAAGCATGGCCTTGGTGGAAAGCTGTAAGTGATATTATGTGAGACTCAGGCGCAAGCTATGCACCTTGGAAATTCACAAGACAGCAGCAAAAAAAAAACTTCTTTCTTTATTCCACTTAGGCCTATGTATCCGTGATTCTTCTAAATATTGTACGAGCGGAGTAAACACTTAAATAATGGAGTGGCCTGGAATGTAATTGATTGATTCCATGGAGTGTAATTTGTATTTGAATAAGATTGTTCAAAATCAATTACGGTTATTTTGGGCATATTATGAGCTATTGCTTATATAAAGACGCTTAGGCAGAAAACTATTAAATTTTTCGAAAAAAAATTTATCATTGCTACATAGTATGATACGATACCCTCTGTGCGCGAGTCCGACTCGCACTTGGCTGGTTTTAAGGAACAATATTGCTTTTACTATTTTAAGGCCGTCACTGACGGCGAATATACAATAAAACAAAGTCGCGTTATCTGTCTGTCTCTTAGCGTATTCCATTAGACGCTTTTTTTACCAAAACGCTACGATAATTTGTACGAATTTCGAAAATTTCTGTTTTTAGCCATTTTAGTGACTTGTTGAACGACTGACCTATGTATGCTTAGATCTATAAAACTATGCAACAGATTTTGATGCGGGGTTTTTAATATAATATAGTGTGATTCAACCTTGCTGGTTTATATGGGGCATTTCACGTCAAGCGGACAACCAAAAAAAAATGAATTCGTGTTGTCCGCTTGACGTGAAATTACCCATATTATGTATGTAACATGCTTAATATAGTAAAGAAACACTAGTAATTTAAGAGGTTTCTAATGTCGTAAATAAACACATTTTTTGCGCTTACATTGCAGACGCTGGCTGACCCTACGAGATAGATCAAAATAATGTACTACAGTATTGTACACCTTAAAAAGGTCGACAAAAAAGTCAGGTGGTATATGTCTATCTCTTAGGAATAATCCACAATAACCATTTTTTATCCTTTACTTTTTACGAGAAATGATGGCTTATTTACGAAGCGATTTTAAGCATTACAGCATTAATCCTTGACCAATTAAGTACTTTAAGTACATTGAGCATTTAATATAGATCAATATGGCCCTTTACATCATGTAATTTAAATTAATATTTCCGAAGATATTACAGATTTAAAATGCAAGGACATAGCGGTTTACTTAATAAAAGTAGCTGCCCGTGCGCAGTTTATACTTATTATTATGTATGGTATTTTCAGAAGCTATTTAGACGGATACAGTATGGTCCTTATCAAATTAAATACGTTAGTCACTTTAAGCATTTTATACACATTATAGAAACCCTATAAACCATACAGTTTAAATTATTATTTAAACTGTATGGTTTTAAATTAATATTTAGAAGATATCGTAAAATGTTTATTCAAGCACGAAAAATTGTGGGTACGAAACCCTACAAACATTTTCAATATTGTATACAGAAGTATATTGCAATGAGTAGAGTTATTTGCGGGCAAAAGCTAGTACTAGATAAAAATACTAGTACTTAATAACCTCACAGAAACAGTTTATTTGAAGAGAAAGCAAATACTTTGCCTTAATAATATCAATACAACCAGTTGTGTGAGGTCAATGACCTTAACAGCGCTGTATCGAGCCTAAACGTCTTGATATACCAGTAGATCATATGCCCAAAATATCCGTCATTGATTTTGAACAACCTTATATACATGATTATATAATGGTTAATATTATCTTTGCAGGCGCGACGTTGGTTAACATCCTGATCCCGGGCACGATCAAATCCTTCGGCGTGCTGCTTGTGGAGTTCAACGACGTGTTCGAGTCCTCCGCCTCAGCCTCCTCCGGCATCGTTGCGCTTTGCTACTTCCTTTACAGCAGTCTGGGTGAGCTTCTGGAACATTCTTAACGCAATAAGATGTAGATATCCTGGGAGCCCGTGTCCTACATGCCTTTTATAATGCCCATACCCCAGTGGGTATTATTATTACATACTGGCCAGTGCCAGTCAATGGCGTTGGGTTTTAGCTACAGCAGAGCAGAAAACCGCCTTTTTAAGTTTTAAGAATGTATTTCTGCATGATAGTGGGTGATAGTAACCGTCAAATTTTGGGTTTAAGCCCTACCATGCCCAAGATGACAAAATATTTCAGCGTGTGAACTGTTTAAGCTAAGATGATGACAAAATATTAGGTCATTACATATGAAATTGGCGTTTTGTAAAGGAGGAACATAAAGTTGATTTTTTTAAACATAATAAATTTATTTAATCAAAGTATATACCATTGCTATCTGTCCACTTTTGCCATCTCATAGGTAGTTCATTGATTTCTTGCATTCAAAAAACCATTTGGACAGGAATCAATAAAATCTTTGAAAGCGCTTTGGACTGCCCCATCGGAGTTGAATTTTTTCCAAGATTGCAAGAAGTCATCCAAATTTCTAAAAAAATGGTAATCTATTGGAAAAAGGTCCGAGGAGTTTGGTGGATGTCTTAGACATTCCAATTGAAGCTCCTCTAATTTGGTAGCCGTCTGTTGTGCAGTGTGTGGTCTAGCATTGTCCTGAAGCAGCAGTGGCCTAGAGCGAATGACCAACCTCGATTTTTAGCAGCTCGCTTTTCCATCATGATTTGCAGTTGCTGGCAATAACCATCTGCCGTAATCGTCTGGCCAGATTTAAGAAAGGTGTAGTGAATGACACCGGCACTAGTCCATCAAACGCTCACAAGTAACTTTTATTGAGTCAATTTTCGCTTGGGGCAGGCTTTGGCTGGTTCGCCAGGGTTAATCTATTGCGATGAGTGTTTCCGATTATCGTACAAGATCCACTTTTCACCACAGGTAATGATTCGACTTAAAATCCCTTCTTATTGTGCCAGTTGAGTAATATAACGCAGCAGTCGACGCGCTTTTGTCGGTTTGCTCCACTCAATTCATGAGGTACCCACCTTTCAAGCTTTTTCACCTTCCCAATTTGCTTCAAGTGGATTAAAACAGTTTTATCACTAACACCGCAGCCTGCAGCTAACTCGGACGTGGTTTGCGATGAATCTGCTTCCACAATAGCCTTCAATTCTTCATTATAGTTACATATATAACTTTAGTCTCCGGCCGTCCACGGGGCTTGTTCTGCAGGTCGAAATTTCCAGAACGAAAACGTTGGAACCAAAAACGCACTGTGTTTTCTTTTGTGACACCGCCGCCATACACATCATTAATCCTTCGAACAGTTTCTGCAGCACTGGTGCCACGGTGGAGCTCGTACTCGAAAATAATACGATATTTCAAGTTTTCCATTTTGTAAACAGAGTGACGCAAGAAAAAACCAAAAGAGTAAAAAACAAATGAATTACGGTTTTCGAAACACAAATGCATGAGTAAATGGTGGTATAAATTTGAAATTGGAATTCCTAACCAATGAACATATATTTGAGATCAACGTGGCCAGTACGACAAAACGCCAATTTCATATGTGAAGACCTAAGATTTCAGCGTGTGATCTTTTCACACTAGCCAGTAAACAATTTAATTCATATTATATCTTGCATTATCCTACTAAAAATACCTACAACTTGCAAGCAAATATGTTTTGAGTTTTGCTACTTGCATGGTGGTGTGAGACCTTCCATGATCTTGCTGACATTGTTGCTTGTGTGGTGGTGGTGTTTGCACGATCTTGTTTGTGAGTGCACCCATAAGCAGTGTGGGAGGAGGGAGGTGCTTTACGCATGCTTATGCGTGCACTCACACTTTTGCTTGTAGGTAGTGGGTATTTTTTCGCCTACGGATTTCCGCAAAGTAACGCCTGATTCTATTAACTTGTCAGTAACTTTTATATTGTCTCCCCAGGACCAATATCGTCGATCCTGTCTGTTAAATGGTCGTATCGCACGGTGACGCTGATCGGCGGCAGTTTCGCCGCGTTCGGCATGATATTCAGCAGTTGGGCATTCTCAATCAGTTATCTGTATTTTAGGTGAGTTGGGAACATACTTGATGATTGCCATTAAGATGAGCTTATAACCTTAAATACTCTTTTTATATCATCCCATGTCATATGGTAGTGCAATTCTACGAAAAGAATGGGTCGGTTCAACTGCAGTGATATCATAGCTATTAGCTTCATAGAAATAACCAGCGTAAAATAGCGCGTTTCGCCGAATGAGTGGACGGTATCTTTTCCACGTGGCGAATTCTTTTGATAGACCATGATCGCGCCTCTTATTCCTAGTGGAAGGTGAGAAGATTCCACAAATAACTATAAACATAAAACTCTGTTTGCAGCATTTTTTTTTTTTTTTTTATAAAGTTTCGGCGCGCTAGTCGGCGCGGGCGCGGGGCTGGCGTTCCCGCCCACCGTGTACATAGTGACGTCGTATTTCGTGCGGCTGCGGGGGCTCGCCAACGGCATCTGCATGTCGGGCTCCGCCTTCGGCAGCATCATTCTGCCGCCCGTGCTGCGCTACCTGCTCGAGACCTACGGCTACAAGTGAGTGCTATTCGCGATCTCGTTAAAACTCGACGGCTGAATAAGCCGAAAACGTGACAGCTTGATCGGAAGACATAATATAGTCTTATTTAAACGTATTACAAGCTTTAGAAACTAGGCTTACTTAGTACCAATTTCACCAGCACCTGTAAGTGTTAATCATTCGTCTAAATATCATGCCTTCTCTTTCATTAATATGAAGAACGATAGAGAAAGCATGATATCCAATCAACAATTAATTTTAACAGGCGTTGGTGAGATCTAATATTATATTATCTATATTATACCTAGTCTTGCCATAAATACTGAAACAAAGAAAAAAAAAAATATTGCAAATAACATTTATTACTTTTACAGTGTGTTAGTTTAATACATAAATATAAAACAATTTTAAATATAAAAAGCTTATTCGAAGTCTCCATTGGCGGCATACGGACTGTATGCTTAATACATAAATATAAAACAATTTTAAATATAAAAAGCTTATTCGAAGTCTCCATTGGCGGCATACGGACTGTATGCCGCCAATGGAGACTTCGAATAAGCTTTTTATATTTAAAATTGTTTTATATTTATGTATTAAGCTTTTACGTTGAGGCCAGTTATCAATAGAAGCACGCACTCTTTCCATGAGAAAATTCATCACTGCCAATCGTACGGATTGTTTTAGGGACTCCAAATTATAATGGCGTATAGAGCAAGCCGTACTTTCTAAAACTGACCATAAATCATAATCCAGCGGATTAAGATCGGGACTAGACGACGGCCAGTCTTCAGCACTGATGAAGTCCGAAACGTTCGTTTCCAACCAAGACTGCGTAGACCGACCCTTATGACCCGGCGCGGGCGCCGAGTCTTGCTGAAAGGATCATTCTTGGTCATTGAACATGGTGTTTTTAAGGGGCTTCACTACCTTCTCAAGAATGGTATCTTGATAAACTTGTGCCGATGTTTTGATACCTTTTTCACAAAAGTATGGTTCAGTCATTCCTTCATAGCTAATACCCCACCAAACCATCACTGAAGTCGGATAGTGCCCACGTTGCACTCTGTCGACTAATTGGGAAGCTTCCTTAGAGCTTTGAGCATAAATACGGTCATTTTGTTTGTTAAAATTTTGTTTGTTAAAATATTTTTCTGCTCAATTGTAAAAAAATTCTCATCCGTAAATAAAAATTTTCTGTGACCTCCCTTTGCGAACCGCTTTAGTAGTTATTTCGATGTCACCACCCTATTCTTTTTTAAATTATCAGTTAAGAAATGACCAGTAAGTACGTCTCTTATAGGCTGCAAGTCCTAAGTCATCTTTTAAAATACGTGACATGGTTCTAGGTTCTATCTTCATCTCCCGAGATAAAATCTTTTGCTTTCGGACAGGATTTCTTCGAATTCTTTCCCTTACTACTTTGACCACCTTTTTCGTACGAACACTACGTGGACGGTCAGATATTTTTCTGTCACAAGCAGAGGAGGTCTCATTGTACCTATTAATAGCCCGGTACACAAACATTTTACTAATACCAAGCGTGTGGAGAGTTTTAAAAATTGCATTTGGATCCATACCTACTTTGTGTAATGCAATCGCAGCGATTCGGTTTTCTTTATCACCCCACTCCATTTTAATATCGCAAAATATTGTACAATGTATTGGCGCCAAAATGAGAAAACACAATGAACAATCATATAAAAATGACAGATTCCAAATTCAAATGTAATATTTTGTTTATTTTTAATTGTAACAGTATTTATGGCCAGACTAAGTATATAAAAGGCAAAGCTGATTGACTGATGTATCAACGCACAGGCCAAACTCTTGAAATTTGAAACTTTGCACACGTTTTATTCATATGACTAAGGCATCCACTTAGGAAGGATTTTTCAAAATTCAACCCCCAAGGTGGTGAAAGAGATCCCCTCTTTCACCAACAGTTAATTTTTAAGTAACAGTAAATTTTTTATTCCTTGGACATACTTGCATGATATTTCGTATGAATTGAGTACGGAAAAAATATTGAGTTACGTATTTCAGCGTTTACTAAAATTCAGCCTCTAGGTGGGTAAAATAGGGGTGAAAGTTTTAAATAAACGCACAGGCCAAATTCTTAATGCTAGAAAGTTTTAATTTTGTACCCGTATTCCTCATATAACTAAGGCATCCACATACAAAGGATTTTTCAAAATTCAACCCCCAAGGTGGTGAAATAAGGGATAAAAGTTTGTATGAAACATTTTATTCCTTGAACATACTTGCATGAAATTTCGTTTGAATTGAGTACCGAAAATTAATTTAAATATTTTTCTTATATACAACCCCTAAGAGGGTAAAATAGGGTTAAAATTATTATAAAGACATCGTTTAAAAACCAATTTCACGCGGGCGAAGCAGCGGGCAAACGCTAGTTGGCTTGATATCAGTTTAATAGCACAGGGTCGACACAGCTCGAGCACCAGCGAATGTCATCCATGTTGACGGAAGCCCTAGGATGGACACTGAAATATGTAATTTCTAACGTCGCGTTGCTTCTTGCTAATAGTGTTATTATTTGAAACTCTGTTCCAAATAATATAGCTATGACATGTGAACGGCCTAACAATTTTATCACCGGCCCAGGTATGGCTAGTGTATGACGTATTTTACGATCCATAAGCCGCTAGATCAATTGAGATGATGTCTGTATAAGTTTACGACGCTCGCGCTATCAATGTTCCCCTTACACTACTCCCAAATATGATGTTATTGAACATACACTTGGTATTGAAATGATGGAAAATCTATATAGCTTCGAAAGATCATGATATTTGGCGAATGACGTCGTGACGCGTGACGTCACACTTTAGTATGGTGCGTTTTCACGAGACTTACGAAGTTCTGTATCTATTGATGTACCTTTGAAAATATTGATTTTGTATATACTGTTTCTTTTGAGAAGTTACTGATATTTAGGAGTACTATTCATTTATGCAATAAAAAAAATCAGTCAACTAGCCTATTAGGCCCACTTGCGCAGATCTGGGTTACAATATCATGCTTTCTCTTTCATAAATACAAAGAACGAGAGGATAACGTGATATTTACATACAGCCTCCGTGGTCTAGTGGTTTAGAACTTGGCTCTCGACTCGGAACCCACGACGGGTTCGATTCCCGCATTGGAATAACAAAAAATCTTGTTTCCAAGTTTGGTTAGGACAATGCAGGCTGATCACCTGATTGTCTGACAAGAAAGATGATCCATGCGTCGGATGGGCATGTAAAAAGTCGGACCTGCGCCTGATATCTCACCAGTCGTGTCGGTTATTCGTCCCACTGGGTTACGAGAGTAAAGGAAGAGAGAGTGCTCTTGTGTACTGCGCACACACTTGAGCACTATAAAATAACTCCTGCGTAGCTGGCCTGGTTTCAATTAAACCGGCCACCGTCACTGAAATCAGTGTGGGGAGCTATTATTATTTAAGCCAGGGTTAACTTTAACCCAGATCTGGGCAAGTGGGCCTATTTATTGTGCTTGTTGTAAAAGTTGGCCAAGTTGTAGGAACAATTTTCTAATGTTAACGTTGTAATAATTCCAGGGGCGCGGTGCTGATCCTGGGCGGCATAATGCTGAACGTGTGGGCGGCGGCGCTGCTGTTCCAGCCAGTCGAGGAGCACATGATCAAGAAGTACAAGGAAGTGGAGGAGGATGAGGAATTGCCGCAGGTGAGTGGGGTGCGGTTGGCAGCACCGGCGTGACTTTGGCAACACTGGGGCCTTAAACAAAGAATAATGTCGGAATGATAACGAAGTTGTGAAACAAACCTTCATACATACATACATAGACTGCAAAAATCATTACCCTTCTTTATGGCTTCGCCGTAGTCGGGTAAAAAGTAAAGTTGGCTGCA
Source organism: Phengaris alcon alcon (assembly GCA_037179445.1). Lineage (NCBI taxonomy): Eukaryota > Metazoa > Arthropoda > Insecta > Lepidoptera > Lycaenidae > Phengaris > Phengaris alcon. The sequence continues at coordinate 258,800 of JAYRCH010000138.1, read as the reverse complement.
GTGGCGAGGGGTTCCTATAACTCCATTCCTATCGGCTTCACTTACCATTAACCTTTTGAAGACGCTCATCCAAATCCCTACCTATTATACAGGCTAAGGCTTCCCTATGAAGGAGGACCAGCCTTCGCCACTGGTTGACTGTATATAAAATCATTATTATTTATAAGTATGCCTCATCTTTTAGGGGTACCTTATCAACTTATTTTTAACTTAAAATTAATATTATTCATACCTATATCCCACAAAGTAAGAACTTTCATAAGTTCGTATTTTCAAAAAAAAAAAAATCTAATATCAATATAGAAATCATAATAGTTTTTTATTTACTCTTATCTAATAATACTTTAAAAAAACATTAAATTATGTTCAAACATAATCGTATTTAGTCGTCAAATTATGATTGCGAACGTTGACACGGAGGTCACAAGAGTTAGCAACAGTGAGCTATTGCTGTAATGAAAAACAAAGTAAGCGTTTTACAGTGTTATGTGTGTTGTAGTGTTATGTGTGTTGTGTGCTTCTCATAGCGTTGCTGTCTACTGTATACAGGGTGTCCGATAACGTACGACAAACAAAGCTGTATAAACTGAGCTGTATGTGTTACATTTCATTTAAAGTGCATAAACAAACGATCAAAAGTAGAGCCTAAAACGGGCATGACCAACCAACTTCTTTTAAAGATTGCGTGCAATTTTATTCCACTAAACCCCAAAAATCAATGTTTCTCAAACATTACTAAATATTGTCATAAACGCTCGGCCGCCCGGCGAATATCGGGCGTGCCGTTATAGACACAGGGTCGGTTACTGATTGTCCGCGAATATTGGGATTTATCGATAGATCGTGTTTGTAAACAATCCCGATTAGATGATTCGAGGTTTTAATTAACTCACTGCTCAGGGGCCGTATGGCAAAGGCGCCCCCCGGGCCGCAGGTTGGTCATGCCTAGCATAAAAGAAGTGTCACTGTTATTAAATTATATAATTAAATAGAAAACAATTTAAATAAAACTCTTAATATTAAAGAGATAAATGTATTTTGCCTTTGGAAGGATATGATCGTACAAATATATCTTTTTTCTCTATTTATTTTCAACTTAATTTTGTCGTACTATTTTAGGACAACCTATAATTGGTGTAATGGAGTTAAACACGGCTTTATAGCTTTATTAAGTATTAACGCTTGGCTCTAGATGGTGTGGTTTCATTACAGTAGCTGGTTTTGGTAGCAATAGTAATATTCATGTTTTGCTATACAGGTGTTATATTTTTTGGTTTCTACTTTGTCTCACTTCTGCTTTATTAATGCCCGGTTTCGGAGGTTTTTTGTCAGTAGTTTATCTATTCAATAGCGCTGTTGATTGGGTGACGCAAATGCGTTAACAAGCAAAAGCTCTATTGAATATATAAAGTACCGACAAAAAACCTCAGAAATTGGCCATTAGTTCGATACTGGCATTATATTTATAAAGTGTTTTTTATTATTTTAAAGGGATTTAAAAACAGATTTTTATAACGAAATGAACTCATCTTCTTTTTACTTTTTTCTCTGTGTGTCTGGGTTCTTAAATATTATAAACGTTTTATATTTATTTATCATATCTTTGGCACACCACTTGTGAATTGTTTGATCATTCTTTCATTAGGGGTTCATATTTAAACTTGACAACTTTCTTTATAGACTATAATTAAAGTATATTCATTGCATTTCATAATATTATAAAGACTTTTTCTTTCATAACAGCAATAATCACTTCACAGTAACCGATTAAGTTGCCTGCATTAGGTGTTAAGTTCTGACAGAAAATTGTGCTCATAACTGTAAGCATTAGGTCTACATTTAAGATAGCCATTCAATATTGAGCTTTATTCACTACACAAAGATATATACACGTTTTTTATAGTGGAAAGCATCGATCTCCGATAGCCATTCAATATTGAGATATAAGCTATACAGAAACGCGTAGATATCTTTGTGTAGTGATTATTCACTACTTTGTTTCTAATAATGCAAAGCATCGATCTCTGAAAGCCATTCAATATTGAGCTTCATTGACTACACAAAGATATATACACGTTTTTTATAGTGGAAAGCATCGATCTCCGATAGCCATTCAATATTGAGATATAAAACTATAAAGAAACGCGTAGATATCTTTGTGTAGTGATTATTCACTACTTTGTTTCTAATAATGCAAAGCATCGATCTCTGATAGCCATTCAATATTGAGCTTCATTGACTACACAAAGATATATACACGTTTTTTATAGTGGAAAGCATCGATCTCCGATAGCCATTCAATATTGAGATATAAAGCTGTAAAGAAACGCGTAAATATCTTTGTGTAGTGATTATTCACTACTTTGTTTCTAATAATGCAAAGCATCGATCTCTGATAGCCATTCAAAATTGAGCTTCATTGACTACACAAAGATATATACACGATTTTTATAGTGGAAAGCATCGATCTCCGATAGCCATTCAATATAGAGATATAAAGTTATAAAGAAACGCGTAGATATCTTTGTGTAGTGATTATTCACTACTTTGTTTCTAATAATGCAAAGTATCGATCTCTGATAGCCATTCAATATTGAGCTTCATTGACTACACAAAGATATATACACTTTTTTTATAGTGGAAAGCATCGATCTCCGATAGCCATTCAATATTGAGATATAAGCTATACAGAAACGCGTAGATATCTTTGTGTAGTGATTATTCACTTCTTTGTTTCTAATAATGCAAAGCATCGATCTCTGATAGCCATTCAATATTGAGCTTCATTGACTACACAAAGATATATACACGTTTTTTATAGTGAAAAGCATCGATCTCCGATAGCCATTCAATATTGAGATATAAAGCTATAAAGAAACGCGTAGATATCTTTGTGTAGTGATTATTCACTACTTTGTTTCTAATAATGCAAAGCATCGATCTCTGATAGCCATTCAATATTGAGCTTCATTGACTACACAGAGATATATACACGTTTTTTATAGTGGAAAGCATCGATCTCCGATAGCCATTCAATATTGAGATATAAAGTTATAAAGAAACGCGTAGATATCTTTGAGTAGTGATTATTCACTACTTTGTTTCTAATAATGCAAAGCATCGATCTCTGATAGCCATTCAATATTGAGCTTCATTGACTACACAAAGATATATACACGTTTTTTATAGTGGAAAGCATCGATCTCCGATAGCCATTCAATATTGAGATATAAAGTTATAAAGAAACGCGTAGATATCTTTGTGTAGTGATTATTCACTACTTTGTTTCTAATAATGCAAAGCATCGATCTCTGATAGCCATTCAATATTGAGCTTCATTGACTACACAAAGATATATACACGTTTTTTATAGTGAAAAGCATCGATCTCCGATAGCCATTCAATATTGAGATATAAAGTTATATAGAAACGCGTAGATATCTTTGTGTACTGATTATTCACTACTTTGTTTCTAATAATGCAAAGCCTCGATCTCTGATAGCCATTCAATATTGAACTTCATTGACTACACAAAGATATATACACATTTCTCATAATGCAAAGCATCGATCTCCGATATTACATTTGATTTAAATTCGGAACCGAAATAGGAATCGAAGGTGCAAAATTCCGAAACGGTATCAAACCTCCGTAACTTCTCTGCACGCGAAGCATGACCACCATATAAATATTTTCTTTCTACGGAAGAATAGACAAAATATCAGATTGACAAAGGAAATCTGGCATTTTGTCTACACAAGCTGTCAGTAATTATGTTTATTCTTGTGTAGACAAAACGTATTTCATGGGCTGGGACTAATGCTCCGGAATCCGGAACACCGGTGAAAATTCAGAGCACTGAAAATAGAACTCTGTGCTAATACAATAGAGTTGGAAATGGAAGTTTCGATTGTCGAACTGTCATATATTATGACATTGACCTTTGACTCAACGCTCATGTGTTCCATTTTCAACTCTATTGTATTAGTGCAGAGTTCTATTTTCAATGCTCAGAATTTTCTACGGCCTCCCGGATTCCGCAGCATATACTCCCGACCTAAGTCGGTCACGCTACCCGTGCCGATTTAAAATAACACATTAGGTGTGTGCAGGTAATTGATCAGTTACATTATGTTTATTCTACATTTTATTTCACAAGAGTTTTAATCAAAATAGAAAGTGATTTTGCTTTTTATAGATGATATTTTTTATTTATGAGCATAATAATTTGGAATTATATAACGTATATTTAGCTTATTTACAAACGCCTTTTATACGATATTTTTGTATCTTTATTTATGAGCATAATATAATGTATATTTGGAATTATATCACGTATATTTATCGTATTTTACGTATTACCTTTTGTATAATAATTGTTTATATTTTTAATTTAGTAGTTGTGGCATGACCAAATTCCAAAAAATGTCACTGTGCTTCAGGGACCACTGTAGTATCTATCCGTTTTGATGGCAAGTAACGATAGAATTAAAGCCTGGCCAGGAAAATAAAATACCTGCACCGAGGGCGCTTCACTTTTTTTATTGCAGCAACACTACGTAAACCTAGATTCCGGAAGGCCGGGGAAAATATAGAGCATTAAAAATAGAACTCTGCGCTAATACAATAGAGCTGAAAATCGAACACACGAGTGTCGAGTCAATTGTCAATGTCATATATGACAGCTCGACACGCTACTCTTCGATTTTCAACTCTATTGTATTAGCGCAGAGTTCTGTTTGCATATCTCTGAATTTTCCCGAGACCGCAGCATTCCGGATCATATATTTCCAGCCTAAATCTGAAAGATTTGACGTAATGACATTTTAATTCGGTTTCGTGAATTTTACACAACATGGTGGGATTTTTTTATATTTCTGGCAGGCTTTATAGTCCGTTCAGAGTTACTTCACCTCGGAGTTTCTATGACAATGATCCTTAAGTCGGCATAAAGGTCCTGTCAGAGGTAAAATAACTGAACGGTCTGTAGTAATAGAATTAAAAACATTTCGACGTTTATTGAAGACGCTCCTTCTTTCCAGGACGACATCTTAATAGAAGAAGAAGAACCGATTGAGGTTATAAATATGACACAAGTTGCAGACAAGCCCAATGTAGTCGCGAGCGAAATGATCGAGAAAAATTCGGAGAAGAACACATTTATGACCAAAGTATTGGACAATCCGAACGCGTCCACAAACAATCTCAAAACTACATTGTCGAAAAGAAAACTGTCGTACCCTCGCTCCATGGTCAAATCCACGTTCAGCTCGGCGTCCATCGCGATGGACGGCCGGGATCCCAGAAAACTTGGGTCCCAGGAGACCGTCAGCAGGAGACAGAGCGTGGTCACGGGCCCCAAGAGGAACCTATCCACGACCAGCTTCGCCTACGTTTCGACCCCCTTCCACGGCTCGACTCTGTCGGCCTTCGACAGGCCGAATGAGTTCGCGTCGCAGTTCTCGCTCAAATCCATCACTGAGAGTGTGACAGATGTCGCCTACTGCTGCTTCTGCTGCAAGACCAAACCCAAGAAGGAGCAGAACAGGTTCTTCGACGTCAGCCTTCTAACTGACCCGACGTACCTGGTCATACTCATATCGAGCAGCACCGTCGCCATATCGTGCACCAACTTTATTATACTTCTACCCTCGTACGCGCAAAACGTAGGGTTCGATAAGAACAAGGGCGCGCTCCTGCTCAGTACGGTGTCGGCGCTCGACCTGGTCGGACGCATCGGCGGGTCCACGCTCTGCGATTTAAACATTGTGCCAAAGACTTTTTATTTCGTTGGCGGACTAGTATTTTCCGGTATAACGCTCGCGACAATACCCTTTTTAGAATCGTATACCACGATCAGTGTTTTTTGTGCGCTATTCGGTTTGGCGTCGGGGGTGAATAATTCCACGACGACGCTAGTGATGGCGGAGATACTGGGTGTCGATAGGCTCATGTCCACGTACGGCATCAGCTTATTCGTGAACGGAATTCTGCAGCTGGTCGGGCCGCCGGTCTGCGGTCTGTGGTTCGAGCGGGACAAGAACTACGTCAATATGTTTTTAACTTTCGGGTTTATTTTCATCGGCGGCGCCGCGCTCTGGCTTCTCATGCCGATTATCGATAGATATAAAAGAGAAAAATTAAAAAATCAACCCGCGAGCCAAAAAGTATAGTTAAGACTGCCTATACTTGTTATTTTGTGTTAGTGAATTTAAATGCACAAATATTATTTTGTAAGTGTTGATAGAACGAATTTATTATATAATACAAAATGATTTTTCTGTAAAACGAATTTATAAGTTTTTTTTTATAATATATATTTTTTACAATTATTTTTGTTTATTTTTTTATGTACTATATAATCTTTTGTGTGAAGCTGTTCTAAATGTAGTAGGTGGAGGTGCTATCGAATACTGTAAATATTATCTTAAGACTGCTATTTTTATATTTCATGAATTGTAGTTAATTAGAAATATACAGATATTTGAGACTCGTTCATAGGATTGACTATTGACGTCCACATATAAAAAACTTCCAAGATAAAGTAAGTAAAAAAGCAAAATGGTAATACATTTAATTTTGCTGTTTTTGTAGATGTTTTTGATGTTTTCAACATTAACACGCTAAAACCTAATGGAAAGTAATTAGAATTCAATAAAACCACTGTCATAATACATAGTAAAATAAATATAATTAATATTATCTATCTTTAACATTAAAATTTACAACAATCGACGTTCTAAAATCAAACTTAGCAGGAAGTAGCTACTGTATTACTATTTTCCTATTACAGTTTGTAAATAAATTCAATCTTTAATATTTTATGAAAATGATAGATTCTAATCTATCATTTTATTTTTTTCATCAGTGTCTGAATTATTATAATTAGATTTTATTTTCATAAAAGCTTTATTTTAAAGGTCTGTATTAAATATAGATCGAAAATTTTTTTTTTACTTTACTTTTTTACTAAACATTTTATAAAATCGAACGAGGTTACAGCACTATCGTACATAAACATGAGCTGGTTTACTTTTTTTATCAATCAATCAATCATTTATTTCACATAATGTTGTTCACAATGGTGGTTACAATTATGTTTGTAGATTGCACATTATTTTTCCATTTAAAATTTTAATTGGCTTATGTAATTATATAATATAATAATATTTATGAAATGCTAATTTGAAGGCTAATTTACGTTTTACGTTTCGTAATAAAACTACTTGAGCTGAAAAATAAGAAAAGAAAAGAAGTAGTTTTATTGACAAAAGTTATTTTTTTTTTAAAGTTTTGTTCGCTATGAAAATAGTTTTAGAAAGTATTTTTATAACTGTCTACTTTCAATTTTTGCACAAATATTTGCATGAGTTTAGACTTTAGACACTTATGGCCGCTGTCTCGAAGTACGAACACAGCGGCGAGCGGCGGATCCTGTTTCGGTCCGCGTGCTGTCTCACTCGCTCACGCGCGATTCACGCGTGTGGGATTGTGACACCGCGTGAACCGAAACAGGATTATGATCACAAATAATTAGAAGAATTGGGCTTCTATACTTCTGTCAAGCGGTGATTATGGCGTCCGCCTGCGCTCGTTACAGCTCGCCGCTACGCTCGCCGCTGTGTTAGAAGCAGCGGCCTTATATAGATATAAGTTCCCTGAGTACCAATAATGGCAAACTGTTGGACGTTGGTTCATTTTAATGTCCCACCATGCTTTTATTCTGACTGCTATAATTGCTGTCTCATATTTTAATTTCTCATTCTCCCTGTTTTTTATCAATACCTAACATAGCTTGTGCCAAATAGAAAAAAAACACTTTCAAATCATTGTATAGTGTCGGGACTTTTTGTTGGCTGCTAGAAAAGTAAAAATTGTCTTCTTTTCAGGACGACATCTTGTTCGAAGAGGAAGAGCCGGTTGAAGCGGAAAAATCCGACGAAAATCAAGATGGACGGAATAATACGGAGCATATCGTACAGTACAACAGTCAGAATCGACTGAATTCCTCCCAAAACATACGATACAACGCCTCCAATAGAAAGATGTCTTACACCAGACCGCCTAAAACTACCCCCAGTTATGTCTCAATGGCGGGCGATGGGAGGAAATTCGGGTCGCAGGATATGTATGCGAAGCGTCTTAGTGCCGCTAAAAGAAATACGTCAACGTCTAGCTTTGCCTACGTGTCTACGCCCTTCCATGGTTCTACTCTGTCGGCCTTCGAGCAGCCAAACGACTTCGCGTCGCAGTTCTCGCTGAAATCCATCACTGAGAGCGTGGCAGATGTCGCTTACTGCTGCTTCTGCTGCAAGACCAAACCCAAGAAGGAAAAGAACAAGTTCTTTGACGTCAGTCTACTCGCCGATCCAATATATCTCATTATCCTACTCTCCAGCAGTACGAATGCGATTTCGTACACAAATTTTATTATTCTCCTACCCTCACACGCCGACAACATCGGCTTGGACAAGGCGAGAGGCGCGTACCTACTCAGTACGGTGTCAGCGCTCGACCTGGTCGGACGTATCGGTGGCTCCGCGCTCTCCGACCTCAATCTAATGCCAAAGAAGTTTTACTTCGTGGGTGGTTTATTTTTTTCAGGGATAACATTAGCGATCGTTCCATTTCTACATTCCTACTTAGCCATCAGTATTTGCTGTGCGTGCTTTGGTCTAGCTGCGGGTATCAACTGTGGCGTGACCACTCTGGTGATGGCAGAAATTTTAGGCGTCGATAGACTGATGTCCACTTACGGCATTAGTTTGTTTGTCAATGGATGCTTACAACTTGTAGGTCCACCCATCTGCGGTCTGTGGTTCGAGATAGATAGAAATTATACCCATATTTTTGTTACTTTCGGTATAATTTTCATCGCGGGAGCGTCTCTATGGTTGCTGATGCCGATTGTCGATAGAATTAAGAAACGGAAAATAGAGAACGCTTTGAGAGGAGAAAAGGTTTAAAACGATGCTTAGAAAATTAAAGCCAGAACGTAATAGGAGTGGTAGAAATACCTATTCATTATACAATTATATGTATTGTATACTTAATTAAATATACGTATCTTCATAAACAGTGGAAGAAAGTTACTTATGTATCTTTTATTTTCTTACTTCATGCTTCCAACTAGCACGATTATTTGTTTCTACTTTTAGTTTATAAGGCTACGTTCCCACCAAAATTTTATTGGTCGCGACAGAAAAAACAGCACTAAATAGAACTCTCTGCACATAAACAATAGAGCTGAAAATCGAAGTGTTAAGTGTCAAATGTGAGATTTGACAACTCGAAAGTTGACACTTCTTTTTACAGCTCTTTATTTTTGTATGTGATTTATATGTGATTCGTTCAGCGCTACCCAGTTGTAAACGCGACAACTAGGTGGCGCTGTACAAATCACATACAAATTCCTAGTAAACGCCAAACGCGCTCACGATCGAATGCGAAAAGAAAAACTCACACTTACCAGTCCCGATCACAAAAAATCTCTCGTGGGAGCAAGGGCTAACGCTATTTACTTATGTTTTACTTTTAGTTTGGTATTTTAAAATGGGTTGGTAACTATTTGGTTTATGTAAGATATACAAGTGAATTAAAAATTGAGTACTACTTAATACTTGGTTGTTGAAAAAAATACCAAATTATATATCGTACCAAATATTAAGTATTAAATCAAATATAATTGGGTAGGTAGATAATATTGGTCTCATAGGCATGACATTTTAAAAATTAAAAATAAACTTCGTTTCCAAATTGCATTATCATACAAAAATAATTATTTTAGATGTTACGTTAAATCTTAGCTAAAATGTTGTCTAAATATAATTTAATAGACTCTGTTAAAGTAGGACTAATTAGGTTTATTTTCTACAAGACAGGCTGTAAGCTTGCTCGTCAGAATGTTTGGTATGGGGCATTTAGAATTAATAAAGTGATAGCGTACAAAATATTTACTTAATTAATAACCATAATAGTTCCTGTTTCTTAGTTCGTTTCTATGTAAAATATCTTAATTTGATGTGATAATGATCATATTATAATAGAATAGTGTACACAAGTACAAAATCTGTTTGCCATTAGATATTTATTTGTATGATTATTATATTTTATTTTTATTCAAATTCCACAATCAAATCCAATTAGAATAATTTTAGTTTATTGGATCTTTATGTTTTGTAGTCTATGGAATAGATAAGGCATAGATTACAAAACTTATTTTTAATAAATTTAGCTTTATTTTGCACACAACAACAGCACTGAATTTGCACAAAGTGCACCTAAATAGTTGCACGCATTCTGTCCAAAAATTAGTGAGTACGAGGCCTTACATCTTATTGTTCCTTTCTTAGTTAGTTAAGTAAATATTTTATTTTACTAATAATACCACAAACTATTTTAGAACGTATATTATACTAAGGTTTTCAATCAAATATTAAAATTTAATGTCGCCAGAAATAGATTTTTGTAGTTAAATTCGGGGTGTTACGGATCAGACTTTTGGGATCTGCATACGGATACGACATGCAATCGTTTCGGATTATCCACTAATTTAGGATAATTTCGGTTAGGGATATTCCTTTTTGGAAGAATTTCCAAAGTAAATTACAGACTATACCTTTATTCGAAATTATCCGAAGCTTTTAATCGGATTCGGTAACGGTTACGGAGCTCCATAACATCCCTAGTTCTAGTACAAGTATTTCTTATCGTAGTAGTATAAGTATTTCGTTCTATTATTCTAATATTTTGCCTACAAACTTAATTTCTACAAGAATAGGTAATAAATATTTACTATTTTCATTGGTTTTGTTATTTACCAATTACCTCCCATCGTTTTATTGTTCAAGCAAAGATGATGTAACTGTGTAGGTATATTATGTCCGGAATATATAAAAAAGGTATGTAATATGTAGTGCTTATTAATACACAATAGGAGTTGAATTGAAAACTAGTATTATATAGTATTATAAGTGACAAGGAGTGCTTCATGCAATCTCAGTTGTAAATTATTATATAAGTTAATTATGTTTTTGCAACAGACCAACATATTAAAAATTAAAGTGTGATTTTATTTTCCAAGCACTTAATATTCTTTACCTTTAAACTATATTTTGTTTTCTAAAAGAAAATACAGAATTAATAGATTACATTTCTTTTCAGTTCGAAGCATTTGTAGAGGAAGACCCGATCGACATAGAGTTCGCGAATCCAAAACTTGTGCTGACGGAGGACACCGCGGCTGACGTCCACTCGAATGGATCACCCCAGATTTTCAACCGAAACCAAGTCATCGATGAGAAATCCTCACCGGGTAAAACTGAGTTCGCCAGGTCCGCCAGCTCGGCCCAAGTAGCACTTGATAGCAGAATCAGGAAAATATCGACAACGGCTTCCAGGCACGGCCTGCAGCACATCTCTAGCAAGATCTCGAATCATCTCCCCAGCACTCCATCTTTACTAGAATCGGTGCCCGAGGGGAAATCTGGGTGTACGAACACCACGGATGCTTTCAGCAAAAAGTTGCTAGTGCCCAAAACGCCCAAGCGCAGCCCGTCCACGTCCAGCTTCCAGTACATGTCGACTCCCTTCCATGGCTCGACCCTGTCTGCCTTCGAGAAGCCGAGCGAATTCGCATCGCAATTCAGTCTTAAATCGGTCACGGACAGCTTAGCACCCATAACCTACTGCTGTGGGTGCAGAAAGCGATCAACGGAGGACGATTCCAAGAAGGAGCCGAGCAAATACTTCGATATTCAGCTGCTAAAGGATCCCATTTATTTAGTCATTCTGGTATCCAATTGCACATGTGCCATATCGTACACAAACTTTATAATATTAGTGCCGTCGTATGCACAAGAATGCGGGTTTGATAAGACTCGGGGAGCGTATTTACTCTCAATAATATCAGCGTTGGATCTTGTTGGGAGGATAGGCGGGTCGGCGCTCTCCGATGTAGTTCTAACACCGAAACGTTACTTCTTCATCGCGGGCTTACTTCTGTCGGGTGTGAGCTTAGCTGTTATACCTCTGGTATCGTCTTACGGCGCAATAAGTGTGTTCTGCTCGATTTTCGGCATCGCTTCTGGTGTCAACGTGGGAGTCACTGCTCTGGTTATGACCGAGATGTTGGGTACGGAGCGGTTAATGTCCTCGTACGGTATCAGTTTGTTCATGAACGGCATTCTACAGCTGATAGGTCCGCCCATTTGCGGCTTATGGTTCGAGCACACGCACAGCTACAAGTCGCTGTTCGTGACGCTCGGTTTCATTCTCATATTCGGAGCGGGCCTGTGGGGTTTTGTGCCTATCATACACAAGAGAAGAAAAAGCGCTCAAATGGCTGAAAATAATTTAGTAGCAACAGCGTAGTATTGGATCAGAGGCGTTTTTATCGTACAATTATTAAGTACCTATTTGAATTAGCCGTATAAAAATTAATGTTTGGTACCTATGAGATATCCTTTGTATAAGTATAATTTGTTAGTAGTATAGAGCTCATAAAAAGCGTTAGCCAAATTTTTCTACCAGAAAAGATATGCAGATTTTAAAAAGTGTGAAATATAGTTGAGGATCCCATAAACATTGTATTTGAAAAGTGAAAAATACGATAAAGCCTTTAAATCTCCATAGCTTTAAAAGTGTTTTTAATATTTTGTACTTAAATGCATTCTAATATTTTATTGTAAAGTGTAATATTTATACCGACACTCTTTATTAAGATTATTATTATAAGCACATGAATATTTATATTTCACAATTTCATAGATTTAGTATTAAGCCTAATTATTATTGTAAGTGGTTCAGTCTCACATAAACTGACCATTGCCTATTGACAATTGACCAATGTGCAAATTTACATTTGCAAAGATTTCAAAAGTAAAGATAGGCATTTGACAGAACAAATCTTCATACAAGAAAAAGTTACGCCATCTTGGCTTTTACCATACCTCAAATGTCAGCCATATTCATTTCACCATATTACAAATGTCAAAATGGCCAAAAAACTCCAAAAGTGGGGCCATTTAAGTGGAGACAGTTTTTGCCTCAACACGCCTCGTCTATAGTTTAAACGTCTATGCTAATTTGTAATATTCAATTATGTTTTGACGCTGTATGAATCGCTCGATTGACGCTCTGTTCAAATGTAATTGAATCTAAATGTATACAAAAACATTAAAATCGACCAAATTAATGGGCCATTGTACTTTTTCGTTGCACGGCAAATAAGTATCATTTAAATCGGTAGCATTTTAGTGTGCCATTCCCTATTTACTTGTTAATGTGGCATTTTCAAGGGATTTGATACAAAACTGCGTTCGCCGCAGTGCAGAAGCGCCTTTACAGTTTGCTAGCCAATGCATGTCAAGAAATGTACCACCCAAATCTATGTAAGTCAATAACTCATCGTAATCACACACACTATCACACTCATATTATAAATACAAAAGTGTGTGTGTAGGTACTTGTGCAGTGTAATTATGTATGTTTGACTGTTTTTCAGTTGAAACGGCTGAACTTCCTTTCTTTTTCCTCCGTTACATTTACTTATTAACTGTATTTTTAAGTATAATGATATCGTCCAATATAGTAATCTAGCTCGTACCTCAGACGTAATGCCTGGAAATTGTTCAAATATAGATCTTTATAGCTATTGTTTGTGTCGATAACAATAAAATTTTAGTTTTTGACAACAGAATGGACTAAATTATATGGAATTAGATTAGGTTAGAATAGTGCCTAGAAGTTTGGATTGTATGTCTTAAGAGTGCGCCAGTCAACGGCTCGAACTGTGTTGCGCGCGGGGAAAATGCTTGTTATTTCAATTAACATCAGGGAAAGAAGTATATACTTACCCATTAAATAGTAATCTATACTTATAAAAGAAGAGACAGTGCACACATTTATACTGCTTTGTAAAGTATTTTAGAAAGGGCGTCCTCAAATTACGCAAATCGACACTCAGCTGTTGGTGTTTTATGAAAAAACTATATAATATTTTTGTATGCAGTAGAGTTATCTCAGTTACTGAATAATCAAACTGTGTCGGCGTGTCCTTGCTTTTTTATTTTAATTCTTCGTTTGCTTTTTATTTACGGTCAAAGTGGCGCTGAAAATCCGATGGGCGGAGGCTATTATCTTCTAAACTAAGTTAAATTTTAGAAATATAAGCGCATACCGATCTAGATCAGTGTAATAAAAATCGATATTACGCTAAAATTTGGGTCTACAATGTTTGACTTTAGAGTAAATCACCAACAGCGTTTGTATGGAGAGAAAACCGACTAGTGCAACCTTAACGGACGCAATAAGTGTTTACAGTAGCCGACCAAAAACAATTCACGTCGACCTTTGAAAAGGGATGGTGTCGGCATTGTAGAGCGTATTCTCTTTTGGATACAGCGACAAATGCACATTGGCCGTGTCCAACAGAGAATATTCTCCAAAGCCGACACTAAGGCCGGATAGTCAGTACTTAAGATGCGACCCGGTCTCAAGACGCGGTTCGGCTCTGTGATTGGTGCAAATTTTGACAGCCAACCAATCACAGAGCCTTAACCGTGTCTTGAGACCGGGTCGCATCTTAAGTACTGACTATTTATACCGGCCTTAGGGTCAATGCACACCGAAACGAAACGATATAGCGCTGCATTTTTGAGTTATCTTTTCAAAATTGAACTTTATTTCTTTCACAAGAAGATACACGTTTAAATGTAAGAGTTCGAATGTCAAGTTGCACCGCGCTGCACAGGGCATATGCAGAGACGACCTCTGTGGCCTCTGAGGTCGCGGGTTCGAATCCCGCCAGGGGACAAAAAGTTTTCCGTATTCCAGGGTCATGGATGTGTATAAATATGTGTATTGTATTATTATAAAAATCTTAAATATAAGTATGCCGTATGGTATAAAAAGTTTTAAATTATATATTTCCGTTGTTTGGTACCCGTAAGACAAGTTTTTCGAGAACTTACGACGGGACCAGATCGACGTGGCGTGAAAGCGTCCATAGATATTATTATTATTATATTTTGTGTAGTGAATAAAGTTCAATTTTGAATAGCAATTTAAAAATGCCCGTCGCATATCGTCGCGGTGTGAGCTGACCCTGTGCCCCAATTTTACCAACGCATAAGAACGACGTTTAACGCTGAGCTACTGTTTCAAAACAGTAGCTCGGCGTTAACGTCGTTTTTGCCGGGGACGGGCATGGCCTCATTCAATATTAGAATGGGACACGTTCTAACATTGAATGAGAAAGAGAAAGATCGATTCCGGGTTGGGCTTAGAGCGCGTTTAAAAAGTGTTTGGTGAATCAGGGCTGAATCTCCTTACAAAGGTCGAAGTGCATTCTTTCGGGCCAGGTAGGTACTGAGCGAATTAGACAATTTTAGACCTGTGGGCCTAGCAGGAAAATTTGACAGCGGCGTAAACGTAACGTTATCGAATGAGAATTGTATGAAAATCTGTCAAATCATGACAGCGCCCATACAAATTTCAACATTCACGTTCAACGTCAAATTCGTAACGTTATCGAGTGAAATTTGTATACGCGCTGCATTCTATAACGCTCATACGTTGTCAATCGTTCGTGCTTACCCCACAGGGAACTAGAAATACGTACTTATAGTATGCGTTTACTTAAAGAAAGGGTTTTTCATTTGCCTCGACGAACCCTTTCATAAAATAACCGCGTTTTTACCTCAGTCAGAGGGGCTAGCACGAACAACTGACAAGTACATATTCGTAACGTTATCGAATATCAATTGTATTAGGCTCTGTCATCATTTGCATACAATTCATGTAGGTACAATTCTCTTTCGATAACGTTACGACAACGTACTTTTCAATTGTTCGTGCTAGCCCCACATACATTATTCACTTCACATCTTTCTTTATTTGTCAGTTAATAGAGGCAGAGTTGTGCAGAGCATATGTTTTGACCGTCATTCTGCTGACTGATATAAAAGGTATATAACAGACTCAGTATTTGAATTTAGCTTTTAATAACTTTTTGATAAGTAACAAATAAAGATTTTTCTATTCTTTTATCTTTGTTTTTGTAACCTTAAAAGATATACCTATTTATACTTAGTATAAGAAACTACTGAGCCTTTAGCCAAGTTGCCATCGCTAATTACGACGTCCAAGTTCGAAAACAAAAATGTATGGGATTTGATATAAACATCGCTAAAGCCCACTTGCGCAGATGGGTTAAAGTTAACCCTGGTCCCTGGGTTAGAATACCACGCCTTCTCTTTCATAAATACGCAGACCGAGAGAGGGTTCACTTTAACCCAGGATTTTGTTTATTTCAACATAAGGACTAATTGAATAAATTGAAAAGGAGGGGAAAATGCAAGAATAAAATCACGTCAATTAAATAATATTTATTAAATAAAATCACATAGAATGAGATATGTTTGTATTAAAAATAATATTATGTGTAAATAACTATTTTATAAATATACATAAACTAAATAACGCCAATTCTACTATCACAATTAGTGTAGAGCACGTTTCTCAAGCGGGGGGTCGCGACCCTTGGGGTCGAGTTAATTGAAAAATAATAAGCACAAACTACATATAGGTACATTCGTTCGAAAATTCGAACCAATGAAGGCTAATATAACGTATAGCTGATAAAAATAGCGTGCTTTGTACCTACATATTATTGTTATAATTTTATAGTGATGGGGTCGCAAGACTTTTTACTCAACTTTTTGACTTTTTCGTGGGTCGCGACATAAAAATGGTTGAGAAACGTGGTGTAGATTGCTTTCTCATGAGAAATGTTCAATTTACATTTACGATGATCAAGAGTGCATTAGCTATAATTCATCGTCATCAGCTCGCACACAGTTTGACAATGCGAGGGTTACTTTTTTTATTTTGTTTATTATTAATTTGTAAACAGAGTGAATAATTGAGGAGCGTTTTCACAAAGTGAAATATCTACCAAAAGTTGGTACTTTTTTTTTTGACGTTTTTGCATTCTTTCATATGGGATCTATTGTTTGACAAAAGCGAATTTCAACAAAACGTAATATCTTTTCATGTAATCTTACTCGAATATGAAGAAATTTCACAAAGTGAAATATCTACAAGTAAATATTTTTCACAAAACGAAATATCTGCTCAGTTGATTAGCTGTTTGTTTTTAATAAAATGGCAATACTTTGAAATAGGCGGGAAATAACTACCAGTCGTGACTTGTCAATCGTTTGTCGTGCTAGGTCAGTGTTCTAAACTTTCTTATATCGAAAAAATGGCGGAAATTGAATACAATTCACCTGTGATTGAAGTGAATCGTGGAAGAAAAACCAGGAAAAAAGGTGAAGGGAACATATTGTGCCCGTCGTCGACAAGATACACGGATCGGGATACTGGAGATCCTTATATGTCGTGTAATCACGGTCTGGGAGTGACGTCAAATCCAAGAGTAACATGTAAGGCCGCTCTTCTTACATATCATGATTTGTTAAGATTTAAGCGCAAACTGTACGCAAATGTAGGTAAAATTAATCAAGATCTTTTTTTATATAAATACATGCAAATCAAGAGTGTATCTCGAAAAACAGTGCCTGTTCAAAAGAGACGTATGGATAGGTTGTGGACTGTAACATACAACATACCAAACATTGACGGTAATCTTGTTCCTGTATGTAAAAAACTTTTTTAACTGTTACTGGAGTAAATTCCTTACGACTGTGGCGTTTGGTAAAGTCCTGTGGCTTATCAGGCCAGCCACCATCAGAAAAAAGAGGGGGTAGACGAACTGTTTTGAAAGATGCTGAAAAGACAGATATAGTTAAGGAGAATATTTTAAAGTATCGTTGTCGTGAAAGCCACTATTCTCGATCCAAGTGTCAACGTTCTTATTTACCCCCAGATCTTAACTTAAAAAAGATGTGGCAACTTTTTGATGCAGAGAGGAAATCCAAGAATGTAGAAAGTGTTAGTCTATCTAAATATAAAAGTGTTTTTTACAAGTATTTTAACTTGGGATTTGGCAATCCCCATGAAGACACATGCTCTGCATGTAAAGAAATGCTGTTGAAAATTAAAAAGGAAAGAGATCTCGATGCAAAAAATGAGCTGAGGACCCAATATCGACTTCATAATATGAGAGCAAAGGCTTTCTTTCGAGTAATGAATGAAACTGAACCAAATACCATAAAAGTGTGCTTTGACTGTCAACAGAATCAGCCATTACCTAAGCTAAGTGTGGGAGAAGTATTTTATGCCCGACAAGCTTGGCTGTACAACTTGTGTATTATGCAACATAGAGATGATAAAAAGCAACTCAAAGAAGACATATGTTTTTATACATGGTTAGAGACACAAGCTGCCAGAGGGGCCAATGAGGTATCTTCAGCCTTGTTGCATTACGTTCAAGAACTAGATAAATGTCTTTTTGAAAAGGGTGAACAAAACTTGACTTTGAAACTTTTTTCGGACTCCTGTAGCAGTCAAAATAAAAATTCAATCGTTCTTGGCGTCTTGTCATATTTTTTACTAAAAAGCAAAGCTTTTATTAGAGTTATTCATTACTTTCCTATTCGTGGTCATAGCTACATGCCACCAGATCGCGTCTTCGGACGAATAGAAAAGGATTTTAGAAAACAGGAGTTCATATTGAGTCCAAACGATTATAGTAAAATCCTGATGAAGCATGGAGTTGAAAAAAGGTGGGGTGATGACTGGAATAGCTATGATTTCAAGTCAACAACAAAGAAGATGTTGAAAACGAGACTTCCATTTAAGATGACTCATGCTCGTATCCTGCAATATGAAAAAAAAAGGAATAAAGTTAAACATTATTTCAGCGAAACTTATTCGGGAAGTCCGATCAATGTTGAAATTTTCAAACCTGGAATTAAATCCATGGAGTTATTGGTCGAAAAATCACAAAAAAAACTGAAAATGAACATGGTGTCTTTAAAGAAAAAAGAAGATATAAAAAAACTGTTAGCTTTTTGTGACCTGGACGATGATGCGCAGAATTTTTATGATGAAATGCTTGCTGCAAATTCAGTTCCTGGAAATGAAAATGAGGATATAAGACGTGAATTTGACGAGTTTGAGCCACTGCTATAAAATTATTACATTAAATAAAAAATAAAAACAAGTTACGCATAAAATATGTTAAGAAAAAAAATGCAGATATTTCGCTTTTGTGAAAATTCGTAATTTTAATTAGTGATTTTAATAAAGAGCCTGGTATAAAAAATGTATTTTATTTCATGTACATATGTAGGTACCTGTATTTTTAAAACAACTATAGAATAAATTTTACCTAAGTCCTACCCGAAAAAGAAATAAACACTAAAAACCTCATACTGAAAAAAAACATTTTGGTAGATATTTCGCTTTGCAAAAACGCTCCTCAATTTTTATATGTACCGTAAAATGGGGGGGAATAGTCTAGGGGTAAATTGGGACAAAACCGGGAAAGTTTTTGCGATTTTATTATTCCTCATTCTTTCATAATTGAATAAATGTATTCAATTTAAACTTTGTAACATTTCCTTATATATTCTGGTAATATTGAGTGGTCCTCTCATTTAAAAAAAAAACTGATATCAAAGTGTAGGGCCAATAACGTGCGTTTTCTGCTCTGTAAAACATTGGGAGAAAGGGGTCGAACCGGGGTGTAAAGGGTCAAATGAGTGGGGGATTGGGTCAGGAATGGGCTCAGTTGGGACCAAAGTTGGATAAATCGGGACGACTGTGTGTAAATTGGGTTTTTATAGATAGGGTTGTCGCGATTCATGAATTGTGAAGATAATATAAAAAATATAAAATATTATGTTAGGTACGCCGCGTACATTTTCATATAGTTTATCATATTATTATGAGGATTTTTTAATCAATTTGTTGTTTCAAGTGCCAGCCCTGTCAAAAACATTCGTTACACACGATGTATGTTGTATGGGGTATACACGACCCAATTAACCCCACAGCGAAGGTGAATCGGGTCAAGGTAGTTTTTTTTTACTTTTTGTTGATTTTCTGTTTAAAACTTACATTATAATGCGTTTTAAACAAAAATACAGACTACCGGAAGCAATTAAATGTTTTTATTAGATATAGAGCACAAAAAAAGCAATAAAAATGGATGTCAAACTTCGAAAGTGTCCCGATTCACCATTTTACGGCACTAGAATAATCATTGATGACAGTATAAACGCGTGTCAGTATAGGTCGCGTGACTTTCACGCGTGTAGACTCTAGACTTGTATCCTGAGCAATGTTTAAAGCTTATTGTATTATGTATAACAATATTACACAATACTTATTTTTATTCAAACAAAAATTGTAAGGGGAAACAAAGTTTTTTTTTCAAACATTACCAGCGGGCGTAGTGCGAACATAGAAATTACTCTTTTCTATGAAAGAATAGAGAAATATAATTCGTAGCATAATAGTAAGTTACTTTTAGTTAACGGCCGAATACTGAAACGCTAATTAAAGTTATGAGCCCTTCAATTCACAGGCTGTCGCTGTCTCTGCTAGCCGAAACGACAAGGACAGCATGCGACTTGAGCGTTATATAATATAAGTATCGTCTCAGTTTCGGCCGTAAGGTAGCAAGGTCGTAGCATCATAGTCAAGAGTAGTCAACGTTTCTTGGAAGCCATTATTTTATTTATTGTCTACTTTTGACAATAATAATAAACCTTATTATGTCTACTTTTGACAGAAACGAACAAGTTTTAAGGTTTTTAGAACGACTTTACTTGTGAAGAAACGTTTCCGCCCGTGGCTGTCAAAAGAGGACAATAAATAGCTGTCGTGCTTTGCATGAAGTGTATCGTCGATGGCAGAAAAGAAACGTATGCTTCATATTGAATAATATATCTCGTCTTCGTCGATACATGACACATCGGCGCGGTATCGGATATCGTTATCGCGTAATGTGAAAACGCTCTAATTTCTAGAACGGTCATGCCACGCCCGCTGGAGATTGGCAGTATGCTTAGGCTGTTACTATATTATCCGGAATCCGGAAGTACGGAGAAAATTCAGAGTATTGAAAATAGATCTCTGGACTAATACAATAGAGTTGAAAATCGAAAACATGAGTGTCGAGTTGTCGGATTTGACATTGACATTTGACTTGACACTCGTGTGTTTGATTTTTAGCTCTATTGTATCAGCGCAAAGTTCTATTTTCAGTGAGATGAATTTTCCCGGGCCCGCAGGATTCCGGATTATTTAGTTCCAGTCATAAACTGAAACATCAGTATCATTTTATTTTCAGTGAGATGAATTTTCCCGGGCCCGCAGGATTCCGGATTATTTAGTTCCAGTCATAAACTGAAACATCAGTATCATTTTATTTTCAGTGAGATGAATTTTCCCGGGCCCGCAGGATTCCGGATTATTTAGTTCCAGTCATAAACTGAAACATCAGTATCATTTTATATTTACAACTTGGATACGATACAACAGAAACTGAAGTATTCTGGACAAAAATCAGTCTAATAGTGAACAAATAGGGTAAAACTTTATCGTTGGCATATTGCTGGCGAATTTCAACCGACCTCTAAAAAATAAGAATATTATATATTCGACTATGCCAGGTGAAACAAATTTTCCAAATACCCCCACACCGATTTCGGTGACGGTGGCCGGTTTCGTTGAAACCAGGCCAGTTACGCAGGAGTAATTTTATAGTGCCCAAGGGTGTGCGCAGTACACAAGAGCAATCTCTCGTCCTTTACTCTCGTAACCCAGTAGGAAGAATAACGAACTTGTAAACAACATTATTTGTTGTTCCAATGCGGGAATCGAACCCACGACCTCCGAGTCGAGAGCCAAGCTCTAACCATTAGACCACGGAGGCTGTTTTAAACTGAGGATACAAAGTTATTTTGCAATACTAAAGTGTCAATGTTACTGTTTTTACCCTAGGGCCTAGTGTATAATATTGGAAGGTATAAGGCACGCCCAGCTTAATACTTCAGTTTATTACAACGTTACTTACAAATAAACTCGGAAATGGATATTCCAGTAAATAATAATGAGGGTTTTAAATTCGTGACATCTGACAGATTTTTGACAGGACAAGGACCGTCGGGCTATCGAGCGCCGCCTGGTGACAGAAAAAGAATCGAAACTTCTTATTTACCGTTTTTGATACCACTTACGCCACCAGATGACGCTCTGTGTGAGTTGGGTCTGCCCCCTAGCGGCAGAAAAAATATCAAAACCCGCATTATATCAGTTCACATCGAGAGATCAATAATAATAATTGTGTAAATTTTTCTAAATATATGAAAAGGCCGTACAAATTTTTATAAAGTAATTGATTTTCTGCCTCGTAGCACACTTGCCGATGACGCGACACGAGATAATATGTCTACAGTGCGCTGTCGACTAAGCTATCTCGCGCCGATATATATATATATATATATATATATATATATCACTTATCGACGACGTTGTAGACATACATCTCGCGTCGTATCTTCTTGTGCTGTGCTTTTACTGGAAGATAAATAATTTGGACCCCGATGAATACATCTAAGACACGAGTGTAAGAAAGTTTAGGAGATAGATAATTAAAAGTATTGAAAATGGTTCGGAGTGGACTAGCAATGTGCACCATACGTCGCTTAAACAATTACAAACTTAAACTATAGCTGTTACATCTGTACTGTACATAATATCTATTAACTACAATAAACACAGTCAGTGAAACGACATTTGTAGGTCCTTCACCTCTCTTTCTTTGTCAGTAGAAAGGATAATGTTTTACTAGCTGAGGTTAATAATCTGAGTACATACATACAACAAAGCGGTGAATTGAGTATACAAAAACAAACAGCCGCTTTTTAAAAATTAGGAATGATTGTCCTTTTTTTTAACATTTTTAGAAGCCATATAACAGCTGCTTTTTTGCTGTTGCGTTGTCAGACAAAAAAGCTGGTATTACTTCAAATTATATATATATATATATATATATATATATATATATATATATATCTATTGCATTGGTATAAAACTGTTTAAAAGTTGTAAAAAATACAAGGCGGAAAAAACAAATGCAAAACACAACATGAAACATTAGGAGGTAAACATTATAAGCTGCGTTCGCTGGCCACATGATACGGGAGCATTATTTACTTTTTGCCCGACTTCAAAAAGAAGGAGGCATACATATTATGTTTTATGCATTTAACAAGGGCTGCATAGATGATCCAATTGTAAACAGGGAGACAGAATGAATTCAGCTTATCAAATTGTCGCAGGTGTGATAGAAACATACAACGTGTGCAGCTACATGTACAAAAACTTATGCGCATATACGTAGTACCACTTTAAACTGCTCATTGTTTTTTGTTAATGTAAATGTGTAAGGTATACATAGCAAAAATGTATTCTACAATGTTCTTGAAGAGGGATTTACCAGAAAACAATTATCGAGCACTGTGTGCGGAATGATTTCCGAAATATTATAAAAAAAGGCCAAAAAAACCAAGTATAAAAATAGGAAATTTGCTCACTTACAAACTTTTATTTTCCAGTTGGAATATCTTGGCTTACACGCATCCATCAAGATTATTTATTCTGCAAATATTATGCCGAATCAAGTAAAATCACTCTTCACGAAACAAACTGAATTGAATAAGAATGACGCGATGCGACATATTTAACGCTAGCCCATATATATAATATATATTATGACATTAATGCATAAACATATAAATAAGGATATCTTTCAGAAATTTTAGGCTAAATCTATGGAAAATTGCATAGATTTAGCCTAAAATTTCTTAATACAAGGAAAAAGTGACCCCCATCTGTTGAGAATCGATTGGGATACGATGTAATCGATCGAACTAAGACAAAAAAATAGGCATTAACTTTGAAATTATTATGAAATACCTTTCTTATTATCTATATATTATTCTACTTTTACGCTGCAACATTGACCTCTATATTGGCATAATAAAACTCCTCAATATACTCCGTTCCTAATATAATATAAGTCTATGCAGTAATGATATCTCGCATCGCATCGTGTCTATTTCAATCGTAGTATGTAAAAATTCTATAAACTCTTACTTCCATTACAATGGGGGTAGCTAGCCTATTTGAAGCCGAGCAGCGTTTTGTTGGGTTTGAGCGTAGCGCGTAGCTTTTTGACGAGCGCGGCGGGCTGCAACACCAGAGACACTTCCGTGCCGTGCGCGCCGAGACGATTTAATTCCTCCTGCCCGCCCTGGGATATACACAACGGTGATTTAAGAGTATTATGACAATATTGGGAAAATCGTGCTTAAGCACCATGTTGACCAAAGTAATATTAATTAATTTTTAAAAATTTAGTTAAATTAAAAGATTGTCGGCAAATCAATACCGACAGGTATCACAAAAAAAGTTAACTGGCATGCAGACAACTGTTTGTAACGTTTGCATTATACTTTGCCAAGCCAGGGGAAACAGTGGTGGAGATTCAAATAGTCGGCGAAGCTCCTGCAACTTCTTCGGTGTAGCGGGTGACAAACACACTGACCTTGACGAGGTTGATGGGCCTGTTGTTGACCTCGGTGACGGCCCAGCGGCCGGGCGGCGGGACGCCCGCGCGCGCCGCCGCCGACCCCATCTCCACGCCTGTTATACAGCACTCGCTGTCTATCTTTATACCTGCAAACATTATAATAGTAGTTTTTCCGCGGCTATTAAATATAGTATCGGATATCCCACGGGAATACTCAGTAGCGGCGTTAGGGGGGGAAAGGTCGCGCCCGGGGCGCCGGACTTTCGTCACAACCGGCACTGGGAATACTGTACTTTTTCGGGATAAGAAGTAAACCAATGTTTTAATCCACAGCCTGAACTACTTACCATACCAAATTTCATCGAAATCCGTTTAGTAGGTTTTGCGTAAAAGAGTAACAAACATCCATCCATCCTCACAAACTTTCACATTTATAATAGTTGTACATAGTAATAGGATACATTTTAGTGGTTGTAGCTTTCGGAAAATATTATGTCTTGTAATGGTAGGTTTCCATCAGAAAAATTAAACATACTGAAGCTACAATTATCACAAATTTTAAATAAAAAGTTTAAAAATAGTATTTTGTATCTCACCTAATGCCTCCGTATCTTTTTTAATGACCAGATATATTTGCCCTAATGGTATCCTATGGAACAGCACGTCCACCTGAAATTATACACATTTTAAGAATGTTAAGTTTTCAATATGAAGTGAAGAACTATATACGAAGAACAATATATTACTACTATATATATTGAACTATATGAAGACGATCAAATCGAAATTTGTGATCATAGAAGTATATATTGTATAGTATAAGTAGGTTGAGATCACTTTGAATGCATTGTGGTCCCGGCACATTATTATTATTCCCTTTATGTATTCCATTGACTCAACTCATTTAAAACCTGGGTCACACCGAGCTTTGCTCGGAGTTTTGATAAATTTAAATAAATAAAAAGAATCACAAGAATATTTATCTGACCGGGATTCGAACTCACCACATTCCGAATTTTTGAACAAAGCAAAAATTATTTTACCACCTCTGTGGCTTAGCGTAGCGGTTAGCGCGTTGGGACTCTAGCCGGAGGTCGCGGGTTTGAATCCCGCCAGGGAACAAAAAAGTTTTCTGTGTTCCTGGGTCATGGATGTGTATTAAATAAAATAAAACTCTTAAATATATGTATACATATAATATACTATAGTATTAAATATATTTCCGTTGTCTGGTACCCGT
Source organism: Phengaris alcon alcon (assembly GCA_037179445.1). Taxonomy (NCBI): domain Eukaryota; kingdom Metazoa; phylum Arthropoda; class Insecta; order Lepidoptera; family Lycaenidae; genus Phengaris; species Phengaris alcon. The sequence goes on along the minus strand of JAYRCH010000138.1, from coordinate 233,049 downwards.
AACACAAGTTCTTCGAGAACTTACCACCAGATTAACGTGGTGTGAAAGCGTCAATAGATATTATTTTATTATACATCGAATGCCAAACTGCCAATCGGACTGACATTATACAGTCGAAATTATTGATATACAGTTGCACGACCAAAGGAAAAACATATCTAGCTTAAAAATGCGCAGTTTCCTAGCGATAAGACTTAGCTAGATCGATTTTTCTCTCCCAAAACTCCCTGCATACTAAATTTCACGGTATTACTTGCAGCCGTTTTCGAGAAACCGATTATATATATACAAGATTGTCTCGTTTCAAGTATAAGATAGTATAACTAACACGTATATTACTTAGTAAGCTATAACATACTCGGGGCGTGCGCGCCGCCTTGATGAGCGTGTTGGCCAGGTGCACGGAGCTGGCCGTCGCCGCCGCCACCGCCACCAGCCGGTCACCCACGCGCCCCATGCGGTTGCCGCCGCCCCACCGCGCCACCCTGCACACAAAAATTATATATTATCGAGCAACACAAGTAGATTGGCTACGTCCAACGACATATCATAGTAGTACTACATGCGCAAATGTAATTACGGAAACTTCGGGGACACGACTGCCTGCTTATGTAATGATGTTTAATCTGTAAACCAATTATGAAATTCGAAAGAATATAAACAAAATAAAATTGTAACATTGCAAGAAAACGAATCTAGTGTACAACGTCCGCGCTCTAACCGTGAAATCAGCTATGTGAGGTCAATGACCTTCTCAGTGTCGTAGAGATAGCAATAGATGTCTATTGCTATCTCGTTTTTAACACAGCTGTCCGTGTTTTGGGGCGTCACACGCGCAGTGGCATTAAACGTCAGCGTCGTGAGACTCACCATACGCGGTTGTCGTAGTCGGCGAGCACGGGCGGGTCCCGGGGCTGCACGGCGGCTGGCAGGCACGCGCCGCGCCGCTGCTCCGCCCGCAGCGCGGCTATCTGCCGCACGCGCAGCGCACTCGCACCGCACGCGTTTGTCGCAGGCGCAGGAACGCACGGCACTCCTGCAATAATTTTTGTTGTTTTGTTTTTGTTGTTATGACAGAAAAGAGTGCTTACATGCAGACAGATCACGCGTTTAAAGTAAATTCGCCTTACCGTTGGTGAGGGAGTTGCTTCTTCTCCGACTGCTGTCAACCCTGTTCACGGGCCGGGACCGGTGCACCACTTTCACTGGGGAGTTGGCTGTCCTGTAACAATTACCAACCATTGCCTTTACCACGGATTCCCGTTCAATTAACGGTAACTTTGGGACACTTTCACACACTTAGAACACTACGAAACACTTTCACACAAACTGTGTAAATTAAAAAACAAACACTTTGGTGCACCTACTATTCATATAATAATATGTACTTAATTACACTTTAATTGTTTAAAATTGTTTAAAAGATCAGTAACATTTGTATATGATGCAATAATGATGAAATTGCGATACTGACCTATCTTCATTATTCTGTCGCGTGGGACTCTCCTGTCGTTTGGACTGGCCGATGCCACGCAATCTGCTGAGTAGTGACAGTTCCGTTAAGCCTCGCTTCCATATCGGCTTCTGTTGCAGTGCCTCCTGTTTCTCTGAAAACGAAAAATTTGGTGGTGGCACTCTTTGTTTTTTACGGGCAAATGGTGATGAGCCACCACAAATTCCTACCACTACAACTCCTGTGTAGCCAGGATCGGCAGCGGTAACCAACCACAAAACCCTTTGGTATGATCTCAGGGGTGCCTGAGGGACATGCTAAATCTGTCTTCGGACCCGCAACGAAATTAATCAGAAGAAAGTAGGAGTAGGAAGTGTTCCAGTTTCCCTCCCCAAGCAAGACAGCCAGATAGGGGAGTGACTACATATAAAATATTTAGTTTCATTAATATACTCAGAAAAATTGAGGCATTACTACTAAGTAAATGTAAAAAAAATATAATATTTTATGTGTAGTTTATTAATTAGATACATCTAAAAAGCACTTTTTTTTTGTTAAATTAATAAACAAAACCTACCTCATTAGTTTACTAACATCATATACAAAAACATTAATTACGATAAGTATGAAATTAAACGCACAAATATTGGAGATATTTACAAATATGTTCCCGCGGCCTTATACTTCATACACTTTTGCCTAGGCGTGACGTCACAGCTAGGTACGACTTTAGAATGGAGCGTTTTCACGAGACTTGCGAAATTTTGTATAAAAATCCCTGTACCTTTGAAAATATCGACTTTTGATATAATACGGTTTCTTCTGAAAAGTTACATATATTTAAAAGTAGTATTCATTTATGCAATAAAGACAATTTAGTCATCTAGCCTATTGTAATGACCAAAAATGTAAGGACTAGAAGGGGAAGCACCAGGGGAATAATATAAGGTAATAGGCCAACTTAACTAAATTGATGTTATGTATTATGTAATAATTTAAATGACATTGGTATCACGCTCGCTCACTGGCATTTGCCGGCATCTATTATTTCGTTTCGCCCGCAGCTCCTGATTAAACCCAATAATTTTAAAGTAGGTTTGTCCACGGAATAGAAAACAAGTTGAAATGCGAAGTAGGTGTAAGTCGCGTGCCACGTCTAAGCGTTCTTACGCACACTTATTGAAGTGTAAACTTCTATGGAGCACCGCACACACATTTTCGTAGGCTCTAAGCCTACGATTGCCAATGAAGTTTTCACTTCTGGAGTGCGGTCTTAAGCATACACTACTTTTTTTCATTCAGGATTCGTCAAATTTCTATGTCAAATTGGTGTATTTGTGTGAGTTTGGCGACAGCGACTATCATACTAATTGTGTTATTTATCACTACCACTTGTTTTCTGTTCCGTGGGTTTGTATATGTATCTATAAAAAAAACAAAGCAGATAAGTCTATGTGGCAGTCAATGTAGTAAAATTACTGAAAGAAAACTATTTTGTATTTATACAAATTACAAGGCAATACTTACCAGGTTTTTCTCGCTTTGGACTATTATCTTGCACTCGTACAATTTCCCTTCGCCGTGGAGCGACGTCATACGCGTTTTGACTCTGCGTTCGTTCGACATTTACCCTCTGACTTTGTGACCGTTCTACATTCGCTCTTATCACATTAGAGTCCACATTTGGACTTCTAGAAAGTTCTCCTCTTTGGCTAGTCTCAGTGTTTGGGAATAAGCATTCGTAAGCGGACTCGGACGCTACATCCAGGTTTGGTAAGGAAGATTTTCTTGCTTTATCGGTCGATAGTATTCGTCTTATCGATAATGGTGATGCTGTTTTGTTCGAAGTCGACGCCATACACAATCTCTCATAAACCTCATCACTATTTTTGGGCTCCACATTTAAATTTACAGTCGTTGTTAAACTAATGTGCCCATAATCTGAGGTATTATCGAAGACTGTCCCGTAACTGTTAGTCCTTGGGTTTTCATTTTCTGACATACTATTGGTCCTTGAATTACCGTTTCTATGATTTGCAACAACTTCCACATTATTAGTGCCATTCCTATCAGACCTGTAACTAACTTCAGTCTGATTGTATTCAGAACTAGCAGTCCCATTGTTAGAAGTAATTTCAATATTATTATTATCATTTTGGACCGACACTTCAGTATTCACAATATTAACAAATTCTGAATTTTCCGGAGTGACTTTTAACTTCTGTTTGAAGTTGAAATCGAATATATCTGATTCGCTTCCCGTAACTGGTATTGCCGTGTGTGGCGGACCTTTATTTGACACTTTGATTACTGTGATATTTGACCTTTGTGGAACACTGAAAAGAAAGTGAAAAAAAAAGACTTTTAGTTACACAGCACATTGAGTTGCATAAGAAATGTACCTCAATACAAGCAATAAAAACGCATGATTAGCCTTAACTTTAGAAGGCGTATTTACCTCTGTTCTTCTTCAGATCTTTCATCATCATTATTCACTAGCAGCCTCTGTGTAAAACCCTCATCTCGGTCTAGCTCATGGAAAATCTCTTCATCAGAATCCACCACACTCCGCTTCAAAATGGAATCGTCTAAGCATATATTCTGTCCGCAAATCTTAGCCACACTTTTCTTCTCCCTTTTGTCTTGGCTAGTACTGGGAAGGGATGAGAAAGGCACGTCCCATTGGGATATATCTACTTCGGTTGGCTCTATGAAGTTGCTCGGTCCGTTCGCTCTCAGGTTTGACAAGCTGGATGTACTGGGTGTGATTGTATGAGTGGTAGCGGTGAGAGTGGTAGGTGGAGTGGTGGTGGTGGTAGATAGTGGGGTTGGGGTTTCTGTGGTTGGTGGATCTCTGGTCTCACTTGATTCCACAGCTCTTGTTGGTGCTATTTCAATGCCTGGTACTCTGCAATATAAGACCAATTAAGAAAAAAATGAGGTATCAAGAATACAAGACTTTTTTTGTTTTCTTGGAGTCTCTGGCGAAATAGAGCTTATAAAGAAAACAAACGCAAAACAAATGCAACTGTCTAGAATGCAGCAATTTATAATTAAACGTACAACTCATTACCAGTTACCGGCCACAAAAATTCACATCAACATTTAAATAGATGTCTGTCTTAAGTGCGGTCGCGGAGCAGAATTCTGAACATTGACTTGTCTCTTTCACATGCTATAGCGCTCCTATCATGTATCTGTGTAAACAAGATGCCAATATATTATATATTGGTGGGCGTGTGAAAGATACAAGTAGCGATAAGTCAATGTACAAAATTCTACGTGCTACGCGACGGCTCTTTAGTGTCGGCGTTGTTTATTCTGTTCAGATTTAAATTAATAATAATAAAAAAATGTTTTTTTTTTTAAAGTTGGACAAATAGGATACTTGACTCATATTTAATTTCATACGTTGAAGGAGTATTTCCTTTAATATTTGGCTTAGGAAAACGTATTCTAGCGATATCATAAATTAAAAACTTAAGATTGATAAATAAAGTTGATTTAAAAATGTGTATTTTTGTTTTTTAATTTCTACTAATGAAAACACCCCGAAGTAACTTCGGCAAGGATGTGACGTCACAAACACACTGAACACATACGTAGTAGTGAAACGGAACGTGTTTATGTAAATAAATCTCATGACATCTTTTAAAGTTATTTATGTCAAAACGTCAAACGGAACGTCACACCGCCATTTTGTCTGAGCGGACTATATAACAGATTACAAATAGTACTAGTATGACGTCACAGTACAGATAATCTATCAACCAACATGGCGAATTGTGTTTTCGACGGTTTTAAAAAGTGTATTTTAAATATAATTTTTTTTGTAGGTTTTTAGGTTTCAAAATAATGTAATATATTTTTTTGTGTAATGAAACAATTATGAACTATGTACGACATAAATAAAAACAATGTCAAGTAGCCTATTAATGTGTTTCTTTATTGCACTAAGATAAGTGACATTTAAATTGGTAGCACTGTTGTTTTTTATTTTACATTCAGACTAAATTGGATTGAAGTATGGAGCAATTTCTGTTACAGTAGTGTTCAACAGAGATGATGCTCTACAAAGTGAATGTGTCTGTTCAGTGTACCTGTCTGGCGGCACAGGCGGCGTGGGCGGCAGCGGCGAGGTGGGGTCGCGAGCGGGCGCGCGGGGCGGGGGCGCCACGGGCGGCGCGCCGTACACGTTCTCCCCGCGCGAGAGGATGCGCAGCTCGTGGAGCTTGCTGCGGAGTATGCTCACCCAGTCCTGCATCGAGTCCCTGTTATGGTAATTTCGGTTATTTAAATAGATGTTGCCTGCAACTTCGCTACTTTGTTTGCACAGATTAATACCTGTCTATACCGGCAGAAAATGTACATATTTCTGTGACCTATTATACGAGTTGCTTGCGGCTTATAGCACTAACCGGTTGCAAAAAGAGTAATAAATATGCCTCCATAAGTTAATTGAATTTACAAGTACACACAATATTATGCTTACGCCAATCTTCTTAACAAGAATGGTAGGCACAGACCACAAAACCTTCTGCCAATATGTAAAAAGAAAAAGAAAATCTCAGCACACTTACCAATCCGGCGCCAACATCCTCACAGGTCCATGATCGGTGTCCACTAGAAAGTCATATTCATCTCCGGCGTGCGGCTTGACACTGGCCGTCACGTGTCGCGCGGTACGCAGACACGCGCGCCACGCCGGTCGGTGCGACACCGTCGCGTCGGTATCTGGGTACTGTTCGAGAAACGGCGTCCGTCCATTGTGCACGCAGAATAACGTCCACATCGGTTTGAGAGGAGGTTTCTGGAATGTGACATGATTCTTTCCAAAATAATTTCTATTGAGGCTTTCAATACTTAACTTGCCAATCTTATAAATAAATGAATAGTAAAAGTAGCATAATATTTAATAACTTAGCAATTTAAACTATTATAAATGTGAAAGTTTGTGAGAATCGATGGGTGGATGGATGGATGGATGTTTGTTACCCTTTCACACAAAAACTACTAAACGGATTTCGATGAAATTCGATATGGTAGTAGTTTAAGCTCTGGATTAAAACATAAGATACTTTTCATCCCGAAAAACTAGTTCGAGTGGGATACTGTATTTAGGCGGGCGGCGCCGCAGGCAATGGCTAGTAACTAAGTGAAAACAAATGAAAATAAGTGACTGCTTGTTGCATCTTAAAACAAGAATTTAGAATATTTCATGAATTGCATAGTTTCTCATTTTAGTTATGTCAGTTTTAAGGTTTACATGGATTTGAGTATGTTTAGAATCCAGAACCTTCTTTTCTTTTTAGACCTCTAAGGCCCATATTAATAAAGCGTTCTTATCTCTAAGACAATTCTCAAGAAAGTACTTAAGATGTTGTTTTAATTAATAGACCGTACTTAAAGTACAGCTGTAGGTACGGCGTATCAAATGAGTGCGAACGTATTAATAAACGAGACTCGTTACTAAAGTACGCTGTCATTGCTGTCAAACTGTTACTTGAGACGCGGTTTCGTGGGTACAGTCAAACCTTGACTTGAGAATGGCTTGCTTGGAAATTGGGATATAGTACATTATTATTTGTAGTGTTTTGGGTGTGTTACAATTACGTATATTAAAATCTAAATACTTATGATTAAACAAACTCAGAAATTACACTACATACTCAACACAAAATAAAGTTTAAAAAAAAGACGCTTATTGATACTTATTCTTCTTTTTTTTTTTTGGTAATCGCGGTTGCAAAGGTTTTGCACCATTCTGACAGTGTCGAGTATTTGTAGAAATATTTTCGATTTTATTTATATTAAATTAATTACCTATTTGATTTTTATTAATTGACTTGATTTGACACTTGACAGCAGAACTTTTTTTGCTGCCCAAAAAACAATCCTCATTATATAATCCCTCCCTCCTACAATTCCTCGCCCTATCAACCTTAAATCTGTTCTGTGTTTTGTAGATACTCCTTTTACTGAAACTTTATGTACATACTGTGGTACTGGCCCTAAATGTTAGTGTCTGTTCTAGGTTTTACATTATTCAACAGACTTCCTCCTGTACACCGTGCCCTTGTTTATTCATAAAACCCACTCATAAGGCAGAGTTTTCGTCAACACAACACATTGGCGAATCACTAAGGAGCCACTTTTTTGGTATTTATATTATTAAATATTACATTTTTAAAAAGAAATATTGAAGGAATGTGTAATCAATAAATCCGTTCTTTGTAGAAGTGTAAACGAAACTTTAATTTATTCGTTCTTTGTCGTGTAGATGACGCTTAAAAGTTGAGAAAGTGATCTCAATAACGTTATCAACTGAGACGGTCTTGAGATCATACTATGATTTGAAGACCACCTTGAGATTCTAATCGTTACTTGAGACTGTCTCAGCCAAGAAAGGACTTGAGAACGAGTTTGAGAACGGTTTATTAATACGGGCCTAAAACTCTATATATCTATAAAACATGCATCTAAGGAATATACCATTGTCCATTTGATTTATTCAGGTAATAAAAACAGTGAAAGATTGTAAAAGTTAGCAAACAGTGACCCATTTTCAGAGCAACTAATTGTTGTTCTTTACTAACTATTGTTTGTAATTAAACATGTGTTTAATTACAAACAATAAACTATGATGTCTACTTTTTTCGGCCATCAATCAAAGCTATTATATATATTTCATACTTCAGTACAAAATTTATTTCATTGTTGATATTCTTTGCTAGGTTGCCTGTGTTGAAAAAAAAGTTATTTTAATCAAAACTTTACCTTATGACCCAGTGGCCGAAGTTTACTTGTGCTTATGTCAGTGGGTATTCTCTTGAGGTATGCATTCTTCTGTATCTCCCGGTAGTACACCGGGCCCTCGTCTCGGTTGGCCGACATCTTGAGACCTGCATTCACACCACCATATACATGTGCTGTAAGAAAATATCATTTTAACAAAAAAAGAACTATTGGTAAAAAATGTGCAACCATCCTACTATAAATTAAGCTTTCAATCTTTTAATTTGGTACTAGTGGTGTACAACCATATGTATGTGCCTTATTTTGTTAAAATCGGTCCAGTAGTTTCGGAACCTGTTCAAAGAAAGCAACAAACAAGCAAACAATAAACCTTTCCTCTTTATAATATTAGTATAGAGGCATACATAAATATTGTAGTACCGTCAAAGTGATGTGCATTACATTGAATGAGCAAATGAACAATACACATGAGTGTTATTAATTTGCAACACATGATGTAAGTGCAGAATTAATATTAATGACCAGTAACTGTGAAAAATTAAAAACATAGATTGATATCAATTAAGTGCGAGTTTCTTGACCGCATTCATTACTATTAGTCAACCTAAAGGAATGTGTCAGTGTTTTAGAATGATCATATAATTTAATAACAAGGATAATTCTGCCTAATTCTTTTTATCAGGAACTTAATAACTTTATTTATTTGAGAAAGGAACTCATGTGCAATGTTTTATGCATTTTGTGAAGTAAGGAGATCTTCGATACATGTTTTTGTTGTTATAAACACTTTCTCTCACCTCCACTTCTTTATTTGTACAACTTAACCACAATGTTTCACTATAGGTATCACATCATCATAAAAAGAGATTTATTACTTATATAATGTACTTTCTAATGATTTATCTAAAATTAAAACAATATAACAATATGTTTAGGAATTACGAGATTTTATTATTCGAGAAGCTTTGACGCTCCACAATTATCGCCATGATGAAATGTGACATTTGTGAAAATCATTGCCAATATAGAAAATTCATGTAAATAAAAAATAAATAAAAAAATAAAAAAAAATGCTCCTTCACTCTGACGTTGGCAACTCCTATTACAGGGGAGGTTATGCAACTCAAAATGTATCCGACTGAAGGACTTTGTATCCATGGTCATGAATAAATTAATAAAAAAAAAAGGGAGGTTATGTGGGGAAGTCGAAAAGAGCGGGTGTTTAAATTTTTCACTGTTTTGTACAATATAATTTTCTAGTTTATATTACTGTAACATTGTTGTAAATAGTAGTTTTTAATTGAATTAAATATAATAAAATAAAAATGTGTGAAGATAGCGACGGGGGTCCGCCCCCTGGAGATACTTCCAAAAAAAGAAAATTGGAGGAAAGTATGGTGGACTTCAGAATGTTCACAAAAACTAATTACAAAAGACAATTCCCAGAAAATTATAGTGGAGATTGTGTCGTATATGTGGAATCGATGAATAATGAAAAATTGGGAAACAAAAATCCCATTATTTTAACAAAATTATTTACAGAAAATGTAAAGGGTATAGTAGGAGTACATCGAGTGAATGCATATAAAGTTGGTGTAACTTTTATGAAGCCTGCGCCAGCTAATTGTTTTTTGAAAATGGACCATTTCCTTATTAGAAATAAACTAAAAGCTTTTGTACCGGCCCACCAGTCGGAGATTACAGGAGTTACTAAATATGTACCGAAAGATCTCTCAAATGAAGTTATATACAAAAATATTACATGTGACACAGAAGTTATTTCAATTAAAAGATTTTTTAAGAAAGTTGAAGAAAAACTTACACCGTTGGGTACAATAGCAGTTACTTTTGCTGGTACAATTTTGCCTCAACATGCCTATATACAAATGTTTAGGTATCCTGTACATTTATACATACCACCATTACTACAATGTTTCAAATGCCTTAAATTCAACCATTCTGCAAAAGTTTGTCGTGGAGAGCAAATGTGCTCCTCATGCGCTGGACGCCATTCCTACAAAGAATGTGACGTAGAAGAAATTGTATGCATTAATTGTAGCGGTAATCACTTGGCCATCTCGAGGGACTGTCCAGTGAAGCAGAAGAAATGCAAGAAAAGAGGAAAAAATATGAGAATTTTAACCATAGTTATGCCACTGTGGTGAGTAGTGACCCATTGCTCACTGACCCCAAATCTTTTCCAACTATTTCACGACCAGTTAATGTACCACCTGTTAGTAATACCAAAACAACTTTTAATGTAGAACAAATCATAAACAATGATATTATATTGAATGCTTTAGTAGTCTCTTGTAACCCTCGGAAATGACAATAGCAATAGTCCAGTAACAAATAAAAGAATTAAAGATATATTATTAGCCAATTTAATCAATTAATGGATACATATCTTAATATAACACAGTTTAATATACAAAGCTTGCAGAATAAGAGAGCCTTATTAAAAACATTTCTTTGTGAACATAATATAGACATATGTTTGTTGAATGAGACATGGCTTAGGAGCTCAAGTTTAATTCCAGATTTTACACCATACAATTTTATACGTAAGGATTCAGTTAATTCACATAACGGTGTAGGTATATTAATTAAACAAAACTTGAAATATAACATTATAAATACAAGTTTTTATGAAACAATTCAAAATCTTTGTATATCCATAGAAACTTCGATGGGAACAATATACATTCTTTGTGTATATTGTCAACCTAATAACAGGTTTGATACAAATAAATTAAAAAAGGTATTACTTGAAACACCTAAACCATGCCTCATCATGGGAGATTTTAACGCACATCGCTTATTATTTGGTTGTCACTCGAATAATAATAGAGGTAACAGTTTGTTCAAAATTGAGGGCTGGAAATTACAAAGGTGTTAACTATTCAAAATTTAATTTTGTGTTTTTTTAGTTAGAAAGGTGCTTAATGTCAATAACATTACAAAGGTGCTAAGCCATTACTTTCGTGTATTAGTTCCTAACCTTTAATAAAGATGGCATTGGTGTCAATGAACGAAGAAGTTTTTCTTACAATGGTGTTATCTGTCAAATGTTAATATTTTTTTACTGTGGTCTATCTGTGGTTGTGTGGGTACTATCTGTGGTCATATGTTTCGTATTTCTTGCGTGGAAAAACACCAAAATGGATGAAAATCATCGAAAAAGGCGTAGAAATGGTGAAGGAACACAAAACAGAGCAAAAAAAGAAGAAAATCAGGGGTGAAAGCTACTTGACGTGTAAAAATGACCTTATCCCACCAAAATTACCTCCATCATCTGAGGTATGTAAATGATGTTTTGCACATTAGTAAAATCATATTTAGACACGATATACCAATATAATTCTCGTTTTTTTCATTACAGGTGACATGCAATTGTTTTTATGACTGCAAAAAGATATCGTCAGAGTTTAAACTTGATCTTTTCAACAAATATTATCAACTTGACGATAGTGGTCAAGGTACATACATATTGTCATTATTAAGTATAAGACCAGCTAAAAACCACAAAAATAATGGCGTTGAGGTAAGAGACACGGTCTATTATAATATTCCTGATGGTTCAGGATCATTGGTGAGAACATGCAAGAAAACTTTCATGGAAATATTTGCACTTGGTCGAAAAAAATTAGCAACCATTATATCTAAAAAAAAAAGAGAGGATTTGTCATTTACAAAGATGAAAGAACTAGTCATAAGGAAAAAAAATACACTGAATTGCATGAAAACATGGTGGCTATGCACATTATGAGGTTGCCGAAGGAGGTAAGCCACTACACTAGACACCACAGCACTAAAGAGTATTTAAGTCCTGAATTAAATTTCCACAGGCTATGTAAAGCATATAATGAGCTTCACCCAGATGTGCCGGTATCTTATAAGTATTACAAATCTGTCTTTCTTAAAAGGTTCCCAAATCTTTCCTTCAAACAACCTCGAACCGACACTTGTAAGATATGTGGTAAATTGAACTGCCTTGCCAAAGCAAAACAAAGACAAGCTATTCTGGAGCTTCAAATCCATCATAGAAAGGCTGAAGCTGCTACAAGTGCAATGACCAGTGATATAGCAGATTCACAATTACCAGGTAGCAATCTTCATTGCATATCTATTGATATGCAACAAGTCATGTTTGTACCCTCTCTAGTACACAGTGAAATGTTTTACAGAAGGCAACTGTCTTGTTATAATTTTTGTGTACACCTGAATGATAATGCTCAATTATTTATGTTCATGTGGAATGTGTGTGGAGAGTATGGGAGGAAGAGGAGGAAATGAAATTGCTTCATGCATTCTGAAGTTTATTAATAGTGTTGAATTGTCACCAAAAGAAATACTGAAAATTTGGAGTGACAACTGTGCCGGGCAAAATAAAAACAGGATGGTGCTGTTTATTTTGATACTGCTTGTTGCTTTGGGTCATTATAAAGAAATTAATCTTAAGTTTTTGGTATCTGGTCACTCATTTTTGCCTTGTGATAGGGACTTTGGGGTTATAGAAAAACGTAAGAAACGGTGGAAGTCATATGTGCCAGAAGATTTACAAAATATGGTGTCAACAGCTAGAACAAATCCACCATATTTCAAGGTTGTTCCAATGGAACAGTTAAATTTTTTTGATATTGAAAAAGCTGCTGACAACATAATCAATACAAAAAAATTAAACATTTCCAAAGCTGCATGGTTAAAAATTGATTATAAAGATCCTGGTATGGTGTATATGAAAGAGACCTTTTCAGAAATAGAAGATTTTAATGCTGTTAAAATATGGAAAAAAGGAAAGGGAGTAAATGATTTGTTAAATTTAAACTTGGAAGTTTCTAATAGGGTAAATATTATACAAAAAGAGAAGAAGGCTGACTTATTAGCTATGATAGACTATTTAGAAAAGGAAGAACACAAAGAGTACTATAAGAATTTGTGTAAGTAAATATAACTATAGATACAAATAAATACATGCATACAAATAACACCATTGCAAGCTTAAGAAGTATGACAGTTAGCACCTTTCTATTGAAATAGGCTAACTCTTTTAACACTTTTCTTATTATTTTGTGTCAAGTGCTATAAAATATAGAATATTAGTGACATACTGTTTTTGTTAAGATATAAATATAGAAATATGAACACTGAATAGAATTTAAGACAATACTTTATAGCTTTGGAGTATTTTTTTCTGAATAAACAGTTTTTTGTAATTTACTTTGTTTTATGTCTCAATCACTTAGCCCCTTTGTTATTTCCAGCCCTCAATTATAGATGAATTTGACATGTGTATATTAAACGATGGGAGTGCCACCACTATTCAGGTTCCAAATAGAAATCCCTCTGCAATTGATATAGCTCTTGTTAGCCCCACATTGGCTCCACTCTGCGAATGGCGTGTCCATGATGATCCAATGGGCAGTTACCACTATCCAACTCAGGTAACCCTTAATGTGAAGCCGTCAATATATGAAGTACGTCCTGTGGAAGAAAAATATATTTATAGTAAAACAGATTGGACTAAATATAGTAAGTTATCAGAAACTTATTTTTCACAATTAAATATAGATTGTAATAATTTGAAACCACTCGAATTATATGATAATTTTATCAGTATTTTAAATAATCTAAGAACAGTAACAGTCCCCAAACAAAATCCGAAAACAGTTTCAAAACCAATGAGGAAACCAGCTCCTTGGTGGAACCGAATATGTGATGATGCAGTTCGAAAGTACAAGGAAGCTTTAGTTAATTATCGAACTACACCCAGCATTAATAACTTTATTCATTATAAAAAGATAGACGCTCAAAAGAAAAGAATATTAAAAGAGGAAAGGGTCAACTCATGGCATGATTTGTGTAGTAGTTTTAATAGAATGACACCTGTTTCTAGAATATGGGGATATATTAAAAGATTTAAAAGAATAGGTACTTCTCATAATAGATTTTTAAATGATGAATGGGTACCACGTTTTTTGGATAAGATATCAGATTCATCTAAGATCAATGAAAGCAATTTAAATAATATATTGAGCCATGCCATTGAAAATGATAGTAACTCCTTTATAAATAGACCATTTACACTGAGCGAATTGTACATATCTCTAAAAAGTAGGAAAGATACAACACCAGGTTTGGATAATATACCATACATTTTAATTAAGAAACTACACCCTTATGTTTTAGAAATACTTTTAAATATTTATAATAGGTTATGGAATAGTTTAGTTATACCAGAGTCATGGAAAACTCAATGTGTCATTCCCATCTTAAAACCAAATAAATCTGCTAATAACCCATCCTCATATAGACCAATTTCCCTATCATCATGTTTGGGTAAACTTTTCGAGAATATGCTAAAACTGCGGTTAGATTATTTTGCTGAATCACAACAAAAGTTACCAGATATTCAATTCGGATTCAGAAGAGGCAAAAGTTGTTCTGGAAGCTTTGTATCCTTTATACACGATTTAAAAAAGGCAAAACTTAGTCACTGTAATGTTATAAGTGTATTTTTAGATGTAAAAGGTGCCTTTGATAATGTAAACATTGAACCATTAATTAAGGTTTTACAACAGGCCAATAAAGGCACAATGCAAGGTGCTACACTCTCGCCGTAATTGTACAACTTTTATACATCTCAAATCCATAATTTTGTAAATATACCTGGAGTAAAGATTTTGCAATTTGCCGATGACTTGCTTTTGTATAGTGTAAATCAAAACTTAAATATGGCAGTCAATCATATAAACAGTGCATTACATCAATTACAACATTATTATAATAATATTTTAAAATTAGAAATCAGTACAGAGAAAAGTTCAGTGTTAATATTTAGTAAAGATCAATCCATAGAGCCTGTTAACATAACTTATAATAACAACATAATTCCTATTGTGAATCATCACAAATTTTTAGGGGTTATAATAGACCATAAACTTAAATTTGATGAACACATAAATTACATATGTCAGAATGCCATGAATATAATAAATATAATGAGAAGTTTAGCAGGAACATTTTGGGGCTCTGACCCAAAAACTCTTAACATGTTATACAAAAGCATAGTCAGAAGTCATTTTGATTATAGTTCGTTAGCTTACATGAATGCAAACACAACATTACTAAGAAAATTGGATGTTATACAGAATATGGGTTTGAGAATTATAAGTGGAGCCATGCGCACCACTCCTATTGTGTCCATGGAAGTTGAAAATTGCATACCTTCACTGTCCTTGCGCCGCCTACAACTGGCTGAGAGATTTTGTCTTAAGGAATTGTCTTGTGATGATAATTTTATTGTTGATAAAATTTTACATTCTACAGAAATTGTACAGTCAGCTGCAACATCCAACATCACACCTAATAACCTCATTTCTGCTTCCTTACCTGAAATATCAATATTAATGTTATCAACAAAAAATCTTACCAAAAATATGTATACTAGTAAAAAGTGGCCAATTTACCAATACCCATATGAAACTATTCTTAACTATATTGATGTTAAGTGTCATTTAAATTCTGTTACAAATAAGTTTGACTTTTTACAATTTTTACAACATAAAAGGGATTTTTACACATTATATACTGATGGTTCCAAAAGCGAGCATGTTAAAGCTGCCTACTATGACCCACAAATGAAAGTAAGTAAATGTTTTAAAATCCCGCATAATTGCAGTATTTTTACAGCAGAGGCTTGGGCAGTATTAGCTGCTTTAACTTATATACATACCAGTGTAAATAATGTAAATATTTTAATTATAAGTGATTCTAAAAGTGTTCTATGTTCTATATTATGTAATAATACTTTTTCCTATAAACAAAATTATATTGTGTTTAGAATAAGATATATGTTATCAAAGCTGATAGAAAAGAAAATAGAATTTGTATGGGTTCCCTCCCACAGTGGCATACTGGGAAATGAAGTAGTAGACCAGGTCACCCGTAGAGACCATGATGTGGATCTTCTAGACAGTTTTAAAGTGCCTTTTACCGACTTCTATCAACAATTTAAATCTTCAAAAAAAATGTTATGGACAGAATATTGGAAGACTGTCGCAGCTGAAAAGGGAAGATGGTACGCGGATATTCAAAGGGACTTACCAACAACACCATGGTACTATAGATTTGAGTACGTTAACAGGAAGTTCATAGTTTGCATCAACCGCTTGCGATCAGGCCATTGCCTAGTTGCGGCGCATCTCCACAGAATGAATATTTTGGACGATAGTAGATGTAGACATTGTTTTGGAGATGACGAGAACATTAATCATCTGATGTTTGAGTGTCCAACGTTTGCCATACAAAGGTTGTTGTTAGACAATGCGATTAGTGGCATAGCAGAAGAAAACTCACTAAGTGTCCCCCGCCACATTGAAGGATTATTAAAAAATTCTGTTTATTTTGTTCCCATTTTTAAATATATTGTCAATACTGTTGGAAAGGTTTAGATCTTTGGTTTAGATAAACACATTGTGTAATTTATAGGTTATATTTAATGTCATTTTGTAAAATGTTATACTTCTCCTACTTCAGTTACTAATGTCATATGTCAAAACTCAAAATGTATCCGACTGAAGGACTTTGTATCCATGGTCATGAATAAATTAAAAAAAAAAAAAGGGGGAGGTTATGCCAAACGAAAAAATAAAAAAATACCTACCGCACTTACGCGATACCGTAGCTTATTAAAACAATAAGTCAAAAGCTTTAGTTTTATCTGTATATCCTTCTTCCGTGGTTTTATCATTTACAATGAGCGTTTCCCGTTTAGAAACAAAAAGTCGACACAATGTAAATTGTGCTGCACTGTGAGAAAATGTTTTACGTGTCATCATGACACTATGTTAGATGTTCCATATAATAAATTAATCGACCCAGTGCAACACAGTGTCAAACACAGAGGGGGTTTAGTAAATTTCCAATTCTTCGTTAGTTTAAATAGTTTCTGTTTTAAAATGGTATTAGATGGCTCGATAAATTTTCTATGCTTACAATTTTATTAAATATTTAAAAAGATAATATGTCAAGTGTCAGTTGTCTATAGTCATTGTTGAGTGTTGACATTTGTTAGTTTTTTGAGGTGTTTATCTTCTTTCGTGATTGGGTTATTAAAATAATATGTGTATTCTTATAATTGTCGTTTAAGGATCGTTTCAGGCTTTGTAAGTATTATTCAATGTTACGCGTTTTTGATGTTAATAAATAAAAACTCTAAGAGAAACCCCTAAATCATCCTATCCATGTTCTGTCAAATAAGATTAATTTTAGTTCGCAAATTCACCAGCTGATGCGCTGTCCTCGACGGTTATTTTGATCACGTGATCAATTCAACCGCCAAAATAAATGTCATTTGTCATTGTCGGCAACACAGAAATTATTGTCCGCGTTTTTTCTCCATTTTATCGAACAAGAAGCGTTTATTGTGACAATATCAATCTACAACTGTGTCTAAGATTCAGCTGAAGATAAATCGTTGAAGATCGCTGTTCAGGCGATTAAATAATGGCAAAGGTGCACATAACGAACGTCGTAGTTTTAGATAACCCGAGTCCGTTTCTGAACCCGTTTCAGTTCGACATAACGTTCGAATGCATTGAGGAGCTCAAAGAGGATTTAGAATGGAAAATGATATACGTCGGGTCAGCAGAGACGGAGGAGCACGACCAGGTTCTAGACACGATCTACGTCGGGCCGATACCGGAGGGGAAACACATGTTTGTGTTCCAAGCGCCGCCCCCGGACGTCACCCGGATACCTGAGAATGACGCGCTCGGGGTCACAGTAGTGCTGCTGACGTGTTCCTACAGAGGACAGGAGTTTGTGAGAGTCGGGTACTTCATAAATAACGAGTACACCGAGTCCGAGCCGGAGCTGAGGGAGAACCCGCCGGCTAAACCTCAGTTCGACAAAGTAGTTAGGAGTATACTAGCCTCAGAGCCCCGAGTCACCAGATTTAAGATTAACTGGGCGGAGCCAGATGCAGCGGCGGCCACTGACTCCGGAGATGGCAATATGGAGTCCTCGCATGCTCCCAGCAATGACTCATATGGAGCATCGTTTAATGCAGATAGTCAAATTAGCGGTATTGAATTCCAAGGAAGTCTGAGTGGGTATGGGGATAATTCTAATTCAATTGCTCCTATGGAGTGCTGAGGTAAGCAAACGTATGAGTCATGTTACTGATTTTTTTAGTATGTCATTTTTAATCCTAAACATAGCAACAAGAGATTCAATGTTTTGCTCATTTAAAACATTAGTACCTGGGAGACCGACCTTTGCTATGAGTTTTCCCAAGACACCAATTTGCCAACAATGCAAAAAGTCCGCTGATAACTAAGCATCTGGATTTGATATTTAGAAATCAAAATCACATATCTTATTAAGTGATGAAAGAAAAAAACATTTTATATACAGTATAACAAAATTTGAGGTTTCCCAGCGAGAAGACTGCTAGATCAATTTTTTTTCCCAAAACTCCCTGCACACTAAATTTCATAGCCATACTTGCAGCAGTTTCTGAGATTCTGATTATATTTCTATATACAAGATTTGCTCATTGAAATTTTATGATGTTTTGGTATTATGCATGAATATTAAATTGTGTCAATAAAGCTTATTTTATTTGGTGACTGTCTGGAATTATTGCACAAAACATTTGTAAAGAAAAGTATGTCCTTAATAGCTACTGTCGAACAACACATTTTGTAAATTTAAAAAATGTAATATAAAAAATAAATGAATTTTTGTTTTTGTAATGACAACACTAACAATTTTGTCAACAACAAAGTATAGACTTTTCTTTTGAAATGTTTAGTGAGATTCACAAACTAAATAGTTTGTGAATCAAACAATCAAACTAAATAGATTGTGAATCTCACAGAATGTAATGTAACTTTGTGTTGTTTCAGGTAAACTAGTAACTTGTGATAATATTGTGCAGTCATAGTATGAACTTTAAAAGTGACTGAAATGATTATGTTATAGTTGTATATTAAGATCTTTTGTATGGAGAACGGAGATAAATTTGTTTCACAAAAGGAATTAATTTGTCTTTTTTAATGTTAATAGAGAAAAGTAATAATCTACGAATATATTAAAAGGCAACTTTAAATTATGGACTGCTGCTATCTTTTTTAGCAATTTGAAGCCATTTAAAAATTACAATTTGATCTCTTTTTCATTGGTTTCTTGTCTCCAATATAAACTCATATTGATGTCGATGAACATTATTTATTTTCAGTTTATATTTTCATTGTGTTGTTCAGTTTTTCAATGTGGCAACATTTTAAGTACATTTTAGACAACATCTAGAATTAATATAATTATATTAAGCTGTTAGATAAATTATATGTTATTATATTTTAAATTAAATAGAATAGCTTCATAAAAAGTTTATCATATCCTTGATGAGAATTTTGAGATTTGATGAATTTACGGAATTCTAATGAATTGTTTATCAAATTAGAAAAAAAAAACCAATGACCTAAATTATTTATTAATGTTGCCATGTTGTTGCCACCAATTGCTTTCGTCTAAAATTGTATTGTACATTCTATGAGCAAAGGTTTGCTTGCAATTTTCTTTTGAAATTTGTGCTAAATAAAGTAGCAAAGAAAAAAAATAGTGTAGTTTAGGAATATTGAGAAATTACATTACACTTTTGATCCAATTATTAGTTACGTTAAAGCTCTAAACATATGTAAAAATATTGACTGTTCTCACAGATTTTATCTTCGTAATTCTGTTTGTATGTCTGAAATATATTTTCTGTTTTAAATTCTATAATTCAGTTTTGAATGAATTGCAGGCAAACCTTGTTCTAATATAAGATGTTTTATTTATTAACTGTGAAACAAATCTGTAGATAGCTTAGTATTTTTTACCAAAACCAACATAATATAGAAAATAGATATTTTTAAACAGTTTTTTGTCTTTTATTTTTAACTGACGAAAAAAAGGAGCAGGTCCTCAAGTCATCGAGTATATTCCAAATATGCTTGTCCTGTCTCCATCTGATGCTGTTTTTGAGGAATTCTTATTATTATGATGATAACTTATATTGTATACTGCATAAGAAATATTTGGGAGATTCTTAAAATAAGCCTAGTTAGAGTGTTTTTACCATACAACAATTATAAAGTGCTCCATGGTTTTTACATTACGCCATAGCGATATCGCTTATCGGACCGAAAACGCTCTTATGTGTCGTGACGGCCTTTTTATAATAGGTATAGAGGGTAAAGGAACCTCTACTCTACCCTCCACAGTAATGGGTAGTGACTATGAGGTGTTATTCCAGTACCATAATTTGATATCCCCAGCGATTTTCAGGAAGGGTTGTTCTTAAATACTTACTATGGTATTTTGGATGCCTTAAGCACATTTTTGACTACGCTATACTATTGCGCTATACATATAGTATAGCAAAGAAGGACCTAATGCTTTACTATATAGCAAGGCGTTCACATTACGCGATATTATCGGTAGCATAGTATATAGCAAGCTCCGTATGGTTGTGTCGCTCGTTTCGCTTGCGGGACGGCCGGGAGTGAGGGAGAGTAGGAAGAGGGCGGTGCGCGATATAGCATAGCATGAATTCGGCGCATACTTTTATAGCGTATAGTAAGCCAATAACATATAGTACAGTACAGTGTGAACGTGTCCATAACAATGTATGGTGCGCGATATTGTTGTGCTATGAGCTTTAAACTATATGCTATTATATTATAGCGTAGTCTGAAAGCCGCTTAGGAGCCGCGTTTTTTGTCTCGACGACCTCTTATAACGAGTAGTGAGGTTTTCTTCCAGTACTTATGTTAATTTAATTGCCCCGACGATTTTTTGGAAGGGTTGTTCTTAAATAGTTCAACCGCAAATATGGGCGTGACAAAGGTCAATAAAATAACGATTAAGGGTCAACAGAAACCCGTTTATGGGTCATGTGATCATGTCGCCTGCAGCTATCTATAAACGGACGTAGGTATAAATAACTAACTATATATACAATGCGTTTTAAAGTATGTAATGTTTTACTGAGGAGCTGCCTCCAGCTGCTAGCAGTTCGGTTGTGCGTAATAATCCGTTCAGAAGTTTTTCCGTGAAAGAGTAACAAACATTCATCCATCCTCACAAACATTTATAATAGTAGTAAGATGTGAATCGTCTGTAGGTAATATGTATCTATGATAAGAAGTTTATACTCGCAAGCTAAATTGCTGCAGTATCTAATTAAACACGGCAAAAAGTTTAACCTTTTGTGAAATGGGTCGAATGGGGTATAAATTTACCTACGGATTTAACTAATAAATATGTTATATGAAGGCAGTAACATTGGCAGGTGTCTACTTAGTGCGGACCCCGGGAGGTAATACTTTTATCATTATGAAAAAGTTGTTTTATATATTCTGTAACTAGTTTGGATAGTAACAAGAAGGTAATTTCGGGTGCGTTGAACCTCAATTTGGGTTCCTGAAGCGAATAATAGTATTACCATTTCTGTCTATGGATCTCTTGCTATACGCACAAGTTCGGATCTGCATACGGATATAGGAATAAAATTACTTATATCAATTCGGCCACGGTTACGGATAGTTAGATATTTTGTATTACTTATGCGTTAGTATCGGGTAATTTCGGTTCCTGATATTAGGTTTATGACGAATGTAAGTGACATGCAAATACTGACTTATTTCCAATTTACAACTTTAGGTAATCGTTTAGCCTAAAAGCTGGCAATTCGGCTTGGCCAGCAAATTAAATAAACATGCCATTATAGGTCTTATTTATGTTCCGCCTATATTAGAAATTATCCGAAGCTTTTATATCGGATTCGGTTAGTTACGGTTACGGACAGTTAGACCATAAAAGGAGACTCCATAAAAGGAGAGACTAGAGCCTCAATAGAGGGATAGTTAGTGGTAAATAATGCTGATGATGATGACGTGCTATTATAGTGCATTAAGTGTGTGTTATCAATCTTGTAGCCAGGTGGAGATAGTGCGATTCGCTAGAGATTACAGGTAGTATCTTTTCTTGCTATTTGATCATCGACGTTTTCATAAGAAGGCGTTCGTGTTGCCATCTTTTCCTGCTATTTGATCATCCTTTTCTTAAGAAGGCGCTAGTGTTGCCATCTTTTCCTGCTCTTTGATCATCCTTTTCGTAAGAAGGCGTTAGTGTTGCCATCTTTTCCTGCTATTTGATCATCCTATTCAGAAGAAGGCGTTAGTGTTGCAAGTAAGTATCTGGTAAAATACTATTGCATTGTTTGTTTTTTAACCCCCCACGAAAACAGAGGGGTGCTATAAGTTTGATGTGTCTGTCTGTGTGTCTGGCCGTGGCATCGTAGCTGTAAAACGGATGAACCGATTTTGATCTAGTTTGTTTTGTTTGAAAGCTGGCATGATCGAAAGTGATTTTAGCTTAAATACTATATATATACTAATACTACATATGTAATTTTCGTTTAAAAGATGGTAGCTATTTGTAAGGAACCCAGTTCAACCACACTTGAGCTCGATGAAACATTTTAATAGACATTAAGTGACCGTTAATTATGTGATATGAGGTGCCTACTGCTCCACCTCGGTGTATTTTTAGTTTGTATTTTGATCATGTTACACGTTAGCTGATTTTTCTACAAAATGACTGTCTACAAATTATTATTATTGTAAGTACCTTTTGCTTTTTTTGACGGATTTTTAGCCAGAAGTCCGTGGTCCGTAATTTTATGCTGTAACCATCGCACACTTTGTCGGGCCATGCCGCATCGCAATAATCAGAATCCACGGCGGAGTGAGGCGGCCTGCCGAGGCCCGACACAAAGTGCGCGAGCCTCCACAAATATCTACTTTTTATTATTAATATTATTAATTAAACTTGAAATTGTTTTGTTACTGTTTATTCGCGAGAATTTGTTATACAACACAATTTACATAATAAATTTACGATTCATGTTTATATGTATGATAAACTATAGTTTATGGTTTAATCGTTATACTCACAAGTATCTATTTTATGTGCAACTCCGGCTTCTAAGGCTTCGTTCCCACGAGCGTTTCTTTGTGGTCGCGACAGAAAAAGCTGCACTGTAAATAAAACTTGCGTTATTGGAATAGAGCTGAAAATCGTGTAGAGATATCAAAACTGATATTAGACATTTGACACTTTGATTTTCAGCTCTATTGTAATAACGCAGACTTTTCTTTACAGTGCAGTTTTTTCTGTCGCAAACACAAAAAATCTCTCGTGGGTGCTAGTTCTTAGTGTCTGTTTAACAATCTACTGATAAGTGTCAGATAGCTTAACTGCATGTTTTTGTCTCTGTCGCTCGATATAATGTACCTACCTATGCAGCGGCAAACTTCCGAAAAAGCTTATCCGACACTCATTTGAAGACTGTGAAACAGGCTCCTAATAGGCGCCTAATAATAGAAATATTATGAATACACAAAAATAAATGTCTGTTAAACTTATTTTCTATGCGGGGAAAAAACTGAGAAATATAAGTATCTAGTTCAATAAGTTAACATTCAGTCGCACACATACTAACGTAAATTATACGTTCAACCACTTCTGCAGTCGTTGCGATCACTTCCTTTGTGTTTAAATATTTTGAGGCGTCCTAGTGCGAACGAAAATGTTTAGACACTGGTCGAGCGGGAACTCTGTCGAAATTGTACCATTGTCCATTACCAGTTTTGTAGGTCTTTATTTTATAATTTCAGAATATCAATTGTGTATGGGACAGCTGTGGGTTCCGCTTTAAAGGACAGGTCCCTAGGTACGTCTATAATACTACTAATAATACAAATGTGAAAGTTTGTGAGTATGGATGGATGGATGTCTGTTACTCTTTCTCGAAAAAACTACTGAACGGATTTTGATGAAATTTGGTATGGTAGTAGTTTAGCTCTGGATTAAAACGGGCTATATTTTATCCCGTACTACTGTATTTACGCGGGCGGAGCTGCGGGCAAAAGGTAGTAATATAATATATACTTAGCTACTTATACAAATTATAGTTAGAGTGAGAACCTTTTATAACGATATCACTTATAACGACAAACTGGGTATTACGACCAAGTCGTAAGGTCTGTCATGTTAAATTTAATTTTACCATTGGTTAAAATGACTATCGGCTATTATGACCATAATCTACCGGTCCCTTTAATGTCGTTTTAAGTAATTGGTTTTCACTCTCCTTGTTTTTGAAATGTAAGCTTATATACTTATAGCAACTGTATGTTAACTGTATGTATGTTATGAAAGTACTTATATTATGATGTTTTTGTCCAGTCGGACTCGGAGCTATTAGGTTACTTTAAATATATGGACCCATAGAGATATCTCAAAAGTATATAATTTTCGTAGAAGTAATTACGAAAATTCGGACACATACATGTACAGGACACATTATTATATATTTTATTTTATTCTTCATGTAGACATTAACAAAGACACATTTGAAAGTTATAACAATACATTGGCGTACTTATCTCTTCGTCTAGAGATCTCTTGATCTCTTCCAGCAAACCTATAATTGTGGATGCAAGTAGAGTAGATAGGGCAATGAACACAAAGACACAACATAATATAACTAAAACACTAACATTCAGACTTAAATTGAAACTTATACAATACCTAAAAATAAATTAAGATACTAATAATATACGAGGGGCGACTGAAAAGTTTTGAGCCTAAGGTATTAAAAATGCTGATAAAAATGTACAAAAAATTTATTTTTCAATATAGTCTCCCTGTATTTCAATGCACTTCTTACATTTATTGTAAAGAGCTTTTAACCCAATGAAAAAATATTCGCCGTTTTTGTCTTCAAAATGTTCATCTACGGCCATCTTCATTTCTTCGTCATTGGAAAATCTCCGTACCCGTAGGTCTTTTTTCAAATTTGAAAAAAGATAATAGTCACTAGGAGACTGGTCAGGACTGTAGGGTGGGTGGTTGATTTCCTCAAATCCTCTCTCGGCGAGGGCACGCCTTGCAACTCGCGCAGTGTGGACGGGCGCGTTGTCTTGCAAAAACAGGACTCCTTTTGTCAGTTTGCCTCTCCGTTTCTCAACAACCACTTGACGTAACTTGGTCAGCAATGCGGCATAGTAGTCTCCGTTCATTGTAGTATTTTTCGGAAGGTAATCAATAAACAAAATACCTTTACAATCCCAAAAAACAGTGGCCATGAGCTTGGACGCCGATCTTTCCACTTTGAACTTCCGTGGCGGCTTTTCTCCCTTTTCTATCCACTGCATTGACTCCTGTTTTGACTCCGGATCGTACTGTCGAATCCAGGTTTCATCAACAGTAATAAGGCGAGAAAAAACGTCGTCTGGATTATCGCCACAGATGTCCAAAAACTCCTGTGAAGTTGTGACTCGACGTTGCTTGTCCAGCGGCGTCAGCATTTTCGGCACCCATCGCGCGCAGACCTTTTTCATGTGCAGGTGATCATGCAAAATATTTCCGATTCGTTCCTTGCTAATGCCCATGGCATCAGCTATCTGCCACAACTTGATTCGCCGATCTTCCAGAACAAGATTTTTTACTTTTTCAATGTTTTCTTCGGTAACAGCGTTGTTTGGGCGTCCTGACCTGGGGTCATCTTCGAGTGACTCCCTGCCAAGTTTAAACTGTCGGTTCCAACGTTTGACGGTAGCAAATGAAGGTGCAGACTCCCCATAAACAGCTGTCATCTCTTCAAATATTTCCGTCGGTGTTTTATTCTTTTTTGTTAAGAATTTTATCACAGCTCTGTACTCCAATTTCGTGCAAAGTGCGGAAGACTCAGACATTGTGACGTTTACGATTCAATTACTAAAAGCGTAATGATGGAAATGACATGAAATTTGACATTTATGTTTCTAAGGATACCCGCAATTAGTGGTGTGATGCGCGAGTAATTAGTTGTACTTTAAGGTACTTAGGCTCAAAACTTTTCAGCCGCCCCTCGTAGATATAATAAAACATACTTATATACACAGATCCCAATATAATATACATACATACACATACATACAAATGTTAACATTTTATGAAACGAATGACTATTAAACTGCTCCTGAAATTTTAATATAAACTAAAAATTAAACTAATGATAGATAGTGCCGTTTTAAACGCAATTTAAATTCATTGGGAGTGTAGGCCTCCTGAATGTATTCCTTTTATATTTTTGAAGACATTTACGAAGAAAATATTATAATAATTACGTTGCAAGAAAACGAATATTTATCAAGAAAAGGACAGCTGTGTTACAAAAGAGATGGCAATACATGCTCTGTATGACACTATGGTATGCGAGGTCGTTGACCTCACTTAACTAATTTTAAAATGTACACCCGGACGATTCGCCTATTTAGATATTCATAATAATTATTGTTCACTTTAATAATATTTTTTTGTCTAAACGTCTTTACATAACCAGTAGATAATGTACACGAAGATTTCGTGATTACTTTTGCTAAACGGTATCTTGTATTGCAGAAGGCAACATGTCGCTACAGAAGCTAGCGGCTCTGCGCGCGCTGATGGCGAGCCAGCCCACCGCACTCGCCGCCTACATCGTACCCACCGCTGATGCGCATAATGTAACTCCAGATCTAATATAGCTGATATGGTTAAAAAGAAATCTTTTTTTTAAGAAAGACTTAGTTCCTGGTTCTCGCAGTCGGAGTACATAGCGGCGACGGACGCGCGGCGCGATTGGCTGTCGGGGTTCACTGGGTCGGCGGGCACGGCGCTGGTGACGGCGGACCGCGCGCTCGTGTGGACGGACGGCCGCTACTACACTCAGTTCGACCGCGAGGTGGACCTGAAGCTGTGGACCCTGATGAAGCAGAGTAAGTACTTAATTTATGAAAAACATTTGTTTATCATATTTTCCCTTATTTTCAATAAAAAAAAAAAAAACTAAAAACTGCGTTTTGATACCCAGTGTCATTCTCACAGCTATGGCGAATCTAATGATCAAGCTCAAATGCGACAAGCCGTTTAGGCTCTAGAGTGTGCCGAAGAAATATACAAACGTACATAGTACATACACTCGAAAAACATAACCCTCCTTCTGGCGCAGTCGGGTAAAAAACCGACCGCCCATTTTAATTTTAATATACAGTGTCTCCTTCACCTCAGTTTAAATCCATCAAGTCGCTTAGACTATATGGGGCTGAAATTAAATAAACGTATTACGTACCCACACACATAGGACGTACGTAAGTTAAAAATAATATCACTTCCATTCTCCGCAGTCGGCTAAAAACAGTTTACGCGAGCGACGCTGTAGGTAACAATAAATTCGTCACAACGTTTATTATTATACAATGAACATACATAAAATATTAAATCCTTTTGAACTGAATAATTATTTTTAGAACCTCAATCTCTCACTATAAGGTAAACCCTCTAACCCTATTCCCTATATAACCGCCAGGCGAGGCGTGCATACAAGCCGGCTTCCCTTATGAATATTACTTTGAAACTATTATTTGCAAAGATTTCAAAACTCAAGATAGGCTATGACGTACATTTAACAGAACAAATCTTCATACAAAATAAAGTTACGCCATCTTGGTTTTTACCATACTTCAAATCCCAAAACCATACGTCAAAATGGCCCCAAAACTCTCAAAAGTTTAACCGGAGACACTTTTTGCCTCATCTATAATATATACGTCTATGATTATTTGATATATATTAATTTTTAAAATAAGGAATTGGTTCGTAACATAGTGTAAGTGTAATTTTTTGGGTGCATTACGCGCAAAATATTGTATTGGTTTAGTAGCGTATTTAAAAAATAATATTTTATATAATATACTTAAGGGCTTGTTTGCACGCCTCCACAAATTCCATACTAACCTGACCCCCTTGCAGGTCTCCCGGACACGCCTACAATGGAGGCGTGGTTACTCAAGCACATGGCCGCCGGGTCCGTGGTCGGCGCGGACCCGCACACCATGACCAGGGAGGAGTGGACACCGCTGCAGGTTGGGTTAACAGTTGTAATATCAATTACCCTCAAATGACAGTTATAGATCAGTGTTGCCAGCATAAAGTTTTCAAATAGCCGATAGCCAAAGTTTTATGGTGTAAGCAAACAATTTGAAACTTCCTCTATTGGTTATGGTATATTTAATTTACAGTGTTGTTTAGATCCCGCTTAGTCAGTATTATATTTATAATGTGCGCAGTTTTTATAGAAATTACATTAAAAAAAAAATTTCTTTATGCATCCTGCCTATCTGTTGCTGAACAATAGTCTAAACTCTAAACTCTAATGTGTTGGTCGATTTTCATCTGAAGAAATGTCCTTAGCAGAGATGTGCACCCAGTGATGCAATTCTCTTTATTTGTCTACAAATCTTGTTGGGAGATTTGATACACTATTTCTCTTAAGTCGAGAGAAAATGAGAATAAAAAAATACCATTTAAATGTTTTCTTTCAGAATGCGCTATCTAAGGCCAAAATGCAGCTTGTGGCCTTGGAGAATAATCTGGTGGACCAAATAAGGGGGGACATGAAGGATCCCCCGCCACGTCGCCCATGCAACA
Organism: Phengaris alcon alcon; assembly: GCA_037179445.1. Taxonomy (NCBI): domain Eukaryota; kingdom Metazoa; phylum Arthropoda; class Insecta; order Lepidoptera; family Lycaenidae; genus Phengaris; species Phengaris alcon. The sequence continues at coordinate 204,272 of JAYRCH010000138.1, read as the reverse complement.
AGATCCTGCACGTCCCTGTTCAGTACACAGGTATAAATATAAAATTTTGCCCTTGCACCCTTGTTGTGGTCGCCAAAAAAAGCTTGTGGGACCGATGCCTTAATGGTTACATAGAATGTATGAGCGGTATATCCGAGTAAACGGCACACTATATTCTCCTTAATAATGCAGTGAGTCATCAGTGCAAATGTCAAAATGGCTTACTTCAATTTGTGAATTTGAACACGTAAGCCGTGTTCACATTCACATTTTCATTTGTAAATTTTTGACATTTGTACTAGTGACTCACTGCATTCTTACCTCGAATGTAGTATAGTTTGATTTTAACTGTGTATTTAGCTTTCACAGAGAATAATTTATATACTATGATCATAAGAAATTAGTGATTAAAAAAAATTGCACAGGCAAAACGGCGGGTAAGAAAATCGAGGAGTTGCGAGAGAAGATGAAGGAGAAAAAAGCGTCCGCGCTCGTCATCACCGCGCTCGACGAAGTGGCCTGTAAGTGTCTAAAATCTAATGTTTATAATTTAACGTTTTGCAGAATCAATTACAGATAATTTGGGCGTGATAAAAAACGTTTTGAAATCAGCTGTGTGACAGTGAGGTCAGCGACTTCAGCGCCGTTCTTCAGATGCCATTACTAGATAATATATTCATTTATCAAATTTGTCATTTTTTTCCTGCTTAAACGCCTTTATTTATGCAGTAAATAATGCACCCAAAGTTTCTGTAATTGATTTTGCGGAACGTTTTATAATGTTAATAGTTTTTGAATTATTTTTATATTAGTCAATTTTTGTGCCATACACAATTTTATTTATTTATTTAAATTAAGGACACCAAACAGTACATACATTAAAACCTTGTTAAACACAATAATAGTAATTTGTACCGATGCATGTACCTTAACAGGCGACACAGCATTCACGATTATAGCTCGACAAATACAATATAAAAATTGATTTCTTAACAACACAATTAAATCGATAAAATATGATTTTGAATTAAATAAAATTAAAATTTCATGCAAATTAATTATAACAGTAATAACAAGCTAAATTTCATAATAATAAATAACTTAAAACTACGACAATACATTTACATCTTAACTAAGAGCAGTTTAAATGAAATAAAATTAGAAAATAAAAACACAATTTTAAAACAAGATTAAATGGGCCATATCAGTAAAATTATTTAAAATTTTAGGCAATATTAATAAATTTTTGTTAACAATAATTAATAAATTAATACTAATCATAATTATTAAAAAAAGGAAAATCTACGAAAATTTAAATTAAAGCAAATAACATCACAGTTTACGTAACTTAATCGACATAGAGTTCATTAAAAGAAATAAATAATAATAATTAATTGATAGAGTTATTGTGATACATATTACATTCATTATTATCATCTTCCGATGTCATTTACCACATAGAAGTGCTTGCAAATTTTGTTTTTGAACTGGCTAAAAGAATCATGAAAGATATCGATATCGGTCAATGCGTTGTTGATCGTACAATATTCACTACACATTTTGGAGATAGAAGCATTAGACCCTAGGTTGGTTTTGGAATCAGGACCCCGTAGGATTTTAGTAATAGGTTTACGTGGTAAGTTGTAAGGTACGGTCAGTGACAAATAATGTAGGAGTTCGGTGCAACCTGTATGGCCATTGACAATTTTGTTGAGGAGTAAAAGACAGTGAGTAGTTCTCCGCATCTTAAGGCAAATGATTTTGAAGAACCCGAGACGCTGGATATACGGTGCCCTATGAGATATACCGCTGCTTCTGAAGGCTAAATGCCTTGTAAACGACCTTTGTATTGCTTCAATTCGCTGCGACAGAACGGCGGTAGCAGGGTTCCAGATGGAGCTAGCGTATTCGAGATGACTCCTTACTAGTGAGTTATAAAGGGTGACCTTTGTATTAATAGAGAAATCCTTGCTGTTACGTTTTATAAATCCCATCAACTGCGACGCCTTTTTAACGATGTTATTCACGTGAGAGTTAAAGGTGAGCTTCGAGTCCAGAGTGACACCGAGGTCATGTATTTCATTCACTTCATCGAGAGTACACCCATCCAACAGATACTTGGAGGGATATGGTAACTTTTTTCTAGTAAATTTAACATGAAAGCACTTTTTAGGATTCAATGTCATTTTATTGTCAGAGCACCATTTGCTAATACTGTCTAGATCCTTTTGCAGAAGTAGCGACTCCCTTAGTGAATGTACAATCATATACAATTTGAGATCGTCTGCGAACATTGAACGCATACAGTATTGTATCACCTGAACAACATCGTTTATGAATACTGAGAATAGTAAGGGACCTAGATGGGATCCCTGAGGAACTCCAGATAGAGCAAGATAGAGCAGTGACTCAAAACCATCTATACATACGAAATGTATTCTGCCATTTAGGTATAAAGTAAACCAGGCTAGTAGGGCACCGAAGATACCACACGTCTCCAGTTTACAAATCAATAACACATGATCCACTCTGTCAAATGCGGAGGAAAAGTCGGTATATATTGCGTCAACCTGCAACCTCGAGTCGACTGCATGCGAAATGTATGACGTATATGCGAGTAGATTAGTCTCTGTTGATCTATTCTTTCTGAAACCGTGTTGGAAGTCGTTGAGAATTGGCTCAAAGTGAGACGAAACAATTGGGTAAACGAGACATTCAAAGAGCTTGGAAAAGCAGGATAAAATACAGATTGGTCTATAATTGGACACGTTGCTTTCATCGCCTTTTTTGTATACGGGGACCACTCTAGCTCTCTTCCAGAGCGAAGGGAACTTGCCAGTGCTCAAAGAATGGTTAAAAATGAAAGCAAGAGGGTATGCTAAGTTTTTACTGCATTTTTTAATAAAAATAGGTGGGATGCCATCGGGCCCTGCCCCCTTGTTAATGTCCAGTTTGTTAATTTGTCTAAGGACCATTGAGTCGGTGATGCTAATTCCTCCCAATGATTGCCCATTACTCACAACTGGTCGCTGGACACAGACCGTACTGGGGACGTAAACCGAGGAAAAGTGAGAAGCAAAGAGATTGGCGATATCGGGACCGGTACTAGCACTACTCTGGTCGAGAAACATTTGACTGGGCAAATAGGATTTGCCCTTTCGTTTGTTCTTGATATAGCTCCAGAAGGCCTTGGGATTATTTTTAATATTACTATCCAATTTATTTATGTAGTTAACGTAACATCTTTTTAGTAGTTTATGACAACGACTCCTAATGATATCAAATTCGAGCTTATCTCTGGGATTTTTATATTTTAGATAACGACGTCTTATTTTATCTTGTTCGCGTCTGAGCTTAATAAGTGCTTTAGTAAACCAAGGTGGAAAGCGAGAGTGTGCTATATTACGTTTAGGAACGTAACCTTCGAAAACATTATACAGTTTGCTATTTACATAATCGACCATTTCGTCAACGTCGCTATAGCCTGATAAGCTATCCGACCAGTTAATAGTACTAAGTTTATCATTGATGCTGGTATAGTCAGCTTTAAAAAAGTTATAACCCTGACGACACTTGGGTTTCAAAAAATTAGTATTGATTGGCTGCATGGAAATTAATAAATTGGGATGCTTAGGGTCAAGTCTACTAAGAAGATCCGGGGCTTGTTTTACTGACGCTCCCTGGAGATTGGTAAGTATTAAATCAAGTAATTTACCATCACAGTTACGGATATCGTTAAACTGATATAGGCCGTTGCAATCAATAAAGTCTATTAAAGCATTTCCCAGAGTATTATTGCAGTTATTAGGTATCAAATAATTGAAGTCACCAACGCTTGACAATCGATAAAACCAACGTTAAAATCTCCAATCATCATAATATCATCCATAAGGTTAAGTACATTGCCGGCATTATTCAAGAACATTGATAAGCTTGATGGGTTGACTGGAGGCGAGAGGTACACAGCGCACAATGCGAGTTTCTTTCGAGTATTATTAATTTCCACATTTAATTGGACCCATAGATCCTCGCCGTCTGTCTCCCAAGCATTCATACGAACGGATTGTATGTCTCGCGATACCGCTATTAGGACTTCTCCTCCGTCAGACTTATTATTGGAAGTAGAGCAGCGGTCTCTACGATAACCGACGTAGTTGTCATCAAATAACTCGCTTGTACACACTCCCGCATTCAGCCATGTCTCAGTAAATACAATAATTTTATAATTAGAATGTAGAATATTAAAATAGACTTCATTAGTCTTAGTCCGAAGGCCTCTTACATTTTGATAATAAATGTCCATATTAAAATCAGATATATTAATTGCAAGCAACATTGATGTTAAATATAAGTATTAGTAGTAGTTTAACGGTACTTAAAACTAATGAGTTAAGACATCTTTTTTAGGCTTTCGGAATTGCGTATTAATAGAGCTTGACTATGTTCGTCCTTGCGTGTGTAGATGCGGCCAGCTCGGACCCAAACGAATCTGTAATTAAGTTCTTTTGCTCTTTTACGAACAGCAGCGTGAAGAGATTTGTTCGCTGGCGACAGGTGTTCCGCGACAAATACGGGTGTGCTGGTACCATCAAAGCCTAAGTGGGATGTGCTCAATTTATTCTTGGCATTATTTTTATTATATGTCGCAACAGCTGCTAGAAGCGTATCTCGATGACGTACAGATCTTAGTTTAACTATGACGGTGCGAGGCCGTGTGTTATCACGGTTCAGTTTAGCGACCCTTGTAATGTTCGCTACATCCTCCTGTGAGAACTCTTGGTTTATCGATTTTGTCAACTGTGTAAAGGTCTTAAGTAAGTTTTCATTTTTACGTTCCGGGACTCCGTTAATTTCAACGTTATTTTCACGAGCGTTTTGTTCCAGACTACTAAGTCTTTCCGATTGGTCGTTTACAGTTGACAACAAGTTTGCGTTTTCGGCTTGTAATTTTTTTATTATTACTGCTTTTTGTTCGGCATCTTTTTTGAGATTTTCGAAATTCTCATTGAAGAAAGAAAGGGAGTCGTGAAAGGTTAAAAGTTGCTTGTTGATATTGACTAACTCCTTTGTTACCAGTTCATGTATAGTTGTCTTGAAGCAATTATCGAGTTCCTGCTGTAGAATATCTCTTAGACGATCCTCGGTGACGTAGGTTGTAGTGGCATTAGGAGTGGAGTTCTTTGCACGCAATGTTATGTTAGAGTACTCTTCATAATCAAAACGCGTACCCGAGGAGCAGTAGAGGTGGTGGTGTTTGTTTGCCGTACCGGTGTATTACTGTTGTCACCGCATTGCCGATTCTTTAATATACATTTCGGGCATTTCCAATTGCGCTTTTGTTCGTTCGTCATTGAACGAAAAGCGTTTGATGATACTACAGCGCATTCGATGTCATATACCAAGTTGCATTTGGGGCATTGCAGGAAGTCGCGGTTTTTGATTGCAGCGAGGCAGCCCGAGCAATTATTGACATTCTTTGAGGCCATTACGACTAATAGTGCTTCGATAGTTAGTAGAATAAAGATAATATTGAAAAAAAATCACTTGAGCACCTCAGGATCGAACTCGGGTTATTGGTTTAGATTCCAAGTGGATCCACAAAGCTGCCAGTTGGGCTATGACGTTTCAATCATATTATGTCTTATCTTTATTCGGACCGTGCGTTACACGTTGCGTGCTCTAGTCAAAGATCGTGCAGTTGACAAATAGATTAAGCGCCCTCTAGTGACGTATAGTTGAATTATGGAGACCTGTAGATCACTACGTAGATCGTGGGCCCCGTAGTAGTTTGAGATTATTTCACTAGATGACAGCAGTTTGTATATGGTGTTTAAACGTAACGGCCAGTTAAAAAATAATTTTGTCGACAACTTTAAAAATCACTCGATGTTCATATGTGCACATAAATATCACTCACTGTAATAGTCGGTCCTTACGTCCCAATGTGGTTTTCAACTCCTGTTCCCGAATTGTTGGTTTATTTCACTTATAAGTTGTAACACTAAGTAGAGGTTTAAGTCACTATTTAATCGGAATTCACTGTATAGATTTTTGAGATAACAATATCACTGACGTATTAGGACGTTTCCTTTAAGTTTTTTAACTTTTTGTTATAAAATTCAAGGATTATCTAATTAATTTGATTTTTTTGTAAGAGCTCGACTTTTCTGTGTGCTATCAGGCAGGCGCCATCTAGCGCCACAATATTTCATTTTATATTTTAATTTTATTCGTCTTTATCAATACGGTTTGATTTGATGATTAGATCGGTTAATATTTACTTTTCAAATATTTCTTTTAACCCATTAACTGCCACGCAAAACTCCGTGTCTCCCGTGTGTCCTCTCGTGTCCGTGACCCTCGGTCATTCGGGAACCTCACTCACTCGACGAAACACAACGCAAGCGTTATCTCACGCCGGTTTTCTGTGAGGTCGTGGTATTTATCCGGTCGAGCCGGCCCATTCGTGCCGGAGGTGGCAACCTTATGGAACGTTGTTCAACTTTTATACAGATACTCTAAATCTTCGTGGCAGCGACATCGAGTACAATCCAGTACTGTTCGCGTACTTGGTGATCACACAGCAGACGGTGCGGCTGTTCTGGGGCACGGGCGTACTGCCCGCCGGCGTGGCGGACGCGCTCGCAGCCGAGGGCGTGGCGGTGGAGGCGCACCCGTACAGTGACGTCACGGCGGCACTAAAGCACATGGCGGTGAGCGACCACATTTTGTAGAGTCTATGGCGTAGACTCTATGGCCGCACTCAGGCTGGGACTATATTGTCCGGAATCCGTAAGGCCGGGGAAAATTTAGAGCACTGTAAATATAACTCTGCGCTAACACAATAGAGCTGAAAATCGAACACTTATGTGTCGAGTCAAATGTCAATGTCATACATGACAGCTCGACGCTCGGCACATCGATTTTCAACTCTGTTGTATTAGCTCAGAGCTCTATTTTCAGTGCTATGAATTTCTTCAGGCCGGCCGGATTACGGATCTTATAGTCCCAGCCTCAGAGACATTTAATGCTTACTTATGGAGCTACTAAGTACATTCTTTGACATAATGTTAATGTCCATACGGTTTCTGTCAAAATCTCTACTAAGTGACACCTAAAGTAATCATTAAATGTGTCTGAGTGCGGCCGTATGGCATAGATAATGAGAAAATACCTATCAAGTTGCTTATGGCGATAAATATCAAAATATATGTCTACGTGTTGGAGATTTTTATCAAATTGAAAAAATATTGATGTTATAATTTCAGAAACAGTTTTCTGAGAGCGGCGTGGACCACTCGATATGGCTTTCAAGCGACGCCAGCGAGGCAATACACCGGGCCGCTTCAGGAGTGAGTGTAACTATATAAAAACAAAAAATGTATGATAATCAAAGATAACATTATAATACGAGGGCTGCACTAAAAGTATCGGGAATGGAATATTTCCACTGTTCCTGTCATATTAAAATCTTTTTCATTTAAAACTCCTTGGTTTTAAAAATCGAATACCGTTTATTTATTTAAAAAAAGATTCTCGGTCTTGTCACAAGGTCTTGTCAAACTTGTTTAGTCGTTGACAAAATGGAATTGACTCGAGAAAATTCTAGAGCGATGATCTATTATGACTTTCGAAGTGGTTTAACACAAAAACAGTGTGTTGACCGGATGATTTCTGCATTTGGTGATGAAGCCCCATCCAAAACCACAATTTATCGCTGGTTTGCTGAATTTCAACGTGGACGTGTCAAGCTCAGTGATGATCCCCGTCAAGGTCGTCCAAAAACTGCAGTCACCAAGAAAACGTTGATGCTGTGCGTAAGCTGATTGAGGAAGATCGACATGTGACATACCGCGAAATTCAGGCAACTTTAGACATTGGCATGAGTCAAATACAAATAATCTTGCATGAACAATTAGGTGTAAAAAAGTTGTTTTCCCGATGGATACCGCATTTGCTCTGTGAAGAGCAAAAAGCGGCTCGCGTTACTTGGTGCGTCAGAACTCTCGAAAGATTCCACGCAGGATCCTCAAATGCTGTATACAACATCGTATCAGGTGACGAATCCTGGATATACGCGTACGAACCCGAAACAAAAAACCAGTCACGAGTTTGGGTGTTCGAAAATGAGTTAAAGCCAACAAAAATTGTTCGTTCACGGAGTGTTGCAAAAAAATGGTGGCCACGTTTGTCTCCAAAACCGGCCATGTTGCGACTATTCCTCTTGAGGGACAAAGAACGGTTAATGCAGAATGGTATGCTAACATTTGTTTGCCACAGGTCGTTTCTGAACTCCGTAAAGAGAACTGCAACCGCCGCATCATCCTCCATCACGACAATGCGAGTTCTCACACCGCGCACAGAACAAAAGAGTTTTTAGAGCAAGAAATCATAGAATTATTAGACCATCCGCCGTACAGCCCCGACCTAAGCCCTAATGATTTCTATACTTTCCCTAAAATAAAGAATAAATTGCGTGGTCAGAGATTTTCATCACCTGAAGAAGATGGGGACGCCTACAAAACGGCCATTTTGGAGACCCCAACTTCCGAATGGAATGGTTGCTTCAATGATTGGTTCCATCGTATGGAAAAATGTGTCAAATTTCGCGGAGAATACTTCGAAAAGCAATAAATACATTTTTTAATAGTAATGTTGTGTCACTTCCTTGATTCCCGAAATTTTCAGTGCCGCCCTCGTAGTTAAAAAGAAATACATTGTTTACCGACTTGTATCTTTGTCACTTATATGTGGAGGGTTGTGATTAGCGATATGTATACCATATCTGTATAATGTATATATTATTATATTGTTATTAGTATTTAAGCCTTCATATAATTCAATAAAAAAAGAGATACTTCATTCTTTTTAATTTTATAAATAAAGAATAATAGTTATATTTGTTAGTACCTATGGACTATGTTAAAGTTGTTTTCGTCTTTATATTCAGACCGGAGTCCTGTCGACCCCGCTGAACCTCATGTCGGAGGTGTCTCCCGTGACGCTCATGAAGATGATCAAGAACGAAGTAGAAGTAGAGGTCGGTTGTGAATTTACATATAGGTATTCTTATCTATCTATACGATCACGATCTTGAAAACGTTAGTAGTATAGAATTCTTAGGGTCAGTTCACACCGCAACGATACGCGACACTATGCGGCGCTGTACTTTTAAGATAGCTCTTTAAAATTGAACTTTATTCACGTTTCATATGACATCAGTCATACACTGCACATGCGCTGTGCAGCGCGGTGCAACCTGACTTTTGAACTGTTACAATGAAACGTGCATCTTCTTGTGTAATTAATAAAGTTTAATTTTGAATGGCTATCTTAAAAATGCAGAGCCGCATCGCGTATCGTTTCGTTATGATGTTAATTAACCTTTAGTGCCAATTTCATCAATGCCTTTTAAAGTTAATATCATGTTTTCTCTCTCGTTCCTCGTATTAACGAAAGAGAAACCATGATATTTCAACAAATGATCAACACTAACAGGTGTTGGTGAAATTGGGACTAAAACTAAAAGATTGTTTTTCATTTCATTGCATCAAATCGTCTCGAGCGCCATTTTAACTTAAACGTACTTTTTCAATGTAATTTTACAATAAACTGATCACACTATACAATGATTTTAGTTCAAAACTTCGCCACCAGGTGTACATTCCCTGTACTTTGTCCAGGGTTTCCGCAAATGTCACGTCCGCGACGGCATCGCGGTGGTGCGGTTCTTCAGGTGGCTGCACGAGCGCGTCGAAGCCGGAGAGACCGTCACGGAGATACAGGCGGCTGATAAGCTGCTGGAATTCAGGAAGTAAGGGATTCTGGCTCTTAGGCCGTAGGACTATATTGTCCGGAATCTGTAAGGCCGAGGAAAATTAGAACTCTGCGATATTACATTATAGCTGAAAATCGATTACACGAGTGTCAAGTCAAATGTTAATGTCAAATCTGACAACTCGACTCCCGACACTACGATTTTAACTCTATTGTGTTAGCGCAGAGTTCTATTTTCAGTGCTCTGAATGTTCCCAGGCCCGACGGATTTCGGATCATATATAGTCCCAGCCTTATTCATGTTTACATTTGTTGAATAACTAGATGTTGCCCGCGGCTCCGCTCGCGTAAATACAGTGGTTCCAGGGGTGGTTTAGTTTCCAGTAGTTTTTAGGGATAAAAAGTACCATATGTCCTTCTCCGTGGTGTACTCTCTATCTGTGCCAAATTTCATCAAAATAGGTCCAGTAGTTTCGGAGCCTATTCAATGCAAACAAACAAATCTTTCTTCCTTCTATTATTAGTTTAGATATATATATAATGAACATGAGAATGGGGAGAAGACAGTCGTCACAGGCCAAAATGACTGGCAAGTCTTGTTCTAGAGTCTAGACGGTAACCAATAGTTATAATAGGTATACTTTTAACGGGTATTGCCCAATTTGAGCTCTTTAACATGGTTACCCACGGATAGATAGTTAAAAAATCTGTCTGTTGTAGGGAGGAGGAGCACTTCGTGGGCCCTTCATTCGAGACGATCGCGGGCGCGGGCGAGAACGGCGCCGTCATACACTACAGCCCCTCGCGCGAGGGCGAGCAGCGCGCCGTCAGGCCAGACGACATGTTCCTGCTGGACTCCGGCGGACAGTACCTGTGAGTAGTGAACAAGTGGACATTGTCGAGCACTGATCACATTAAAAGAGTATTTGAAGCCATCTATCAGAAATAATAGCGAAAGAAAAAGTATTATTGAAATTTTTAAGAGTACAGGATTTATTTAATGAAATGGACCAGGAAACGATACGTCTGTTCGTTTCCTGGTCCATTTCATTTCATTCCCCATCCCTCCTTGGGCCTCCGGTAACCTCACTCACTCGGCGAAACACAACGCAAGCGTTATTTCACATCGGTTTCTGTGAGGCCGTGGTTTTCATCCGGTCGAGTCGGCCCGTTCGTGCCCAAGCTTGGCTCATCCACGTTTTTTAGAATAAATGAAGCCAACGCCATCTGTCGGCGTCGGACTGAGTGTTGAAGCCTGTGTCTGTGGCAGATTGATCCAGCTTTTGACTGGTTGTGGATTGCTGTTTAGCTCTTTCAGTGCTTTCATAGATATATCATAGATTTCAGGTACGTATTAGGCTGGGACTATAAATACCCGGAAACCGGCGGGTAATCTTATAGACCTAAACAGGCTGTATCTGTAGACATTAAATGTGTTTTGATTGCGTATTTATATAATGATAATAATATAATTAACTAAACAGGGATGGCACGACCGACATAACGCGCACGCGGCACATGGGCGCGCCGTCAGAGGCGCAGCGCGACGCGTTCACGCGCGTGCTCAAGGGACAAATTGCAATATCCACCGCATTGTACCCGCAGGGAGTCAGAGTGAGTATTGTCAAAATACAAGCCATGAGTAAAATCGACCACATACTAGATGAGCAGAGAGATGACCAAAGACAAAAACTAGAATTACCAAAGGCTGGGACTATAATATGATCCGGAATCCTGTAGGCCGGGGAAAATTCAGAGCATTGAAAATAGAACTCAGTGTTAATACAATAGAGCTGAAAGTCAAACACAAGTCTGGAGCCAAATGACAACGTCATATATGATAGCTCGACACTCGACATTTCGATTTTCAACTCTATTGTATTAGAGCAGAGTACTATTTTCAGTGCTTTGAATTTTGCCAGATTCTGGATCATAATATAGTCCCAGCCTTACCAAGAGCATGTCAGAACATGTCTAACGAGGGCGCTATATTTGTGCATATAAAAAAGTATAAGAATATAAAAAATGTAGATGTTCTTGTATTTTCTTCTAGATCACTTTAGTATGTCTAGAAAAAAAAACATTGGTTAGCCTCACTGTCAATATGTTTATCCTTGAATTTTAAACCCAAAAATCTTTATTTTATTCAGGGTAACGTCCTCGACTCCCTCGCCCGCAAGTACCTGTGGGACGTGGGCCTGGACTACGCGCACGGCACCGGCCACGGCGTCGGGCACTTCCTCAACGTGCACGAGGGGCCCAGTGGCGTGTCCTGGCGCCCCTACCCGCACGACCCTGGCCTCAAGCCCCACCAGATACTCAGCAACGGTATGTAGAAACGCATGCGCTCGTAATCGTGCACGCCCTCGCGCACATACTCGCCTCAAGCCCCACCAAACACTCAGCAACAATATATAGAAACGCATGCGCGCGTAATCGTCCCCACCAGATATTCAGCAACGGTATATAGAAACGCAAGCCCACGCGCACGCACTCGTCTCAAGCTGCACTAGAATCTCACCAACAGTACAGGCACACACACGCTTGGAAGTACACACGCACGTACGCAGCCATAGGTCACTTCCTTAACATACACAGACAGTTAGTAATTAATTGTGACGTCATAACTCAGTACACGCTTCTCTTTCCAATTAAAAATATAAATTTTAAATTGCTTCTATGCTTGCTGTTTACTACCTAATCATTAGTTTTACAGTATAAAGGCATCCTCCTTATTGATTGGAACTAAATATTATATGCTTAGTACTACAATATTGGTATATTTTCAGAGCCCGGCTACTACAAGGTGGGTGAGTACGGCATACGCCATGAAGACCTGGTGATCACCGTCATCGTCACCAAGGACTCCGAACACCCGAGAGTAAGTTGAGGATGCAAGAATGTAACTCTGTCTTAGTGCAATATTTTTTTTTGTTGAAGAAAATCTTTAGCGGCGTTGAGAGTGAAATTTCATGGTCGCGTCACGTCACGACACCATTTTGGATATAACGCTTTTGATATAGCACCATCTGTTGGAAGCTATGTATACTTCTTCAACATAACAAGTTAAATTTCTTAAGTAGGTAGGTACACAGATGGCGCTAGGTGTAAAAATTTTAATTATCTATTCTTTTTTTTAAGTGATTTAATTTAGGCACGCTGAGAGTCTTTTTGGATTTTAAATAATGAATGAAGTTTCACTTCTGCCACGTGTATATTTAATATGTAAAAAAAATATGACGTGTTCAGAACACGTCATGTTTTTTTCTGCATAGCGCTGTATACAATAGATTAAACATGCATCATGGTCTTAAGCTTCCAAAAATCTTATGTAGATGGATACAATGCGCACTGTATACGCAATATTGTACGCACTTCGTACTGTACGCACACGTAGTTGACAAGAACGCACTGCGATGCGTCCATCTATTGTAATCTCTTAATAGGCCAGATAACAAAAAAATATTGCATAAATAAATAATACTCTTAAATATGAGTAACTTCTCAGAAGAAACAGTATATCAAAAGTCAATATTTTCAAAGGTACAGCGATTTCTTTACAAAATTTCGCAAGTCTCGTGAAAACGCTCCATACAAATTCGTACCTAGCTGTGACGTCACGTCTAGGTTAAAGTGTATGGAGTATACGGCCGCAGGAACATATTTGTAAATATCTCCGATATTTGTGCGCATAAGTTCATACTTACCATAATGAACGTTTTTGTATATTTAAGATGTCTCTAATTACTCAGTGGCGTGCACAAGATTATGACACTGGGTATGCGGCGAAGTACTCGGTCACAAAAACTTTTTCGTTTATAGATTTTTAGCATAGCTACAGCCAAGCGACGGATCTCTAAGTCGAAACCATGCCAACAGAGCAAGTCTTAGATGTACTACTATTCATGTACATTTTCTACGGCAACGCAAACAAAACACCGATCGATCGTCACGGCGGAAGAAATTCTAATAAGTAAAATAATAAGCATATTTTAAAATATTATAACTACTCACCAGTCAGTCAGCTTCAATTTTCACATATTCAAGGTTCCGGTTACTTGAGATGACTATATCCCGATGTAAATTACTAAATAATATGCAAGGAAAACAATATAATTTAATCGTGTGTACACAACCACATAGCCAGTTATACGTTTCATAACTTTTAACATGAAATTTTCGAGTTACATTATTTTTTTGCTGGTTTAATTGTTGTAACTCGGGTACACACCTACCTTTAGACAGAATTTGAATCTTTTCACTGAATGACAATTGTGAGAACTTGTTATTTTTTATTTTTAATAAACACACATTTTCAAAACCTCACAGTCAAATAACATTTGAAAAAAATCGACTAACTCACTAGTAAAAGCAAATCACTACAATTATTATAGAAACTCAGTAATAAACTGTTAAATGTACACACTTTCAAATGTTGAAATGAAAAATCTTTTAAGAAAACTATAAATAAACTGGAGCGATTAAATTGTAAACAATGCTTATCACATGATATATGCAATATGGCCCCCGCGAAACACAAAACGTTTCTTCTATTTAAACAAATAAAACCTTACTAAACAAAAATGGATAATGTGCATACGTGATTTATTAGATTTCCGTCTATTATTTTTACTCGGATTATAGGCAACGAATAATTTCCGACAAGCCAGTTCGGCGGTTTTCGGAAGCGATCGGATAGCCGAGAGCCTATCGCCTGCCGCGGGAGTTGTCGCTATATAATCATGTCGATATTCATGGGTGTGTGCGTTTGCGAAGTATGAAAATTACACATACATGCGATGATTTGTCCTGCAGCACGCACCGGCATGAGATGAGTTGCTATTTATAAAATATTAGGCGTTTTTAAGTTATTATATTTTTTTAATTAATTTATTTACTATTAATTAATTATTAAAGTCATCTAAAACGTACGAATGTTTTATTAAAATATCTGTGAATGACAAGTAAAGCACTGCATTTCTGCCTATGCGCTCCATGCGCACGCCCCTGTAATTACTAAATTACACATAATTTTTTTATTTTTTTTACATTTATCAAGTTGTAATACCTCAATATTTCTAAATATATCAATTCAACTAATATTTTACATGTAGTCATCATCCCCATTCCATAGGAATATCAAATCATCATTCGGAAACCTTAAGAAATATATATTTCTTTACGGAAATAGATTATTTAGGAGTAAATAATAATTAATTGTACTAAACACTTCCGGATTGTGACGAGGTGCACTTTTCTTTTTCCCGACGTTTCGCCTACTTTCCAGCAGCCGTGGAGGTCTGAGGTGACAGTTTTCCTATTTGTTGAATTTGTTCAAACTACCCGAAGATTTTTCAATTATTATTTGAAAAATGCACCGCGACACAATCCGTAAGGCTGGGACTATATGATCCGGAATCCGGCGGGCCCGGAAAAATTCAGGGCAATAAAAATAGAACTCTGCGATAATACAATAGAGTTGAAAATCGAAGTGGCGAGTGTCGAGCTGTCATTTGACTCGACACTTGTGTGTTCGATTTTCGGCTCTATTGTATCAGTGCAGAGTTCTATTTTCAATTCTCTGAATTTTTCCCGGCCTTACGGAATCCGGACAGTATATATTCCCGGTTTTAGTGTTAAATACAATGATGGGATTGATGGAATTACATAATTTAGTTTTTTTTTTGACCGTGAAGTGACAGTGAAACTGAACAGTGCCGTTTGACAAACCGATCAAACCGACGTCAATCAGTTACATCAAACACGTAAGGTTTGAGTCAAACCGTTTGATCGTCTCTTTAAGCAATGAAAAAAGCGAATAATTATAATATTGTACATAGGCCTCGGGTCTGCTGGGTGACTTCGACGGTCGCGGCGTGCTGGGCATGGAGACCATCACGCTCGTGCCCAACCAGCGCAAGTGCATGAAGCTCGACCTCCTGACTGACTTCGAGGTATTTGATCTATAGATACCAGTAGCGAGGGGTTCCTCTAACTCCATTCCTATCGGCTTCACTTACCACTTGCCTCTTGAAGACCCTCATCCAAACCCCTACCGGCTACAGGCTAGGGCTTCGCTTTGAAAGGGAACCAGCCATTGCCACTGGTAACTACATATCTAAATATTTTATTCTTTTTGATAATTTGTACGGTTTTTTTAGTCACTTATAATATGGGTTAAGTTTAAAAACGTGTTCCATTCCCTAGGGGATGAATGATAAGTTCATGAGAATTATTTTTTGTTACAAATGATTATATCTCACATAAATTTATGTTCTTTCAAAGCCCGAACTAACCGTATAACTGCATATGGAATTCTCTGACTGTCAATTTTATACTCGGTGCCTTTTTACCCAACTATGCGAGAAGGAGGGTTATATTTTTCGAGTGTATGTATATATGTTTCTTTGGCACGCTCTAGAGTATAACGGCTTGACGCATGTAAGCTTGAGAGCCATTTAAATGTGTACATCAAAATTACTTGACGCAGTCGATTTTTTTAATAACTATGGTTATTATTTTATTTACTTGATACTTCTCGCTCATAAATCTTTTCGTTCGCTCAATTATTCAACCATACCTTAATACTACATACGTATGACTTCTTTTCATCACAAACCTTTAAACACATCGTCTTTCTCACTCATATCTATATTTATATCCCTCTCTTTCAGTTGGCGTACGTGAACGCGTACCACGCGCGTGTCCTACGCACCCTGAGCCCGGAGCTGGAATCCCGCGGTCTGCTGAACGATTTGGCGTGGTTGGAGCGAGAGTGCGCGCCGATCGACAGACGATAGATGTATGAATAATACATTTTTGTATATTCCACTGTTCGAGTAGTTTTTTTTAAATTTACGATCTCCCTTTTATATAAGTGTATTATTTATATAGTGTATTTTGCATTGGTATTTTTTGGATGTTTTTGTTCCACTACATAAAGTAACATAGGTATAAAATTAGGCATTGTAGCAGAGCCTTAGGGGGGCCCGTTTCAAACAATTTTTAGGGGCCTCCTCGCCCGAGTGAAGAGTAAAAATTTGCCGGGGGCCACATATAATTGATACGGCTGACACGGCGGTAGCTACGCCCCCGTATTATAATACATGAGGCTATAGCCTCAAACAGATTTTTTTGGTAGTTATGTTTATTAGTTAGGTATGTTTCATAATTTTTATATATTAATGGATTTACATATATGTGTTAATTTTTAAATCATAAATGTTAATTTCGTGCGCGCCAAAGGATATTTCGAGGGAACCGTACATTTTGCCAAGGTAAAAAGTAGCTAATGTGCTTCCCCGTGGTCTACTCTATATCTATGCCAAATTTCATCAAATTTGGACAAGTAGTTTTGAAGCATATTAAATACAAACAAACAGTAAAATCCTCTTTACTTATTATACCGGGTGTTTTTCCAGTCAGTGTCCAAACTTTCAGGAGTGAATATACTCTTGAATATAAGCAACTTTTACCATGGGATCAACATTCCTAAAAAAAAAAACAGCTGTTTCATACAAAAGGGCTACGGCAAAGGTAGCATTTTGTACGCAACAGCGGATTTTTTTTTCAAGTAGGAAAGTTGATCCCATAGTTAAAGTTGCTTATATTCAAGATATATACCTATAGTGATTATAAAATATTCGCTCGTAAATAATTATGAAATATTTTTTATTAAATAAAATATTCTTCTTTATGGACAAATAAAAATGTAGTATGGCGCTACCTACTTAAATACTAAAATGCAAGCTAGTCCGAAATTCGTTATAGTGTGAGAGATTATTTGATTAAAAGTAATATTGATATTGTTATCGGAATCCCTTTTATTAATAATGTTAATCCTTTTATCTAAGAGCGATCGTTAATCTAATCGGCTCGAATGTGTATAGTTTTGTCGAATATGGCGAGAGGGCTACATGTGCTGGCGTTGTGTTTGTAAGTATTTAACTGTTTTTACCCGACTACGATGCAGCAAAAAGGAAGGGTAATGATTTTGGCAGCGCATGTATGTATGTATGTTTCTTCCTCCATAGCGCTTAAGCTACTGTTCCGATTTTAGTAACTCAGGTGTCAATAGATTTGTTGTAATAGCTCGGGTAACTTAGGAGCTATATATAGACCTCGGAGGGCTAGGGTCACTCTAATACACACACACTCACAAACAGACACACACACGCCGTACTGACAGCAAAAATACTATTTTACCTACCTAAAACAAAGAGCATAAGTTCCTTTATCAACAGGTTGCTTCGGCGACCTAGTTTAAGTACTTACAGTTTAAGTAACAACAGATTTGTATATAATTAAGATAGTATTTAGATTTCTTGTACTTGCTAATATTGTATTATGTACCGGCCTGTTAGCCTACTAATATAATAAATGTGAAATTTTGTCAGGATGGATGGATGTTTGTTACTCTTTCACGCAAAAACTACTGAACGGATTTCGATGAAATTTGGTATGGTGGTAATTTAGGCTCTGGATTAAAACATAGGCTACTTTTTATCCCGAAAAAGTACAGTGTTCCCGAGGGATACTGTATTTACGCGGGCGGAGCCGCGAGCAACAGCTAGTTATCAATAAAGATTATTATTATTAACGTAGTCACTAGTCGGGTTATACTTTTTATATAATACGAGCGGACCCGAGAGACGAGAGACGTTGTCCTGCCGGGCTCATCTGTGAATCTAAAACATCCAGGGTGACACCCAAACGCATACAATAAAATTCATTCAAATCGGTACAGCCGTTTAGAAGGAATTCAGTGACATACACACTATATATACATATA
This sequence comes from Phengaris alcon alcon, assembly GCA_037179445.1. Classification (NCBI taxonomy): domain Eukaryota; kingdom Metazoa; phylum Arthropoda; class Insecta; order Lepidoptera; family Lycaenidae; genus Phengaris; species Phengaris alcon. The sequence goes on along the minus strand of JAYRCH010000138.1, from coordinate 185,725 downwards.
TAGAAAAAAAAAAAAAAATATATATATATATATATATATATATATATATATATATATATATATATATATATATATATATATAATATATATATATATATATATATATATATATATATATATTATACATTTTAAATTGGAAACAAATAATACTATTTTAATAAGTTGTGATTATTATGAGGGATATTATGAACACGCTGGGGGACACATATGTCCTTCACTTATCAATTTCTAGCATTCCAAGTGTTAATTTCATATTGTTTGTTTTTTAAACGGATTAACCTTGTAATCAAAAAAAAAGAAATAAGTAATTATTTCTTTGCTATACGTAATAAATAATTCACAAGTTCATTTTCAAACACTAATTTCTAGCCTTAGGTATTTCAGAATTAGGGTAGACACACAAATAAAGGTGAATTTAAATGTTAAATGATGATTTTTATGTTCGTGACACCGGACACGACTAGGACGCGACTTTTGCGAAGCGCCGCCTGGTGGCAGAGATTCTTATTGCCAGTTTTCGAAATTAATTCCGCCACCAGATGGCACTTTGTGTGAGTCGGCTCTGCCCATCTGCTTCCTAGCGGCAGAAAAAATTTCTAAACCCTCATTGTCCATGTAATAATCTCAATAACTCTAGAGTCTAGAGTTACACCCTTCTGTCCGTCGACCGACCACCGCCTAGTCTAGACTGTATGTCTGTATATGACTGTGGAATATTATTATATAGAGGTAGAGAAACTTAGAAGTACCTTTTAGAAACCTAAACAGCCAAATCGGCCAAGAAAGCTTTACTACTTTCCACTGTTTATACTTTAAAATCACAGTCACTAAATTTGATTCCATCGACCGGTATTTAAAAATCCGGCAAGTGAAAGTCGGACTCGCGCACATACGGTTCGGTATCATTATACTGATACTAAGTACTAGCTTTTGCCCGCGGTTTCTCCGCGTGGGAGAGTGTTCGTGGCAAAAAACTTCTTTAGCAAATATACCTGTAATATAGTAATAGCACAGAGTAAATATATATACTTTATAATATATTTTCACACGTATCTACTTTTTAATTTATGATATCTCCTACATAAGGATTATTAAATTGTATCCGTCTAAATAGCTTCTGAAAATATCACATTATTACTGATCATTTTTAAATCTTAGAATGGGTATAGTAACCTATCCTTAAAAGATAGACATATCTATGCCATACATTGTTTTGTTATTTATCTCAAACGGGTTAGGTTCGGCAGCGTTTTCGATAAAAGTTCTTAGACGGCTTGATTTTTTCCGACACCTTCAACAATAGGCTACTTGACCTTGTTATTATTTATGTCCTAAACGCTTCACTAAACAAAGTCCTAGTCAACGCCAAACGCGCTCACGATCGAATGCAAAAAGAAAAACTCACACTTTTAGCACTCGGATACCTAACTCAAAAAATCGTCTTAACGACCTCTCAATGTTTTTAAAAGGCCTATCTATTACTACCCATGATACACACTATGGGGTATACGCAAGGCAAAAAAATCATCCCCATTTTGCGCGTAGGGAAGGTAGTTACCTATGCCAAAAAATAATATTTTTCGTGATTTTATTTTAACACTTTGTCGACGTAGTAAATACACATATCCATGTAAAGTTTCATCTTTTTAGTACTATCCGTCTGCACGGTAAGCCGAAGATGGACGGACATGACGAAAATATATAATGGTTCCGAGACGTGAACTACGGAACCCTAAAAAGAGAGACGAAGTAAACATAATGAGCTGGATGGTCAAAAACGCTTTAACTTGGTCAAGCTTGGTATAAATTTGCTTTATCGAGATTAGTCGTGATGGAAGCTTTTAGTGCAACATATTTTATGTAGCAGGGATTTAGATAACATATTACATACTCACCAATAATATTGGTAATCCTTTTAAGGATTATTTTGAGTAGCTATTTAGTAGGACGTGTTATTTCACTTTGCTCTTTGGGTCAGTTCACACCGAAACGAGACGATACTTGACGCAGCGCTCCATTCTTAAGATAGCTATTCAAAATTGAACTTTAATCACTATACAAAAAAGATACACGTTTAATTGCAAGAATGTGAGAAGGAGGTCTACCACGCTAGCCAACTGCAGTTTGACACTTCACTAAGGCATGCCGCATGGTGCTTTAGTTAATTCGCGTGAAGTTTGAAGTGAGTCATCAGTGCAAAAGTCAAAATTTACCAATGAAGTTTATATGCCGTGTTCACATTCACCTATTGAAGCAAGCCATTTGCACTGATGAATCACTGCAAGCTTACGCGAATGGTCAGAACACGTACAATTATAATTTCAGGGCCGGCGCTGTCTTGGTGGGCGCGTATCCACGCAACTACTTCACCTTGCTAGCTGAGCCGAACGATCCTGTCTCTAGTAAGTTGGAAATATTTTTTAGGATCGAGCAAAATGATCGCCTGATGGTAAGCTACTACGGACAGAAACATGCAAAGTTTCGGGCCTGTATATACATTGTAAACCACAGACATAAATAACCTAACCAAGAGCATATCAGGACATGACCAATGAGGGTTCCGTAACTATCAATGGGTAAAAGGTTTTTTCAAATTACTTCAGAATTTACTGTCCGATTTCGTTCAAAATAATTTTTCTGAAGTTTAGCATGTAAGTAGGTACTATGTAGGGTCACAGAAATGTAATTTGACACCTACTCAATAAATTTTGTTGAGAATATTTATTAGGTGTCAAGAGCATCGTAGCACGTTTGACTTTTAAACGTGATGTTAAAATGTTATCGTTCAAGTTTTTAAGCTACGCATTGTACACAAACACAGACAGCATGATTTAAAGTTACGGATATAGTTTGTTACAAAACAGTCACCAATAAACCTTTACAGATAATAGTCGTTTCAATTATGATAATTCCGCTCAAGTCTTAACCTTCTGATACACGTTACGTCTTATTATGGTATCTGTAATTATTTGTTAAAAACGTCGTCATTCAATCATTTGACGGTATTTTGCGATACACGTTTGATGTTTCTAACAAATAGTATAATTGGTAGATAGGTTATTGAAACGGGCCATTAAGCAACCAGCTTAATACGTACTCGTACAATCTATCAGCATGGAAAATTGCATAAGTCGGATGGACGGACGGACGGACAGAGCGAAACTATATACTTAGGGTTCCTTGTAGTTACTGCGGAACTCGAAAAAAATTGAAACAAGGGGTTCCGATAAAACCTGTCGGCTACCTGAAAGTTATACCTATGCGTGGGTGGAGGGAGAATAAATTATAAGACATTTTTCTATCATCTTCTATTCCCATTACCAAATGGTACAGTACGGGGCTCAGAGTAATAACTTAAACATACACCCGGCCATTAGTCAGAGTAGAAACTTATACAGTTCCTTATCCACATGATTACACTTATTGTGAGAGTTAGTGCCATAAAGTCGTAATTCCAACGTCGTAAAAAATTACACCAACTCCACCTCCTGACAACCTCAGAAAAAAAACGAAAAGACATTGATTCGCTTTCTCTTTCACTCTTATGTGGTTTTGTCTGATTTGTGAGACAGATAGCTGCTTACAATTTCGATTTAGTTACTCCTCCATGTATAATATATTGTTCTTCCAAAGTGCAGGGGACTTAGCCAAAGTAAAACATAAAAATGATAACGAATATAAAATGTACCTATTTGATAAACCGTACGATTTAGCGACAAAATCAATTCGAACTTTGTATTTTCGTTTCTAAATTGTGCTTTGTCTAAACTTCCACATAAGTGAATAACAACGCCGTACGGATACCTACGGTTAAACATTTTAATGGTCAACTTGTTCCAGCGGTTCCATTCCAAGGTAAGCTGAGCCGTGAGGCGGCGTTGTCGCGTGTGACAGCTTTGCGCACCATCATGGCGTCCCATGACATACAGGCGTACATTGTACCTACGGCGGACGCGCATAATGTAAGCTGCTCCTATATAGTCCGCGCGCGAGTTGAATGCATAGCTAAGGAATACAATAGCTATCAAGGACACTATATAATACAGGCGCGTGAGGCGTAATGTCCGGACGGCGGCGGAACCTCCCACCTCAGGCCCTGACTGCATTTAACTCGCGCGCGGACTATAGTAAGAAAGTACTAAGAATATAGAAAGGAGTTTTATATCAAAATAAATAGACCGGTTCGATTTGAATAGGTAGATCGATAGTTGAATACTAATTGTTTAACCCTTACCAAAACTATTTGCTTGCACAAAAATACACCAAAGGTATAAAAATACACCACAGGCATAAAAACTACGCCGTTTTATGTTGCGCAAATAAAACATGAAGGATTTGATATTGGCGAGGGATTGTTTACTCTATGACAGATGGTATATTTAAAAGTAATTTGGGGTATTTGGGGGGTGGGATACGGAGCTTGATTACCGATGCGAATAGACTCGCAATCTAATTATCTCTTTCATCATCATTAAATTATCTCTTTCCAGTCTCAGTACATAGCGCCAAGTGACGCGCGGCGCGAGTGGCTGTCGGGGCTATCGGGGTCGTCGGGCACAGCGGTCGTGACCGCCAGACATGCGCTGGTGTGGACTGACGCGCGCTACTTCACACAATTCGACATGGAGGTCGACACGAGCGTGTGGAGCCTCATGCGGCAAGGTACGGCTGCGTGGAGGCTTATACAAACGATATCGAAACGATAACGAAGTTAGAAAAGAACAAAATGAATGGGATTAACCATGTGACTTAAATCTGTCAATCCATTTATAAGTCAATACAATTCACATGTCAATATGTCAACACATTGCGAACTTCGATATCGTCTGTATATTATTACTTCAGCCAAATTCTATTTAGGTATAGTATGAGGGTTAATTTCAATTAATTTTTAATTTAACAATTTGTTGCACACAAGAAAAATTTATAACATTACAATTTAACAAAGAAAGACGACACAAAGGTACTGCATATTTCTAAAAATAAATTTCTTACAGCAGCCCTACTGAGAAAGATGGGATAAAAGACAGCAAATAGGACGTGCACAGTTACAAATACACTACTTACATATTATTATATCCTTATTAAAATAAAGAATAGGGTTATGCGATTTGATGTTAACTATGATTTAAAAAAAGGAGCGTGCTATCATTCCTATTTAACATAAATCACCACATTACTATTGTGGTCATGTCAGTTAAATTTCCATATTGTTAATGTCTATTCCATTTGGATCCGGCTACAGTCCGTTCAGACTTATTTTACCCTTGACAGGATCTTTATGCCGACGACAAAAGGATCCTCCCATAGAAACTATATTCGTCTTCTCAGCTAAACAAATATGTTCTTCCAGGCACGGACGCGACTATAGACAGCTGGCTGACGGCGAACTTACCCGCCAACTCCGCTGTTGGTGTGGACCCCACTACGTACACACGGACCGCCTGGATCGCTCTGGAGGTAAACATATATTCACGGACACATTTGACATATGAATTAAGAGTTTACTTCTATTTCGCTACTTAGTAACTTGCAATACACAACAGCTTTTGCAGCACAAGGAGCTTTGCCAAAGTAGCATTATAAAAACCATAACGTTAGTAAGTTTTTAATATACTATAACCCGACTACGCAAATTATATAGCCTATGTTACCCGGGCCAATATTACAAATCTATTGACACCTCATTCATCAAAATAGGGTCAGTAGTCAAAGAGCTACGACGGAACAAACATACACACATACATAGCTACCCAAACCTTTACCCTTCCTTTTGGCTTCGCCGTAGTCGGGTAAAAACAATAAAATGTATGGAATTGTCAGATGTCATCGCTACATAATATTATGGTTAATGCCATACATTTATTCGTTTCTAACTTCGTTATCGTTTCGATATTGTACTTGTCTATGCTTCTGGCCCATTAACATAATTTATCACAAATAATATAGTAAATGTTAGTTAGGTACTTATATTATATTGTACTTATATTTTTCTCAGAACTCCCTGTCAGCCGTCAATGTGAGTCTAGTGGCTATAACAGATAACCTGGTGGACGAGGTGCGGCGCACGCTCGGCGACGCTCCGCCGCTCCGCCCCAAAAAACCTCTCGTCACCCTGGCGCAGGACTTCAGCGGTATGTAGACGTCAACATGGGCCTAATATCCTGTGGCGTCAAGTATGACACCACAGTATACGCCCTTCCTACACTGACACTGGCTAATCCTCAAGGGAGGCCATTTAGAATAAGACGAAGAAGTATAGGCCCATTATGGATAAGAGCGCTACACGCCGTGAACTATCGTCTATTAGCAGGGGATGACAACATTGTTTTTTTTTTAATATGGCTAGGGATACTCGAGAGTTGAAATGCTGGAAACTCACTTGCGACTCGTCTGATATTGCTAATATCATGGGCGTCGGTAAAAGCTTACAATTCGTTAGTCCGTTTTACCACATAAATAACTAAGGGGTGCAGAGAAAGTACAATATCGAAACGCAAATATACTAAATTAATAAATCGTATGGTAACAACGTCAATCCTATGCATTTATTTCTTCTCTGACCTTCTTAATATATTGTTGTATATTGTATTGTCATATTGGCTAAGTTTTTGGGTGCTGCTGCACCACTCGTAAATCACAATGTTTATTAAAACATTATATCAATTTTTAAAACACTTAGGCCCATTGGCACAGATCTGGGTTAAATTTAACTAGGCCACCCGAGACCCCAGAGCCGGCACCTACCTGGCCCAGAGAATAAGTATCGCAATCCAGCGAGGAAACTCTTTGAGCCTTCTAGGTACTCCGCCTGGTGGGGACGACCTGGGAGATTTCTTTGTTTTGTAGCATTTTAAGTTTTGGAGTAGTTATTATTTTTTTTAGTACTTACCTACTTTTATAGTTTGTAAATATTTTAAATAGATTTTAGTTAACCCTGGGTTAAATATCATGTTGTCTCTCTCGTTCTTCGTATTTGTGAAAGAGAAGGCATGATATTTTAACCCGGAGTTAACTTGAACCCAGATTAGCACAAATGGGCCTTACTGACTTATTTGTATTCCAACTTTTAGGCAAGGCGTCAAGCGCCAAGATATCTGAGCTTATCGCTCAGATGAACGCCCGCGGCGCCTCCGTACTCATACTCACCGCGCTGGATGACGTGGCTTGTGAGTATAATCCCATCCCTTGTCGCACGGGCACCGCTCAAATGAATGGGATAAATTCGTATCTTGGAAGTGACAAAGTCTCATGAAGATGTTACACATTTTCAGATACATTAAACTTGCGCGGCTCGGATATACCGTACAATCCAGTGTTTTTCGCCTACCTGGTGATAAGGGCCGACGTGGTGAGTTTACATGGAGTAAATAGTCTGTTTAAATGTTGGCGCTTAAAGTTATTTGTTTATTTTGACTACCGATAAGAGTATAAAATTATTATTGCGAGACTAAGAATAAAGATGGTGCCGCAGAGTACCTACTGCGCAAGAACAGAACCCTTTCTTTTTATTTAGGTATATTGTTGGTTTCTTTAGAGGATATTATTAAAGGATTAAATAAAGTCTGACCCTATAGCCAAGATGCAATCGCTTTTCAATTCCAAGGACGAATTTAGAAATCAATAATGTACGATATTAATGATCGTGCGGTATGCCACTTAGCGAACGTTGTGTCAATCCTATAGTTTTAATTTCGAAGATCGTCATTGTAATTAACGATGGCGTTTTGGCTAAGTTCTGTCTTGACTTAATCGTCGTTTTAGCGTGAATACAAAGCCTTAACGTAACAAATAAATATATTATGTAATTTTCAGACCGCCAACAACGTGATCCTATTCTGGGGAGACGGGCAGCTGCCGGGCGGCATCGTGCAGTTCCTGGCCGCCGAGCTGACCGCCCTCGACGCCAGGCCCTATTCGGAAATCTTCACGTATTTGTCAGATTTGAGTGTAAGTCTCTTTTCACACCTTCTTCTTCTTTAAACTTCTTTCTTCTTTTTCAAACGCAGCTAAGTCAAATTTCTGAAATTCAATATAGCAATTTCACCCTTGTTGGACACAAGGACACACATTTTCCCTTTGAGATATTAAGAATACTCGCGCTGGGCACGACCTTCTTTTCATGGACATAAGAGTGTATTTGCTATATTACGTTTTTAAGAATTTCGCTTCACTGTGCCTCGACTCTGCGCTTTAATAAGTTGCAAACAAAAATTGTTACAAAGAGTGAGAGAGCAAGCGACATGTCACTTAACGATGACTTACGTCAAATCCCATAAATGTTGTTTTCAAACTTCGACGTCGAAATTATCGAATGCATCTTGACTAATGGCCCGGGTTATACACCGGGTCTGTCGGTGACTATCCTACTACTATTGTAAATGTGAAAGTTTGTGAATGTGTATGTTGGATGGATGGATGTTTGTTACTTTTTAACGCATAAACTACTGAACGGATTATAATTAAATTAGATAAGTTGTATTTTTAAGCTCTGGAATCAGACAAAGGCTACTTTTTATCCCGAAATAGTGCATTGTTCCCGTGGGATTATTTATTTACGCAGGCGGAACCGCGGGAAAAAGCTAGTACGTTATTTAAAAAAAAAACACCGTGTTTTATTAATTATGTGGCCCTCCAGCTCCAGTCATCACATTTAAAAAATTTTGCAACATTTAATTTACTTACATGCCTATTCTATTCCATACTTCGATAGTTCAAACTTCAGATTCACAGTATCTTCTTTGACATGTTTTATTTATTGCAGTTGGACCTGCCAGCCGGCTCCACTGTGTGGCTGTCGCGCGACGGCAGCCACGCCATCTATCTGGCTGCGGAGAGCGTGAGTATCTACTATAGGAGGTAGAGGAAAGGAGAACTGTCTCATATGGGAGCAACTTGAATAAGTGTCCAGCTGTACGCCAGTAGCGAAGGCTGGTTCTCCTTCGTAGGGTAGGGCACCCTGTATAATAAGTGGTGATTTGAATGTATGAAACTTTGAGGGTCTTTAAAAGGTAGGTAAGTGGTATTAGGTGAAGCCGATAGGAATGGAGTTATAGGAACCCCACGCCGCTACTATACGCTGTAAACAGCAGTTGCAAAATCCTCCATGAATGGCGCTAGCAGCGGCAAAGGGTATGGAAGGAATGTAACGACAAATTGAAATTTGTCCCGAGTTAAATTATTAGATTTTTTCGTGACTTAGTAAATGTCCAATATACAAAAGCTTAGAATAGTTAATTTGCTTAGTGTAGTAGTAAATAATAATTTCTTTATATTGCAGGAGTCTATAGTAGTAAACAATTAATATATTTCGCAGAACAGCGCCATAACTACATTGAGCACGGTGTCTCCAGTTGCGCTCATGAAGTGTATTAAAAATGAAGTGGAACTGAAGGTAGGGCAGAATTTTCGTTTTAACTGTAGTTATTATTATGTCTGGGAGACTATATGATTCAGAATCCGGAAGGCCGGGGAAAATTCAGAGCATTGAAATCAAAATCTCTGCCCTAATACAATAGAACTGATAATCGCACACACAAGTGTCGAGTCAAATTTCAATGTGATATATGACAGCACACTTCGATTTTCAACACTATTGTATTAGCGCAGAGTTCTATTTTTAGTGCTCCCGGGCCCGCCGAATTCCGGATCATATAGTCCCAGGCTTATCCATTGACTCACTATTTTTTTTTTAATTTAAATTCGATGTGAAACCTTACTAGCCCTGCGTGGGTACTAACAACTATGTCATTGAATAAAGTATGTTTCATGAAGCAAATTTTTAATAGGGTTTCCGTAACGCGCACATCAAGGACGGCCTGGCCGTGGTGCGGTTCCTGCGCTGGGTGCACGAGCAGGTGGACACGGGGGCCGAGGTCACGGAGATACATGTGGTCAACAAGCTGAATAAGCTGAGAAGGTCAGTGACGTCGAAATTGCCTAACATTTGTGCAGGACGGTTTAAAACCTGTCTTATACAGGAAGAGAGCAATGGACAAATACATCTACTTATTGCAATATTTTTTTTCAATGTTAACCCACTTGACAAACAAATCTGTCCAATAAGATTAACATCAGCACGCTATTTGATAATGTAAATAATGAGAAAGACAGATAAGTACTTATATACTTATATTTCATTATGAAGCATATACATAACTTTCTCGTTATCGGTCCGATAGCGGATCGGAATATGTGAAAACGCTCTTAGGCTGGGACTATATGATCCGGAATCCGGCGGGCCAGGGAAAATTCAGAGCACTGAAAATAGAACTCTGCGCTAATAGAACAGAGTTGAAAATTAAAGTGTCGAATGTCGAGCTGTCAGATATGACATTGACATTTGACTCGACGCTCATGTGTAAGCCATGCACAAACATTACCTATTAACTTGTAGGGAGGAGCAAGACTACTTCGGTCCCTCGTTCTCGACGATCGCGGGCGCGGGCGCGAACGGAGCCGTCATACACTACAGGCCGTCGCCGGAGGGCGAGCAGAGAGTCATACGGAAGGACGACATGTTGCTGGTCGATTCGGGCGGACAGTACAGGTACCACGTGGCAGAGCCATGCCTCGGCTCGAATGGGTCGGCTCGACCGGATAAATACCACGGCCTCACAGAAAACCGTCGTGAAGTAACGCTTCCGTTGTGTTTCGCCAAGTGAGTGAGTTTACCGGAGGTCCAAGGGGGTTGGGGATTTTAAGGACCGGGAACGCTAGTGCGCAGCACCACAGGAGTTACAAGTGTAACTCCTGTGGTGCTGCGAGTGTCCACGGGCGGCGGTAAACGCTTATCATCAGGCGGATGTCTGCTCGTTTCCTGGTCCATTTCGTAAAAAAATCGAGTATGGTAGTTCTCGGGAGGCTTAGACAGAGCATAACTCTGTGATTAAATTCGACCAAAATTATGTGTCATTGTGTTTTATTTAGTGCACGGTAAATATATGTCATTTAAATTAGTAGCATTATAGCACACTTGTAATTTTTTGACGTTTAGATTTTGACGTTTAGATTAGATTTGAGTGTAGTACAAGAATGCAAAAGCGATGACGAAGTTAGAAAACTACAATGTACAATTGTATGTTGACACATTTCGTCGCTAAATCACGTGGTTTGTTTCATACATTTTATTGTTTCCTAACTTTGGTATCGTTTCGATATTGTACGTTGTCTTTTGAGTGTCTAGTGTCTACCCTCCAGATTCCAACTGGTACGAACGACGCTTTCGTGTTTCATAGTCCACTGTCAAGTTGAAAAGCGAATGGCTTAGCTGAAATGAATATACTCCTTATTACCTTACTAGGCACCGCGCAGCCTCACCGATGTATGTCAGTGTATTTTTTGTGGACGACATTAGTTTATAAAGGTTTAACTATAAATAAATATTAACATTAAAGAGACGGCACTACGGATATCACGCGCACGCGGCACATGAGCGCGTCGCCCACAGACAAGCAGCGGCTCGCCTTCACCAGAGTGCTGCAGGGGCAGATACTGCTGGGCACTGCTGTCTTCCCCAGGGGCGTTATGGTAAGAGTCATGCTTTTATTAGCTGTAAGGCTGGGCACTATATGATCCGGAATCTGGCGGGCCCAGGAAAATTCAGAGCACTAAAAATAGAACTGCTAGTATCACGGGAATACTGTACTTTTTCGGGATAAAAAGAAGCCTATGTTTTAATCCAGAGCCTACACTACTACCATACCAAATTTTATCGAAATCCGTTCAGTAGTTTTTGCGTGAAAGAGTAACAAACGTCCATCCATCCATCCTCACAAACGTTCACATTTATAATAGTAGTTAAGCATGTGAAATTTTTAGGGGAACGTTCTCGAAACCCTCGCTCGGAAGGCGCTGTGGGATGTCGGTCTGAACTACGCGCACGGCACCGGGCACGGCGTGGGTCACTTCCTCAACGTGCACGAGGGCCCGTCCGGCATACTGAGCTCGCCTAGCGCCACCGACCCCGGGATCTCGCCCGGCATGATCTTCAGTGACGGTAAGAGATACAGAGAGTATATGGTGGGAATGAGAGGGTATATACAATGCTCCGAATTTTCCCCGGCCTTCCGGATTCCGGACAATATGTTCCCGGCCTAACAGCTAAGATTATGTAAACATGAAATCAATTTTGTAGATTTCATTTTCAATTTTGTAATAACGAGACCTAAAATAGATACTTACTAAACTCACCCATCGCCACCGACCCCGGGATCTCGGCCTGATCTTTAGTGACATTAGTAAGCGTCGAACATACTAGCGCAGAGTCGAAGAGCAGCGAAGCGAAATATTGAAAAACCAGCCAAGTGCGAGTCAGACTCGTGCATGTATGGTTCCGAACCATTACATGTTTTAATATGTTACATGTTTACTTATTATATCGTTATTTTTGTACGAATTTTTTCAAGTAAGCGCATTTTATAAGAAAGCCATCAATAACTCCTAAATTAACAAAGTTACATAAGCCGTTATAGTTTTTCTTTAAAGTTCACAGATTTTTCGAGCCAGCTATCAGAGGCGGCGGGGGGGGGGGGGGCTATATTAACAAAAAAATGAACTTGCACTATGGGGTAAACACGAGAAAAAAAAACATCCCCATTTTACGTGTAGGGGAGGTACTCCAAAAAAAATATTCGATATTTTTCGAGATTTTATTTTAGCACTATGTCGACGTGGTAAATACACATATCCATGCAAAGTTTCATCTTTCTAGCGCTAACCGTTTGAACGGTAAGACGAAATCGGACGGACAGAGGGACATGACGAAACCATAAGGGTTGCGAGACGTAAACTACGGAACCCTAAAAAGAAGCCGTTATCGCCGCCACGGTACTTTATCTGAGAAGGAATATGTTCTTTAAGTCGTAAACATTAAAGGGTGAATTTGCTATATTACATTATAGAATTTCGCTTCGCTGCGATTCGATTTGCAGCTAGTATTTATTCATCCTAACTAGATTTAATGGTCTATAATGTGTAGGTAAACAGTATACATAAATAATGGTAATCGCTAATACGCCACTGTTTTACTGACTTGCTGTGCAATTTAAGAGCCTGGCTACTACGAGGTGGGCGAGTACGGCATCAGGCACGAGGACCTGGTCGAGGTGATTGAGATGAACAAGGACGCCGATCACATTTACGTAAGTCTTACATTATACTCTTAGATACTTCCTACTCCTCCTACCTTTCTTCTGATTACTTTCGTTCTGGGTCCCAAAACGGATTTAGCATGTCCCTCGGGAACCCCTGAGATCATATCAAAGGGTTTTTGTGGTTGGTTACCGCTGTAGATTCTGGCTACGCAGGAGTTGCAGTGGTGGGAAAGTGTGGTGGGCCATTTGCCCGATTAAAAATTAAAGGTACTCTTAGAGCGTTTCATATTTATTAAACAGCGTATATTATTGAATCACCTATGTAATAAAAATAGTAAAAATGTAAAACGATTAATATAAAACAACACAATATAATACAATATAAATATACCTATAACACACACCCGTATTTCCTGCATTGCGCTAATACGTATCTAATAGCATTACTTTGCCGAATATTGACTATTAATATTTAACTTGTACCTATAATGTTTACTTCGTGATTGTTGCTACTCGCTATGCAATCTATGCCGGCAACCCAAGCGCGTGTCCGCGCCTTGCAACATAGCTGTAGTTACTATGGGAAGTGTACAAGGGGAGTGCGGAGGGCGCGGGTGGCGTGATCGCTGCAATGTCCATAGTAATGAGTGATGAGTCACACGATAACACCATGTCCCATAGTATACAATATATTTAATATTTTATCTTGTTTATATGTAATTATGTGTATTATATACGATTTATCAACTATTGCCGAGTGTTATTCTGTCCCTCAAATGACAGTACCGATGGAACCACATGCACATAATACCAGGCACTGTGGTGTTTGCGCCGTGGTAATATGCCTGAGTGGTCTCCATTTTGATGATTTGACGTTACACTGCACTACCGACCATCTGACTCTGGCAGAACCTAGTATTAAAAACTTTAATATTATTCCTTTACAACTTTAAGCTATTTATTTATATTATTTTTCTATTATTTTATTGTGTTAATATTTTAATGTACTTCTTCTTCTTCTTCTTTTATGTATGACGGCCTCAGTGAGTTGCCAATGTCCGAGTGCTAAATATGTTTAAACCCTGCTCTATTGCAGGTCTAGTCAGGAAACAAGGGTACAGTGATCTACATAACTGATGCTATGTTGTTGAATATTAATGTACTTATATAATAACTTGTAGTGTATGTCCTAATTTGTCAAATTAACGTTTAATTTATTTTTTATTATCCGATCCGATATCGTACCGATAAAATGAGATAGCTAAGCATATGTTTCATACTGAAATATACCTAAGTAAACTTGCGCTAAGTTTACCTACCTGTCTTTCTCATTATTGGTTCGATATCGGATCGGATAATTGAAAAACCCTCTTACCCTTTCAGTAGTAGGTGCTGTAGTTTTATTTAAAAGTAGTTAAGCGTTTGATCCAGACTACTCTTGGGGTAAAAACTTTGACTTCTTTGGTACACAGTGAGATAGAAATTTTGAGAGTAGGCTATGTTTTACCCCAGAGGACTATTATGATATGAACATTATGTAGATGTTCATAGTGATTGGTCCAAGCACTATGAACATCTACATAATGAATAGTAGATCTACTAATAACTACTAATTTGGAATATTTTTTTTTAGGCTGAAGGTTTAGTTGGTGATTTTGACGGCGTAGGAGCGCTGGGCTTCTACACCATATCGCTGGCGCCCCACCAGACCGCGTGTTTGGATGTCAACCTTCTCAATGAGCATGAGGTAAAATTCTTTTGATACTGAGCTGAAAAACATTTAAAACAGACTACTAGTACTATGGTAAACTACAGCTATTTCATGTCTGCTAATGCTGTTTTCTTTCCTTTATACTAGGACCTAGTAACTACATATATATATATATATATATATATATATATATATATATACAGGGTGACCTGAAATTCGATACATTCCTTTGAAAGATAGAAAGTAGACCTCATTTACAGTAATATTTTTCATGGCATCCCCTATCCGAAAGTTGATATTTACAAAGTTATTGAAATTTCAAAAAATTTTTCTTTATTTTCGACTTTTTGACTTTGACATGACGTATTTTTAAAATTTTTTGTTTTTTTAGTGATTTTTTTTATGTATTTTAACCGTCAATGAGTCAAATAATATTTTTAAGGAATAAATAGGGACAAACTAAGAGAGATTTTTTCATTATGAGACATGAAACAGAATTTTCTTTTAAGAAAAATGCACATTTTTCTTAAAAACAGGTGATTTTCTTTAAAAAGTTGTATGATACAATGCGTACAAATACCTTAAATAACTTTCTTACCTCATAAGCTTCCAAAAAAGGTACAAATATGTACATAAAAATATGAACATGTAATAAACAAAGACAAAACAATCATCAGGTAACGTTATCTCAAGAATTACTCTACCTGAGGCGACCTTTTTTTTTCAATTGTTTCCTTTGTTCAAACTTCGGGATGTTTCGGCTACTGTCGTCGCGGCCCTTTGTCAATGAGTTACCGACTGGCTTAGAGAGCAAATTTAGTAGCTAATATTAGTTTTAAGTCAACTATTGCCGTGTACGGACGTATTGTTGCTTTAAACTACACCCTTACTTCTACTTGTGATTTTTTTGTATCGCGATGGCTGCTTTTGAGTACGATGAATACGCTGACATCTTGTTTTGTTACGGACTTTGTAATGGTAATGCTGCTGCTGCACGAAGAACATACGTTGAACGTTTTCCGAATCGACGAGTGCCAAACGTTAGAGTGTTTTCAACAACATTTCGACGAATTCGGGAAAGCGGCCGTGTTGATAGAAGACGTGGCGATTCAGGCAGACCTCGTTTGTATGCTCCAGAAGAAGAAGAAGAAAATTTAACACTCTTTCAAAATGATCCTTCTATTTCTACAAGAGCGGCAGCTAGAAGACTTGGATTGAGTCAATGGAAGGTGTGGTTTACAGTACACACAGCGCGTCTACATCCATTTCACTACACACCTGTTCAAGCGTTGGAAGAGGGAGACCCGGTTAGAAGAATGGAATTCTGCCGTTTTATGATAAATACAGACATGGAGGATCGCAATTTCTTCTCAAGAATATTGTGGACTGATGAATCGAAATTTGACCGTGACGGGATAAACAATTTCCACAACACACATTACTGGGCACCAAAAGGAGAAAACCCCAGGATGAAAAAAGAAAGGGCCCATCAAACCAGATTCAGTCTAAATGTCTGGATGGGTATAATTAATAATAATTTAGTTGGACCTCATTTTTTGCCTCAAAATTTAAATGGTGAAATGTACGAACATTTCCTAAGAGAGGAGATTACTGGTTTAATGGAAGATGTGCCAATAGCAACTCGTCGTAATATGATTTTCCAGCATGATGGTTGCCCGGCCCACTTCCGCCTCGGCGTACGCCAGTGGCTAGACCAAACTTACCCACATCGCTGGATAGGTCGAGGCGGGCCAATTCCTTGGCCAGCACGGTGTCCCAATTTGACCCCGTGTGATTTTTATCTTTGGGGTCATATGAAGGCTTTGGTGTATACTACACCCATAACTACTGCAGAGGAGCTCAGAATCCGCATAAGAAATCCAGCAGAAGAAATCAAAACTAGTCTTACTACCAGAATAATCAAAACAGAGGTACGGAGAAGACTACGGGCCTGTATCAGAAACATAGGTTCACATTTTGAACAAGACCTAAAGTAGAATATTTATTATTAAATTTAATTAAACATTGATGTTTTTTAAACACAATAAACGTAATTAAATTCAAGTTTATCCTTTTATTTTAACCTTATCGCAAATAAATCGATTTAGACATTATTTCATTTTACTTCTAATATTTTTACTACAACGTCATATTTTTATGTAGACATTTGCACCTTTTTGGAAAGCTAATGAGATAAGGAAGTTATTTAGAATATTTGTACGCATTGTATCATACATTTTTTTAAGAAAATCACCTGTTTTTAAGAAAAATGTGCATTTTTCTTAAAAGAAAATTCTGTTTCATGTCTCATAATGAAAAATTCTCGCTTAGTTTGTCCCTATTTATTCCTTAAAAATAATATTTGACTCATTGACGGTTAAAATACGTAAAAAAAATCACTAAAAAGACAAACATTTTTAAAAATACGTCATGTCAAAGTCAAAAAGTCGAAAATAAAGAAAAAATTTTTGAAATTTCAATAACTTTGTAAATATCAACTTTCGGATAGGGGATGCCATGAAAAATATTACTGTAAATGAGGTCTACTTTCTGTCTTTCAAAGGAATGTATCGAATTTCAGGTCACCCTGTATATATATATATATATATTATGTTTCTCAAATAAACAACAAATACAAAATATATAACTCGAGCCATCTACCGCAAAATTAAGGAATTATTTTTGCGTCTTTGTTTCATAATAAAATATCCATTTTTTTTTTAATATGATGGCGTTCTTAACTCATTTTCGTGATTTTTGAAGTTACGTCTATGTAGCATCTTATGTGCGATATTCAAATCCCTATTAAGTAGCTCCTTAAGTAAGCATTAAATGTCTCCGAGTGCGGCCGTTAGATACTTATGTATTTAAAAATGTATTAACATATTTTGTCTATTTTTCAGATAAAATACATTAACGACTACCACACAAGGGTGCTGTCTACGCTTGGCCCGATACTGTTGGAGAGAAACCTGCTGGAGGACTATGAGTGGCTGAAGCGGGAGTGCTCGCCGATACACCACAGTTCTGCTGTTTTGTTCAAGCTGTCACCGCTTTTGTTAATACTGAGCGTCTTAATTCTATGCTTCAGAGTGTAATAAATGTAAAGTAAACTGTGTTTGAAATTGAATTATTAATTTATATATTAAATATACCTGTGACTGAGTCATTTTACTGATGGATGAATAATCATTAAATTAAAACTAGCACCAATTTCAATATCAGACTCGTGTTCTTCATTTTTATCCTGTAAATAGCGTACGCATATATGTGCACTCAGCTTTCAAAGTATGCTATGATCATACTGGAATACTATGTTGTATAATTAAGAAATATTGCTTTCATTATATTATTCAATTTTTTTTGTATTAAACTACTATCTTTTCAAATGTAATCTGAATAAGTATCTTCTACTCCATAAATAATTGTACCGCAATTTTTAAGGTACTTAAGTTGGACTATGAGACAGTAGTTTTAATATACAATATTAGGTCCTTAAATATGAAATTAACGTTTTGTCGTACTGGCCACTTTGATCTCAAATATATCTTTGGTTCGGAATTCACACAATTTTCACAATTTAGTTCGCAATTAGCGATATAAATTTTAATTTTAAATTTATACCGCTATTTACTCATACATTTGTGTTTCGAAAACCGTAATTCATTTGTTTTTTCCTCTTTTCGTTTCTTCTTTGCGTCACTCTGTTTACAAAATGGAAAACTTGAAATATCGTATTATTTTCGATTACGAGTTCCACCGAGTGGCAACGGTGCTGCAGAAACGGCACGAAGGATTAATGATGTGTATGGCGGTGGTGTCGCAAAAGAAAACACAGTGCGTTTTTGTTGCCAACGTTTTCGTTCTGGAAATTTCGATCTGCAGAACAAGCCCCGTGGACGGCCGGAGACCAAAGTTGATAATGAAGAATTGGCTATTGTGGAAGCGGATCCATCGCAAACCACGTCCGAGTTAGCTGCAGCCTGCTGTGTTAGTGATAAAACTGTTTTAATTCACTTGAAGCAAATTGGGAAGGTGAAAAAGCTTGAAAGGTGGGTACCTAATGAATTGATTGTAGCAAACCGACAAACGCGCGTCGACTGCTTCGTTACATTACTCAACCGGCACAATAATGATAAGGGATTTTAAATCGAATAATCACCTGTGATGAAAAGTGGATTCTGTACGATAATCGGACACGCTCCTCGCAATGGCTGAACCCTGGCGAACCAGCCAGAGCCTGCCCCAAGCGAAAATTGACTCAAAAAAGTTACTTGTGAGCATTTGATGCTCTAGTGCCGGTGTTGTTCACTACAGCTTTCTTAAATCTGGCAAGATAATTACGACAGATGTCTATTGCCAGCAACTGCAAATCATGATGGAAAAGCTAGCTGCTAAACAACCGAGGTCATTGGTCATTCGCTCTAGGCCACTGCTGCTTCAGGACAACACTAGACCACACACTGGACAACAGACGGCTACCAAATTAGAGGAGCTTCAATTGGAATGTCTAAGACATCCACTGTACTCCCTGGACCTTTCTCCAACAGATTACAATTTTTTTCGAGATTTGGATAAATTCCTGTAAGGGAAAAAATTCAACTCCGATGGGGCAGTCCATACGCCTTCAAAGATTTTATTGCATCCTGTCCAAATGATTTTTTTAGTAAAGGAATCAATGAACTACCTATGAGATGGTAAAGTGCATAGATAGCAATGATATATACTTTGATTAATTAAATATATTATGTCTTAAACACTTACGACTTTCCAGCAGCCGTGGAGGACAGTCGTCCCATGACCACGGCTGCTGGAAAGTAGCCGAAACGTCGGGAAAAAGAAAAGTGCACCGCCGCACAATCCGTAAGTGTTTAAAACAATTAACAATATTCGCGTAAACATAAGAAATCAAATATATTATGTTTAAAAAAAATCGACTTTATATTCCTCCTTTACAATACGCCAATTTCATACGTAATATTTAGGTTTAAATATTAAATAAAAACTGATAAGTTAATACACTTTTACTTAAGCCAACTGTAATACATGCTAAATGATTTCCTATGATAGTGGTAATTTAGTTCTTGTCGCGGTAGTTCTTTATGTGCACCATCACCCAGGTGGGCACAGAGATCCAGCCCACAAACATGGCGCTAGCAAGGAAGATCAACTCCTGGAATTAAAGTAGTTTGTTTTAATTTAAATCAGTATTACTTTGTACTTGGTAATTTTAATGTTTTGAAATTACTTACAATATGTAGCAAAAGAGGACAAAAATGTAAAAAATATATAGTAAGTAATAAACAAGGAAATGTAAATATACTTAACATTTCAAATGTAATTAAAAAGTAATAATTAAATAACTCCTGAAAACACTCAATTTTCATTATTTAGGTACAATTAAATAATAATAAGTCAGTAGATAAGAACAACAATGAAAATCTCCATACAAAATCTCAATACAAAGGTATAAACTATCAATTTATTAAAAATAGTAAAAAGTTTTGCATTTTATACAGTCTACAATCTAGTAGGCTTCAGAGCTTATAAATAAAAGAAAACACAAAAAAATATTTCCTTTTTCATTCGATAAGTTCGAAAATCAATATCTGATATAACCTCTAATGTTACGAACATTACGTAATATTGTTGTATGAAAGATTGTTGATATATTTATAGTTTTTACTTTCTAGTCAAATTATTATTGTAAGAAACACATTGGCTACGCATTTAATGACATAATAATAATTCTAAACTTATGGAAAGCAGTGAAATGTTGATAAAATACTTACGCCTTTGGACACCTTGTTCCTTGATGGAATAGCAATACCACTCATGTTTCTTTGCTGAACATTTTTAACAATTTGGATATTAGCCCTAAGTAAATTCTTGACCGCGAACATTTTGAATTTGGTTTTTAGTCTAGTACGTTTTTCCCAAAATTGCAAGAAATGTAAATGAGTTCACAATCTACATTGACATTTGTGAACAAGTGACAGCTGAAAAATGACATTTGGTTTTTTACTTCTAAGGTTAGTTGCTATGAGTAACACTACCATACCCCAGATTATTAACAATACAATCAATAAGTTTCATATTGACATAAACAGAATAGACCGTCAAACCAATCCACGATAATACACGGACGGTTCTACTCCATCAATCTTAAAACAATGCGTATCCGACGCATGTAAAAAGTGGGTTCCGAGTCTGATCTCTCGCCAGTCGTGTCAGTCATCCGCCCCACTGTGTTACGAAAGTAAAGGAAGAGAGAATGCTCTTGTGTATTACACAAATGGACATAGTTGTATAATAATTCCATGATTGCACTTACCAGGGGGCCTAGCAGGAACATTTGACAACGGCGAAAACGTACGAATTAAATTTGTATGAGCGCTTTCATGATTTTGACAGATTATAATACAATTCTCATCAGCGTCACGTTTACACCGCTGTCAAAAGGAAAAATTAACAAGAAAAGGCATTGAAATCAATTTATTATTAAATATAACTTTAAAGTTAAAGCTTACAAACGTAAAAATCTGTCTTTGAAAATAACAATTCCTTCTTCTGAACTCACATCTTCTCGGAGTAACAAGTAATTTCTATGTAGAGAGTACAACTTAATTCACTGAGAGACTTCCATCAATTGCGGCGCATCTGTAACAAATAAACAAATATAAAGTGTCGTTCGTGTGCAAGCGAAATTTTCGTCTTTGTGGACAGGGTCTGAGAAAAAGTTTGTAAGCCAGTATTTTTATCTGTAAACTAAACATTTCATCACACACAAACATAGCTTATAGTTATTTAACCAAGGTAACGTGTATAAATATGGGTAACATGGTTTTTATCGTCAGAATTAAACAAAAAATTAAACCGACTTCCAAAGTAAAAATGCACAAATATATGAAATAAAACTTATTTTCTAAATAATTCCCCTTTTAAATTTGCCTGAAATTTCAACTATTTCTCTACTCAATCTTCATAATTTTGAAGTCGGTACCAGCCCGAACGATATTCTGATAAAACAGTATTTAAAATAGAACACACTAGATCAAGTTGGCTGGTACCGACTTTAAAATTTTGAAGATTGGAGTGGAGAAATAGTTTAAACTTCAGCCAAATTTAAAAGGGGAATTATTTAGAAAATGATTTATTTCATACTTTTTTGTGCATTTTTATTTTGGAAGTCGGTTGAATTTTTTGTTTAAAAATGATATTAATTTTTCCCTTTTTATTGATATATTTTGTTAAATTATTATTAACACATTTTAAGAACGTTTAAAATAAACGATCGAATGTATAATTGAATACGCGCCAAGCTTCCATTAGGTATATATGATGATGATGATGTTTACTGTAAGTTACATAATGGCATATGCTTGCAGTTCTTTAAACAATGTCGAAATTTCCAAATGTGTATCTTTCAAGATCCAGAATCAAAAAAAATCCAAAAGCACTGAACAGAACTCCTCAGGAGATCTGTTCAGTGCTTTTGGATCCAGGGTGCAAAGTTTTACTTTTTGGTAGCATATGCTTCGGTTACTTGTGAAAAAGTCAAAATCACTATATATGTCCATATAAATTTCGAGGAGTTCCCTCGATTCCTCATGGATGCCATCATCAGGTCACCGCTTTGGTGACAACGATACCAATTTCGGATTATACGCAATACATCAAAAAAATAATTTTGAAAATCGGTTAACAGACAGTTATCGTTGAACATAAAAAAAAACATACAGTATAGCCGCCTCCTCTTTTAGAAGTCGGTGAAACACAAAACAAAATTTATGTTAGCTTATGCCCCAAACTCCCAATGTAAAACTTCTGAAATAACTCGTTTATATATAATCGTATATATACTCGTATAAAGAAAGGGACTAAAACAAAAGATGACGTTTACATACTATGAATTGACGTATCGAATGTAGACTTTGTCTCAGTCCCTGTCTCGATCGACCATCGCACTTACCTCCCGCGGCGGCGTCGTCGTTGAACATAAACTCATCCTGGTACTCCTTGAGGAACTGCTCGGAGCGGTGCTCGTCCAGGAACAGCGTGTACACCTTCCTCACATCCTCCATGCTCACCTGAGACATGAGTAGATATTATGAACTTCATTTTTAACCGACTTCCACATTATTTTACATATTCAACCCTTGGATTTCTTTTTGAACGACTACGGCAAAGCCAAAAGGAAGGGTAATGATTTTGGCAGTCTATGTATGTACATATGCATGTGTGTATGTAACATGTATGTTTGTTTCACCGTAGCGCCTAATCTACTGGTCCGATTTTAATAAATTGAGATGTCAATAGATTCGTAATAACTACGTAAATTATATCTGCCTATTAAGTAACCCGAGCTGGGTAACATAGGCTATATAATTTACGTAGTTGGGTTATAGTTTTTTTTTAAATAAAAAATGTAGTTATTAGTATCTAATAAATAATAATCCTGGCAAACGATCAACAAGCAGTCGCTTAGGTTGATGGTTAGAATGCCTTAGGGCCCCCATATACTGTCCGGTTTATCTTCAGTTCGGCCTGAACGGATGCAAAATAGTATTTGTGCGATTTCGAGATCGCATCAGTGGCCGGATGGACTGAAGCGATTTGTTGTGTTGCCAACTCTGTTTTTGCGAAACTACTAAACTGGCGTCAATTTCTACTAAAAACTACTAAAATAATACTGAAAACTATAAAAAAGCTACTAAACTTAGGAATCCCTAAAGCTACCCCAAAAAACCACTGCATATTAGGTTTTGTTATATTAAACTTTTATTATTTATTGAATTTTATTATAAATTTGACCATTTAATTAAAATTACTAGGATATATTACGTATACAGGGTCTGTCGTAAATAATTGATAACCCGTAAACTGGAGTTGGTCCGGATGTGAAACTGTAAGAAAATCGTATTTTCTTGCCAGGGTTTCTAACCATATGAAAATGGCGTAGCATTTTATACTTTTTTATAAATTTCGGTACTTTTTTCGTTCATTCCGTTGCCATTTCATCAAATTTAGGTATTTCTGTGTGATTTTTTTAGTATTATACTCCTGAAGACGTGTATTATTTAATTTTAATACAATTTTAGGTGTTTTTAACGTAAACAATTTTCAAAACCATCTTTTTATGCTTTTTTTTAAACTATTTTTTTCTTAATGTCAACTTTGATCATTTACCGTAAAAAAAACCTGGTGATACTGACGACTTAGCTCTCATTTACGGACATTGTTTTGTGCTATCGATTGGATTTGTTGTTTGGAAATTTTTGCATCATGCCTCAGCAATACACGTCGGCTGTAACTTAATATTGCTAGTAAAGTACACATTGTAATACCTTTTTAGAAACTACACATACTAGACAATTTATTAAGATAATGGGCAGCTATAGCGCCATACTTTTTTTTTCACAGTAAATGATCAAAGTTGACATTAAGAAAAAATAGTTTAAAAAAAAGCATAAAAAGATGATTTTGAAAATTGTTTACGTTAAAAACACCTAAAATTGTATTAAAATTAAATAATACACGTCTTCAGGAGTATAATACTAAAAAAATCACACAGAAATACCTAAATTTGATGAAATGGCAACGGAATGAACGAAAAAAGTAGCGAAATTTATAAAAAAGTATAAAATGCTACGCCATTTTCATATGGTTAGAAACCCTGGCAAGAAAATACGATTTTCTTACAGTTTCACACCCGGACCAACTCCAGTTTACGGGTTATCCATTATTTACGACAGACCCTGTATAGTAATTAAACGGATAGTTTTAAGCAAATTACAGACGAATGCTACGATGTATTATTATGATAAGGTGTAATTTTTTTTTTTGTGTCTAACTTAGGTCATTTTGCATATGATTACTGTGTGGCTATTTCCTACTAAAACACTAGTACTAACAACTAAATCGTACTAAGGATAAACTGGACTGAACGGACCATGTCTGACAAATCGCTTCAGTTCTCGCCAGAGCCGCGGCCGTGCTGGCGTGTATCGTGTACAAGCGTAGTCAGTTTACAATTAATGAACACGACCGTACCTCACGACAAACCAGAACGAACCGATGCGATTTTTTCGTGTATGTGCTCGTATCCGTTCAGGCCGAACTGACGTCAGTTCTAACTGAAACGATCGGCCTCTCGTCTGTGGGAGCCTTTACGTGGACATCCATCACACCAGAGGAATACAAGGGCCTCTGGATACATAATTGGCTAAACAAAATTTATTACAGATTATATGGCACTATTTTATGCGTATTTTATGTTAGGCCATTGAATATTTTTTCTATAAAAGTGCATAGTTGTAAATTACAACTTGTAACATCTAATGATAAAGTCCCATAATCCACCGCTTGACAGGAGTGGTACACCATGATAGCAAATGACAAACAGGATAGTCACCACTTGATGTATCAAGCGGTGACTGTCCTGCTTGGGCTCGCCGCTGTGCGAGGCAGCGGTCTGAATGTAACTTTTAATCAACTTCCCCGGGTTAAATTCTACCAACCTCTGTGGCCTTCCTCCGCTTGGCAACGAGCGACGCGGTCGTGATGAGCTGTATGGCGTACCGCAGCGACGTCTCCGTGGCGATGCGGGTCAGCACCGTGAGCGCGTCCGCCGACATCTGACAGTCCTCCTCCTCGCATCTGATCATAATATTCGTGTAAAGCGGGGTATTACCAAACACTATAGTGTATTCGCGTTAAGAAGGCAGTGAATCATGAGTACACAATATGTCTTCCTTTTATTGGATTACCCAATGTGAACACAGCGTATGCGTAATTGGTCAATTTTGACATTTGTACGCATGATTCTCTGCCTTCTTAAGGCGAATAGACTAAAAAGTACAATCAGCAAAAACGCGACGCGAGTTAAATTAAATTTAAAAAAAAAGCTCATTTAAGCGGTGAACGATTTTAATTAATTATTAAACACATTTTTACCCCCATAATAATAAAAATATTTACATTTTCCTCTGTCAAGAGACTTTTTGAACATATCAGACACAGACAGCAACATTGAATAGCTTATAAGTTGTGTACATATTTTTTTTTACTAGCAAGAGGGATATGGTTTATAGCCTAGAATCTAGAAGAATCTAGATTATGCCATATGCTACTGTTTATCCAGAAAAATGTATGTTGTGTACAGTCTCCGTGCAATACATTAACATTATAGTATAAAATTGTTAAACGTGTATCCGTGGTCAGATTGCCATAACATAAGTCTTAACTTAAGCATGGGATTAGATTGATGTCATATACATTACATTTTTATTCAATTGTATAATGTTATTATGTGTGTTTAATAAAGAATTAAAGAATTTGAAATGAATAAAGAGTTTGGCGATATTGGAGCGTAAGTTTTAATTACATGTTATATAACTATTGTAAGGGGGGTTATTAATCCACAACACTTTACAACTTAAGTTATTATACTTTATTATGTAACTTATGAGTTTTTACACTGTCGGAAGACCGCGAATAACATAGGGGTGCGCGTGCGGCGGCGCCAAATCGTATTTCTCCTCTGGCTCGTGCGCGCGAGCACGGCGAAGGCGATAGCGGGACGGGGCGCGTGCGCGGGGATCTGCAAGGCGTATCGCCCGACCGCGGTTACCTAGAAACGGTGGGTGGTACGATCCCTCGCGCGTTATTACGTACTTGTTATACTATTAATTTAATTTATTTGAAGTTTACCTTATGTTAAGAATCTCCTTCAGCTCCTGATGTGAGTATGGCGAGGTGGGCACAATGATCATCCTGTCGAGCAGGTCCAGCGGTATACCGTGCGGGCTCTTGTAGTTGGTGCCTCGTATTCTGGTGATGCCTCGGTTCGTGGCCATTATCACTACGGGTGCGGTCTCAGATTCGAGCGCTCGGTTGAGGAATGAGAAGCATTCAATGTCTAACATGTGTGCCTTAAAAAGAGAAATTATTATAGTGTTAGCGAGCAACACCGAAGCTGACTCACAGAGCTGCCCCGACGGCCCCCGAATAGCATAAAAACCCGGCGCACCACGTCACTCTTTTTTTTTTTGCCTTGGGATCGCGAGCGAGACAAACGTGCCATTGCGTTTCCATTATTACTTTGCCTTTTAAATTTAGTTATTTAGTTTCCTTTTTATTATTTAATTATTTGATGTAGTTTTCTTTTGTAAAATTGGTGTTGTCTTTTTTTATCTGATTAAGGTTTTCCTACCTAAAAGTAGTGTATTTAAAAGCTAAGGGTGAGTTCACACTGCGACAATAAGCGACGTTACGCGGGCGCTGCACTATTCAAAATTGATATTTATTCACTACACAAAATGATACACGTTTCTTATGACATCAGTCATACACTGCACATGTATGCACACTGCACACACAGTTATCTATGTATTTCAGTTTAATTTTTAAAGGAACAATTGCGTTCAGCAGACTTATTTGTGAGTTACAAATGTTATCCAGAGTGCCGAGTGCGAGTTTCGCAAAAGTGATCGAACAACTTTACCATCGCGTGAATTGAATAAACTTTTTACTTGACGAGTGTCGAGAATGTACGAGTGTGAGTCACCATTCAGCCATACCACTCGGTTTGCGTTTACTCACCGTGAATGGCGAGCATTTGTTTCGTCGTGTGAATGACCAACCATTTTCGGAAATACATTTTCTTATTATTTCTTGAGTGATTATAAACAAAGGAGTAGTGTTTTGAACTTACACGGATTACTACCAAACAAAACATTCTTGTTTGTTTTTTTTTTCGATCGCGTCTGTCTTGAGAATCTTGAGATTGTTCAGTGATAGCTGATAATGAAGATAAGTGCATCACAATTTGAATTAATGGTGTCGTTTATGGAGAAGTAAGTACAAAATATAATATAGGTCAGTTAACAGAAATATTCAAGGGGGCCTCCGATACATCAAACAGAAGTTAACTTGCGGAAACCGTCCATTTTTCCTCGATTAAGAGCCTATGTATTTCCCCGTGGTCTACTCTATATCTCTGCATAAATTCATCAAAATAGGTCCAGTAGTTTCGGAGCCCATTCAATGCAAACAAACAAACAACTTTCTCCAGGCGAAAAAAAAAGCCGCCATAAATGTTTTATGAATTAAATTATTAATAAGCCTGTAAATTTACTTCTTTGACAAAATTGCAACTCGCACTAGCCCACCACTCCAACCCACCAATCACATGCGTTAACGCTCTCACAACCGCGTAAACAATGGCCGTATTCGATAGCTGGGGACTCTTTGGAGGGTCCAGGCACACAAGATTTGAATATTTATATTAAGAATTCTATGTCATCCGGTACGTCAGAAAATAAAAGAAAAAGGCTCGCCTTTTTCTTTTGGAACGACTTTGAGTGCGTAGGGAGTTGGTTGCGATTGTTCCTCTCGACAATTACATAATATTATATTGTGAAATAAATAATATTATCGTATTGTGTGATTTAATTTGTAGTGGCTGCCAATGAAATCACACAATCGGATCGACTACGCCCCCTAAATGAGCCACATGAGAGTAAGTACATAAAAAACTCGCACTCACATGTTTTGTTTCACGCGTTTACAACTAGGTGGCGCTGTACAAATCACATACAACCGCGAAAAGAAAAACTCACACTTAGCACTTTATATATGTTTTATATGTTCTTCCGTAACTAGACAGATCATAATTAAGTCTGAGAGTTTTATAAGGTATTTTGTGTTTGAGTACATAATTTAGACAGGTGACTCTATTATAAAAAAAATTTCAGTAGTTACTTACGTTTTTTTTTTAGAAATTTTTAATAATTTTCTTCCTAAAAATATTTTTGGACATATGATTTACTGCTTATGTATCTTTACATAGATCATTAGTCCCAAAATATCAGTAATTAATTTTGAACAACCTTATAAATTATTATTTATTTTAAATGATATAAACGAGGAACTATTAGATGTATCGCCTGATGGCAAGCACTTACCTCGTCAATGAACAACACGCCGGGGATCATTTCCGCCTTGCCCTCCTCCCTCCACTCCGCCACTTTGCCGTTGATTTGCTCGCGAATCTCCGACTTGATCTCACCCGTGTCACCTGAATAAGAAAGCGATTATATTATCATTATTAAACATAGGAAAAGTGTTAATGTACCTTTTAAATTCTAAACTTAGACTTTACTGTCTTTAGCATAAAGTTAAAATTACATTGACAATGTGTATTTCGTTGTATGTAGTTAAATAGCGCGGCAATATGTTACTTGACCTTGTTTTTATTTATGTCCTAAACACTTCATAATGGTTTCATTACACAAAAATAATTAATTTACATTATTTTGAAACCTAAAAACATTTTTTTTTTTAAATACACTTTTTAAAAATGACCGAAAGCACTATTCGCCATGTTGGTTGATAGATTATCTGTGCTGTGACGTCATACTAGTACTATTTGTAATCTGTGCTATAGTCCGTAGTAGTAAACTGGCGGTGTTACGTTCCGTTTGACGTTTTAACATAAATTACTTTTTAAGATGTTATGAACTATTTATTTACAGAAACGTTCCGTTCCACTACTAACTATGTGTTTAGTGTGTTTGTGTCGTCACATCTATGCCGGAAGTTACTTCGAGGTGTTTTCATCAGTAGAAATTAAAAAACAAAATACATATTTTTAAATCAACTTTATTTATCAATCTTAAGCTTTTAATTTATGATATCGCTAGAATACGTTTTCCTTAGTCAAGTACTAAAGGAAATACTCCAATGTATGAAATTAAATATGAGTCAAGTAGCCTATTTAAAAACCACCGTTTTATATTTTTAACCCCCCACGCAAAATGAGGGGTGTTATAAACTTTACCGGATGAACCGATTTTCATCTAGCCAACATGATCGAGAGTGTTTTAGCTATAACTTATCATCATCAGCTCGCTCACTGCTTGACAATTCTGGGGGTTCCCTAATTTTGTTTTGTATAATAATAATTATCTAACACCAGTATGTATATGATAAACGGTAATGTCATTATATTGCGGGGTCCTGTTACTAGGATCTCGGGCTTCGCTGGTCGTGTGTACCTGAGAAGAGCGCCAGGAAGCCGTGCGTGCGCGAGTTGATGACGTCGACCTCGTGCAGCGTGACCGTGTGCACCACCTCCTTGCGCTTCTGCAGCTCGCCCTCCGGACACTGCACGAAGCGCGCCTGTTGCCCTGGTCAATCAAACAGTTGGTGAATTCTAACATCTCTTTTATTAGATCTGGCCTTAGAAAGAACCAATACCACTTTATACTATTAAAGATATACAAGCAGGCTAAAGTAAATAAGAGAAAGTAATGACACATTTGGATAACCCTAGTTGGATTAGCCATGACCATTGTGCAGCAATGGTATTGTAAGGGTTCAGTTAGCCTACCTAGTTAGCCAGTATGTTTTAAGACGCGGTATGATATACTCGCAAGCGCAATAAATTAAATATGTAATTAATGTATCCAACATTGTAGCAATGTATTACTTATGTGACAGTGAATAAACTTTAATATAATTATTGGGCCTTGGACTTTCATTAATTATCATCTTCTTAAGACATATTCAACAGTATACCATTTTTTTTTAATTATTGGAAACATTCTCAGCATGCTTAGCATGATCGTCATAGAAATGCGTTTTGTATGTACTGATAATAATTGGAAAATTAGGATTTTTGCGAAAATCCTACGATCATTGATGCTGAGATAAAGTTTCGCCATCTTGCTAACAATTTTCAGGGTCTTCGCAAATAGCGAAAAATCTCTGACGCTTTCTATATCTTGCGCGCTAATTGGCTCATATGAATATATATTTTATATTGATGCGTTGATCGGTCACATTCAATTGTGTTTGCTTGACAAAATGACAGATTTCCTTTATCCATTGTCTATTCTTCCGTAGAAAGAGACCATAAACGGTGTTCATGCTACGTCCAGGTGGTGATTGTAACATACCTGTGGCGTCGTAGTCTCGCGCCCGAGCGAAGCTGCGTCCGAGTTTGTTGATCTTCCCTGTCGCTTTGTCAATAGTGACGACATCTCCAGCTTGTACCTAATAATTGCAAATAGTTTACTTAAACTATAGTGAATATTTATTACAAACACAGTGCCTAGTGCCGTGCGTACATAACGAAGAGTGATCATATTTATTGATATGTGAAGCAAAAACTTTAAGTGCAGTAGTACAGTTTTAAGAGAATCATGCTAACGGAGGAGTATGAAATTTGGCACAGTCAAAGTTTATGTGGAGGAAAGTGTGCAGAAAGCTAATATTTTTTTAAAAATAATGCTGAGAAATACATAAAATTAGTAAAAATAACAACAACACATATATAACCTTAGATTATCAACTAACACTACCATGCGTTTGATACAATATTGTTAGACATTTGTCAATCTGTTACAACATTTACCTTTTTTTCTATCGAGAGGTAAAATAACCATTTAAAGTTCAAACTTCAGAATTATATAAATTATAATAAACAAATTTCTACCACAGAGCGACCTCTGGTTAAAAATAAATCTCTAACAAACATTTTCAAAACATGGCATAAAATCTACCATTGGTTGAATCGAATGGCAATATCAATGGAGATTCAACTACATTG
Source organism: Phengaris alcon alcon (assembly GCA_037179445.1). Lineage (NCBI taxonomy): Eukaryota > Metazoa > Arthropoda > Insecta > Lepidoptera > Lycaenidae > Phengaris > Phengaris alcon. The sequence goes on along the minus strand of JAYRCH010000138.1, from coordinate 154,305 downwards.
GTTGTTTAAACATACATATTCTATTTTACCTTCTCTTTAATAAGCGAGTCGATCATCTTGGTGCCCATGTCATAGTTAGTCTCCATGTCGGTGGTCTTCAGTGTGAGTCTGCCAGACCGAGCACCACCAGTACCCACTGCTCTCTCAACAATCACTTCTACAACCTCACCCTCAATTATCTCCGATTCCTCTCTGAAAGGACATTGGAAATTTTACTATGGCACAATTACTCACAGTTAATAAAGATAAAATTATGTAAGATGCATGCGTAATTGCAGGAGGTGGGGTAAACACTGTAATATTTAAACTCATTTCAACGAATATGATTCATAAGTTTATCGATTATCTACACTTATGCATGGATCTGAATTAAAATAATTATGGGAATCTAATAGTATTTTGTTTTGTGGTCGCGACTTTTTTGAAAAGGGGGTAAAAAAGGCCAATGTAATACAATAAAACCAATACAACATTCTTACTATAAGAAGACTATCCTTACCAATATTATAAAAGCGATTATTTGTATGGATGTTTGATACTTTTTCACATAATAACTACAGAACAGATTTTGATGACGTTTGGTATCATTGTGTAGTTTAGACTCTATATTAAACATCTACTTACGGACGCACTCAAGGTCATTTTCCTTATTTAAGGAGCTACTTAATAGAAATTATGGACTTTAAATCCAAATCTGTACTAAGTAGCTCCTTGAGTAAGCATTAAATGTCTTTGAGTGCGGTGGTTAGTTTTATTTATAATTTTTGATTAAGCTACATCTTTGTGTATTGAAATCATTAAAGTTATATTTCTATTGTATTTAGTAATTAAAAGATAATTTAAACCTACTTGATTCTTATTCCAATTGATTTTCTGATGGCTTGTGTCAATGCTTCCGTTTTGCTCATTTCTAGTGAAAAGATTTCAGAACCTGAAAGTAATATCTGTTTGTTATAATTTTGTTACATAAAACATGGTTATTTTACATGGTTTTTACAAAACATGGTTATAATAAAAAAAAATTAAGCTAGCCACACACTTACGGGTTTACCTGCACAGTGATGCCTGTTAGTGAGCTGATACTGCATGGAAACCTGCACATTTGTGCAACATACATGCTCCGGTTTACCTGCACAGGCAAACCTGTCAGGTATACCGTTACATGTATGGCTAGCATTAGGCTAATAAATATTTCTAATGAATTTTGACATAAAATTTAAAGAGTGCCTATTTTTAAATTTTTTATATTAATTTTCTCTGAGTCATTAGGTCATCACTTATTTACTCACCAGCCATGCTGGTAAAAGGTGTGTCAGGTCCCAAAGCTTGTGCCAGTCCCATAGCGATAGCTGTTTTTCCGGTGCCCGGCTGGCCTGCCAGCAACACTGCCCTACCTGCTATTTTTCCTAAAAATAATATACATGGTGTAAAACAATTGTATTATGTATTTAAAGGGGAGAGTCATGCATGGAGCAGATTCACTTTTTAAAAAACCTAACATAATATGTGTAATGTAATGTATAAGTGACATTATATCATACATTCCTCAGATTAATAACTATAAATAGAATAGATCCGGCTTTTAACAGGAGAAGACATATCATTTCTTATTCTCTACATGAAAGTGGGGAAGAAAGATGTCTAATAATAAGAATTTGTCAATACATCCACGTCCCACATTTATATTTTACTAATTTAAGATGTCACTTATTTAGATTGCAATAAAGTCGTACTAGAAAAACCTCCAAAATCACCACCAAAGTACAAAAACCTACTGTCTTGTTTGAAGGAACATTAATTCTTTATTGAGTAACTTGTTTGTTTAATGGGTTTTTTTTATTAAGAACTTCATTAGTATTCAAGTCTATATGTGTGCGACTGGCATAACATAACCTAAACGTAACTATGGCAACCGATTTATTGAACTAATATTACCTTCGCGAATCATCTGTAGAATGACTCCAGCGGCCTTTCTCGCCATCTTCTGGCCCACCATGCCTTGGGAAACTGCTCGCGGTTCCAATGCATCGTCCAAACCTAAGCCTCTAATGTGCGAATGGGCGCCAATTCTTTCGATTCGTGTGATAGATCTTACTTCCTGTACCTGAGCGGCTGCTATGGACTGTGAAGGTAAAGTCTTCTCTTACTACAACTTTACAAATTAATATACTGAAATAAATTTTACGCACGCGGTAGAACAAAACATTTATGCGCGTATGTTGTTTTACTTACCGCCATCTCTTACTCAAGTATTTGGTTGATATGTCAATGGACCCAAGTTGTTTTTTCAGTTTTTTATAGCAAATATGCAAATTCTCGCACTAAATATATTAAATATTTAATTTTTAATCACAAAACAAGCTCAAAACCGAGCGTGAGCCTACCGTACAAACGACGGTCGCTTAGAAACTGACAGTTGACACTTGAGTCCAGTGTGACCACTTTTTTATCACACGATCTACCAAAAATATCTGTGAATTCTACCAAAATCTACCAAACCCTGTTTTAAATTCTACTTAAAATCTACTACTACAAATAAAATTTTCTAAGTGATTTATATGTAAAATAAAACATTTTTTTGTACAAAATTTAGCATTTTTTATTTATTCTCATCATCACCCTATCTTTTTTAACATTTTTATACAATTTTTTATTATTTTTCATAATTTGTAACATGGAGGCTTCCGGTTTAAAACGTGTACAATTCCCATCATTATTTATACCTTCTTTAGCGTGTAAGATTGCACGTACATTTTTATTACAAAATCTGTTACGATCTTTGGTCTTGATACTGTTAATAGCTGAAAAAATCCGTTCACATTTTGCGTTCGATACAGGAAGGCAAAGCATTTGCTTAGCAAAATTGCTTAAGTTTTCAAATTTGGGTTTCTTGTCGGCGTCACATATCTTTCCGACTGCAGCCCAGAACTCTTCTACGTCGGTAACAGCATTTGAGCTGCCAGTAGAGCACAATAAGTCGGCGACAGTGGTTTCATGTTTCAGTTCCCTAAATTCATTATCAATTATTAATTGAACATCATTTTCTCGAACAATGTTTGGAAATTTAGACGCAACATTGATCAAACTTGCGAATTCGCCATGCACTGCAGTTTGAGGATCCAAGAAGCTTAACATTTGGAAAATATTGTCTTCAATTGGCAATCGTGCTTTTAGTTGCACGCATAAAGTTCTCATAAATTCTTGACATCGCTTAAAACATCTTGTATATTTGGCTGAGGTATTCTATTTTTTTGTGATTCTAAATGCTTGGCAAAATTAACTCCTAAATATAAATTATTCAACGGTAAAAAATTTACTGAAGAGTTGGGATCAATATTTTCCAATGACGTAGTTTTTATGTAGGTATTGGCTTTTCTTGTAGCAGCTTAAAATACTGATGAACATGCTTCGCATATCATTGTACAGCCGATGAATAACAGGATAATCTGCTTGGTAAATCGTACTGAACTTATTAGTTAATTGTGTTATGTAATCTACAAAAAATAAATACATTTTCAACTGCTCGTCGTTCAAAGCATTGTACAGAAATTCTGCAGATGCATTAGAGTTTCTCTCTCCGAAATATTGTCCTTGAAAATATAATTTCAAAGCTGACCATTGTTCCAAAATCCGGTTGACACAACCATGCAAGGAAAGCCATCGTATATCATAATGTTTCAAAAGCTTATAGTGCTCCGTCTCTGTAAAATTTTGGAATTCTACAAATTCGCGCTGACGCTTACTGCTTTGTGAAAAGTAATTATATACTTCCTTAACGAATAAGCAGGATGGGTTCAATTATTTTAACTTAGCAACTATTCCTGACCGCTCACCGAACATAACATTTGTCGTATATGCCGCAAATCCAATCATATCACTCCATTTTAAATCACGTTCTTCAAATACACCCTTGAGAGCATTCAGTAAGTCTTGCGCTGTTTCTCCTTCTATATCTATTATACTTAGCAATCTTGTTTTTACTTTGAGATCATCATCTGAATAATATTGACTTGCGATCGCAAGAACTTTTGTTGTGCTGACGTCAATGCTTTCATCAATAATTATTGAAAATTTACACGACCCGGATTTTAAATCCACAATCATTTTTTCTTCATATTGATCGCCTAATGCATTATAAGCCACACCGGCAGATTTTGTTCTTTTGCAAGCATATTTTTTAGCTATTTCCGAATCATGAAATGCCCGATTAATTATTTCGCTCATGTGGTCCATTATACGAAATGGTACGTTATGGTCTACAAGGCAGGCAACAATCGTCATTTCTGCCTTTTTGACTTCATCTTCAAGAGATGTCTTTTTAAAGAATTTATCGATCTTTAAAAAAATAATTAATTAAGTAAGTACATAGTGTAGGTTTCCTTTCGATAGTAAGGGTAAGCGCGCACTGCGATGCGGATTTTATTCGCACAATCTGTGGAATAAGAGAACTAATGCGCCTTTACTTCACGCACTGCGGGGAAAATACGAATGCGGTGTAATTTGGCAATGAGGGTGCGAGTGCGATGCGTTTGTACTTACTATCTATCAGATCACACGCACTATGCGGCAAAATTCGCATGCGGTGCAAATAAAATACGCACCGCAGTGTGCGCTTACCCTTAATGCGCGCACTTACCCTTAATGCGCGCACTTACGCCTCTAGTCCACCGACGCTGCGAACTGCAAAATATCTGCGAAACCAATGCGAAACAGGAATAGAGCGAGATGCAATATAACGCATTGTCGTGTGGCGGATGAGACAGCAAATCGGTTCGCCGCTGTTTCGCAGTTCGCAGCGTCGGTGGACTAGAGGCGTTAATAAATTAAAAGAAACGCCTACCTGAGAAGATCCACAAAATCCAACCATATTTTTATTGTGTTTGGCTGTATTACTGTGCTCTTTGATAGATGCCATTCGTGGTGTTACAGGCTTTGCAAAAAGCATTGTAGTTGTCGTCACGACATTTACACAGCCATGCTGAAAACGATGGGTTTTCCTCCTATTCAACACGATACTGCTGTTCGATTTTCTTTTCATTATTTCACTTATTTGAAGATTCAACCTTCACAAATACTTGAAAGTTGAAACAATAAAAACACCGACTAAGAAATGACCAATACAGAATAATTGAATGACAGATCGATTTCCTCCTATTCTATCATTGCATGTGGAAAAGAGACCGGTATAGCACCGTATTAGTTACAGAAAATCCCCTGAAAGACTTTCTGTGTTGCCAGTTTTGAGTTTTGTAGGGAGCAAGATTTTTTTTTTGCCTGGATACTTGCATTTTGGATTATCATGTAAGACTGTTCCATAATACCGATTTTCTACCGAAATCGACTAAATGATTTTGGACTACTAAATCGCAGTTCAATTTGCCTCAAAGCTACCAAAAAAGTAGAAATCTACTAAAAGTGGTCACGCTGCTTGAGTCTTGACAGTAACAATGACGTTCAAATTTTTTTTATTTATTTACATGGCATTCGGCTTAAAGCTATTTGCCAGTGTCAAGTTAAAAAGGCGGGAAATAGAACTTTCGTTAAATTTTCAACACCGTATTCCTAAATCGTCAAGTCTAAAGTCTAGTCAAAGTCCAAATAAATAGTCAGTGCAGTCCATGAGTCATGTCAATCGATTCAAATAGTTAAAATTTTACCTAAATTTAAAAGGGGAATTATTTAGAAAATAAGTTTTATTTCATACTTTTTTGTGTATTTTATTACTTTATAGTTGTTTTTCCAGTCAGTATCCAAACTTTCAGGAGTGAATATACTCTTGAATATAAGCAACTCTAACTATGGGATCAACTTTCCTACTTGAAAAATAAAAATAAAAAAGTAAGTAGTTAAAATTATATGCAAATTTAAAAGGGGAATTATTTAGAAAATAAGTTTTATTTCATACATTTTTGTGCATTTTTACTTTGGAAGTCGGTGGAATTTTTTGTTTCAAAATAATATTTTTCCCCTTTTTAAGGATATTTGTTAAATTATTATTAATACATTTTAAGAACGATTAAAATAAACGATCGAATATATAATTGTATACGCGCCAAGCTTCCATTAGTTATTGTAAATAATGATGATTACTGTAAGTTACATAGTAGCTTATATGCTTGCAGATCTTTAACAATACCGAAATTTCCAAACGCGTATCTTTAAAGACTGAGGAGTTTTGTTCAGTGCTTTTGGATCACCATATGTGTCCATATACATTACGAGGAGTTTCCTCGATTCCTCATGGATCCCATCATCAGGTCACCACTTTGATGTCAAAAGGACCAACTTTGGATTACCTATACCCTATACATAGAAAAATAATTTTGAAAATCGGTCCGACGCCGGAGTAATCGTTGAACATAGGTACAAAGAAATAATAATATATTTCTTTGTACCAATATATATATATAGCTGTACTTATATAGCCTATACTGTATATATACAGCCGAACGTATAACCGCCTCCTTTTTTTGGTAGTAGGTAGATTAATTTGTAATATACTTAGGTATAAATAGATCATAATAAACTCGTATTCACGGAGAAACAAATATTTTATTTTTCCCTTAAGATATTATTATGTAAGTATCTAATACTCAAAATCTCGGAAATGGCTTAAACAATTTCCATGAAATTAATTATACCCTTTATTATTATTAAATCAATTTTCAATTTCAATCAGGGGCGAGAACCCCCTGTTATTCGGTTAAAAATTGATTTTGGTCCATGATTTAGGTAAGTCTTATTAGGTAAGCATAGTTTTTTAAACTTATTTTTTATGCACTTTATAAATCTGCAAAACGCACCTTGCGTTACAGTTACACTTACCTACTTTTCCGATGCTAGCAAGTTGCACTCGCTCACCCTATAGTGATTTACGGGTGAAACTTGAAAGTTCTGGCCCTAAGTTTCGTATGAAAATCAAATTAATTACTTACGTACACATTTTACTCTCGTGTTCCCCAACTCTTTCCCCTTTGTCTAGTCTTACCCTAATCCGAGTAGCTGAAGTACTTTTGTGTCATAACTGCTGCCAATTAACTACCTACGTCCTTCTCTTGGGTCTAAATGACACTCTCATTCTCGATAATTGTTAGTCTTTACCAAGGAAAGTATGAGGGGTTGTCCCCTACCAGATATCACACAAATAACAAAACATAATATCCTGGAATCCGTTGTTTATCTAATAATATTAATGTTTGTAATGTTTGTGTGTATATTATAATACTAATGTTTGTATGTATATTGTATTTCGACGACCTCTGTGGCTCAGTGGTTAGCGCGTTGGCGCCAAGCCGGAGGTCGCGGATTCGAATCCCGCCAGGGAATAAAAAAGTTTTCCGAGTTCCTTGGCCATGGATGTGATACTTAATAAAAATCTTAAAAATATGTTGGTATAAAAGAATTAAATATAATTTCCGTTGTCTGGTACTCGCAACACAAGTTCTTCGAGAACTTACCACGGGACCAGATTGACGTGGTATGAAAGCGTCCATAGATATTATTATTTCTTGTTTTCATCTTCTATTTTCGCTACTTACAACAAGAAATATTTATCTCAACATAAATATATCTCGACCTGTAGCTACCTATTTAGTCTGTTTAGTTGATTATTTTCTCGCCCAAATGAAATAAGCACATGAATATTGAAAATGGAAAAGTGTAGAAAAGAATAACAAAAGAAAACCTAATTATTTCAATGTAAAATTAAGAACCGTCACGTAGTCTTATTAAGGCTCTGCAAATTAAGATAAATGAGGAGGGTGAATTCTACTCAATACGGAATACAAGACAGGGAATAATTTTACATAATAAATTCCAATTAGGTAGGTAGATGTTTTGATATTGAAAACAGGGAGGTATATTTCCAATTTTTAAATATATTGTAGGTAATACATAATATGCACCTGTACCTTTACCCCGCAATGTGCTAATGCCTAATAAAAAAAACTTTTTAATTATTTAAAAAAACAGACGATAAGCGAGCTAGAGTGTTCTATTTTTAAAACGCCTAATGTGGAGGATCGACGTGTCTGCCCCTTCACGTTGCCCCTACTGCTCCAGTTATCTAGAGGGATACTGGACTAGCTACTGTGAAAACACTCGATGCTACTACGGAGTTACGAAACCAACTCGATAGCAGATTTCCGAACGTACCTAACTAGAATTATAGAAAAAAACATAATATTTCAACCCCCTTACTAATAAAAATATTTATACAGTGTATACAATGTTTTGTCCTGTCTGATACGGCGGAAAAGTAGCTTGACAGACAAGGACAAAACATTGTGCACCTTACGCACAGTATAAATATTTTTATTAGGAAGGGGGTAAAGATAATAAATTTTTATAATATTTTACGCTTAATGCTAAAATACGTTTACTATACGAATTACCCATATTATACATTAAATATTTAAAAAGTATAAAGATGCGAAGCGTATGTCAGGGACACAACGAGCAAAACTAAAAACTTACTCGAACTGTGCACTACCCTTAGAGCATTAAACTAATTAAACTCCAACGCAATACCCGTATATACTTTTATCTTCTTTTTACAGCTAAGCACATATTTTTTAAGAATCATATAATAAAAAGAAAAATAACCAAATGAGTATCAAGGGCTCCGAAAACATCAAGCATCTTTATCATAATTTTTATGACCCGAGAAGATACTAAAAGTGAACTCGAAAATCCATAGTAACCCTATCTAGATCCCTGTTTTCGAGGGTTCAACACACCTACAAACAAAACATGGTCTGCCTCGTTTGCGAGAGCAAAAACAGTTCTCTATCTCCCTCACACATATAGAACGATGCGTTTTTCGTTTCTCTCCTTCGAGCACTCTCTTTCCCGCGCAAAATCGATTTCTGCTGGCATTTACCGTTCAGTGTCCATTTTGCGCGTTACAAAATTGACGTTCGTATTTGTGAAAATACTAGCTTTTTAATAAATTGAGAAGAAAATAATAATTTCTTAATAAGTGGGACTTGAAAAAGATTGTGTATATTCATTTTCGGAACCTACCGGTCGATTGGTGAGTTATTTTATACAGTAGCTATTATGCCAAGCGAAAATAAAATAAAAAATGTATCGCCGAGCTAGATGGTAAGGGTCAAATACAAAAATCATATACCCCTTTAATGCTCTGTAGTGTGTATTGACTTTTTCTAGAAGCTTAAATTAGACCCTTGAGATTTAATGTGAAGTATAATTGTACCTCCAATAGAATATATACAATATGCCATGTATGTATGTTATATATTTTCTTACTATACTATCCTTTAGCTTTTACTAAGCTGTACGTCGTAGAGTTGACCACGTGATCTCAAAAATTCGGCTTAATATTTTTACGTTCAAATTATATTAGCATATTGTTTATAAATATTAGGTAAAGCTTCCACTACAACAAGGATTCCCCAACTGGGTTACTCGGAACGTAGGGGGTCCGTAGAGTAGTCATCGCTTTAATTATTTTTAATACTAGCTGTCCCGACACACGTTGTTCCGCCTTAGAACTATGAACTGAAATATCTCACCGTTTAAACCTAAATATAAGATATAAGATAAGAAGATTAGCTTTATATATAATATTATATATAAGATAAGAAGATAAGCTGTTAAATAATACCACGGTTACAAATATAATTTTTAAATAGAGCAATATATGTGATGAGAAGAATTTAAGTAATGGGGGTTCCATAAACTAAAAGGTATATATATGGTTGGACGGTGTTTCGTTATCTTTAAAGTTTAGGAACTCCGGGGCCTTTAGTCAAGATGCATTCGATAATTTCGACGGCGAAGGTCGAAAAAAAAACATGACTTATGTCAAATCCCATACATTTTGGATTTCGAAGTTCGCCGTCGAAATTATCGAATGCATCTTGACTAAAGGCCCTGGTCTAAAGTACTATAGAGTTTACACATCCAAACCTACATAATATCTCGTAATACCTACATAATATACATAAAATTTAGGTAAGGCTTGTTATGTGGGGATATAGCGTTTAACGATATAAAATTTTGTACTGTGTCATTTTTCGTTATAAATAAAAAATATGCATCGTGAAAAATTTGTAAAATAAGTTTTGTAATTCGCACATCAAGCTATTTCATGAGATACCCCATTTGAACTAGTAGCTTCAACTTGAAATTTCCACCCCTTCTTAGACATTAGAACCCCGATTTTTATTATTTATTTGCAAATCTTCAGATTTTTCTTGTACTTGTAGTGGCACATAACGCGACGTTATTTGCCAAATTTCATAGTTCAATGTCAAAAGGTAAGGTTGATTCTCTTGGTTGATGAATTTTGATTCTCTTGAAGTTTTAAACTTAGAAGTCCACATTTTTCACAGTTTTAAGGGACTGTAGACTTGAATGTACGGTTTTAGTTTCTTAATCAATATATCCACGCTCCCACAATAAATGGTCTTGACAGACATACAGACGCACGGGCAGATGGATCGACAGACGGACGGTCGGACGGACGGACAACAAAGTGATATGGGTACCGTATTTTCCTTTTGAAGTACGGAACCCTAAAAAGAAACGTGTTCCATAATTAAAAATGCACCCCGGGCCTGGAACCTCGATTTCCGCGGGATAATTACTTTTCTGACAGTCGAGCGTTCGGAAATCGAAACAGATATCATTAACGATCGGATATTGCCAATTTCAATACGAAATGGCTTGAATATCTGGCACTGCACTACGAAGTGGAATTGATTTACTTATTATTAAATAGTTGATGTATTGACGTCACTCAAACAAATTTTAATGTAATATATTACACGTCTATACGTGATATGATTAATAAATGCGCCCTACAAAAATAGCACGAAGGTTATTTCGTGGATTCGTGGGCGTCTCTTTTGCTATGGCATTTAATTATCGCATAGTAGGTATATTATTATATCGTCGTAGTTACATTATAATGTGGTATATTTACAAATTCATGACGCATTATTTCTTTTATTACTATTTCTATAAAACATGTTGCGCGTATCTTTATTGGTATCGAAACTGAGCCGAAATATAATATATATTATCTTATACTATAAACGAGACGATCTGGTATATATACAATGTATCGAATAATGATAGTGGATATATGTCCCTTATATAGAGCTCACTGTGAAAGTAGCTGCTCTAAAAGAGTTACTTTTCACTACCATACATTTTTATTGCATTAGCGTATCGTGACAAATGTTGCCAACCCTAGAACAAGTGTACATTACCAGCAGTGTAAGCGTACCCCCGCCGCGCCGCGCCCCCCGCATGCCGGCGAGCTGAGACATGCAACGAACCCGGTCGGTGCAATGTTAACGTCACAGATTAGGTATTATTTACTACGTAAGTCAACGTAATTCGTAGTACGAATCCATCAGACGTTGTCGTCACTCTTACATACTTATGTAGGTAATTATTATCCCGATTATTTCACTTATTTGTCGGTAAACCAAATATGTAATAAAATAACACAGACGTAGTCGTCACTCTTACTCACTTATGTAGGGAAGTAATTATTATCCCGATTATTTCACTTATTTGTCGGTAAGCGAAAAAGTAGTAAAATATCACAGACGTTGTCCTCACGGTTACACACTTAAGTAGGTAATTATGCCGATTATTTCACATATTGTCAAAAAAACCTATAGCACCCGGAATATTAATATCTCAAGGGACTGAAAGAAACTGAAATGGCTCCTCCCACTTTAATCGAAGGTTATATTGCGTATGCGTCAATGGCATGCCGCTGACCACTCGGTCCATTCGGCTTTGGACTAGTGAATGAATGTCAACGTGTACAATCACCTGATTATAAACTTGATGCCATGACCTCTGAGGGCTGTGGATTAAATATTTTTTTGTGATATTTCAAATTGGGTTTTCTGAAAAATTGTATGATTTACAAGTTTTTGATACTGCTTTTAGAATAATACCTAAAACCAAGTATTACGCCAGTAAATTTTTTATCACTCACTTTTGTTAAACCCTGTATAATCGGTACAACGGCTTCAAGTTTATTATTACCATGAAATTTTGTATGCAGGGAGTTATGGGGGAGAAAAATCGATCTAGCTAGGTCTTATCCCTTGGAAACTGCGCATATTTAATATCTCTTACGTCAGTCTGATTGGCAGCTTGGTATGTGTGGCTACGTATAATTTTTGCATTGTTTGGAAATTCGGAATGTGGTGGGATCGAATCCCGGTAAGATAAATATTTTTGTGATTCTTATTATTTCCTTTTCTTGTATATTCTTTTTATTTATTTTTAATTATTTCATCGTTCTACTAAAACACCGAGCAAAGCCCGGTCTCCCAGGTACTAATTATAAAGAGAAAAGATTTGTTTGCATTGAATAGGCTCCGAAACTACTTGACAGATTTTGATGAAATTTAGCACAAATATAGATTAGACCACAGGGAAACGTAGATTTAATTTTTTATCGCGGCAAAATGTATTGTTCCTGCGGGATTTCTTTTTGGGCGCACGATCCCTACGAATAAATTATATTGAAGTGTCATGAAGTCGGTACCAGCCCAAACAATATCCTGATAAAAAGAATATTTTATAGAACTCACGTTTAAGTTGGCTGGTACCGACTTCAAAAATATGAAGATTTCGTCGAGTCGAGAAATAGTTAAAATTTTGCCGAATTTTAGGGGAATTATTTAGAAAATAATAATCATACTTTTTTGTGCATTTTTACTTTGGAAGTCGGTTTTCTTTTTTTTTAATATTTTGTCTGTTCGTCTGTCTGTTTGTTCCGGCTAATCTGTAAAACGTCTGGACCGATTGTCACTGAACTTTCAGTGGCAGATAGCTGATGTTATACGGTGTAACATAGGCTAACTTAGTGTTCCGTTTAAAAAATATGGTTCCGTTTCCGTTAATTACACGCAAACGAGGTTGCGGCCACCAGATAGTACTAAAATAAAGTAGGTTATATTCTGATAGCCTCAGCGGGCTGATGATGATGATAAGTGAACAAAGGCTGTATTTTATTCAGCGACGAAGACGCCTCAACAAGCTGGCAGCGTGCCATGTAGCTACGGCGTAGTCCCTACGTGCTACGCAACATCACGTAGCGCTCGTAGCACACCCGTGTCGTAGCATTTACGTAGCGGCCGCGGCTACGTAGCTTACATTCAATTGTGCATAAAATTATCATTTTGGTGCATGATATCCGAAATTATAAGTATACAACAACGTTGCTGTCTTTGTCTGTTACGTTGGAAATGTCACATGATAGAAAGAGGTAGCGACGTTGTTTAAGTTATCCGTTGTGTAAATATTTTTATTAGTAAGGGGGATATATTATAACTAGCCGGTGCCCGCAACTACCGGAGCTCTAAGATATAGTAGCCTTTGTTACACGTTATAGCAAATCGGTCTAGCCGTTTCAGAGATTAGCCGGAACAGACAGACTGGCAGAGAGAGACGGACAGACAAACATATAAAAATAGATTTTTTACTGTGAGACCGTATATACTTTCATATGCATTAAGTGAAAAGGTGTTAATTTAAAATTACAAACTGACAGTTAAATTTATTTATTTGTGTGTATATTTGTATAGAAGAGGAAACACATTTTGATTCTTTTGTTTGTAGATTTGTTTGTTTGCATTGAATAGGTTCCAAAAGTACTGTACTGATTTTGATAAAATTTGGCACTACTATAGAGTAGACCACGGGGAATGTACGGTTCCAGCGGGATTGCTTTTTGCGCACACGACGGGCAACATCTAGTTAATTATTAAAGGAGACAATATTGACGCGCCCTAAGAGTTTGGATCCAGATCTGAAAGTGCTAAATGAAAAAAAAAGCGGAAAATGTAGAATAAATCAAACTTAGCATTTTAGCTATGTCAATAAGCCTCAAGGAATACTGGTTTTTAATTATTTGCAGATTTAGTAGCCTCAGTCAAAAGTTATGCAAAAAGGAAAGTCGTTTGAAAATTTGTGCCTGATTTTGATACGATGAATGATAATAGATATTTTACAGCTACCTATCTATTCCACTGAAATTAATATAGTATTATAAAATATTCCTTTAGAATAAGACCAACAGAATGTTTAATGTTTGTATTTATTGTAGGTTTATTTGTGAATGCTTGTAAATGGCATCCTATAAAATTTATATTCCCCATTTTATTTTCTTAAGGTTTTATATTCTTCGAGTACATAAACTTGCTATCTATGATTTCGTCACATGATCACAGACGCCTAGTAAATTTTGAGTTGCTTTTTCCTAAGTTTTGTCGCTGCTTACTTTATATCGAGCGACAGAGACAAAACATGCATATAAATTATCTGACACTGATCCGTACATTGTGAAACAAGCCCTAAGTGTGTTAAACGAAATTAAAGAAAGTATTTATTACGATCATAATATGTTATATGACCCAATTAGTATGGAACATGGAGCTGATATTCTAATACCTCCATGGTATGGAAGTCGATGTCGCAAGGCTCACACAAATACATGGATAATCATACATTGCACTACACACAAAGAATTAGTTTGATTGGTAGTTCACATTTTAGTAAAAACTAGAATGTTTTTAGTTTTATAAGATATAAATTTGAAAATATCACACCATACTTCGAATAGTACTTATGACGTTTTGTCTAAATTGAAATGAAATTAAGCGAATCATGTACGTGAGTACATGATTCGCTTGATTCATGATGATTACATGATTCATGTACTCAGTGTGAGTACGCTCAGTCGTGGCACGCGAACCACGCCTACTTCGCACTTCCACTTGTTTTCTGTTTCGCGGCAGAAATTTAATAAACTGAACGACACCTACCTCACAAAATTGTTGGATTGTAACTGTCTTTTGCGGTATGCAAAAGACATATTGTTCGTATCTCGACAGCGTGCACTTTTCCACACAATGCAAAGAAATTATGGAGAATCGGTAATGTGCGTGATAGATCGTGCAGTAACGTTTATTTAAATAGGGCGTCATACAGCAACCGAATTCGACAGACAGAGACAAGTAGAGAGTAATGGAGGAGGCCTTTACTCAGTAGAGAGGTCCAGAATGACATAAACGAAAGTAAAAAAAAATACATTAAAAATATACATTAATAAATTAAATATATAATAATGTATGTAAAATAATTAAATTCTATTCAATATCGAAATATTTCATAATCGAGTTATAATTATTGTGATGTGATTTTAAACTCAGTGGTGATTGTAACAATAAAATGTTAACCAAACGTTGTAAGTGAAACAGTAGATGTATATGTTTTATTGTAATTGTATTTTATTAAGGATTAAACAAGGCTTTATTATTATTATAACAACCGGATTAGTTAACA
Organism: Phengaris alcon alcon; assembly: GCA_037179445.1. Taxonomy (NCBI): domain Eukaryota; kingdom Metazoa; phylum Arthropoda; class Insecta; order Lepidoptera; family Lycaenidae; genus Phengaris; species Phengaris alcon. Next base: position 138,960 of record JAYRCH010000138.1, on the reverse strand, counting down.
TGAAAAACTCGCAAGTGTCAGCCCTGCGGTATTCTCACGGGCGTACCGCGACACTCGTCGCACCCCTGGCCCGGAGGTGAAATGCTTGCAGGCTGTTCACGCGTACAAAGCATTGTCTATTACAGGCTGTACCCGCCACGGTGCGTTCAATCTTCAGAATTATTTTACCTCCGACAGCACCTTTATGCCGACGACATAAGGATTCCGATGTAGAATAACTCTGAACGGACTTTATGTGCATGCGTTTTTGCCTGCCTGTTGTTTTTTTTTTTCAATTGAAGAATACGACAATGGTTTTAAGGCTGTAAAGGGTGATTGCGTTTATGTTTGGGGTTGTAACGCGACTTTTTCACATGTTGTCGCATAAGAAATTTGAATGTTGTGTTTGAGAGACAAATAAATAAATTGGAATTTACTAACTTCCTTGTGATGAGTATTTCGGAGAATCTGGATTTTAGAATTCCGATGTTAAGAAGTATTTGCTGGTAAAAGTTATGGCATGAATAATTAATTAATAATGACTGATTTGAGATGGCGTATAATCATTAAATTTGTAATAAAAATTTGCTACCTGCTGCCAATACCTAAGAATGTACGGTTCCCGTATTTAGTGCTCAACATTCCAGCAGCCAGTAGTTTAATGAAATGCCTGTGTTGCAGACGACAGGCATGCCGGGGGCGTGAGATGGATGGAATTCAAATGGAGCCCATCGGCAAGTACAAAGCCGACAGAAACGGGTCCGCGAAAGGTGAGTACATATACCTACTTCTCTCTGGCTCTTTCTTTAGTGCAAATGTCAAAATTGGCTAATGACGCTTAATGCAGTGCGCGGATTGGCAACACAATTGTCTCCTTCCTCCGCCATTTGCATTCCGATTATCGACTTTAGCGCACTTAACATAGAGTCAACTTTTCCGCAAAACATGACCGTATACGAAAACAATCATGTTTTGCGAAAAAGTTAACTCTATTATGCGTGCGCTAAAGTTCATTATCGGATTGCAAGTGGTAGGCGACAGAGGCAATTTTATTACCAATGCGCGCATGCACTAACACTATAATCGCGTTTTTTATGCAAATTATTAACGTAAATGTCAAAATTGATCAATTACGCTATATTATGCCGTATTTAAAGTAAGTCATATTGACATTTGTACTGATGCCTCACTGCAAACTTAACACGAATTGGCTGTTGCTTGAAGTTGAAGTTGTTCGAAAGTGTAAAATGTAAATACTTTGATATTTTATTTGTAGAAAATGTTCAGGGTTTGAATAAAAATATTTAGAAATTGAATTTAAAAACCATTACTTAATAGTAATTAATTAATCTAAATTAATTCTATTACATAATAGTTTATGATTAAAATCTATTACATATTTAAAATACTGTTTAAAAGTCCGTAACTCGCGTCTGATCCACACTGCTCGTAAATGGTGGACTTTTGGGGCCATCCATAAATTACGTCGCAAGAATTTCATGATTTTTGTGTCTCCCCCGTCCTTGTCACAGCTGCGGGCTTAGCATGGCGATCCGAAGAAATAATTTTAAAGAAGAAATATTGTATCCAAAACAGTTCGTAGGTAAATAGTTCTTATTCCATGGTAACAAGGTCCTCCATTAAAGGCAACATTTCTAAATAGCCATATTATTAAAATGACTGCCGGGAAATCTTCTGTCAAAAATGATCAAATTTTCAAGTAAATGACTGAACGTAATGAAACTTAATGAAATTTGTCTTGGACCGCCATGATGTGGAGTAGTTGACATTATTGTAAGACTATTTGACATGGAAATAAGAAAACGTTTCTACTTTAGCTGTCAAATGAGGCCATTTTGTGAGCTCATGATCGGGAAGAAAAGAAATGTTGTTTCTCATAACGACGATGCATCGACCTTGCTGCCTTACAATAAGAACTATTTTGCTCCAAATATTATAAATGTTTCTTCAATCTGTCATCTTGTCGATTCTTTGGTGCTTCTAGGGTGACATCCACACATTTGTGAGACCCCACCCTCCCTAGTGTGACGTCACTTTTTTGACAATACACTCTTTTTATTCATTTTAAACTTATTTCGTTAGTAGGTATCACAATAACAATATAATCTCAAAATGACAGCACTAAGAAAACGACGACGTTTCAGCCGCGAAAGTCAATTGTTAAATGAAATAGAAACAATATCACCGCTGGGCACGATGCATTTAGCGGCATTTATCAAAGGGCAATTACGCGGTTGGAGTAGCCGACAAAACAATTCGAACCTTATGTTTCTACAGATAGAGTTGCAAATGTTTTTGAATTTTTCGTCAATAGTTTTAAAATTCGTGTTCTAAACTATTTAGAATTTAGTAGATTTTGAAATGTGACTTCATGAAATTTATGACTCATCCCACCCCCTTGTCACATAATGTCACACATCGTCGATCCCTTCCCTCCCCCTTAACGTGTCACGTAATTTACGGATGGCCCCTTTTTGGAAAAAGAATAGATTACAAAAAAATAAAATATATATTGTAGTGTAAGTGTAATAAAGAGTTAGTTAATAAACGAAATTTGGGAACACACCATGTTAAATTGGACTTCCCAAGCCTGCACATTGCAATTCAAATTCATTATTCACACACACATAAAAATATATACAAATACATTATTACTACATAAATATATAATATATATTACGTCGATCTAATCCCTTGCTAAGTAGAACTTGTGTTATTGTGTTACGGGTATCAGGCAACTAAATTTTATACTAATAACACTATACAAAATAATAATATTATACATAATTATATTAATACACACCACGCCTACATAGTCCCGTGCTAAGTGTAGCAGGCTACGACCTCTTGACGTGTAAGTCCTTCTTACGCTTGAGTGGTGATTATAATAATACAGCAACAATTCTTATATTCCCCTTTATTCGTGCTTAGCACAGATACGTATTACAAATGAGATATGTCTAACACAAATACGTCTACAGACTACAGTCTACACTGAATAGCCTTTTACTTATCTAAAATAAACCTAAATAGGCTTTACTTCATGACATCTGTCTATGCCAAAAATGACATTGACACTTACTTTTGTCATTATGCAACAAGCTTGTGTTACGAGTACCAGATATATAGGGTATATATTTAATGTTTTAACTACTGCTATACATATACTATTCTAAATCTAACACTGACACTCACAAACACACATGTTTGTCACGTATAGCCGGCGACGTGATGCGCGCTTCGTTAGGGAGCCCCCCTAAACCATCGGTAGACCACGTCCGTCGGCCAGAATTCCTCCACCTCAAAGGTCGGTAGAAGATGCGTTAGTACTCTCACCACAAAGGAACTAAATTCAACCTTGTGGCGAGACTCCAAGCGCACGACCCTTAAGGTGAAAGACGTCTTCTTTCGGATGTAGTCCACGACGTCCTCGTATTGCAATATAGGTTAATAGCTATTAAAGTAGTCTGTTCGCTTATGGGATGATTTTTCAATCGTCAGATGACTTTTAACTGACGAATAAATCTCTAACTTTGAAAGTCACATAATTATTAGTCAGATAAAAGTTATCTGACGATTGAAAAATCAGCCCTAAATGTTTTAAATTAATCATCGGATTTTTATGCAGTCTTCAGCAATACTTAGATAGTGATTCCAGAAAAAGGTCTAGTGAACCTTTTTCTTGAAACACATATATATTATATATCTTTTATATTATATTAATGTAAGTATAATATATTGCACCCGTACTAGTATTGCTATATAGTCCTAACTTACCTTCCTCTGGACTATACGCTGGATCTGACTTCACACTCAATTCCATATTACCTACAGACATGAATTTCTTTTGACACAATCCGACTCTAATCGTATTTATTTGCTCGCTGCCGTAACTCGCGGGCAGTTTGCGGACTGAGCCGTTAGACTACGGACGTATCATTCGAACGACTCTACATTTATTTATTTTTAACCGACTAGTTATCATTTTTTTATAACTTGGATCTCTTCTACAGCGGCTGCCTGGCGCAACATGGTGGACCAAGACCTCGATGACGTGGCGTTTCTAGCCGGTAAGTTGCACCCATTACATCACTACTTCTGCATATACGTGTTGGTTCAAAGTTAATACGTGTGCAAATTAATATAGGTTTCATATATATGTGGGAAGGTTCAATTTCCTTTGAAATTGAAATGGATTTAGGTTAGGGATTAAATGTTGTTTTCGCCCTAAAAATTACTCAAGTCCTTATTTTTGCTAAGCTGCCCTCGCGGCTGTTAAATGCGTAATTATAAAACTGAATCTCGTAATTATAAAAGTTCTCGAAGTAAGGGGCCTTAGTACTTTTATTTTTGAGGTGAATAAGTACTTATATATAAGTATACTAAGGATTTAGGATCTTAACAATATTACCTATTCACTACTATTTAGTATTAGAACAGCACAAAAGTCCGTCTGGCACGATTCGCAGCGATGAGCCCGAGAGAGTCGAGAAGGGGTCAGAAGTTGTCACTATCTCGACGCCCTCGCGCTTCATGCTTTATTATTGCACTGTGCTACGAGAGCAGATACGCTTCCAGGAGGACTTAGATTCGGATGATGCACGCCATGCTCGAGTCTTATGGGCATTGAAACCGCTTCTTCTAGATAACAACTGAATCACTTGGTTAAAAACGCAAACAGACTCTTTTTAAGAAGTCTCAAGAAACATGAATGCGGAGTATGTCTCGGTCTTTTTGTGGGAGTTATTGATCACAAAGGAGAGAGAGACTGTGTGTTCGAGTGAGACAGATACCATATGACATCTCTGTCTGACATACATGTGTAGTAAATGACCATAAGGCCGGGACTATGTGATACGGAATCCGGAAGGCCGTAAAAAGTTCAGAGTATTGTAAATAGAACTCTGGACTAATACATTTTTCCCCAGCCTTCCGGATTCCGGATCATATACTTAGTCCCAGCTTTTGAAGTGTCAAGAAATGTGAATGGGGAGTATCAATCTCAAAGAGATTGATCACGAAATAAAGAGACTGTGTGCGTTTGAGAGAGACGGGTACCATATGACATCTCTCTCTCACACTGCACACACATGTACTTTACTACATGACCATAATGTGTGCAGACACGGACAAGGCCCGCGAGGCGCGCGAGCTGGGCGAGGTGCCGGTGGCGGTGTGCTCGCAGCGCCGCGCGCTCTGCTTGGCCGCGCTGGTCTTCGCCGCGATGTTCGCCACCGCACTCATCGTGGTCTACGCCACCCCGCAACCAGGTATGGAAGATTCTAAAACACACATAAGATACCAGAGGATGATGTTGCCTTTAACCTATCAATCATGGTTAGGTCTGTCGAAAAAATATTTATGTTCTCTGAGGTGTAGCCACAGCGAAATGGCTACACCTAAAGCTCGCGAAGTAGGCCGAGGAAGTGCTCTGCAAAGTAACCCAGAGCATGAGAAGCGTGACACGAGGCGAAGCGAAGTGCGTGTCCACACGGTAGTATTCGACTATCCTCGCCCTACTTAGCGAGTAGTGTGGAGCTAGCTTTAGAGTAATATTTTTTTTTTTTTTTTTAATTCTTGTAGAATGTCCGTGCATTAATGACAGCAGCTTGTTGCCTGGTCAGCCACCGACAGGCTCGGAGGAGAACGCGACTGCTGCCAATAAGTGAGTTAACACGCATTCCTAGTTCCTTTCCCTCTTTAGGGAGTTAGTTTTGAAAAGTTCCTTTTAGCGGATTCCTTCATTAAAACAAAGCATACTGTCAGCGTGCAAAATTTCAGAGCAATCCATTCAATTATTTTTGTAGGTCACATTTTATAATAATGTATGTCAGATAAGTTTCCTTTCTCTTTCCAGAGAGCGTATCGCGAGCAACGGCATGGTGTACCCGTGGCGCGGCGCGCGGCTGCCCACCTTCCTCATCCCCAAACACTACAACCTGTGGCTGCACCCCAACCTCACCACCGGCGAGCTCAGAGGTACGGTCCCCAAAAGTAGTTAATGAATTTGTAAGAATAGTATAAGCCCCAAAGGGAGATCTCCGACCGAGCGAGGTGGTATGCTCGGTCAGGCCGAAGCCGAACATCCGAAGTTTTCGGATGTTGTATATATTTTATATATAGCGCCGAGCTGTGAATACTTCGATGGCGCGATTCAGATTGTGATTGGTTTCGTGAATGGTGGTTGTTAAAAAATGTGGACTTGCTCTAACTAGGGATAAATTAGCAATGATTGATAACTCCAAAATTGTATGTGTAACAGAAGGTATTTCAAAAGGTTTTATTTCTGTAACCTGCTGATGCCTGCCGGGAAGATAGACGGCAGTTCCATGTTTTGAGGGAAGTCTTGCTCGTCTGCGCAACACGATGCTGATGCTAGTGATAATAATGGTGGTGATTTTGTTACAGGTGAAGTATCCATCGACTTCAAGGTGGACCGTGATACGTCGTTCGTGGTGGTGAACGTGCGCGATATGAATGTGACGGAGCGCGCGCTGTTCCGTGGCGGCGGCGCGCTCGGGCCCAAGGTGCTGCGGACCCTGGACTACCCACCCGCTGACCAGACCTACATCGAGTTCAAGGTACACCAAGACTCAAGAGTATATAATATTATATCTATGGGCATGTTGCCTAAAAATATTTTTTTCGTCAATTCGACGTTAGAGATGTTAATAAACAATCTAAAGCCCATTTTCTCATATCTTAAAAATAACGAAGATACAAACAATTTAAATTTACAATAAGAAAGAGATCGATATATCGGCATGTGACGTCACGAGTTTCTCCCGCCACACATTTGTCATTATAAAATGTTTGGCGGTAGCTACTTATGACGTAACAAATCGTTTTGCGAAAAAGAGATGGGCAATATTCGGGCGTCGACCTAAATACCTATTTCTTTTAGATTTATGTATCTCTATTCAACAATTTTAAACTTTAATTTGTAAAAATGTGATATTCCACAATAGGCAACATCCCTACATGTCTGGACACCCATGTCTGGTCCTACTGTATACTCATGACATTGAGTTAAGAGTGCCTGAATATAGCCAGATTTAATACTTGTATTGGGAATTCGCGACTACCCGCCCGCCGATAAGACAGACAGCCTTCGACGACGAGGTTCGAAAACAAAAATGTATGGGATTTGACATTTAAAGCATGCTTATGTAATTAACTATGGAAACTTGGCGAAATGAGTTCTTGGTTTATTATTTTTTGCCACAGATGCTGAGTAGACGCATTAAAAGTTCAAGGTCTCCGGTACAGATCATAGTTTTGGACTTAGCTATGGATCTGCCAAGTCCAGTTTCCCTAATTGAACAATACAAGCACCTGAGCATTTACCAGCACATGAATTAAATGAAAACCTAAGATAAAGCCATTTATGAAGTCAGACCAATGGTAACGAAACGTCACTATTTTCCAGGAGAAACTACGTCGCAAGTACAACTACACGCTGAGTCTGCGCTTCATCACTAAGCTGGACCGCAGCGACAAGCAGCGCGGCTTCTTCCTCGCCGGCGCGCACAGGCAGTTAGTACCTTAGCTTCGTCTACTATATATCACAATACACAATAAGAACCTTATGAACTCATTAAAGAAAGAGGAGAGAGACCGAGCAAGACCTGGGCTGTGACGTACCTACATTTGAAAAAAAAAAATTATACAAGAAAAAGTTACGCCACCTTTTTTAGGCGAAATGCAAATGTCAAAACAGGTGTCAAATGTCAAACCTGGACTGCCCCGAACAACCCCAAAAGTAGGGCAGTTTAAGTGTGGACACTTTTTGCCTAGACATGTCTCGTCTATAATATATAGGTCTCAGAGCCTCTGTGATCCAGTGGTTTCCAACTCGGGGATCGTGGGTTAAATTATCGCGTCGCTAAAACAAAAAATGTTGTTTCCATGTCTGGTTAGGACATTGCAGGTTGATCACCTGATTGTCTGATAAGAAAGATGATCCATGCGTCGGATGGGCATGTAAAAGTCGGTCCTGTGCCTGAGCCTTTAGTCAAGATGCATTCGGTAACTTCGACGTCGAACTTAGAAATCAAAAATGTATGAGATTTGACATAAGTCATCGCTACGTTGCGAACTTCGCCGTCGAAATTATCGAATGCATCTTCACTAAAAGCCCTGATCTCTCGCCAGTCGTGTCGGTCATCCGTCCCACTGGGTTTCGAGAGTAAAGGAGGAGAGAGTGCTCGTGTATACTGCGCACACACTTGGGCACTGTAAAATAACTCCTGCGTAGTTGGCCTGGTTTAAATGAAACCGGCCACCGTCACCGAGTGTGGGCAGCTAATTATTATATTATAACTATGCGTTTATCACTCAACACCAATGTTTTGTCAGCCGCTGCGCCGTCTCGCGGTTCTGGCTGACGCACGCGCGCTCCGCGTTCCCGGCGCTGGACGAACCGCATCTGCGAGCCACTTTCAAGCTCACCGTTGTTAGAGACAGGTTCGATTATATACGCTTAAATATATTTTCACAACTGGTTAGCGTTTTGGTTGCTGTCTTTGTCTGATTCGTTGGAAAAGTCACTCGACAGACAGTGCAAGCAACATCGAATGGCTTATGCGTTGTGTAAATATTTTGATTAGTAATTTTTGGAAAACGAATGCGCTTGATAACTTTTGTTTTACATTCAGGCCGCCGACCAAAAATGGGGGAACGAAACTGGATAACCAAAGTTATCTGCCTTATTGTCATTTTCAGGTTTCATGTGTCACTCACCAACATGCCGATAGTGGCGACGGAAGAAGCTGGATTTTACCTCGGACACAGACTGGTAATTGCAAAATTACTTATAATAATACTAGCTTTTTCCTGTGGCTCCGCCCGCGTTAATACAATATCCCACGGGAACACGTTGTACTTTTTCGATATAAAAAGCAGTCTATGTGTTAATCCACAGCTTAAACTACTGTTATACCAAATTTCATTAAAATCCGTTCAGTGGTTTTTGCGTGAAAGAATAACAAGCATCCACCATACATACATACATACATCCATTCATTCATCTATCCACAAAACTTTCACATTTATAATAGATATAGTAGGATAAACAAGTATTTGGTAGGATAAATAAGTATTTTAATATAACAGCCGACCTGTGTGCTGGACGGCACCAGTTATCTATACAATACATATAAATAAAATTGAAGTGTTTGTTTGTAATTTTAAATGGACAGCTTTTCACTTAATGCATATGATAGTATATACGGTACTTACAATAAAAAGACAATCTTTAAAAATGTGGTCTGTATGTCTGTTCAGGCTTATCTATGAAACGGCTGGACCGATTATCACGGGACTTTTACTGGCAGATAGATGATGTTATAATGTGTATCATAAGCCACTTTATTTTTGGGTTCCGTTTAAAAAAATAGGGTTCCGTTTTCGTTAGATCTATGCAAACGAAGATGAGGATACCAGCTTGTGACATAATATCGCAGCCCTCAAAAACGTCATCTACATTAACACTTTTCAGCTGCAAGACGAATTCGCTACAACACCACCCATGTCACCTCACATGGTAGCCCTCACTGTTTGCCGCCTCCAGCGCCGCTCCGCCCCGCCGCTCGCGACCACGCCAGCGCTGCCCCCGCCCACCGCCCCGTCCACCGCGCCGCCCGCCCGCGCCGGGTCCACGGAGCCGCCGTCTGAGGAGGACCTGCCGCCGCCCGAGATCAGCCTGTACAGTGATCAGCAGTTGATACTGGACGAGTCTGGGTAGGAATACAGTCAAGTTTATTTCAGGATTCAGTCATGCCATTTACTTAAGCAAACCGCATTGGCGATAGCTTTTAGGCTGGGACTATATGATCCGGAATCCGGCGGTCACGGGAAAATTCCAGAGTACTCTGTGCTATCACAATAGAGCTGAAAATCGAGCTGTCAAATATGACATTGACATTTGACTCGGAACTTGTGTGTTCGATTTTCAGCTCTATTGTACTGTCGCAGAGTTCTATTTTCAATTGTCTGAATTTTCAATTGTAATTTAACTGTGGGAGAGCCGCGCTTCGGCACGAAGGGCTGGCTCGACCCGATTAATACCACGACCTCACAGAAAACCGGCGTGAAACAACGCTGAGTGAGTGAGTAAGTGCTTTTAAGGACCAGGAACGCAAGTCGCAACACCAGCGGAGTTACAAGTGTAACTCCTCTAGTGTTGCGAGTGTCTATGGGCGGCGGTAATCGCTTACCATCAGGTGATCCGTTAGCTCGTTCCCTGGTTCATTTCATTAAAAAAAAAACCACGGCACGGATCATATAGATTATAGTCCCAGCCTTAAACTGTATATTAAACATCTATACATGATACAAATTAATAAATCTGAAGTGTCTGTTTGTAATTTCAAATTACAGCTTTGAACTAAATGCATATGATAGCACAAATAGTAATTTTTGTCTGTCCGTCTATCTAAGCATCTCTGTATTAACCGATTTTGACCAAACTTTCACTGGCAGATATCTGATGGTATAAGGAGTAACTAAGGCTACTTTTATCTTAGGGTTCCGTTAAAAATATTGTTTCGTTTCTATTAACATTTCCACGCAAATGTTACGGTCATCAGCTAGTTGTACAATATTAAATAATTTCAATGATTCAGAAAATCGAAGTGTCGAGTGTCATTGGTGAAAAAGCTTTTAGGCTGTGACTATACGATCCGGAATCCCGAGGTCCCGGCAAAATCTAGACTCTGCGCTAATACAATAGAGCTAAAATCGAAATGTCAACTGTCGAGCTGTCATATATGACATTTGACTCGACACTTGTGTGTTCGATTTTCATCTCTACTGCACTAGCGCAGAGTTCTGTTTTCAGTGCTCTGAATTTTCGCCGGCCTCATGGATTCCGGATTATATAGTGGAAGCCTTAGGCAGGCGTCTGGTTACGACGGATTTGTTCTGTTATTACTGCCGCAAGAATCAATTTTTGTTAATATTTTCAGACCTCTGCTGGAATGGGTTTCGAAGACAATACAGCTGTTCGCCTACGAACTCAACACATCTTATCCGTTGCCGAAGTTTGGTAAGACTATTTTCTTAATACTGGTACAATTTTGTACGGAACTCTTCATGCGCGAGTCCGACTTACACTTGGCCGGTTTTTTCCACATAGTGTGGCCAAGCATGTTATGGACCTCCCAGTAGCTAATAATAATAATAATAGGAAATGCACAATGTGGAAGGCCCTGGGTACGTCACGGGGAAAAGTGTTTGCCCAACAAAAATTTTTATTAACAATATCATAATATCTATGGATGGTTTCACATGACCCAGGAACTCTGAAAACTTTTTGTTCCCTCGACGGGATTCGACCCCGCAACCTCCGGCTCGAACGCCAACCCTCTAGCCACTGAGCCACAGAGGTCATCTTTAAGAAAAATATGCTGACGGTTTCCAATTTCGCAGACATCGTTGTGGTGGAGGGCGGTAGTCAGTACTCGGAGGGCTGGGGGCTGATCACGCTGTCTCCCGCCGTCCTCACCGACACCAAGGTCATCGCGCGCCTGCTCGCTCAGCAGGTACTCGCGGCCTCACGTGTAGTGGGAAACTCCTGATGGATCTGGTTCGAAGGACCAATTAACAAAGTCCAAAGTTATTTTAGACGTGTTCAATCATAATTATACGAAGTGCTTCGTTCGAAGAGATGAGTACCTAGCGCCCAACCCGCCCATCCCAAATTTTTTTTTTTCGGAAATATCAGTATGAGATAAACTGAACCGGGCCTTTAGTCAAGATGCATTCGATAATTTCGACGGCGAAGTTCGAAAACAAAATGTATGGGAATTGACATAAGGCATCGCAAGCTACATGTCTCTTAGCGATGACTTATGTCCAATCCCATACATTTTGTTTTCGAACTTCGCTGTCGAGCTTATCGAATACATCTTGACTAAAGGCTCTGAACTTAATGATGGAAAGCAGGTACCATAGCAGAACCCAGGGCCAGATCGCGGGTTGGGTTGGGAAAAAAATTTCCTTTCCCATAGGTCTCTCAAGCATCAGTGAGTGTTGAGTTGTTGACGAAGTGGAATATCACCAAAAATAGGACCAATACGTTTTTACCCGACTACGGCGAAGCCAAAAGAAGATTTTGGCAGTCTATGTATGTATGTATTATGTTTGTTCCACCGTAGCACCTAAACTACTGATCCGTATCGTTTAGTGAGTGAGATGTCAATACATTCATAATAATGGCCCGGATAGCATAGGGTATATAATTTTGTTAGTCAGGTTTTATAAAAAACTAAATGCCGAAAGAAACTTGCCCGAAAATTTCAAACAGTTTTTCTGGAGATAATTATGTTTATCTGATACATATTATTATTGATACATATATTATTTGATATTCATACTAAAATGATTAAATATTATAGTGGTTCGGTGGTCTGGTGTCCCCGCGATGGTGGAGTTCTCAGTGGCTGCTGGAAGCTCTAACCTCAGTGCTGGGGGAGCGCGCTCCTGCGCTGAACGGGGCGAAGCCCGAGAGGCAGCAAGATGCTTTACTGGTGGATCACATACTGCCTGCGCTTAGGTAAGACATTTAAGAGATGATTTTTGAAGACAAGATTTTTGATGATTTTTTTAGACGTTTATAACCATGGGAGCGAATAGGAACTACTATTTAAATGTCTGGCAAAACGCGACCACAGACTTCTTCAATCTGAGTGCTAAGTGTGAGTTTTTCTTTAAGTATTCGATCGTGTTTAGAGTTTCCTAGGAATTTGAATGTGATTTGACCTAGTTGTCGCGTTTACAACTAGGTGGCGCTGTACAAATCACATACAAATTCCTAGTTAACGCCAAACGCGCTCACAATCGAATGCGAAAAGAAAAACTCACACTTAGCGCTCTGATCTATTGTTTCTAATTGGGAAGGTAACCGAAATTTTAAAATGACCTGTGTGCTAAGTACGAATTTTTGTCACTGCTCGCCGTGAAGAAGTTAACTACAATGTGTATTTTATTTTATTTTATTTTCAAGGAAAACTTACAGCTAGAAGTAGCAAGGCTAGTCACAGAGTAGTAGTACAGGATCAATTACAAGTGTTCACGAGTAACTAATATTATAATGTTGAAATTGAGGTAGACATTAAAAGGACGAGCAAAAGTGAAGGAAAAAGATTTTACTTAATTTTAAATACAATATTAGCAATTTCTATTAAATAAATTGTATGTTAGATTTATTCTTACATTTTTTTATACTGGTGTTGAATAAATCTATGTCGGTATTCCGAGACGCTGCATTGTATGCTCTATGCTATGGCATGGTATGGCATGTAAACAGCGCCCCTAGTGGCAAACAATGGTAACTAATTCGATGCCATACAAATTGTAGTTAACTTCCTCACGGCAAGTACGAGTAGTGGACAAAAACTCGCACTCAGCATACGCAATTGTTTGTGTAGATTGGACTCGAGCAACTCGGTGCGCGCGGTGGCGTCCCCGAGGTTGGAGCGCGCTGACATAGAGACGGCTGCCGACGAACTGTCATTACATAAGGTAAGCAAATCGTGATATAAAACCCTGGGATGGTTCCTAGGGAGGTCTGAGTGAATTTGTTTCAGTCTATAGGTAAGGCCGCACTAGGCGGCAGCGGAGCGACGCGACGCGTCACGTCCATACTAGTATTACTGCAATGGAGTGCCGCGACGCGTAGTTCCGCTGCCGCGTTGTTACGACTAGTGCTTTTATACTTGACACCTGTCATTTATGTGGCTACAGCTATGTGAGGCCGCTATAGGCAGTGACAACAGCGGCGACTCGGCATCAGAGTCAGCCTCGTAATAAGTACTCAATTTTCCAGTTTATTTATTTATCCTGATCTCGTTTATGTCAGGGTGCTGCCATTGTGAGCATGGCTATCGAGGCAGCGGGACAAGCAGCCGGCCGCGCCGCACTCGCGCGCCTGCTGCGGCTGCACCGAGCCGCTAGCGCTGATGCCAGGTAAATTACATTTTAAAACTTATAAAGGTAGTTAGAATATCAAAATATTTTAAAAGACAAATAGAGCTAACAAAAAAGAATGTGCATTTGTTTACCAGCGACAAAATTTCCGGAAAAGCTACCCGATACTCTGGAGTATGGAGTACATTGTGAAACAGGCCCTTATTATAGGAAATGTTATCTATCAAATATCAATAGCACACTAGTCTTTTGGCAGGAAAAGGACAAAAATTGAGCTTGGTCCAAATTCCATCACTGTGTAGGCCTATATAATTAAAATATATGGAGTTCGATCCCCGTGCTAATGATTTCCATGGATTTCCCAGAGACTTGTGGCGCGCGCTCCAGGCGGACGGCACGGACGAGGCGCCGTCGCACGCTTGGGACGGCTGGTGCGAGAAGCCCGGCTACCCGCTGCTGTGCGCGCGCACGCAGGGCGATGACGTCATAGTCAAGCAGGAGCGGTACGGGTTTCAAATCTTTACTTTGAGAGAACCATACATTGCCGTGGTGCTTCCCCTTTAGTTTTTTAACTTTTAGGTCATTACAACTTTGTACTGTCGCCCGCTTTGCTTGGAGAGGGAATTTGGAATTCTTCCTACTCCTGCCTAAACCTTTCTTCTGATTAATTTCGTTGCGGGTCCCAAGACAGATTTAGCATGTCCCTCGGGCACACCTGAGATCCTATCAAAGGGTTTTTGTGGTTGGTTGCCGATGTCGATCCGGCCAATGACCGTAAAAAAAGGAACCATACTTTGCCACGATTGGAGCTGCTCAACCAAAGTGTTCCCATAAGCTGACAGATGTCCTCGTCAATTATATTTTTTTGAGGGAGTGAGGCTACTAAAGACCGGACCAAGAAGGGCGCTGTCAAACAGATACTCTAATGAGTCTATATTGTTTCAGGTTCGTGATGTCTGCGGACCCCCCCGATCCAGAACCGTCTATGATGAACGGTCTGCTGACTCAGCACCTGCGAGCTGAACTGGACGAGCTGTTCTATGAACCCGGTAACACTTCGTTGTTGGTATTTTGTTAAACCCTGCAAACACCCTATGGACCGCGATAAATTGATGACGACTCCTAAAGTTTGATCTCGTCAGGGTAGGTATAATTTTACCCAACTATGCATCTTCTATCGCACATATCAATGGGACTCCTATGAAGGACTATATTAGAATTTAATAATAAAGGAAGTTGGAAGGAAACCGCAATGTTACAATCGTCCCATATTAAACCAACTCTTCAAAATCAGAAGATGTTTCTTCAAATCTTATATAATAATAATAATATCTATGGACGCTTTCACACCACGTCAATCTAATCCCGTGGTAAGTTCTCGAAGAACTTGTGTTACTGGAAATATACCGGGTGTTTTTTCAGCCAGTTTCCAAACTTTCAGGAGTGAATATACTCTTGAATATAAGCAACTTTTACTATGAGATTAACTTTTCTACTTGAAAAAGAAAATCAGCTCTCATACAAAAGGCCTATGGCATAGATGGCATTTTGTAGGAAACAGGTGATTTTTTTCCAAGTTTCTTATACAATACTGATATTTAATATTTTATTATATTATATTATACACACCCATGGCCAAGAAACACAGAAAACAATTTTTATGGTGGGACTCGACCCGCGACCTCCGGCTTGAGTGCCATCGCACTAACCACTGAGCCACAGAGATCGTCTTATAATATAAATCTTAATAATCCCCCAAATCCTCAGAAAATATTACGGAAGCATACGAGGAGGACATCAACGCCACCACCACGGCGACTCCGCCTACCACGCGGCGCACCACCGTCCGCACCACGCGCGCACCACCAGACCCGCGGTGGATCATCCCCGTCACTTTCACCGTTGGCCCCCCAGAGACAGAGGAGGAGGATATAGAGAACATCACGCGTGGATGGAAGAACGCGACCGATAACATGCACAATGGGACTTGGTGAATATTCCACATATTCTAAGATCTTCAAGATTCTAAGTTTAAAAAAGTTTAAATAAATGATCGCAAATAATGTGGTATTTTCAGAAGCTATTCAGACGGATACAATATTAATCCTTATCTAGGAGATTATATCTAGGAGATATCTTAAAATTAAAAAGTCTGTGCTATTACTATATTGCAAGTTCTTGCCACGAACACTCTCCCACGTGGGCAAAGCTGCGGGCAAAAGCTAGTAAGTAATATAAATTGTAGATGGCAAACGAAGAAGATGAAGTAAAGTGACACCCATTGACACTCGCATCTTAAAAGCTTCTTATAATTAATTGCGAAAGACCATACCTACAGCAGGGTCTTTCTATTATTTGCAAAATTACAGTAAGAAACAAGTCTACTATGATTTCAATTCTATTATTATTTCCGTGCATTCCAGGTACGATGTTGGAAATGAGACAAAACTGAAGACGTCGAAGTGGTTGGAGAACGTCACCTATCTAATATGGATGAACGATACTGAGAGTAAGTCAATTACCTGATCACGTTCTTCTTTAAAACTTATGGTTCATAGAAATTGCAGCCTTTGCACATCCTGGTGTTTGCAGCTTAAAAGTATCTGGTAAAATGCTACACAGATTGTATAATTTGTGGTTTTCAGTGGTGATCCCCGAACTGGGCAAGCACAAGTGGGTGCGGTACAACGTGGGAGCCCGCGGCCTGTACCGCGTCGCGCCGCAGGACCAGCGGCCAGGCGAGGTAAGAACCTTTCTTATAAATCATTTCGGTGTGGGTCCCAAAATCCAAGGCCTTTAGTGAAGATGCATTCGATAATTTCGACGGCGTAGTTCGAAAGCAAAAATGTATGGGATTTGACATAAGACCTCGCAAGCGATATGTCATTTATGTCAAATCCCATACATTTGATTTCGAAGTTCGCTGTCAAAATTATCGAATTCATCTTGACTATAAAGGCCCTGACGTTCTTCTTTTCGTCTTAATTCTTCGCTGTCGTCTTAAATCTTTCTTATTTTCTGTGACATATAAGAACGAGTAGCTCGTTATAAAACAAATGAACCAATTATGACCCGCATTTCTTGTTTTAAGTTTGGATATATTGTGTATATAATATGACCTCGCAGTCGGAGGAGGCAATGGCGCGGCGCGCTGCGGCGCTGTACGACGGCGGAGCGCCGGCGGAGCGCGCCCTGCTGCTCGACGACGCGTTCGTGCTGAGCCGCGCGCGCCGCCTGCCCGCCAGCCGCGCCGTCGCCGCAGCCTGTGAGTGCTGACATTACTGATCTGTGACGTCACAACTCACAGTATTGTATTACTATCCTCTACATACTTTAGAGTTTAGGCCTTTATCGTACTTACAATTGTTCAAAATCCCTCGTGAGTAAAGATCTTGTCTCCTGTCTCTCGACGTTCCCTTCAGGATATCCAACCTCCATAATATCGCTCATGCATGATAAAGAAACCATGGTTTCCAAAAACTTTACAAATCATCATAATTTCTAAGTAAGCCAACGCTTCACAGCACGTCTGCGCGACGAGAGGCACTGGGCAGTGTGGCGCGTGCTGCTGTCGCACGCGGGCGCGTGGCGGTCACTGCTGTACGCCGCTGCGTGCGCGCCGGCGCTGCGCCGCATGCTGGCGGAGCTGCCGCCGCCGTGCCCGTGTACAGCGCGCAGCAGCTGCAGGACCCCAGCATCAGTGAAGACCAGCAGTGAGTGTCACACATACACACGAGGAATCGAACCTTGCTGAGCTGGGCCATGTTTTGACACTTAAAGAGCTGGTGTGACCACAAAACGTAACGACGTCTGGTTTTTTGTGATGCCAGGGCTTCACAAAAGACGGGGCCGTTATTATTTGTCAAGTGAGTGAGGGTACCGAAGTCCAAGAGAGTAGGAGCTTAAAAAGACTGGCAACATACTTACTGAATAGTCGGGTAAAAAAGTCTTCTGATATTGCAGGTGATCTTTTAGTCGCCCTATACTTTTTCGAGACAAAAAGTAGCCTATGTGTTAATCCAGAGCTTAAACTACTACCATACCAAATTTGCATCAAAATCCATCCAGTAGTTTTGCGTGAATAAGTAACAAACATCAATGCAAAGTTTGTCAGTATTCAGGATAAATATCCATCCTCGCAAACTTTCATATTTATAATCGTAGTAACATGAAAAAAAAGTTCAAGGTTAAAATATGTTCTCTGGTAATTCATAGATGGCTAAGTGGCGCGCTGCTGACGGCGGGCGTGGAGTGGGAGAGCGGGAATGTGACGGAGCAGGCGCTAGGGCTGTTCGACGCCTGGCTCACGGGAAACGACACCATCCCGGAGATATACCAGGAGGTCACTGACTTAAGACTTTTATGCATGATTATCGCAATTTTCTTTTGTTTGGCTGTTGACAGTCCAGTCAACTATTCGAAGGACTTCTATCTAGTATTGTCGAACAGAATATTATAGTCGCTCAGTTGAACTGGGCGGTTTACACTGGCCTGCACATTACTTCACTTTTAAAATTTCATTAATTATGTTTAAAACTATAGCAGTTAGGGATTTTCGATAAGAAAACAATTTGAGGAAATTTTATCAGCATTCTAAAAGTATTAGAAAGCCGATTTTTTTTTTGTAAAACACTTATTATTTAAAATCTCTTTAACTTCGATAGTAATGAAAAATAAATAATTTTAAAAGTGTAATATTTTCTTTTGCGGGCCAAAAGCCCGCGCCTAGGGCCTCACGTGGATGACATTTTTTAATTTTTTTTTATTTAACGAAAGCAATGTTATTTCCAGGCGGCGTTCACGGCGGGCGTGCGGCATCACGGCGAAGTAGCTTGGTCCGCGTGCTGGCGCGCGCTGCTGGCGTCGCACGCGGCGCCGCGCCCGCTGTACTCGCACCGAGCGCTGCTTGCCGCGCTGTCCTCACCCGTTGACGACTGGCTCCTGTACAGGTAGCAACATCCTCTGGTATAAGGTTTTAGGTTTGTCGGAACTTCAGGATATAACGAAGCCCACGTCTCAGACGAACAATTTTCCACCACATCTGGAGGTATATCTGGCGTATTTTTTACTAGCGTCATCTCGGCAACTAGATGTATATATTCTAAAAATCTTTAGAAGCGCCAAATCAAGGCCTACAAATTTTAATATTTTGTTCAATCAAGTACAGGGCCCTCTCATATTTTACCAGGTTCGCGTACACGGTACTATCCCCGGAGGCGACGCGCGGGCACGAGTGGCGGTCGTGGACGACGGCGCTGCTGGCGGGCGCGTGCCGCTGGCGCGGGGCGGGCGGCGTGTGGCGGCTGCTGGCCGGTCCGCCCGCCTTGCCGCCCGCCGCACTGCTGGCCGCCGCGCGCTGCCTGCACCAGCCGGCGGACTACTACCGGGTGGGTATACCTACCTACATTTTGAAATCAGCTATGTGAGGTCAATAACCTTCTCAGTGTAGAGAGTATGTATTGCTATTTATTTTTTAACACAGTTGTCCTTGTCTCTCGCGGATTCAAACAAGCTTCGTTTTCATGCAATGCAATTTTATAGTATATTTTATTATCTTTTTCAAAAAGATTGCACTCGTCTTGTACTCACCTATTCCCTACTCAATTTAAATCAATAATTTTAATATACAACGGTATTTTCTTTCTAGTCTAATCAACCAGCGATATTTTTTTTTCAGTTCAAAGAGATGTTCGGCGAGCAGCGCGGGGCGTCAGTGGCCCTGGATGTGATAGCGCTCAACGCCGCCTGGGTGGCGCAGGCCGACGCCGATCTACTGAGGTACTTCAATGCCGTCAACAAACGGACCAGGGACTAAGGGCCTGAAAAGCGAAGATTACCTCCAGGTAGTCCAACCTTACCTAGTCAATAAACGCAGCAAGGGTTAAATATAGTTTCTCGTACTATGAATCCTGACGGCTAGTGATTATTTAACTTAAACTAGCTCTCAAGTAGTAATAATAATATCTGTTGACGCTTCACACCACGTCAGTCTGGTCCCGTGGTAAGTTCTCGACGAACTTGTGTTACGGGTACCAGGCAACGGAAATATATTTAATACATTTTATACTATACATATTTAATACACATCCTAGGAACACCGAAAACTGTTTTGTTCCCTGGCGGGATTCGAACCCGCGACCTCCGTCTTGACCGCTAATGCGCTAACCACTGAGCCACAGAGGTCGTCAAAGACTAAAGTAGTGAACTTAGACTTTCTGATCAGGATCTAGGCTCTAGATCTTCGGCTGCATACTGTACCTGCGAGCAGACCATCCTAAACTGGGTCTTTATTCAAGATGCATTCGATGATTTCGACGGCGAAGTTCGTTATCAAAAATGTATGGGATTTAACATAAGTCATCGCTCGCATCATCAAGTGCCATGTCGCTGGCGATGCCTTATGTCAAATCCCATTCAGTTTGTTTTCGACATTCGCCGTCGTAATTATCGAATGCATCTTGACTAGAGGCCCTGAACTTAACTTGGTACTCAAGTGATAGTGGTACTATCGACAAAATAGTATTTTCGTACCCCAGAAAATCTGTTCAAAGGTAGTGAAAATAAATAAAGAAATCGTTTATTTTCAAAATATTTTACAAACATCAAGTTTGTACTATCCAAACTAGGCTCAGTCTGTCCTATGGGGTATTTAGGGGATTAAAATTATAACAAACTTAAACAGTAGTTCTCATTACTATTAAAATTAAGTAATAAATTGAATAATAATAGAAAAATAATACTTTTAGGTCTCATACTGCCCCAAATTGGTCGATAGTAAGTACTACATGTACTGTATTCTGTTCATCTCGGTCCAAGTTCTATTAGTAGGATTGAAATACGAAACGCATCGAGAAATTTTCCGTTAAAAATATTTTGTATCGAAACATAAAATAAAAAAACATAATCAGATTGACTAAACAGTATCAATTGAACAATTTTCTAACACTACCAACTAGGCCTAATAGAACCGGGCACAGATATAGCCTGTAGGGCCCCCAACCGGTCCCTCTGCCAGGTCTTATTGGACCCTCAATATTCTGAATACCGGGCGGCCAAAAATACTTAGTCTCAAAATGGACAATGGGCGCAGGTAACGAACCCTGGCTCACAAAATCGTAGCTCCCTTACAGATCTACTAAGATTTCGCCATCATTGAAAACAACTAAATCACTAATCAATGTCTTTCCGTAACATCTTATTTTTATAATACAGACTGTAGTCACACAGTCCATTCTTTATCATATCATTACATATTCCTAAATCATATTGTTTAACGTAATGTAAAATATTCTTATTTTGTACAATATTTTTGCCAAAACACATAAAATAGGTAGATAAAATTTAAAATAAGTTATTCTAAATATACTATACTCTCAATATTGGTTTAAAGTATTATTTTAAGTTGCTCTTATATATGTGATAAAATTACCCGTGATCTCTATTTGATCTCATTTTAATTATTTATTAAAGTTAAATCATCAATATCACTTTGGTTGTTACTTTAAATTAATTAGGTTACGCTCTTAGAATAACTCCTAAAATTGTATAATTTTCTGAACGTTTTCAATAAGTAGGTATACCTAGTTTGAAAATACATTTACTAATCATCGCATTGTAAAACTACATATTGCCTTTTAGTCGCCTTCGGAATCAGATATATTAGCTTGTTATTGATATAGTATTATATAAATATGCATATTTTACTCCACAGTTATTAACGCACACATATAGATATATTATGTATGTCACAACCTTATAGTAATGGTATTCTATGGAGTATTGATACTTTATAATGTAGGACTAATATTTGGTATTATATAGAGATAAGCGTAAAAAGGTATATTAATCGTGACCATGATGATGAATATTAGGGCATGACCAGAAAAATACAGTAAAACCATGTTACTAATGGCTCTCTGCAATGCCTGTTTTTCTACGAAAATGACAGATGATGTATGAAAAATTACATTTGCCGAAAGACATTGAGTTCATGGTCGTACTGTAAATAGCCGTATTAATTTTATGTTTTCTGCTGATAAAGCTGACTTCGTCTTTCACTGGCAAGTGGCAGTGTGAGATAGGATTTTGGCATAACATTGATGTTTTTGTATTTTGTAAAATATCTTTATGAAAAAATTTTCACAACAGCAACATTTTATGAAACATTAACAAGATGTTTATTACTGGTTGCACTCGAGAATTCTAGTTAATATATATATTTTTTGTTTTTAGTCAATATCCTGTGTGTAAAATATTGAAAATACACTTTAATATGTCTGAAATTAGGTATCTATTATTATTAATTATGAGCGTGAAGAGCAGTTATATGTGTGCAAATTGATAAAACCAACAAGAATTGTGTTAGGAGAGGCAATGCAAAATTCAAATTAATTCATTTTTAAATGTTTAAGAATTTCTTGCCCCACCTAATTTTCAATATGTTGTCTTCACGATTAGTTCGATGTGTTACTCTAGAGTTATTTGAACAAAATCCTAAAATTAAGCGAATATCGCGTAATAATGGCGTAGTCATCGGAAGGCCCCGATGCCCGGTCATTAAAGTAATTTAAGATCCCAAAGCGATGTAAATCAAAAAAAAAAAGGTACTGTTTAAAGCATCTATCTACTTAACCTCAAATCGTATTTTTTTAAAGTTTTGCTTATTGACAAATATAGCATGCATTCTATTTTAAATTCGTATCATATTCTTCTTATATCTGGATTATTGCAACTTCTAAATGATGTATACAAGTTAGAAGTGTATTCAATCGTAAAATAAGGAAAACTAAATTTTTACTCGTCGGGGCTCTGTGGGCAACGGGCTCGGGGGCATCGCTGGCTACGCCACTGACATCGTGCTGTAGTATTGTGCGCAGGCGCGCGGCGCCCGCGTGGGCCCCGACACTGTCCATTACGGCTTAGTGTAGTAATATACAACAAATCTCGTATATTTTTGTACTTTTAGGAGACTACTTTTACACTTTAAATTTTCTAAAAATGTTGAACGATCCGACCACGAGAATCGGTTGTGTTGATTGGTGTTTCTATACTAGACTACTTAGCTGTAGAATATTATTTCACTTCTGGGGGCTAAGACAAAGTGCAATATCGGAACGATAACGAAGTTAGAAAAAATAACATGTAGGTATATGATAAACCTCGTGATTTTTCGAGAAAATATTATGTCAAACCCATACACCTACATTTTATTCTTTCGTTATAGTTTTTTTTAAATATTGCCACGTTTTCTAAGCATCCTGTATTCATTTTTACGCGGATCCAGAGATTTCTTAGAACTGCCCAATGCTATGCGCCCACTCGAGACAAAACCATCGCAGCAGCAATTTTGTCGCTACTCACCACTCGCCAGTATACGTGAGGCTCGCTACAGTATATGGCTACAGATAATGGAATTCTGTAATAATAGTCAATAATTTATGCTAATAACCCGGGAAACATCAAGTTTATTTCGATGCTCCGCATCTGCCGGGCGACCCGCGGCGGCTCTTTATATCTGGATCCGCGTATTCTTCAACTAGATATTCTTTTGTGATTAGATACCAGTTGATTTTCTTGTAGATGAGTTGGTCGAGTTGGTTTTCTGTACATGTTTTGTCATTATAGTGTAGGTTAACTAGTGAATGTACAATTTTTGTAATCGCTTTTGTAATAAACTTTTCTCGTGTACAAATTGTTTTTTTTTTTTACCGCAGAATAACAATTGCCTTAATTTAAACCTTTTATTATAATGCCGGAAAGCGACTCCCGTCGCCTATGGACACACGCAACACAAGAAGAATTTTAAAAAGGAATACGCTCCTTGAAGGTTTCAAGGGCGCAGTAGTCTGGAAATATCGCTGGTTACAGTACCTACATTCTAAAGTTTTATTGTGTGGTCCAGAAAACTCTGTTATGTTGGTACTAGGTATCAGGGACTCTGATCCTATAGGAGTATAGGCTAGCTAGCTAGCCGGTAGATCGTTCTCATAAATAGTAGGATTTAAATGACAACATATTGTACTTAAGTATCGTACCTAATACACGAACGATGAGTGCTTCAGTCGACGAGGTATCCGACCATAACGTTCGAACGGCCTTACGAGACGGGCTTAAAACAATGATCAATAAAATTATCTATTAAATTAAAAGGGCAAGGGAACGAAGGTGACCAGCGACCTTTAATTTAGTTTACCAAAACCGTGATGGATATAAAATAATTGAAAGAAATTTATAGATGTCTCGGCAAAATAATTGCAATATATGGATGAAAGGGAAGAGAACCCATACCCTTGGCCTGTAGTTTGTTTTTATATAATAAAATAAAAAATAACACGCCAAAGTTAAATACGGCCTACGAACAAATTGTGAGAACGACCGAACTGCTAAAATACCGAATTCTCTGATAGTACAATCAGGGAAAATATATATTTAGATAATAATTCGTACTGCAATAATGTGGCATAATCATTGTCGTCATCTGTAAGTAGTTGACGAAATAATCTAGCTAATATGTGAGAAATTTTAATTAAGCAAGTATATAATTGAAATCCTACTTTCCAATGAGGCGTTTTTTCGTTCGTTCATTAGCGTGCGTTTAATTAAATCTACAGAGTGTTACTAAAACCTTCCCATCCGTTCAGTCCTTTGACTGAAATTGCGAACGGCAAAACTCGATGGAAATATAATAATAAAGAACTTCCTTTTTTTTTACTTAATTAGTTATAACATACCAGGAATATTATTAAGTTCCGTAACCGTAACCGAAATATCTTCTATCCGAAATGTATAACTAATCGTAACCGTAATCGAATCCGGTATAAAAGCTTCGGATTTCGGGTAGAGACGGATTATAATATATGTTTGTTTAATTTGCCACTATATTCACTAGTTTTTGGGCCGAATGATTACCTAAACTTATTTGCATTTTTCTTACATACGGATAATCCGAAATAATTTTATATCCGCAACCGATATAATTTTATTCCTATATCCGTATCCGTATCCAGACCCGAAATGTCATACATGTCCATAACATCTCTGTTACCTACATACCGTTAGAAAGTATTTTTATATCATAGGTACACTCACACCGAACAGCACAATCGTGTATCGAAAATACATTTTCCAGCATCCTCTATTATTACGCAAGTACCTACCTAAGTTTAAATTGATTGACTTTTTAATTTCTTTGTTCGTTTACATTTTTCCTACTTCGTGTTTCTTCGATAGAAAATGATATAAGCTTTCATGGATCTAAAATATAATTAGAGACTATAATTAGTGAAGTTAAACTACCGAACAATGAGCATGCACGTTATAAGTACTATGTGTGTGTTCGCGCTTTTGGAATTCGTGACGTCGACTAAACTGCGGACATTCGAGTTCAATCTTAATGAGGGTCTCAGTGACGAATACGCCAAACTTAGCTGTTTGCAGCATGGTGCATCAATCGCTTGCCTCCTGCCCGAAAAATCAATAAAAGAAAAACAAATAACGTACGCATCGCCAAAAGTTTCTGATGATTACGTAGACCGGTTAGTTTTGAGATCGGATTTGGGTTGTAGCGACACTTTCGAAGATAATCCTTTAAATATACGAAGACACGATCCGCAAATCCGATTAGATCGCAAAGAGATCTTGACGAATAGCCTCAAATCAGAAAGCGAGACAAACGCACCTGTATTGATCGGTCGAGCAGATGAATCAGAATCTGAAGAGTATGTAGTGCCGAGGAAAGTGAACCGACAATATACGAATAATGTGATAGACGTTAAGAAGTATATCCGCCCGAAGATAGTCTACATGCAGGGCCCGAGTAGGATCGTACCTGCGGGGGGCCTGCGCCGCTCGCAGTTCCTGCCGAAACGATACCGCTACGACCAGGATTTCAGTAAACTAAACACGTTCTGGATTAACGGGTATAGGTGGGAGATTTAAAAACTATTTTTAAATGTAAATATATTAAATAATTCCTGTGAAAAAAAAAAACCAAGTGATTTTCAAATTCGAGAAAAAAGCAATTTTGTTTTGCTATAGTTCGGCGATGTATGTAACTAGTTTTATGTAACACATTTGTTACTTTGGAAGTGGAATGGAGCTTTAAACTATTTTAACTAAAATATAATCACTTCCGGTAAAGTTTTTAAATTCCTTTCTATGTTAACGCCATCTATCAGTAGCAGTGTCAGTTACAAGTTATGGAATCGATAAACTTAGTTTATATATTATCACTTTTTTTAATCAGAAACCGAGCATTAATCTTTTCAAAGGTTGACACATTCTTGACTGGCCTATGAAATAAATATATTAATAAAATAAAACATCATGTCAATTAGGAAAAAAATATATTATTCACTGGAACAACAAAATTGTTAACAATCTAGATGACATTATCTAAGTGCTAATTACACGTGACGCGGCGGCCACACTGGCGTCTTGCCAAAAAATAAAATATCCACTAGTCCAGTGTGGGCGCGGCGTTACAATTTCAATATCTAAGTAGGAATACCTGAATAAGCTTGATGGAACTCTACTAAAGTGTTATAAAATACTTCAGCGATTCCATTGCTACTGGAAACCTTCCAGTAGATAACCTCCTCCATTTTGGAAGTCGGCCAAAATGTGAATACATCGTAGTGATGTAACTTTTGTGATCGTACGTCACACCAAACGACACATTGGTTGTATTGTTAGAGGGGGCAAATTGGTTTATAATTAAGGTTGTTCAAAATGAAATACGGATATTGTTAGTATAATCTCCTGCTTATATAAAACGTTTAGGCAGAAAACTAATTAAAAAAATGTATATATTATACTGAATAAAATTACATTGCGCTCTCTCAAGTGTTGAGATCGTTAACCTCACAGAAACAGGTAATTTAAAAGGGAAGCAAAGACTTTGCCCGAATAACTTCAATACAATCAGATGTGTGAGGTCAATGACAAATGACTGAAAAACAGCGTAAGTGTATTTTTATTGATTATATTTTTTTTTAAATTATTTTTCTGCTTAAACGTCTTGACATAAGCGTGTATTAGATCAAATGGCCGAAATACGGATGTATTTAATTTTGAACAACCATATAATATACTGACCTCGGAACTGAACTGAAGAATGAACAATGGGGCTATATATTTTTTATACATCAGAACTTTTTATAGTTTGACCTTTGTCAAAACAACACACACCTCGCGAAACATAGTTATGGCATAAAATTAATAATTTTTATAAAGAAAATCATCCGCAGACCTATAAATAGATACATTTTACCATAAAATTATACTTTGGTAGATATGAACAGTAACCTAAACAACGAAACAAAATCCATAATACAATGTACAAATTGTTCTTCATTTCAAGTGTAACACGTTTTTGCTCGAAATCTCGACGCTTGACTGAAGGTCTGCAAATGTGCCGTATCCCAGGTAAGAAGAGCGTTTTCCCATTATCCGATCCGATATATGGTATCGGATATCAGGTCGGGAAAACGCACTCATGCCGACGACATAAGGTCGTTTTTCGGTCCAATATCGGATTGCAAAATGAGAAAACGCTCTTAAGTTTAACTATAATTTGAGAGTTATATGGGATGGACGTTACAAGTTGGACGTGTCTGTCCGTGGCATAGCTCCCAAACGGATTAACCGATTTTGATCTAGACTTTTTAGCTACAATTCATCATCATCGGCTCGCTTACTGCTTGACACTGACGGGGATAACTTAATTTTTTTAATTTTGTTTATTAAATTAATGCTGATTGTTAATTGTATTTTAAATTATTATTGTAACATAATATTATATAAAAAAAAATTGAGAGGCCCGGTTGTTTGAAGTCAGTTGAAAACTGTTCAAAATTCAAGACATAGCAATTATTACAAACATTTTAAGTTTCCTATACCGGAGATACGACCACATGTTAAAATACAATAAATTTATTATGAATTTTAAAATGATTACTGACGGTAAGTCTAATTTTTCATGCGCCAAATCGTAAAAACTCTATTAATTGTTGCATAAAATTAATATTTGTGGAAAATCTAAAACATAAATTATTATGTATAATGTATATATACTTAATCTATTATTCTTTAAAAAAAATCACTCAGGAAATTTTATCTTTACAATGTGTCGATGGAGCGTGTCTTATACAGCCTCGGAATTAAAATTCATAAGTAAATCGCTTGTATCCTACGACGAATTTAAAAAAAAATGACGTGAAGATTACAATTCGAGTTTAAATAATTACAATTTATTGTTAGCAAAAGCTAAAGTATTATTATCAATGTACAGCGTAGGCGAGTGAATTCAGTTCCTTGTCTGTGTGTCTTTTTTGAAGGACCAAGATTACAGGAGCCTAATGACATGTGGGCTCTCACAATGTTACAAAAAGAGGTATCGCGACAAAGGCTGTATACCAGTGGCGCGGGGTTCCCATAACTCCATTCCTATCGGCTTCACTTATCACTTGCCTTTTAAAGACCCTCATCCAAATCGCCACCTATTATACAGGCTAGGGCTAACCTATGAAGGAGAACCAGCCTTCGCCACTGCTGTATACCTCGTTTGAATATAAAACATATGTTTTATATAAAAATCAATCACGAATATTTCAGGCACATAATTCACTGCTTATGTAAAGACGTGTGGGTAGAAACATTATTGACATACTCGAAACAAACAATTGTTTATATGGGCGAGTTTGCATTTATCCGGAGAGTCACCCATACATGAGATGATGTTTTTAGTTTGAGTGTGACAATATTTTTTTTTCCGTCTTTACATAAGTATGAATCATGTGCCCAAATTATCCGTTATTGATTTTTGAAGACGGTATAGATGAGACAAATTACGACTGCATTATATGATCTGTGGCCTGTGGGCCTAGCAGGAACATCGACAGCGGCGTAAGCGTAACGTTAGCGAATGAAATCTGCATGGGCGCTGTCATGACTTTCGGCAGATTTTCATACAATTCTCATTCGAAATCATTTGTTTCCCTGTCTTTATTTAAACAAGTTATACAGTGCTGCAGCAAACCTAGCGGACCAATCGGAGACCGTTTACATTCGACCAATCACAAGCCCAATTCTCGTAGCTATTTGTGATCATAATCCTGTTACGGTCCAGGCGCTGCTCACTCGCTCGCGCGCGATAGACGCGTGTCTGCGCCACCGCGCGGATCGAATCTGAATCCCAATTCCTGTAATTAACTTTCACTTTCTTTTTACTTTTATTAAATCGTCTAACGTCTTGATATATAAACTGATTCCTGAATTTTGGACCAATCCAAACGCGTTTGACGTTGAATTGACTTTTACGAGAATAGCATTTTTCAGTTTTAACATATCGGGACTGGATCGTAGCTGCATTATTGCAGCATTTAATTAGCAGAATCGACCTTCGGGATTATAATCACAAAATCACGAGGATTGGCATTCAGAACAGCGTGTGCTGATTAGTCGAATGTATATTATATACAAGCTATTATTTACAAATGTTTTGTCAGCTAAACACTTAAGCGGTAGAAAAGGTATTTATTTATGTTTATTATGAAATAATAGTATAAAGTTTATAGTTAAGAAAAGCGTGCACTCTTAACGCTTCTATAAATAGCTAGAAATAGGAATTTGTTTAAGGTTAATCATCTAAACTCTCAGAATCATCGGAAAGCCACGCAGTAATAAGCTTTTATGATTATTTTTACTTTTCAATTTTCATATAAACATTCACAATAATTAATAATTGTAAGCAGTTTATTCAATTACTGAATAGTTATTAGGTATAGAATAGTATTTTAATTTTAAAATATAAAACTACAATATTTATGTAAATTTTACATTACATAAAGTAAAGGAAATATCTGGCATATAATTTATAAGGCCTGTCCGTACACTTTATAATAGTTTAAAAACTATAAAACCAGTGTACGTAAAATACCCGTAGATAAAATGAATTCAATATCAGCATACAAACTAAATACAATACAATAAAATACAGGTAAAACTCCTTCACAAAAATATCATGTATACAAATCGAACCAGCGACTTTATATATTTACGAAAACAAGCGCGAATCCGAGTTCGACTAGAGACAATTGCAAGCTTGTACAGTCGAAGAAATCGCATGATTAGAAGTTTGACGCACGGCGTACTTGTAAAATTTGTCGCGCTACTACATCGCGAGTAAAACGTCATTACAATACGAACTAATGGGGAACACTGTGTGGAGGGTAGAGGAAAGGAGGACTATCTCTCTAAGGCAGAAAAGCTAAAAAGTGTCCGACAAAAGTAGTTAAATAACAGTTCCAAAACATGCATAGTTTTTTTTATTGGCTTTTCGAAAAGTGCACAATAAGCCAGGAAATATTGTCTTTGCAATGTCATATCTACGATCAACCGTTGACGAAATCCAGTCATCAAAAAGTGATTTCGTTGAGGAGCATTAAGAACGCTCTATGCAAAAAATGATGCACGAGTGACGTCAGAGCAGTTGAAAATGTATGAAGATAAATACAACATTGATTTTATTAACTTGAATACTGCGTTTATGTTGTAACAAAAAAAAAATCACAAGTTCACAATCGTATGGTTAAATCCATATGTAACTTGTGATTTATTTGGAAATAAAAGTAATAAGAAAAATTTTCGTTTTTCAATCATAGCAAAAAAAAAAATGTCGTTTTATAGTCCTATAACTTTTTAATTTAACAAATGATTGCTGTACTTTTTTGCATTTTTCGGTCCATATTTATGTTGCCTTTCGGAAAATATAAGAATTTTGTTGATTTAAAACAAATGCATGTTCCCTATTAAGGGGACCGTCAAACTGCTAAACACTCATTTCCAGACTGTACAGTCGAGACACAGAGGTCGCCACAGTCCACAGACAAGAAACCGACTAAACTATTTGGTCGATGTACCGAAAGTATCAAATTATAAAACTTTACACCGTTCAGTCTTTGTTGAAGAGCCAGCTGAGGAGGGCCTGGAGGACCATGGCGAGGACGAAACCCACGGTGAGGTCCCACGAGTGCGAGGGCTGGGGGGCGGAAGCCGGGGGACGGTGCCTCTGGAGGAGCCCCACGCTCGCGGTCAGCCGCTCGAGCGCCGCGGTCTGCTCCCGAAGTGTCGCTTCGATGCAGTAGAGTGAGTGTTTGAGGGTGCGCCTGTAATAGCGTTATTGTTAAAACCGGCCAAGTGCGAGTCAGACACGCGCACGAAAGAATTCCGTACAAAACGGCAAAATATCACGTTTGCTGTATGGGAGCCCCATCAGATAATATAGTACCCAGGCCAAACGAATGCACATAGACCTTTGAAAAGATATATTCGGTCTCGTGTTGGCTTTGTAGAGCGTTTTCTCTAACGCGCTTAGCACAACGCAGTGAGTCGTTTTATGCACGGCACAGAAAACAAGTGGAAGTGTTATATGACACAATTAGTATTCTATTCTATTATACAAGTAGTAATATTTAGGAAGTCGTTGTCGCCAAACACACAAATACACCGATAATCATACACCGCACACACAATTTGTTTGATTGGTTGCTCGGTCGTCGATAAGGTTTATTTAGTTATACTGCGAAAAGTACTTACGCCGTTTTGTATTCTTAGTGAAATGAAATTTGACAAATCCTGAATGAAAATAAGTACGCGTAAGAACGCTTATTCGAGGCACGCGTACCACGCCTACATCACACTTCCACTTGTTTTATGTTCGGTGGTTTTATGCGCGCGCCAGCGACAAATTTCACATTGGCAGTATTTGACAGAGATGTTGCTCAACTAATCCCTTATATAATATTATGTGACCACTTTTTTACCCACGGGAGCCCCGCGGCGACCAATCACAGTATATGCCGAGACCCCTCTCCTTTTCACGTAATAATAATGGCCGTGGCGCAAGATTTTCATAGAAGATGTTGACTACTTAACAAAATCCTAATCCCGAAGGGGGTTACCCTCCCGGTTGCCAAGCGTAGTATTTTGAAGACCCTCTGAGCTGAGACAATAAATTCCTTTCAAGGCTCGATGTGTATTCTTTTCGGCCGGGTACAGTACTCACGTGGAAGTCTTGGAGCGGCGGGCGAGATCGTCGTGGCTGTCGGTATCGGAGCGGTCACGAAGCCGCTGAGCGGCGCGCGGCAAGCCCGGGGTCAGGGCCAGGCCGGCGCCCAGGCCCGCGACTGCGGAGGTTATGACAAAGTCCTCCTCGTATTCTATCAGCTCGTCCGGCTGCCATGGCCTATGGAAAACAAATAAAATTAAGATTTAATCGTCAATACTTATTAACTTTACTCTATTCATATGCCAACTAAATCCTTTTGTAAGCAATAATATTAGATTAGGCCAAACTAATGTATCATTGAATATCTTTATTACACGGTAAATAAGTGACATTTAAATTGGTAGCATTATATTGTACAACTAGCTGTTTCCCGCGGCCCGCGTAAATATACTATCGGGTATCCGGCGGGAATAGTGTACTTTTCCGGGATAAAAAGGAGCATTTGCACAGATCCAGAGCCATACAAAATTTCATCAAAATCCGTTCAGTAGATTTGCGTGAAAGAGTAACAAACATACATCCATTCATCGTCACAAACTTTAACATTTATAATATTAGTAGGATAGTCTTTAAGTTTACAAAAAGATAAAATGGATCTGAACGGAGTGTACATATAATTCCCACTTACTAATAAAAATATTTACACAACTGATTAGCTATTCACATTGAATGCTGTCTTTGTCTTATAAGTTGGAAAAGTCACTTGACAGACAAAGACAGCAACGTTGAACAGCTTAACTATTGTGTAAATATTTTTATTATTAAGGGGGTGAGTGTATTTACACATATTATATAGTACGTATATATACCTGGTGTTGGAGTGGTTGTATCTCCAGCACTGGTCCGCTATTCCTGCAAAAAATAAAACAGTTTATAGTCTTAAATGCGCACTTAATATTTAGAAAGTTGTCACTTTTCCTATAAACTAGTATGGCACCATCTCCGAGCTAATATTTTATGGCACGAATGAGCCAACTCGACGTAATATAAGGCGAGGACTATATTGTCCGGAATCCGTAAGGCCGGCGAAAATTCAGAGCACTGAAAATAGAACTCGGCGCTTATACAATGGAGCTGACTATAGAACACACGAGTGTCAAGTCAAATGCCAATGTTAAATCTGACAACTCGACACTCATATGTTCGATTTTCGACTTTATTGTATTAGTCCAGAGTTATATTTTCAATGCTCTGAATTTTCTAGGGCCTTCCAGATTCCGGACGATACAGTCCCCGTCTTATATTAAGTCGAATTAGCTTCGAGTGTAGTGTAGGATGAGAAATCGGTGGGGGTTTATAAATTGTATGTAAGCCAGTAACGCACTTGCCATTCTGGCGCTTTCGCTTTATTTATCAGGGAAGTAGACACAGAACTATATTTTGGCTGTCATTTTACTGACTGAGATATCAAATCAGAGACTGAGATTAAAATCAAACGCTACATCAGCTCGTTACCTTCGGGCGGCACGAGCAGGGAGTCGCGGTGGAAGTGTCGCGGCACCCAGGCGGTGACGAGGTCGCGCGCGCGCACGCGCTGCGCCTCCTCTATGATCGTCTTCTGCTCCGTCGCTATCACCTGAACACAATGTAATAATAATTTAATATTCCCTTGCATAGCTTGTTTTTTTAATAAAAAGCTAAATAAACGCTAATTAAAAGCAAAATAAAATTTATATTTTGTGTGCAAAACCTACGGACCAATAAATTAAATATTGACCTAAGATTACAATGCTATTCTCTATGATAAGTAGACCACCTGCTCTGAACAATGGTATCCTTGGTTTTATATTCTACGGTTGCCAGCTGGCACTGTATTATACTCTATGACATGTGGTCTGTCACCCGACTCCACATTGTCTATAGCACGCGGTCACCAGATTCTACTTTGTCTATGGTCTTTTACCTGATCCTCGTTGTAGATGGCCTCGGAGACCTTGAGCCAGAGGCGCTGCGACTCGAACTCATGCTGGCGCTCCAGCCGCACCAGGTACCGCGGCAGCCGCTGCTCCTTCAGCTTGCCCACGTCCAGTAGGTTTGTTTCTTCCTGCGAAGAAGACATGGTATAAGACACATAAAGAAAAAATGCGGTGTAGCTGTGCTGGAAACAGGGCTTCATGTTGTAACATGTACGTGAATACCCTTATACACATGGACTGACCCCTGACTTCTTGTCCTTAATGTCGATCTTGCCGTCCCAGTAGCCTTCCACCGTGGCGACCGTCTCCTTGCCACGCTTGATCCGACCCGATATCGCGTTCGTCTGATCCGCGCCGCCGAGGAACGACTGAAAACATGGCAAATATTCAACATTCATACAATATATAGATGCATAGGCTGGGCCTTCTAAAAAAATACTTATTACGGCTTCATACTTTATTGAGACACCCACGTTAGGTGGTGGTGGGCAGACGGCCGGCTCTCGCAGGAGTGTCGTCTGTCCTCGTACATACATAACACATAGACACACATCGTTATAATCAAATGAGCTGGCAGTACACTTTGATACTGCTAAATTCATATTAAAAAAGGTGTGGCCTTCCTTATTAATAACAGACGGACGGAGTGGGAAACGTATTTTAAATTCAGTATTTTCACTCACCATTACGAAATGAAAAATTTTAATGTAAAATTTTAAACTTCAAACCGTAATGGCATATTAAAGAAAAATATGTAGTGTATTTAAAAGTTGTGATAAATTCCCTTCACGTTCCGCAGGACCGCGGCTAAGTAAATTGTATACGTGCTTGCCGTGCCGAATGGGACGGACATTATTAATAACACTACAAATATATCTACGGTTTTTTGAGACAGTCTAAGTTATTAATTCAAAAAGGGTAATAATATCACTTATGGAATTGTCCCTACGTATATTCTTTGTATACCTACGTTTCACGAAAAAAAAAATATAAACACTTACCCTCAGTTTAAACTCGACTTCCGCGTGGTATCCCGTTTCCTGGCATATGATGTGGACCTGTGAGAACACCATAACTTATTCAAAAGTTTTTAGGTTAAAATTTGTTGTAATATTGTTCTTGAATAGTTTTCTCTAATGTTACAGTCATATTTAGGTTACGTCGGATTCTAAAGGCAAACAATCTTGCGCAGACGTTACTACCACTCAACCACGGTTGGACACATACCCCTTGGCTCTTACTAATAAAAATAATATTTACAGAATGGATAAGCTATAGTTGGAAAAGTCGCTTGATAGACAACGACCAAGCATTGTACAGCTTATCCATTGTGTAAATATTTTGATTAGCGGGGGGATAACGTAAAAACATAAAATCATGAGTGGTCAACCCTAGTTCTGGCAGACGTAGATATACGGGGTTACAGGTTAAGTCGACGTAGATCCTTTAAGAAGTTGTAGTTTCTAACATTTCTGATATTTTCTATCGGCGGCAGCGAAGGCCCCGCAGGAGCTGCGACGTTTTACCGCCGCCGCCGGCGCTACGGCACAAAATCCGTACAAATCCTAGTGCAGCGGCGCCGCGGCGCGTACTTAGGGCCTGTTTCACAATCGGCCAATAAGTTTCAAATAGCCTAAACGTAAGTCGCTGCTTACTTTATATCGGGCGACGGAGACGAAACATGCCATTAAGTAGATTGTGAAGCAGGCCCTCGGTGTACAAGGGTTGCTACTTTCGTCAGTAAAGAAGTTTATATGAGAGCCGATGTAACCACGACCTTGCCGCCCAGCTCCATGCTGAGAGTGCCGATGACGATGCCCTTGCAGTGCGCGTAGGGCGCCGTGGTGACGTAGCTCTCACCCCAGCGAAGCAGGTGCACGCGCGCGCAGCCCTCCAGGATGGCGGACGTCGAGTTGCCTGCAACGTACATTTTATTCAAACCACCTTCAAACGATTGTGGGAGTAGTAAAAGCCCCAAAGGGAGATCTCCGACCGAGCGAGACTCGGTCAGCCCGAAGGCCATTTGTAAACATTTCAGATTTTGTATATATAGCTCTGAACTGTGAAAACTTTGATAGCGCGATTCAGGATTGTGGCTCTAATTGGTCCGCCATACCATTAGGAAAGGCATTCTTTTATTAAAGAAAGGTAGCGGGTATCCATCGTGGGCTTGATGTCGCTCTATAAGTGTAAACGCAGCGCAGATGCAGTCGGTCACAAACACGATACGACGCATTGACGCCACGTCTGCGCTAAGCACACGCACACCAAACCTACACTCTATATATGCAAAATTCTCGGTCGCTTCCCTCATTATATTGATAGTGAATTCGTACCATAGAACTTGGAGCGGGCGAGCAGGCTGCCTTCTATAACGAAGCCGTCCTTCCTGTTCGACACGTAGAACACCGACACCGGCGGGTGGTGCGACACCTGGCGAATAGTAATGCAGATTGGTCATATAAATATATATATATATACTATGGCATAAGATATTCCCGTCCTACAAGGCCTTAAGAAATCAATTACGATGCGTCGCAGTCTTCACACAGCGTAATTGATTGTTTAATCATTTATCTTAGCTAGTAGCTACTAGCTACCAGAGGCGTGGGGTTCCTGTAACTACATTCCTATCGGCTTCACTTACCACTTACCTTTTGAAGACCCTCATCCAAATCCCTACCTATTATACAGGCTAGAGCTTCCCTATGAAGGAGAACCAGCCTTCGCGACTGCTAGCTACACTGTGGTACTGTAGTCCTCGACTTTTCCCCCTACCATAGAAGCATTTTCTAAGACATATAATTTACGTCAAAAATAAACAAGAATGAATGTAGAACTTGTTAAAAAAATAACCAACCTGCTCAGCAACATAATACGTGTAGGTCTCGTTGTCGGGGTGCCTCCAGCAGCAGCGGAAGGTCTCGCCCAGAACGGGGTTGTAGGGCTTCTTCAGGCCCTTGGGCTTGCGGTACAGCCCCGACAGGTACCACCGGAGTACGCCCTTGAACCGCTGGTAAGGGTCCTCCATCGCTTGTGCCCTGGAAATATTACAATATCAAATTAAACTGAAAGTATAAAAATACATTACAAAAAGTATAACAATATAGTCATATTTTATATCAGCCTTTAATATTCTTTTAAACTGGTCACATCGTGAAAGTTAATTATTTATATAACTATTGAAAAATATTGTAATATTTTTTAATAATGGTCCCACAGGAGCAATATGGGAGGATGCTTATGCGTGCGCCGTGCACTCACACATTTGCTTGCAGGTTGTGGGTCTTTATCACGGGATAGTACTAGATATAATATTAATTAAATTGTATACTATGATTTGCAGCACAGCAACGCCTGATTCTACTTTAACTTTTAAGAGTTAGTTCAGTAAGAACAGTAATTATAATTTAGTTATCGGAAGTGTTAGTTGCTCTGCCGGCACCTATTTACACGCGCTACTTAATTAATAAACATGAAGTCCGTAATTTAAAAATTTTCATGTATCTCCTAATAGGGCACACCTACAGCTTATAATAACAATATAAATAATGTACGTACAGTAGACGCACCTACATGCTAGACCGCCCGAATCAGCGCACGCACACATACGCGTCATTTACACGTCCGCTAAAAAAAATTTATTTATTTAAATAGCAGAAGCATGGATTGTCAAGCCGAGCGCCGCGCCGGCGTGCCGCTAAGACTTGTCGCTGCATTGAACTACTATCAAGTTTAAGTTAGTTGTGCCGTGAGGCTTGCGCACTGTCAACGCTTTTTTTGTAGACATACCAGCCCTAGCGCTCAGCTCGGCCACGCTCAATCGTAGGTACAAATTTCAAGGACACGGCTGAGTTCCGCTACTTTACATTATTTATATTTTGTTATTATCAAGCGATCCATGTACTCCTTTATCGCTAAATCATTAGAAATGGCAGTTCACTCACTGAGACAACAGATCCGCGTGGTAGTAGTTGTCGGACAGCTTGTCCAGGAAGGACCGGGGCTCCAGGATGAAGGTGGGCAGCACCACCTTGCTCAGATCCATGCCGGGCCGCACCTGCTTCAGCAGGAACCACAGCAACGACTTGTTCTCCTCAGCCACCTCCTCCACCAGCTCGCCGGCCTGGGGGTCATTTTACACGTTTTTAAAACGTCTTATTTAGGCACCAAAAAAACCGAATAAAAATATACGTCTAGGTACATAAACACTCACCGCACCGATCTCATGATCAGGGTCTTCCTCGTACGTGCTGTCGATCCTCTCCAGCACCTCGTGCTTCTGCATGTCGGGGTCCGCGGGGGGCACGGGCAGGCCTCCGCGCGACCCCTCGCTGTCCGAGTCCGACGCCGCCCCTGCCAGCTCTGTGGGACGGTGAGAGTTAGCTACGCCACTGGCGGACCAGGGTGTACTAGCGGTACATTCTAGCCATAGACAAAGTTAAATTTTATATAACGATTTGCAAAATCAATTACAGGAACTTTGGGCACATGATTTACTGCTTATGTAAAATGTTTTAGCACAAAAAAATGCATATTCGAAAAAAAACTAGTATTCAAATGACTCTACTGCGCTAAGAAGGTCATTCACCTTAAACTGCTACATAGCTATTTCAAAAGGTAACTTTAGTAAAAAAAACCATTTGAATTCAGTGTTGCAGTTTGAGGTCAATTTTTTTTTTAATTACGATTTTTAATTTTAGTTTCTTATTTGCAAAACGTTAGTTACTCATAATGCTACCCCAGTTAACTAGCAGCTATTGATAATTTACTGGCATCTATAGTATATAGAGAAATGGCCAAGCCACATATTTTGATAACGTGGAGAGTTTGTGAAGTTTAAGATTGGCGTGTAGAGTCAGAGGCTTGGCTCTACATAAGATCTGATAACTTTTTGACAGAACTATAATCTCGTCTTGGCATACTTTTACATGAAAATGTTTTTGTGGGATCGGATTTTCTGAATTCTATTGCGATCCGCGACCTTGGTAATATCACGACCGTGTAAAAGCTGCCATGTTTCGACTGTAATTTTGTTGACTGAGATGCAAAAGTTAGAATATATTTAGGGTCAGCTTACACCGAAACGAGACGATACGCGAAACTACATTTCTGTGTGGACTGACCCTTACTTTCATGCAGTAAGTAGCATGGTAAATTATTACTTAAGAAATTTTAAAAAGGATTATTTAATTTAACATTTTAGAATTTTTGTGACATACAAAGGTAATTATTATAATAGACCAGACATTCCATCCAGTTTCCATAAAACAAACTGGCTTGAATTTTCGTATTATGACCACATATTGCCAGTCAGTCAGCTGTCACGTGACACTTGACTTACTTCTGCATTGAAACTTGCGTGGTAATTTCGTATTAAGACAAAACATTTGACATTAGCTGGCTTGTTTTTACGTCAAAACTGCCTTTACAAATCCATTCAGTTTACGCCACAATTCATTAGCTTTTATTGCCTTCTTTATATTATAGTGTTCTGAGTTCTCTCTATTTAATATTTTTATGTGTATTTTAGTAACGTAAAAATACATTGCTAAAATAATTTCCAATTTTTCTTTATTTTTTAAGACATAATATCACATAGGTATTATTCGTAGGTTCATAGAAAATAAACATGTATGACGTCTGACGAGTGGCGAGTTAGAAATATTTAAATTTCTAGAAAATAATGCTTCACAACAGGAAAACACCAAAGTCACCAAGCAATTGATCGAAAAATAGCACATTTTTGTCTTGAAATACTTCGGTGTATACAAAAACGACGGCTACTTTATCAACATGATCTATGTTACATTGTTTTT
This sequence comes from Phengaris alcon alcon, assembly GCA_037179445.1. Classification (NCBI taxonomy): domain Eukaryota; kingdom Metazoa; phylum Arthropoda; class Insecta; order Lepidoptera; family Lycaenidae; genus Phengaris; species Phengaris alcon. The sequence goes on along the minus strand of JAYRCH010000138.1, from coordinate 99,229 downwards.
TGAATAGGTAGCTCTATTATAATAATATGTACAACTGTACATATTATTTTATACTTAGTTAAAAATATATTTAACTTCAAAAATTCCGTTCCAAATATCGCCCCATATCGTATTATTGCATCATCCAAATATCACATTATTTAAAAAAGCACCATCTTACACTACAAATTTTCCGTTCGTCATTAAATCTGTACCTACTAAGGGCATCCCATAAAAAAAAACGAACTATAATCACGTCAAATTTCATATTTCCGAATGTCACCCTTTTATTTATTTTTTTATTTATATATGGCATCCGCTTATAACCATTTGCCAGTGTCAAGTTAAACTGGCAGGAAATAGAACTTTCGTTTCAATTTTCAACACCGTATTCCTATCGTCAAGTCTATGTCTAGTCAAAGTCCAAATATACTATATATTTGGACTTTGACTAGGACTCGGACGACCGCGAGGTTCATTTTTCAGGTCGAAATTTCCAGAACGGAAGCGAGCAAACCAATAACAGGTGGTGCGTTGGTTTGTAGTGTTTGCTCCGTAAACGTCGTTGGTGTTGCGTGCCGCTTGTGCCGCGTTGCTGCCACGACGGTACTCATATTCCATAATTACTCGAATTTTTAACGTATCCATGATGACGAAAAAGATTGAAATGCGATGAAAATGTAACACTAATCAATAAACAAATGACTACTTTTGGAAAAAGAATTCCATGTTTTTAAAATAAAATTAATTTGAAATTAGAATTCTTAGCCAAACAAAAATTATTTTGATTTGAAATGGACAGTACTGCAGAACGGCAATTTCATAGGTAAAGACCTATTATTTCATAAATTTGTGTTATCTCAGTTCTTAATGTGTAATATTGGTACAATATTAACCATTAAATATTCGTTAACGTGCACAAGTGTGGGCAAGTGGTACAACTTCTAAAAACGTGTTATTTTGTGTTTCCCGCCAAAACTCCCTAGGAACTTTCAGTAAAGCTTCTACCACTTTACTGAATCGACTGACTTGATATTGACTGCACTATCTATTTGGACTTTAACTAGACTTTAGACTTGACGATTTAGGAATACGGTGTTGAAAATTGAAACGTAAATTCTATTTCCCGCCTTTTTAACTTGACACTGGCAAATGGTTTTAAGCCGACGCCATATATTTAAATTAAAAAAAAATACGAAAAAGAACAAGACACTTTAAGGCCGTATATTCCATTGCCTGGGAACAAGTTGGTTTTTTTAAAGATCATAATACGGCCCCTGATTTGTATAATCAAAGTGAGTTTAATGTGATTTTTCCGATTTTGATGTAAGTATTATGTCACCCCTGGGAACATGCACAGGGGGCTAACGGAAACAAAACTACGTATCGCCTGTCGACCAAAATGTATACCAACTTGAACATTGCCTCCGACTCATTAAAGTAGGTTTATTGAAAAGTGAAGTAGCAATCCGCAGCTTATTTACATTGTGTACTTACGTCGACACCAGTAAGGGCGTGTCCACATATTCACGGCCCGACGTCGCCAACGCGACGTGAATCGGCGCGGTGTCGCGGCACGGTACGGCAATGTCGCCGCAGAACGGCGTAGATTGTACCGGAATTTTACAAGGCACGACGATGCGGCATCGCGAGGAGCATTTTCACGGCGACGTGAAGTGGCACGTTATCAACGCACCGTGCCGCGACACCGCCCCATTTAACGTCGACGACGTGAGACGTCGTGACGTGGACATATGGACAGGCCGTAACCAGTAAACAATAAGGCTGGGACTATATGATCCGACATTGACGTTGACCATTTTCAGCTCTATTGTATTAGCGCAGAGTTCTATTTTCAGTGCTCTAATTTTCCCCGGCCTTACGGATTCCGGATCACAAAGTCCCAGCCTAAGCTGACCTTACCGTAGGTTACAGTAAGCACACGACAACCTAGTGTCGACAGAGTTCGTCTCTAACCGCTTTACTTGTTGTGAGCAATGACGTAAGCGCGAAGGCTGTCAGGGTTATAAGCGAACGCTAGGGTCACCTATAACACTTATATGGTGATTTGAAGCATGCAGTCTGCATAATCAAATTTGCCAAAGAATTTGTTTTTATTTTGCTTAATGAATACAACAGATCTGATTTGAATTATGGTGTAATTTGATCAGAGGAGCATACTTTATCGAGTCACTGCCGTCTTCAATCTGACCATCCTATCCTACTTACTTTTATAGTGTGAAAGTTTGTGAGGATGGATAACTGCTTCTTACTCTTTTCACGCAAAAACCACTAAACGGATTTTGATTTTGATAAAATTTGATAAGGTAGTAGTTTAAGCTCTGAATGAACACATATGCTACTTTTAATCCGGAAAAAGTAGTGTTCCCATGGGATACAGCATTAACGCGGGCGGAGCCGCGGGAAAAAGCATTGCTAAATATTCGCAACATTAATATAAATAATAATAATAATAAATAAATAAAAGTTTATTTGCAACTACTTAAACTATTAGTGGGTAGATCAAAATTTAAACTAAACTTAATTAGCAGCTGCAAATTGGCTCAAGCTCGGCAATGCTGGCACTCCAAGGCATACTCAGCGCCGATCTTCCGCAAGAGCCATTTTGTAACCTCACAAGCGTCACACAATAGAAATAAACCCGCGTAGCCAACCGGCAAACAGTGACATTTGACATGCCGGAGACCTCCCGCTACACAAGCACCCTAGCGGCGAATTCATACGCGTTAAAAAGAAAAAACTATATAGTTTATAATGTCTCTCCTATCATGAGTTTGTTAAATGTTAGATGAGACTGCAGAGCTGTTGACCCGATAGGGAATTGACCACATTGGGAACGGTATCCAAAAATCAGTTAATACTTATGGCCGTGATAAAAATCTAGACCAGCAATGAAATAATTCTTTATGCGATACCTCGTGTACTTTTAATGTACTTATTTTTCTTCAACAAACGTATTTGTTACTTGAAAGCTAAAATCAGTTTACTTCATTGATAATAGTCAACATCAAGATATTATATCCCCCCTATTAGTTAAATCCCATATACCTACCCATCCCCATTTTTTTCACCCAAAACTCCCAGCATACTAAATTTCATGTAAATACTTGCAACCGTTGCCGAGTTTACGATTATATATAATATACAAGATTGTCTCGTTTAAAATATAAGATGTCTATGGACGCTTTCTGACCACGTCAATTTGGTCCCATGGTAAGTTATTTATACTACTTGTATTTAAGAGTTTTTTTACATAATACACATCCATGACCCTGGAACACAAACAAAAACAAAACTTTTTGTACCCTGGCTGAAATCGAACCCGCGACCTTCGGGTTGAGCGTCAACGAGCTAACCACTTGGCCACAGAGGTCGTTAGCATAAAAAAAACGATTCATTAACGTCAGTATGTCCCTAAAATATTTACCTTCATTATCGTGTATACAATCGGAGTTGCTGTTTCTACTGATATTGTTGTCCATTCGATGCAGCACAGAGTCCACAGAGAACTTCCTGTCCAGCACGTATTCCGCTGGCTCAGACAACTGCCTAGTCAGTTTCTTCTGTCTCCTCAATAACGAGAATATGCTGGACCGCCTCCTGTTCTTCTCCTTCATCTTGGCTGATATCATTATATCCTCTTGCTCCATCTTGTTCAGTAGTACTTCCATTTTAGCATACCTTGTTGTACGTGGTTTTCTCCGTCATATGTTACTTGATAAGCGTATATTTATAATATTATCACATTCAAGAATTGATTATTTCCTTTGATTAGATTAGAATAATGGTTTATCAAAGGTTTTATGTTTGTATAGTTGAGATTTTTCACCATTACAGCACCATGACTAGCAGACTTAAAACAGACGTTGTTTTGTCTTAACTATGATCTGAATTACCTAAACCTACACACATATAGTTTATAAACCAAAAACAACACGTACTACACACACCTACACCTACGCGTCCAACCCCCACCTACTAGCCGCAGGCAATGTGAAAGAGTACACATTATTATGAGAGTTATCGACCACTGAGGGTTGAAGATTATTACGGTACTAATATAGCTGTTAAACAATGTGGGTTGGTGTTAGTAGTTAGAAGAAGAAAATTAAGGATTTAGAATACGTATTTTTAATGCCAAATCATAAAATTAAAAAAAAAAAGAAAACAAAAAAAAATAGTAGGCTTTTAGCACTTAGGGGTACAGAAGAAAAGTAAAAATTCACAAAAAAAATCAAACTTATTTTCTAAATAATTCCCCTTTTAAATTTGGCTGAATTTTTGACTATTTCTCTACTCAATCTTCATAATTTTGAAGTCGGTACCAGCCCGAACAACATCCTGATAAAACAATATTTGAAATAGAACTCACGTTCAAGTTGACTAGTCTGACAGACTTCAAAATTTTTAAGATTGAGTAGAGAAATAATTAAAATTTTATCCAAATTTAAAAGGGGAATTATTTAGAATCTAAGTTTTATTTCATACTTTTTTGTGCATTTTTACTTTGGAAGTCGGTTTAATTTTTTGTTTAAAAATAATAATATTTTTTCCCTTTTTAGTGATATTTGTTAAATTATTAATACATTTTAAGAACGTTTAAAATAAATGATCGAATGTATAATTGAATACGCGCCAAGCATCCATCCGTATTGTATATGTATAAGATGATGATGACTGTAAGTTACATAATGGCATATGCTTGCAGTTCTTTGAACAATGTCGAAATTTCCGCGTACGCGAATCGCGTAAAACGCGTATCTTTAAAGACTGAGGAGTCTTGTTCAGTACTTTTGGATCCAGGGTATACTTTGGTGCAAAATCTTACTTTTTGGTAGCATATGCTTGGGTTACTTCAGAAAAAGTCGAAATCACTATGTGTGTCCATATAAATTTTGAGGAGTTCCCTCGATTTCTCATGGATCCCAGCATCAGGTTTTTTTTTTGAAAACGGAACCAACTACGGAGTTATATACCCTTTACATCAAAAAAATAATTTTGAAAATCAGTCAACAGACGGCTGGCTGAGTCATCCATGAACATACAAAAAAAATATACAGCCGAACGTATAACCGCCTCCTTTTTTTTGAAAGTCGGTTAAAAATAGCTTACAACCTCATACGCATACCTACCGAATACACAAAATTATGCAAATTTCATAAAAATCGGTCAAGCCGTTTCCGAGGAGTTCTTTAACAAACACTGTGACACGAGAATTTTATATGTATAAAAATGTAGTAACAGATTTGAATATAAAATTCTAACACAAAGTAGTCGAGTTTTTCCCGTAACTTTTCGACAGCAACAAGTATTTGTATGTAAAGTCACATATTTGTAGTGTCTATCAGTGTAATGCTAAAATAATATAGCGAACGTGTTGATACAGCGTTATCACTGTCTTATCACTATCGCTATATTATCGCGATGGGAACTGAGAGACTTGTGTGCATTGAGATTTGAGACCAACTTTTTTCAAGTAATTTAAGAAAAAATCCCAGCAAATCCTAATGCATCGTCATACTAGCCACCTTTGCTTAGGTTAACTTGTTATGATCCAAAAAATCCCAGCAAATCCTATTGCATCGTCATACTAGCCACCTTTGCTTAGGTTGACTTGTTGTTATAATCCAAAAAATCCCAGCAAATCCTATTGCATCGTCATACTAGCCACCTTTGCTTAGGTTGACTTGTTGTTATAATCCAAAAAATCCCAGCAAATCCTAATGCATCGTCATACTAGCCACCTTTGCTTAGGTTAACTTGTTGTTATAATCCAAAAAATCCCAGCAAATCCTAATGCATCATCATACTAGCCACCTTTGCTTAGGTTAACTTGTTATGATCCAAAAAATCCCAGCAAATCCTATTGCATCGTCATACTAGCCACCTTTGCTTAGGTTGACTTGTTGTTATAATCCAAAAAATCTCAATGCGCTGCGAATAGTTTGGGGGACTTTTCTATTGAAATGGAACAGGAAACGAGCAGACGGATCGCCTGATAGTAAGCGATTACCGCCGACCGTGAACACGCGCAGGTGTTACACTTGTCACACCAGAAGCTCAATTCTCGTATTTAAAGTAGACTTTCATTTAACTTTGATTGTATTTATCAGTGAAGCGACTTGTTATCATAAACTGACTTTGTTAAGTTTGGACCAATCAGTCCGCGCGTTTGACACTAGTTTAACGTTTACGAGAATACCGGTTTGCCAGTTTAAGCGTATCGGGACTTGATTGTAATTGTATTATTGCAGGTTTTATTTAGCAGAATTGACTATTATTTAGGCACTTGAGTTCCAAGTCCCTTAAATTCCCAACCCCCTAAGGCCTCCGGTAACCGCACTCACTCGGCGAAACAACGCAAGCGTTATTTCACGCCGGTTTTCTGTGAGCTTGTGGTATTTATCCGGTCGATCCGGCCCATTCGCGCCGAAGCATGGCTCTCCACGTTTACAACTGTAATATTTACATCACTACAATGTGTTATTAACAATAAACGATTTATTAAGTGGAATAATTACAATAAGTCGCAGTTATCCCGTTTGAAGTACCATAATATTATCCTCACAACCTAAAAGTTAAAAATAACGCGTACCCGTGTAAAATGTTCACAAAAATATTGTTGTTTATTATGTTGTTTACAGACAGGCAAATAATTTGTCAGTGGGACTAAAGTAAAGTGTGCCGATTGAGAAAAGTGCGCCGTCGCAGTACCGCTCACGTAGGTTAATAATATTGGAGGACGGCAAAAAATATTGTTTACTCGTCAAAATCAAAAAACACGTATTTACCTAACGTAGTATGACGTACATAAAAACCAGCACCCGGGTAAGCGAGCAAAGGCTCGGAGTTCTGATAAATTAAAAAAAAAAAAAAGAATCACAAAAATATTTATCTGACTGGGATTCGAACCCATCACATTCCGAATTTTCAAAAAGATCAAAAATTATACATAGCACGCATACCAAACTGCCAATCGGACCGACATAATACAATCGAGTCGAAATTATTGACATATTGTTGCACGACGAAAGAAAAAACATATATATAGCTTAAAAATGCGCGGGTTTTTCAGGGATAAGACGTAGCCAGATCGATTTTTCTCTTAAAACTCCCTACATACTTGTAGCCGTTTCTGAAATTAGAAATCCTTTGTCTTCTTCATTGTGTAATTGCTAATTTACAAAATACTAGCTGACCCGACACACGTTGTTTTGTCTTGACTATGAACTGGAATACACCTACAACTACGCCTACATCATAGATTCCCAACGGGGGCGGTACCGCCCTCTAGTGGGCGGTGGAGCTCTTCGTGCTCTTCTTTCGGTGGCTCCAAAGGCATGATCGTTATGTCAGTCAAGAGGGCACCAACCACGACCACGAGTAGCAGTAGTCGATTACAGAGAGAGAGAAAGAAAGATTTTTAATTTTTACAAATAAAAGACAGACATACTTATATCATTGGTATAATCAACTATTACTACAGGTCGCCCCTGCGGTCAAAATTCGATCATTTTTTAATAATTCATATATTTTTTAAGTTTGAACTTTATAAGGATTCTTTTGCCTCTTAGATAGAAAAAAAAGTAAATGTTGTGACACAATTGACAACCTTCAACGTGTAAAAAATCGTGTTTGGGGTTTTGCCGGGGAATTCAATGGGTGACGTTGTGGATTTTGCATTACTTTCATAAATTTGTGTTATTTCGGTTCTTAATGTGTAATATTGGTGGAATATTAACCATTAAATATTCGTTAACGTGCACAAGTGTGGGCAAGTGGTACAACTTCAAAAAACGTGCTATTTTGAGTTTCCCTCCAAAACTCCCTAGGAACTTTCAGTAAAGCTTCTACCACTTTACTGAATCGACTGACACGACTCATGGACTGCACTGACTATTTATTTGGACTTTGACTAGACTTTAGACGATTTAGGAATACAGTGTTGAAAATTGAAACGAAAGTTCTATTTCCCGCCTTTTTAACTTGACACTGGCAAATGGTTATAAGCCGATGCCATATACAAAAAAAAAATTGTGTCAAACACACCGCGCGCGGTAGGTAGGACTCAGTTTTACGAGAATTGCACAACCGGAGGTGTAAGAAATTTGGCTAATAAATAAAAGTTTAAGTGGAGGAAGGTGTGAAGAAAGCTAAGTTTTATGCAATGGTTAGAAATACATAAAATTAATAAAATAACAACAGCACACACTACCTCAGATTACTAACACACTACCGTGCGTTTGAAATGATAGATACAATTTTGTTACACGTTGACGTTTGGCAATCTGTCACAACATTTACTTTTTTTCTTTTCTATCTAACAGGCAAAAGAAACCCTTATAGAGTTCAAACTTTAACAAAAAACACTAATTATTATGGGCGAATTTTGACTACAGGATGTCCTCTAGTAAATAAAGTTACTCAACTATTATTTTGGTAAAGTTATTTAGATGAGTAAACATTTACGTATGACTCACAAATCACATATACCCAATTTAAAATGTGTCATATCCAAAACTAAAAACAGATTTAGATAAAAGATATTTTCAAATAATATATCTACAGATTTGCGATAGTACTCAAAATAATCACATTTCCAGTTCCAGAGAAATTTTCCAGAGAAAACCACCGATAAACTGTATACACAACAAATATTTTGCAACAAAATCTGTAGTTATTGTCCTCAGGATAACACCTTATATATGATGATTATTTGATATTATATATTATGATGATAGATTTATACCTTATATATGATTGATTCCCAATGATTTAAAGGGAAGGATAGGCCGTTGGAACAGTTTTCATTAAACTTCTATAATCTACAACAAATCTAAGGCACTAGAGTTGGAGGCGACGACCCATGAAAAGGTCCTGACCATACGCCAGTAACATAATATAAGTAAATGATGACATCTTATGGCACCAATAATGCTTGAAGTTTATTTGAAAACGTTAATAAGTAATAAACATTGTTGTCCCATTAAAATAATAAGCATGCATTACAACTAACTACTTTTTTCGTCATTTTTTCCTATTGTGTTTTATATTTGTATAAAAGCAGGCATTTTCCTGAGTTGTGCAGCACATCTGAACCGGATAAAAACACAATTTTTATCACCGCACATAAAAATTTTACTTCATTTTACATATGAACATAATATTTTGTATATATTATTATAAGTTAGTAGTGACGCCAAAATTTACAGACATAACAATGACCACATGTTCGCGATATGTCATGTATATGTATTAAATGTATATTGTATACACTATTAACACAACCGACGCTGCCCGCGCGCGTTCTAACACTAATAAGTATAAAGAGTGTTGTGTTTGTGGATGTTACTTGGACGCTAATCAGAAGGTACCTTTAGCGATAAGACGGCGATGATAAAATATGACGTGAGGCATTTTTGAGGATTATCGACCCTCGTTTAAGTCTCTTTAATGCCACTACAGCTGACAAGATTGTCTCGATTATCCGAACATCGATAAATCGATAAAGCGAACTACTATATACACTAGTCAAAACAAAATAAGGGCCACGCGTCTTTTTTGTCGTTGGAAGCGATTACTTTCTTTTAATGGATTGTTAAGTGGCTGACGGTTTATGATGGTGTTAGCACACGTGTTAGCAAAGTTTTTTTTAAGTACTCCACTTGGATATTGTTTTGAAGTGGATAGTTTTGGACACTTTATTGGAACCACATGACTCTACCTGATTTTAAGACAGATTTTAAACTCATTTCAAATAAAGATTTCGTCAGGAGCAGTTAAAGTTTTGTTTTACTAGTGCCTTAATTATCATTTTCAGGACATCATGCAGAGAATTCGACGACATATGGACTTAGCAACCGTATCTAGGGTCGTAACATTACTGCAAGAAGGCCATTCACAGCGTTCTGTGGCGTTGCAGCTCGGTTTTTCTCGGCGAGCGATTCAAAATGCTTGGAATCGATTTCAAGAGACTGGGGCACTAACCAGAAGACGGGGATCTGGTAGAGTACGAGCAACCACCGCACAGGAGGACCGCTACGTGCGCTTGATGGCCCGTAGAGAGCGCGCTACCACAGCCCGCTCTATACAAAACCGTCTGCGGCAGGCGACGGGAACCAGCGTCAGTGACCAAACGATTAGAAATCGGTTACACGAGGACCAGCAGTTCTCCAGAAGACGATTAGTACGAATTCCCTTAACGAGTACTTATCGGGCAAACCGATTATCGTTTGCCAGGCAGCATCTCGTATGGAATATGAGTGATTGGAGCAGAGTATTGTTCACTGACGAGTGCAAAGTGAAATTTTGTAGTGATGATCGTCGCATTAGAGTCTGGAGACGTGAAGGAGAGCGATTTTCCGATGCCTGCATACATGAAAGTGATAGATTTGGGGGTCCTAACGTTATGGTGTGGGGAGGAATCTCTATGTCTGGCAGAACCGAGCTAGTCATTCTCAGTGGAGGTACGATAACGGCTCAGCGATACATCGAGGAGGTCATAGGACCCCACGTGGCCCCATATGCACACAGAGTTGGCGCAGGATTCCACCTGATGCACGACAATGCTCGCGCACACACAGCTAGAGTCACCAGGGAAGCCCTAGAGTCCGCTGGTATACAGGTCTTGCCCTGGCCTGCGAACAGTCCGGACCTGAATCCCATCGAGCACATGTGGGACATCTTAAAACGAAAGGTCAGAAGCACAGATCAACCCGTCCACAATGAGAGACAGCTGATCGACGCGCTGAAAAGAAGCTGGGAAGAAATTCCGCAAGAAACAATTGTTCACCTTGTGGAGAGTGTACCTACCAGACTGGAAGAGTGCATTAGAAAACGAGGAGGCCATACCAGATATTAAAAAAAATAAAATAAATGAACACTTTTTTATTTTTTTAGTTATTCAGTTATTTCTTTCTCTATAATTTTCCCTCAATATTTGATTTTTCGGTATCAGATGTTTTAAAACATTTTTTTAAATTTTTTTTTTCATTATTTTAAGATTAAATAATTTAAAATTAATTAATGTATCTAATTTATTCATTAATTTATCCTGTAATCGCATAAATTCTTGAAGGCACTTAAAAAACGTGGTGGCCCTTATTTTTTTTTGACTAGTATAGTATATACATTTTACACTTTTTTTGCTTAACCTAAGCTGTTCAAATCCTTTAAGCGTATGTAAAGAAAACGATTCAACCAAAACATAATGTGTATCAGGCGCGGTCCGAAGGGGGTCGGGTCACAGGGGATAAATGTTAGAAGATAGGCTGACAGGTTTAGCTTTTCTAAATATTCACCCAGAGATGGCCCCACAAGTCTCAAATGTTGTCAACCGATTTGGCAATAAAAATATGAGACTTCTACTTGTTATTTAATGTGTGCAATAAAGTCTTATTTACTCGACTTATTGTACATATCTATTATTATTATTCGTGGCCCCTCCGAAATTTCAGGTTGCGACCGCGCCTGTGTGTCATTATATTTTATTACTCGTGACCCCCTCCGAAATTTCTGGGTACGACCGCGCCTGTTTGTCATTATATTTTATTATTCGTGACCCCCTCTGAAATTTCAGGTTGCGCCCGCGCCTGTGTATCATTATATTTTATTTTTCGTGACCCCCTCCGAAATTTCAGGGTACGACCGCGCCTGTTTGTCATTATATTTTATTATTCGTGACCCTCTCTGAAATTTCAGGTTGCGCCCGCGCCTGTGCGTCATTATATTTTATTATTCGTGACCCCCTCCGAAATTTCAGGTTGCGACCGTGCCTGTGTGTCATTATATTTTATTATTCGTGACCCCCTCTGAAATTTCAGGGTACGACCGTGCCTGTGCGTCATTATATTTTATTATTCGTGACCCCCTCCGAAATTTCAGGTTGCGCCCGCGCCTGTGCGTCATTATATTTTATTATTCGTGACCCCCTCCGAAATTTCAGAGTACGACCGTGCATGTGCGTCATTATATTTTATTATTCGTGACCCCCTCCGAAATTTCAGGTTGCGCCCGCGCCTGTGCGTCATTATATTTTATTATTCGTGACCCCCTCCGAAATTTCAGGTTGCGACCGCGCCTGTGCGTCACTATATTTTATTATTCGTGACCCCTCCGAAATTTCAGGTTGCGACCGCGCCTGTGTGTCATTATATTTTATTATTCGTGACTCCTCCGAAATTTCAGGTTGCGACCGCGCCTGTGTGTCATTATATTTCTTTATTGCACGGTAAATAAGTAACATTATCACAGATAACCAAATAGTTACTAGGTTATTATGTTCATGGCAATATGTGTTCTATTGTTCTTATTGTTTGCGTTAAGATTAATTATTGTTAACGGAGACCTGAAGGACCTTAAAAGAACCAACTTACCAGACAACAGTGATTATTTTAAATTATTTGATACTCAATCCAAAAAAGATTAAAAAAAAACAACCTTGTAACTAATTCTAGGTATATTAAACATTTTTAAATAAATATTAAATACATCCCGCATAAAATGTTAAAAATAATAATAAAACTTAATTTAATACCTACCTACATTATTTCCCTTAAACAATGAAATCGGATCCCAAGTTTCTTATTTCATTTCCACATTTTTTCAATGTATATTGTCCGATATGAAATAGCTTTTGCCTGCGGCGCTCGCGTAAATAATGTATCCCACGGGAACACTGTACTTTTTTCGGAATAAAAAGTAGCCTATTCAGTTCAGATCCTAAACTACTATCATACCAAATTTCATCCAAATCTGTTCGGTAGCTTTTCGTGAAATAGTAACAAACATGCATCCATCCTCACAAGCTTTCAAATTTAACTTGCAGGATTTCTAGTGAACGCGGATATAGATATTAATAAAATCTTATTTAATTAATATCAGTCTAGTAACACAACGTAAAATTTATTGGCATTTCATCTCTTTTCCTTCTATATCAGTATATAGTAGGGACGGAATGATTTTTGATGTAATAATTACATCTATATCTGATTGAAACAAATCATAAGCTCTAAGATTAGAATTGTTTAAGTTTTTTAAAGTTAATTTGTATGATGTAGGGTTAATGTTTAGTTTTATAAGATTGCCGCATACTGGTTTTCAGACCATAGTTACATTTGTTAATAATTGTTTAAAATTAAGAACTCAATAGAATATTTATGTAGTTAATAAAGTGAATGTACGATGAGGCTGACATAGCTCAAAGGTTTTAAGCCTCTTTAAATTAAATGAAAAACAAAATGAAATATTCATTTTGTACAATTTTAAATTGAGCTGCACTGCGATAAAACACTAGGAAATAGCACTATCAAAAAAACAACACCCTTCTTGGCAGTCGGGTAAAAATAAGCAATCTTTCTATAGTAGAGTACAAAATGCGTACAAAAACTTACGTTGCTATTACACTGGCCACTAAAATTCGTGATTAATATAGCTGTAGTTACTATGGGAAGTGTACAAGGGGAGTGCGGAGGGCGCGGGTGGCGTGATCGCTGCAATGTCCATAGTAATGGGTGATGAGTCACACGATAACACCATGTCCCATAGTATACAATATATTTAATATTTTATCTTGTTTATATGTAATTATGTATATTATATACGATTTATCAACTATTGCCGAGTGTTATTCTGTCCCTCAAATGACAGTACCGATGGAACCACATAATACCAGGCACTGTGGTGTTTGCGCCGTGGTGGTATGCCCGAGTGGTCTCCATTTTGATGATTAGGCATTACACTGCACTACCGACCATCTGATTCTGGCAGAAACTAGTATTAAAAACTTTAATCAAATCAAACCAAATTCCTTTATGGAATAATGCTAGAATATAGTACATAATGGTCTTATATTCTGTGAGAGCTGCTGATACATTCCGCCATTACAGTGGCGCGCAATGCATTACAAATAATAATTGTTTTGTAGATTAAATTACATCACAATGCTAGGGAGTTAAATTTAACAAATAACATTTAGACAAAAGTTGAAGATTCGTATAAATAGTCGATTTGTTTAGTACGTAAAAATAAAATTAATGTAAAATTATTACAATGTCAAAGGATAAATTAGCAAATAATACAAAATAATCACAATAAAAGAAATTACACAAAATGTATGATTTTAAAAACAAATAAATAATTGAAAAAAAAAAGTTGACGTTGTCATGTCACCCTAAAATAAATTGAACAAAATATTGAAAATAAATCGATAAAACCAATTTACGTGACGCCGAAAGTAAATAAATATACATGTTTAAGTATTTGCAGTAGAACCAAATATAATTTACAGCGCCCCAAGTGGGCCAAACTGTGAGTAGATATCCCAAGCAATTCTCCCATACAACTGACAAGGCCCGCGACGGAGGAAGGAACAAGGCCCGCAACAGAGGAAGAAACGAGGCAACTCCGAGAAGCCGTATGCTAATTTTTTTGCGAAAAGTGAGCCAACTGTCCCACGCTCAAGCCTACATTCCCCCAGAAAATGACCATAATATAGTTCAAGGTTTTTTTTGATATTAGTTAAGCAGTTTTTTAATTTTTTGTCTATAGTTTATTCTATTATATAAGTTATCTTTTATAGTTTATCTTTACCAACCTATGTCAAGCAGCCAGGATGCAGGGACCTCTAATATTTCGACCGTGTCCTTTGGAAATCTGTTGCAATGCTCCCACTGTTCCCGATATTTTAAAAGCCAGCGGGGTTTGAACATACACGTAGGCAAATGCCACAAACAGCTTGTAACAGTCATTCCCCCAATAACCAATTCACTTCCGAACCCAATTTGTGAAACAAATTTCTGGCAAGAAATATCCAAATTTAAACGTTTTATACCAGTTCTAAGACGGATCCCTAGGGGTGCCAGAGTGACTGTAGCCCAGAAGCTTGCCGAGACGATACGCCACACAGTGCTGGAGAACTCGAGGCAAGCCTGGGAAAATCTACTCACCTTTCCCTACCGTTTTCTGCATATCACTAGAGATCCGCTCAACAATGCCTCCCTCACTTCAAGAATCAAAAAGAATTGTGTTTCGGACATTAACCTCAACCCAAATTTTTCTTCACATTCCACGGTCAAACATAACATCGTGAAAACTGTGGAAAATAAAATAAGTGAGGGAGACATTAAGGGTGCAGCGCGGCTCCTGTTTTCCAATGACACGGTCGCCCCCGACTGCCCAGAAACCCTCATCGCCCTGGAAAACAAACATCCATCACAATCCAATCCTTTCACAGTTTCCGATGACGCATTACCACCACTACAAACGTCGAAAGAAAAAGTACGCGGAGCCATCATGTCCTTTCTTCCGGGTTCAGCTGGCGGCCTCGACGGTCTCACCCCTCAGCATCTGAAGGACCTCACCAGCGGTTGCTGCGGGGAGGCCGGCGAGAAGCTCCTGCATGAACTTACGAATCTGTGCAACCTGATGCTACGTGGAGGGGTCGCATCAGATATCGTAGACATTCTGTATGGAGCTAACCTCTGCGCCTTGAGGAAGAGAGATGGTGGCATTCGTCCGATTGCTGTCGGCTCCACATACCGGCGCCTTACAGCCAAACTAGCTTGCAAATCGGTAACTTCCCTCGCGTCATACTTCCAGCCAAAACAGCTCGGTTTTGCCTGCAAAGGAGGTTGTGAGGCCGCCGTTCACTCTTTCAGGACAGCTATCCACAATCAAGGCGATGATGTGTTTTTGAAGGTCGATATCAAAAACGCTTTCAACTCAGTTGACCGAGGCGCCTTGTTGGCCCAAATTAAATCTAAAGCACCTGCCATTTTACCATTTATGCTCCAGTGTTACAACGACCCCACCAAACTCATTTACAAAGACCACCTCATCTCATCCGAAGTGGGCTGCCAACAGGGCGACCCTCTAGGTCCAGCAATCTTCAGCCTTGCTATACACCCGGTCATCGAGCTTCTAGATTCAAAATTTAATGTTTGGTATTTGGATGATGGGACCCTTGGAAGCGATGCACCCACTGTACTATCAGACTTCCGCACTCTGATCTGCGAGTTCCAAAAAATAGGTCTGCAGCTGAACCTAGGTAAGTGCGAACTTTTTGTGCCAGACCGTTGTGGGGATAGAAACGCGATTATATCCAGCTTTAAAGAAATAGCTCCACAACTGTCTGTCATTGACAAGGATTCGCTCTTCCTTTTGGGCTCACCTATTTTAGACGAATCTCTTCCGGACTTCTTAGATAACAAATTACAAAATTTTAATGAAACTTTAGACCGCCTCCTCCAAATTAACTGTCACATGGCCTTTACCCTAATCCGTTTTTGCATTTTCGTACCTAAATTGACATATTATGTCTTACGGTGTTGTCAACTGTGGAAGTTCCCTCAACTTCTCAAACAGTTGGATGATACCATAAGACAAACGCTCTCCACTATTTTGAATACAAATTTCGATGACCGCGCATGGACTCAGGCAACGCTTCCAGTTAGGTTCGGTGGCCTGGGTGTTCGAAAGCCTTCTGACATATCGCTTCCGGCCTTCTTGTCCTCAGTCCACGCGAACCATAGTCTTATCTCCAAAATACTACATCACCCATCCTACTCCAATACAGTTACCTTTCTGGACGAGGCCAAGGACGCCTGGAGCGTAACTAGTGCTTGTAGCGAATTGCCTGACAATACTTTTTCCCAAAGGCTCTGGGACGAGCCACTCTGCAGACTGGTACGGAATAATCTTCTTAATACGTCCTCCAGTCCTGTGGAGCAGGCTCGCCTCTTAGCTGCGGAGAAGTGGGAGTCGGGCCTTTGGCTACAAGCATTACCGTCACCCAATACGGGCACATTGCTGGATCGAACAGCTTTCCGGTTAGCTACTTCCCTGCGTCTTGGCACCCCCCACGTCGTCCCCCATCGCTGTGTTTGTGGTGCAAATGTGGACAGCCTCGGACACCACGGGCTGTCCTGTCAACGAAGCGCCGGCCGCATCTCCCGACATCACTGTCTGAACGATCTCATCCGTCGGGCTCTTGTCACCGCCGGAGTGCCAGCTGTGCTGGAACCCTCTGGTTTGGCGCGCGACGATGGTAAGAGACCAGACGGTATGACCCTGGTCCCTTGGAGAGTGGGACGGGCTCTTGTATGGGACGCTACTTGCGTCGATACACTTGCTCCGTCCCATGTCCAGGGCACCTCGAGTTCTGCAGGTGCGGCCGCCAATCAGGCGGAAAACCTCAAGCGGCGCAAATATGAGAACCTTAGTGGGGATCTCATATTTGAACCGTTTGGGGTTGAAACCTTAGGTACATGGGGTCTGGGTGCGCACAAACTTTTCGGAGAAATCTCCAAAAAACTCATTGAGGCCACCCGAGACCCCAGAGCCGGCACCTACCTGGCCCAGAGAATAAGTATCGCAATCCAGCGAGGAAACTCTTTGAGCCTTCTAGGTACTCTGCCTGGTGGGGATGACCTGGGAGATTTCTTTTTTTTGTAGCATTTTAAGTTTTGGAGTAGTTATTATTTTTTTAGTACTTACCTACTTTTATAGTACAATTGATTTTGTTATCCTAACTGATTAAATTTTATTGAAATTAAAAGTCATCAAGAATTCCAATAAATAATAATAACTAGTTACATATTATGTCAATTTTGCAGAATTAAATCCACTTGCCATTATAAACATAAAATAAATTCAAATATTAGTGAAGTCAATGTATAAATAAAGGATAATATATTATGTCAATTTAGTTATATACTACATTATTTATCGATTTATTTTATCTTTTCTTCAAATCTCATGTATTCGTCAAGAGTATAAAAGGAGTTTTCTAATAGCCATTTTGATATCTTAGTTTTAAAATTAATTAAATTCAAATCCTTAAATCTGTCGGGAAGTTTATTATACACTTTTATAACGCTAATGCAAACATTTATTTTATATAAATCTAGACGAAATTGGGGCATATATAATTAGTTAACTGTAAAATATTGTGGATTTTGCTTAACGAACACACAAAAGTCACGAATATATAGACACACCAGCGGAAATATGCGAAGTTTAGTAAAAAGTGGTTTACAGCTGTGCATAGACCAAGCTCCACAAAATAGCCCTTACACATTTCTTTTGCACCCGGAAAGCCTTTTCAAAATCAACCGAGTTCCCCCACAACAACAGACCGTAGGACAGGGGCGTGCGCTCCATATAGGCAGAAATGCAGTGCTTTACTTGTCATTCACAGATATTTTAATAAAACGTTCGTACGTTTTAGATGACTTTAATTAATAGTAAATAAATAAATTAAAAAAATATAATAACTTTAAAACGCCTAATATTTTATAAATAGCAACTCATGCAGTTGATTTGTGCAGGACAAATCATCGCATGTATGTGTAATTTTCATACTTCGCAAACGCACACACCCATGAATATCGACATAAATAAACAGCATAAAGTCATGCGGCTGGAGATGGCCGAACCGAGAGCCGAGCCGAGAGCTTCGGATCGGCTCTCCGATCGCTTACGAAAACCGCCGAACTGGCTTGTTGGAAATTATTCGTTGCCTATAATCCGAGTAAAAACAATACGATGCGAATCTAATGAATCATGTACGCACAATATGCATTTTTGTTTAGTAAGGTATTATTTGTTTAAATAGAAGAAACGTTTTGTGTTTCGCGGGGGCCATATTGCATATTTCAATGATAAGCATTGTTTACAATTTAATCGCTCCAGTTTATTTATAGCTTTCTTAAAAGATTTTTCATTTTAACATTTGAAAGTGTGTACATTTAACAGTTTATTACCGAGTTTCTATAATAATTGTAGTGATTTGCTTTTACTAGCACTAGCTAGTAAAAGCAACTAACTCACTAGAGTTAGTTGATTTTTTTATTTGATTGTGAGGTTTGCGTTGATAATGTGTGTTTATTAAAAATTAAAAATAACAAGTTCTCACAATTGTCATTCAGTGAAAAGATTCAAATTTTGTCTAAAGGTAAGTGTGTACCCGAGTTACAACAATTAAACCAGCAAAAACATAATGTAACTCGAAAATTTCATGTTAAAAGTTATGAAACGTATAGCTGGCTGTGTGGTTGTGTACATACGACTAAATTATATTGTTTTCCTTGCATATTATTTAGTAATTCTAGTACAGTGTGGACTGATTCGGGATATTCAGATTTAAATAATTTCTATTCCGCGGCCAAGAAGCATGACCATACAGAAAAACATCTGTAGTCAGTGAATTAACAAATCGCTATAAAAACATTAAAGATTTAAAGTTTATTGAGCTACTTTCTTGTGAGAATTTAAAAAAATATAGTGAATGTTTCCCTGAAAATGAAATCAGAGAGTTCACTAATAATTATCAGGCAAATTTTAATTTTGATAAATTGAAAAATGAATTGCGCTGTATTTATAGATCACCTCAATTTGCAAATAGTTGTGTATTTAGTATTATTCAAAATTTGTATAAGGACAATTTATATAAAGTTTTTTCTGAAGTGTTACGATTAGCGAAATTCATTGTGACTATCCCAGCAAGCAGCGCATCGGCAGAGCGTTCATTTTCGTGTTTAAAACGTATCCACACATATTTGAGAAACACACAAAATCAACAACGACTCACAGAGCTTTCCATGATTTCTATAGAAAAGGCATTAATGATAGAATTAAAACGCAATCCAACTTTCTATGACGATATCCTAAAATCATATTTAAAAAAGGATAGGCGCATAGATTTAATCTATAAATGAATGAGTAGTTTGTTTTTTTTACTAACCCGTAGTTTTATTATTAAGTTTATTTATATATTTTGCGAATCACATGAAAATCGGCCTTTTAAAGGCCACATCGCATATCTTGCAAGAGACGTGTTCTGTAACTATCACTCACTTGGATAAGATATTTGAGGTGGCCGAAATCTTGCGTTTATTTACATCGGGATATAGTAATCTCAAGTAACCGGAACATATTCAATATGTGAAAATTGAAGCTGACTTACTGGTGAGTAGTTATAATATTTTAAAATATGCTTATTATTTTACTTATTAGAATTTCTTCCGCCGCGACGATCGATCGCTGTTTTGTCTGCGTTGCCGTAGAAGATGTACATGAATAGTAGTACATCTAAGACTTGGTCTATTGGCATGGTTTCGACTTAGAGATCCGTCGCTTGGCTGTAGCTATGCTAAAAATCTATAAACGAAAAAGTTTTTGTGACCGAGTACTTACTTCGCCGCATGCCCAGTGTCATAATCCTGTGCACGCCACTGCCGTAGGATAGACCCGAGGACACGTAGCCGTGATATGCGGTTAACGCTGCTACCATAGAAACTTTAAGCCTTAGCGTTTTGATTGCGAACACAAATTTTTCTAGTTTGTTGCATACCAAATCAATGTGTGACTTCCAGTCACAGTGCCTGTCAACCAACAATCCTAAAAATTTTGTACATTTAACTTCCTTTAATTTAATGTCATTAAAAGTAATATTTATGTCAATAGGAAGAGCTACCCGGTAGTCACGAAATTGGGTTAATTTAGTTTTGTCAAGATTAACTTTTAAATTATTATAATAATTATAATATGACTAAAAAGCCATATAAATATTTTGTCAAGTGTAGAAGATACTATATTTTGATACGATTGCTCGCTCTTACATTTAATGAGCACACTTGTGTTATCTGCGAATATAATAGTTTCTTGATCGACAGCGTCAGGAAGGTCATTTATGTACATTAAAAAAATAAACGGTCCCAATAGGCTTCCTTTAGGAACACAGTAATCGTTGTGTAAAAATCTTGACCTGCTATTAACTTTAGTGCCATTTTGTATTTTAGTTATCTGCACGTACATTAATATTATTCCTTTACCGTTTTAAGCTATTTATTTATCTTAACTTTCTATTCTTTTATTGTGTTTTTATTTTAATGTATATAATAACATGTAGTGTATGTCCTAATTTGTCAAATTAACAATTTTTTTTGTTTTTTTTTAAAGAACTTGAAGGAGACTTGAATACTTTAATTTCGAGCACGGAAATGTTTAAGGTGCAAAAATTTAAAACTACATGGCTAATTGCTATGTTACAAATTGAAACTAATTTCCTTTATGAACCTTTTCCAAATCCTATAGATAATGTCTTAACAAAATCTCTAACTCGACATCATCTTTATACCCGGTTTTTTAGGTGAATTTTGTCCGTAGTTTATCTATTCACTAGCGCTTTTGGTTTGTTTTCGACGGGTTTCTGACCACTCAATCTGGTTGCCCTGTGCGGGAAAGTTTCGATGCCGAAAACGTCATCGGTTCAACTAGCGCAGTTTCCGAATCCCAAAAGTGTTATCTAGTGGTCCTTAGATGAATCTTTTTTTAAATCCGAGAATAAAGTAATTTTGTTTTACTATAATTTTGTTGAATAAATTATAATTTGGCAATGTAACTAGTTTTATGATACACATTTCTTACGTTGTGAGTGAAATGGAGATTTAAACTACTATAACTAAGAAAAACAATATTTTTCCGCATATTTTTTAATTCCTTTGCGTGTCAGTGCCATCTATCGGTAGCTATATCAATCACGAGTTTCGATAATCGATAAACGAATCGTTTTATGTAAAACTAGCTCTTGCCCGCGGCTCCGCCCGCGTATATCCCACGGGAACAGTGTACTTTTTCGGGATAAAAAGTGTTGCCTATGTGTCAATCCAGAGCTTGAACTACTACTATACCAAATTTCATGGAAATCAGTTTAGTAGCTTTTGCGTGAAAGAGTAACAAACATCCATCCATCCATCAATCCTCACAAACTTTTACGTTTATAATAGTAGTAGGATGTTCAGATACCGGGCATTATACTACTCTAGCAACACTTCTCACACACACATCGTACCACTTCTCACGATCTTCCCCGCGAGGTAGACATTCTGCGAGGACAGTCTACCGTCGCGTCTCTCAGTTTTCATCGCTTCAAAACTGACTGACGGCAGCTTGTCATAGTTTATGAGAGAGTATTTCCCGCTGAACGCGGCTGTGCTCCTGAAGTTAATGATAATATTCTATATGGTGTAGATCGAATAAACGAGCAGACGAGTGGTCTCATGGCCACGCACAACATCAGGGGAGATGTTATGCATTACCGGCCGCTTAGGTAATCCAGCCTTTATCCGCACTTATAATTTTTTTCAGATGCTATGGTACCTTTCCAGTCCAGCCGTAAGTTAGTACGTTTCTTGGCATAATATGTCTATTTCTTGGCATAATAATATGTCTATTTCTTGCCATAATATTATTTCTAGCCATAATGTATCTATTTCTTGCCATAAATAATAATTAATAGGCAACATAGAAGTAATACGAATTTGTAGCGGGTTAGGTTAAGCGTTAGTTCACACCAAACCACTAGACGCTGCGCGCTTTTTTTTAGATAACGATTCAAAATGTAACTTTATTCACAACACTACACAAAAAGCACTTGTGTAGTGAATATGTCAGTGCGCCGCACTTGCAATAAAACGTGTATCTTTTTGTGTAGCGAATAAAATTAAATTTTGAATCTCTATCTTGAAAAGGTGCGCGCCGCGCCGAAACACGGTGTGAGCTGACCCTAACGCATTGGTGGTATGTTTTTTTAATATGTAGTTTACTTTGAATATATTATATTTTAATTGTTTTTTTTTTATACGAACCGAAACTCAGCGTCATCGTCATCTGTAGTCGTGGTGCTGTCAACAGAAGGAGCTTTCTCGTCCTTATCGTCTTTCTCCTCCTTGTCAATACTTTCGTCGAATCTTTCAATAGACGGCGCTGTTTTGGTAATAATTAAATTGGCGGGAGAGCAGAAAATAACCTCGGACTCCTTCTTATGGTTCAATTCGTTTAAGTTTGTTAACTCGCTCTCCGAATCAGATTTTACACCGGAATCTCGAATTTTCTTTTGATTATTCTTCGATTTAACAGACGGGGTAGAGCTACGCCTTTTCGAAAATTCTCGAACCTCAGTTACTTCTACTTCTTTTTCTTTGTCAATTTTCTTCTCGCTAAGAGCCAGTTTGGGCAGCTCGAAGCATCTCATAATATGCTTGTTGAAGTCAACCTTGAAGGGACTGCCCGCTAGGCTTTTACACATTCTCTCGTCGTCTTTATCGCAAGATATCTTCTTACCGAACGACTTGGTACTGCCGGGAGAATAGTCTAGCACAGAGAATAGCGGCAGAGGTATTGTGATCGTATCTGGCTTAGCTACTTTAAACATTCGCGTAAAACATTTAGCATTTGTGCAAAGGGTGAGGGTAGAAAGAAAAATTATTTCAAATAAGTAATCGCACCTGTATTACACACACGACGCAGTTTGGTTATGACGTCATAATAACCAAAGTTTCAAATAAAATCATACAAATTAAAAATCAATGTAACATCTTCCACTTTCCTTATTTAAAAATAAATGATACTCTTCGAATCATGATGCCTCATTAGCTAGCTATAAAATTATGTACCAATTTTTTTTTATGTCATAGGGGGCAAATGAGCAGTATCACCTGATAGAAAGCGACACCAGAGGAGTCGCAAGTGCGTTACCAGCCTTTTAGAAAGGAGTACGCTCTTTTCTCGAAGTTTTGAAGGTCGTATTGGACCGAAACAACCTCTGGCGACAATTCCTTCCAGAGCTTTTGTAAGTTGAAGTTACAGACATCTGCTGTACCGGGCGGCGCGCAACACTCACCGTGCTCGTTGAAGTGTCTCTCCAGCTCCTCGTGCGAGAGGTTGGTCTGCGCCGGCGCGTCCGTCTCCACCGCCGCCTCGGGCCGCGACCGGGAACATCTGGCATACAAATACACATAAATATATCTATAGAAAACAGAAATAAGGCATGGTCGTATTCGCAAAGTAATCGTCCCCGCGAGCTAAGTACAGCTGTGCAGAAATGGCAATACATACTCCGCGCCACTGAGGTCATTGGCCTGATTGTGATGACCTCACACAGATGATTTCAAAACGTTGCACGGACGATTCCCGCTAGAGATTTATTTTCTCACAATGTTTTGTACAAAATTAGTACTACACAATTAGTTTCCTTACATCAACTACAAAGAAAATTACTATAGTAAGTATGAACATAAACGGGCAAACTTCGGGGATATTAGAAACTTTGTGCATATACATAAGCAATGCATTTCGTAGTAACGTCCAATACGTCACATGCCCTTAAAACTTTTGTATGGGGCGTTCGCGAGACTTACAAAAGTGCTTCAAACAATCCGTAATTTCTTTGAAAATATTGATTTTTATATACTATACATTTTGTAAATTGTCTTATTTTTCAGAACACTATTCGTTTATGTAAATAAATAAAAAAAGGCCTATTGTCATTTACACGGTCGATTTTCGCCATCGACCGCGGCGAAATCGTGCGGCGAAAATCGACCGTGTAAACCCATTACATCGGCTGATATAAAACGCTTACCTGAGCATAGCATTGCTACATTTGAGCGCAAGCTCGAGGCCGTCCAGCCAGCAGTGGCCGGCCGCCTGAGACGGCGCGCGGAATATCAGGTGCGCGGTCGGCAGCGGCTGCACCACGGCGCCTGCGACAACACACTCGCACGACTGAGATACCACGCCTCTGGCGCACACACACTATCACATAATGTAATATCAGGGAATCTAATTCATAAGCAGATAGATACTCAAGGTAGAATGTTCTCATTTTTTTTTAAATAATAATAATTCATTTATTTGCAAGAATGTTGAGTAGACAGATGTTCGCTTTAAGGCTCAATACATCCAACTAATTAAATAGTAAGTATGCAAAATATAAAATAATTCTTAGTGTACAACATTATTACTGTTAACGATCATTTTGAGTATCAATGACAAAACTACGTCATTAATGTGATTCAATTCATTTAAATGTAATAATGTTTATTATAATGACGACATGCAGTCACAACTCACGACGCAATTATCAAGGACATGTCAGTTGGACATCAAAATATTATTATATAAAACGAACAAATTATGACAACCATTTCGACACAAAATATTTCTAAAGAAACGTCAGTCCGCCCTCGGCCGCTGTGAAACGACACATTTATCAAACGCGTCCTTAAAGTATACACATATATATATATATATATATATATATATATATATATATATATATATATATATATATATACACACATACACGCTATATGACTAAGAAGAAAATGTTTACACTTTACAACAAAATATCCTACTACTATTATAAATGTGAAAGTTTGTGAGGATGGATGGATGGATGGATGGATGTATTTTGCTCTTTCACGCAAAACTACTGAACGAATTTTGATGAAATTTGATATGGTAGCAGTTTAAGCTCTGGATTAAGACATAGGCTACTTTTTATCCCGAAAAAGTAGTGTTCCCGTGGGTTACTGTATTTATGCGGGCGGAGCCGCGGGAAAAAGCTAGTTATGCTATTAATACCATCGTTCAATACCACTGTGCGAGCGGACCAGAATGCACACACATACCGATGGTCTCGTTGTGCGGACCGCGCGGCGCCCAGATGCTCTGCTCGAGGGGGTGGTAGAGCTTGAAGCAGAACCCGTCCTTCTTGCTCGGCCTCTCGATCACCTGGCAGCTGGTCAGCAGCACCGTGCCCACCCAGTGGCTCCTCTGCAACATTGGAACTCTCCAGTGAAACATCCAGGACAAAATCAAAATTAGCGTTCAAAAGGGAGAAGGCACGTGGCTTAATATTTACTTGATATTTTACTCAGAATCGTAGAGGCTGGGACTATATGATCCGGAATCCGTAAGGCCTAGGCACTGAAAATAGAACTCTGCACTAATGCAATAGAGCTGAAAATCTACCACACAAGTGTGGAGTCAAATGTCATATACGATAGCTCAACACTCGACACTTCGATTTTCAACTCTATTGTATAAGCGAGTTCTAGCGAGAGTCAGAGTTCTATTTTCAGTGCTGAATTTTCCCGGGCCCGCCGGATTCCGGATCATATAGTCCCAGTCTTAGAGTCTACTTTTCGTTAAGTGCAACTAATATTATGTGTAATTGAATTATCTGCTACAAAGTCTGTGTAAATGTACTGTGGGAAGTGTAACTGACCTTTGCTTTAGGGCTCTTGTACAGCAGAAGCAACCCCGGTTTCAGCACGCACCACAGCTTAGTCCACGACTTGAGCGAGCCCCGGACCTGCAAGTTTAATAGCATTTTATCGTTAAAAGTTACGACCGTCTTTCCAGCTACATAAACTACACGAAATTATTAATAAAATAATGTCACCAAAAGTGTCATTGATGAAAATAACACAAAAGTCGAGTCGCTAAGGGTCCGCTCACACCGAGACGCGGCGCGGCGCAGCATTTTTAAGATAGCGATTCAGAATTCAACTTTATTCACTGCACAAAGAGACATTAGCACGCCCGTCGCCCACTACCATCTGTATCACACGCGTATAAGCGCTGTTTCGCACACTGGCGTTGACTGCCAACGTATATTTTGAACCTTATTACAATGAGGTAGTTTACCACCATTTATATTGTATGCCTGCGTCATACAAAGACCACATCCTCCAAGTTTATGGTCCCTACGATCAGCGGCTTAATCTGTGCGTTGATCCCTCAGTAATTCGGGCCATACATTTTATCTAACAGTGGTCAGATGACGTCACAGACGTTCCGTCAACTTCAAATGATATTTCTCACGGATTAAAGGCTCCCCCACACAGGCGCGTTATTATAGGTCGATAATATCGCATGCGTTATTGTGATATATGTTTTCAGTACATTTTGTATTAGGATGACAATGTAGTTACACACTGCTGCGATAATAACGCCGCACTGGAAGTAGGACGTTGCGATTCTCCGTCCTGCGATATTCCGATATGAGTTCTAGAATGTTTTGTATCAGGACGCAAACGACCGTACACACACCTGCGATAATAACGTTAGTACTTGTAGGACGTTTGGTTTTATCGACAGTTTGAGAGTGGTTACATAACTGTATGAGTGTCCTAAAAACTTTTCTATAATATGGATATCATATCATCAGATGAAGAATGCTTATTACTAACAGTAGCAATGGAAGATGACCGAAAAAGACGCCAGCAACGAAGGTAAGTAATACAGCGTGGAATTACCGCAATCGACATTAGCAAAACCCTAGACTTGGAATGTAATTCTAAACAATTTTCCCATAGTAACCATTGATGAAATATGAATTTCAAAAATCAACTTCTCATACAGGAGTGTTAACATAATATGTTGCTTCTTAATTATGTACAAAAACTATTGTCTTTGTACATTTTTAATACTCGAATATTGTTGTTGTAAATAATTTTAATATCGTGAAGACCCTCAGCGCCTCAAGAAGTAAAGTTACTAATTCAACTAAATTAACGAAATATTTTTGTTTTAGGAAAATATGGGTTCACGAAATCAATAGTAAAAGAGTAGTTTATGGCGAGTTTTACACATTAGTGACTGATTTGTTGAAAGATGAAAAACGCTTCTACATATATTTCAGAATGACAATAAAAAGTTTTGAAGAAATTTTAAATCTAATAAGAGATGATATTACAAAGCAATTTACAAATTGGCGTAGACCAATTCCACCTGAAGAACGTTTTGCTATAACAATAAGGTAATTAAAACAATATTTCATATAATAATCATTATGTATTTATTGAAAAAAAAAACAAGTGCGATATTTTAGGCAACTGTTCGATCGAACGAGTGAGAGAAGAGGAAAGCGAGGTAATATTTAAGGTAATTTTGTCTTCTATACACCTAATTAAAATTTGCGAAAAATGACTTTAATGATTGTTTTCAGTAGCTTTGTTGGTTATGGGATGGTGGCGATTCATTGACTTGAGCAAATGGCGAATTGTGCATGGTGTTTGCCTCTTGGGATTGTATGTACGACTGTGCATTGTGATCTGGTGAAAGTGAGCTGCGTGATGTGTTTGCGACTGGTGAGGGTAAGTAATTTGGTGGTCGTTCGTTGACTTGAGTAAATGGTGAATTGTGGATGGTGTTTGCCTCTTGGGATTGTATGTATAACTGTGCATTGTGATCTGGTGAAAGTGAGCTGCGTGATGTGTTTGCGACTGGTGAGGGTAAGTAATTTGGTGATGGTTGGTTGAATCGTAACATAGTTTCTTCATAATGGGCAACCTCTTCCTCCGCAATCATTTTAGCAATGTTCATTTTAATCCGAGCCTGTAGTTGAATTGAAAATTGTTTTATTGATTTTGCATAGCCTATAAAAATCAGTTCCGTGGCATCGAAGTTATTTTTCTTATTTTCTAAATACTGAATAATTCTGTCCGTGTTTGAAAACGTGTTCTCACTATCCGAATATATCTGACGTCTTCTCTGGCTATATCCATGAGACCTCGCATGCGTTTCTTGTAAGCTCAAGCTCCATTGGGTGCCTTGTGCATCTGAGCTTGACTGAGTGTCTTGTACATCTGAGCTTGACTGTTGTTCCAGGTTTTTAATTGTTGACGCGAAGCCTAAATGTGGTTTCATGAATTCCATGTGCTTCGCCCATTGCCAGTGAAAATATTTTGCTGATGCTTGTCCCGTAGAAGTTTTTGTACCTTTGAGATGCTTTGTAAATTCTCCTCCTCTTTGTAAATCCTTTAAATTTCTCCATTTATTATTTTTAACTTCAACTGTAAAATAATATACAACTGTAAAAAAAAATTTGGGTGTATTCCCACTTTGTAACACCCCTTATAATAACAGTGTTACAAACTGCAGCATACAAACATATATACCTACATAGGCTGATGAACATTACCCTTCCTTAGCGTTGCGCTGTCGGGTAATAAAAGAAAGAAAGAAGAAAGAAAGAAACATTTATTCGACACACACAAATAAGTATAAAAGACATTCAAAGACAGACAGACAGACACAGACAGACAGACATACATACAGACATTCTTACTACTTAAGGTACTGGTAACAATGTTACAAACTGGGGAAAAAAATCAAATCCCCTTCCCAGTTTGTAACATTGTCATCAGAAGAGATGTTACAAAGTGGGCACACATAAATTTTTGGTAATAAAAAAATAAAAAATGACAATGATATTTTTACTCTTAATGACTGGTTGTCCCTCTTGATTAACCATGCCTTTTTGTTATAGAGCATTTAGCAACGGGAGCATTCAGCAAAATTATAACAGAAGTATTTAAAGCCATATGGAGCAAGTTAAGAACTTATTATATGCCAGAAGTTACATAATCACACTGGGAAACAATTGCACAACGTTTTCAAGAGAAATTGAGGTTCCTGAATTGTATCGGAGCAATCGACGGGAAGCATATTACTGTGAAGTGCCCTGACAATGCCGGATCGATGTACTTTTCATATTTGAAGAAGCACAGCATTGTGCTTTTGGCTGTAGTTGGGCCGGAGTATGAATTTGTATGCATCGATGTAGGAGGTTACGGCAAAAATAGTGATGGGGGTATTTTTGAGGAATCCATCATGGGTAAAAAATTTAACAGAGGTGAATTCAACCTTCCACATGACAAACCTCTCCAAGGACAAGAGGAGCCAAGTCCATTTGTACTCATAGGAGACCAAGCATTCGCGTTATCACCATATTTATTGCGATCCTTTCCCTATGAGCAGTCACGAGACGATTCACGTAAAGATACATTTAATTACTGCTTGAGCAAAACGAGAAGAGTCGCGGAAAATGCATTCGGCATTATGACAATGAAGTTTCGAATATTTTTAAGACCTATTGAAATGAAAATAGACAGTGTTTCTCTGCTGGTGTGTATAACCTGTCTTCTTCATAACTATTTATATAGGTCGAGGAAGATTACAACAGGGCATTGTTTTTTTGTTTTTTTTTTTTTTTTCGAATGGGTCTACGCTAATGGCTTTAAGCCCCCTTAGCTTAGTCGGTCTAATGACTGCCATTTAGCAGTCGTTTTGGTACAGGGCATTGTTGGCAACATATCCAATTATTGAAGGTGAAATGATTTCGCTACAGCCTATACCTAATTATAGGGGACCCGCAATTTCTCATCGTATACGTGAAAAATTTGCAGATTACTTTAACAACCTACACCATTAAGTACATGTATGAGTTTATAAGAATAAAATGATCTCTTTTTTTAATTAAAGGTATATTCAAACTAATAGATTATGTGTGTTATCTTATCTTTTTCTTTTGTTTTTTTGTTCTGTTATTTATTTATTATTATTTAGATTTTAGTTAGTTGTAATCACTGATATCTACAGACGCGTCACACAGGAACATGAATGTCGTTAAAAGTGTCCAAAGTTGTGCTAAAGCTACGTATACCTATTTTTTTGTTAATTTTGAGGAAAAGCTGTAACTTTATTCTTATTCATCACTATCAATAATCATTTATCTCATTATGTTTGTCAGATCAAAGATAATCACGCGGCCAACCTAATATGATGCTGATAACATAACGATGTTATCAGCATCATATTAGGTAGAATAACGATTCTACCTATAGCATGGCATTGCGACGACATTCGCGCATTAAAACAATAAAATAAAATAAGTTTATAATTAGTATAAAAAAATACCCGACTGTAAAAAAAATGGTTTACTTTCGTTATATTGATTGATTGATTTTAGGATACGTCACATTGGATAAAATGATTTTCATAAAATAATTTGTACCACATATTGATATGTACCACATTAAATATAAATAAAAATAAAAGAATAATACATTATATAATTAGTATTTTAATTTTTTACAAGATAGCGACACGTTCCAACTATGACCTTGAATGCGTAAAGTAAGGCCAACCAGACGAGATAAAGAATGTAAACAAATTTTCAGGGGTTCAAAACATTTTTATTTGAATAAATTATTATAAAGTTCGAATTTTCATCGCTGTCGTCTGTACTAGACAAAGATGATTCGTCGGAAGAGTCCGAGTCAGCTGTGTTTATGATAAAACTATCTATCCTATTATCAATCATGTTGTCAATATTGCTATAAAAATTGTCCTCGACTTTTATTACATGATCCACACAATTTCGCCATTTATCAGCAGATACACGTTGGATCCCCTCTTGTAGCAGTTTTTTCACATCTTCAAATTTAAATGTAGTATTATCTGTTTTGTATCAATATCCGGAATCCATCTTGAGTCAAGCACCTGTCTTTTCGCCCACAAGCCCGCGCTTTTGGTTGCCTCCCCGCCAGAGCCCCCTCTTCTCACCTCTTACCACTACCTCCTATGATCTCACTTTGGAGGGGACTGAGTGTTGGTTCATCATTATAGCGTCGTTTGTCACGCCGTTCCCAAGTCTTACTTGTTTTTATGTTTAAATTTTATTTTCTTTTCATTTTAATAATTTAAAGTAAAATAATAATAAAAATTTAGTTTAGTTTTTTTAATAATTAAACTTAAAATTTAAAGTTGCCTCTCCGTTAAAATCATGGAAGATCAAGAATTACGTAATAATACTCGTAATTGTGAAATGGCGAGCGGTGCTAATGAAGTTGATAATTCTCGAAAGCGCGTTCGCTCTGTTTCACCGGATGTAGTTTGTGATCAAAGTGAATCGTCTAATAGTGAAAGTGATTCTTCAAGCCATAGCTCAGCTAAAAGAGCAAGAAGACAACCGGATACTGTGAGTACTGCACATTTCGAATTTTTATCGCAACAAGTTGCATATTTAACGGATCTTATTGCGAAAAATAGCGAAGTTACTAATAATTCGAACGCTATTAATGCATGCATCGAAAAACCCACTACTTCAAATGATTTATTGTTACGACGCCCGGAAGGCGTTAAAAATAACCAGCTTAGTATACTTTCTGAAATAAGTACAACTGTTAAAGATCCAATTTACCAAAAAGCAGACGATTCATTCTTGGAAAAATTAAATCAATTACAACGCCTTATATGTAACGATTGGTATGCAGTTCGTTTTATTGATACACAAAAGAAATATTTAGCTACCCCCGGTTTTATCGAACTTAGGGTAAATGATGAATTGAAGCAATTTGAATCAAATATGTTAAAAGACGATTCACGTTCATATTTATTAGAGCGTTCATTTGCTGGATTAACGAATGCTATCCTTCAGCAAAAACAAGAATTGCAAAATACTTTACAAGATTTAGTCGATTGGGCTAGTGACTCAAAAAATTCATTAACACCTAATTCGTTGTTTAATAAAATAGAAGCATCTTTTTCTAAAGAGTCTACGTATAGTAAAATATCAGATGACATTTTGCAAATAGTATGTGGTAGGCGAGCCGATTTTATAAATTTGCGCCGGGATAGCTTGCTCCGCCATATACCCGAGGAATATCATCGCGACGTTTTACATAAGATTCCCCCTAGCTCAGAATACTTATTTAATGAAGAGTCCGTTCAAAATTACCTTAAAAAAATAGGGGGGGGGCGGAGAAATTAATTATATCCTCTAGGCCAACTGCGTTACCCAATACTAAAGAAAATTTTTACCGAAATCAACGGCCGTCTACTAGCAAGCAAAACGATGAAACATTTCTTCGACGAAATGCTTCCGAAAAAAGGGCAAAACGTGCACCCCATCCGTCAAACAAACCTAGAAGAAATAGACAAAGTAATGCTCACGAAAAGCAAAAAGGTAAGAAAAGTCAGTCTAAATCTTCATTCAGAAATAAACATCACCAATGACTTGCGGACATTTCGAGGCGGCTGTCTGAAGCATTTTCAAAGTACTTGGAGCAATTTGGGTGCACCAAAGAAAATATGTCAACTTCTGAACGGTGTCTGAATTCCATTTATTATAAAGCCGCCATTAATTTTCCCGAGTACATTGGTAATGCAGTGTTACCGAACCAAAACATCAGTAAATATGACAGCGCAAATACAAGATATGTTAAGAGTCAGGGGTCCTGGAACAAGCAGAGCAAAACCCCAGTTACCTTTCGAAGTTCTTTTTGGTCCCGAAACCGGATGGAACTTCCCGTCCAATCTTCAACCTAAAACGACTGAACCAATTCATAGACATAAAACCGTTCTCTTCAACCACTTCCGGGTGCCAACATTTTTACAGCATCTAGATTGGATGGTCAAATTAGACCTAAGTCAGGCTTATTTTCACGTTCCTATATTGAAAACACACCGCCGCTTTTTACGGATGAACTATCATCCAGATTCTCATCAGCATCAGCTGTTGGAAATGACCTGCTTACCTTTCGGCCTTTCCTCGGCACCCAGAACATTCGCTTCGATTACCAATTGGGTAGCCGAATTTTTAAGGACCCACGGTATACGTTGTGTAGTGTATCTCGACGACTTCCTTTTCGCTCACCAATCGAAATCCCAACTCCAAAAGGACATTGCATTCGCAATAAAGATAATGCAAATTTTGGGCTGGACAATCAATTTCAGAAAATCCGTTCTAGCTCCGACACGATGTTTAGAGTTTCTCGGCATAACATGGGACACAAAACGCAACGCAAAGTCCTTGTCCGAGATGAAGTGCCTATCACTACGCAGGGTACTTCAAAAACAGCTTGGAACAGGCAAATGGTCCCTCAAACAGTATCAATCGCTAATGGGGAGACTCAATTTTGCAACTTTCGTAACCCAAAGGGGTCGGCTTCATTGTCGAAAGATACAATATTTCAGTCGGCAACTTTCCAAGCATCACCCATATCGCCTAGTAAGTATTCCACAGCCCGTTCGTGTAGAAATGCTTTGGTGGACAAAAGCAGTGGGAGGTTCTATGCCGATACATATGAGCGCAACGACACACCTACTGACCACAGACGCATCCGACATCGGTTGGGGAGCGCAGATGGACGACACGATAATAACAGGCTCGTGGACGAAACAACAGCAATCGTGGCATGTGAACCAAAAAGAAATGTTTGCGGTTTACAGAACAATCGTACACGAACAGCTTCGTCTTCGAAATGCCCAGATACTGCTTCAAACAGACAATCGGACAGTGGTGTCTTACATAAACAAAGAGGGAGAAACAAAATCCAAGAGGCTCCTGAAACAGACCCAACAACTTCTATCACTCCTAGACAAACTGAATGTGCATTTAGTAGCTCAATATTTTCCCGGAAGATTCAATTGCGAAGTGGACGCTCTATCTCGTCAGAAGGTTTGTCCCGAATGGCATCTGACAGCTACAGCAACCACAGCGATATTTCAAATGTGGGGCACCCCGGAGATAGATCTTTTTGCGTCCAAAACAGCACATGTCGTACAGAGGTATGTATCAATAGACATATTAGACGAAAAAGCATATCTACACAACGCATTTTGTCACCAGTGGCAGTACGGATTAGCATGGCTCTTCCCTCCACCGAGCCTGATCCCCAGGGTACTACAACACTTGAACCAGGCGCAGGGACATTACATATTGATAGCCCCCAGGTGGAACAAAGTGTTTTGGCAGGCCGATGTTCGCCACCGTGCTCTTCGGCCTCCGTACACGATTCCAGACTTGCCACGTGTTCTCCTGGATACGAGAACAGGAACTCACCCTCCACAAGTTCAAGACCTACAGCTGGAGGCTTGGCTAATTTTGGGTGGCAAGAAGTGTTGACAGACTGGACAGAAGATGAACAAAAGTTGCTAATGTCGAGTTGGCGATCTTCAACAATAAAGACATACAGACCTGCGTGGGACAGATGGAAGAAATGGTGTGAGTCTCGTTCTAAAAATTTTAAGTATCCTAATGCTGATCAAGTTGCACGTTATCTTGCTTATCTACATTGTGACATAGGTCTCTCATATAAAACTATTTTAGTTCACAAATCGGTAATATCCACTTTTACGCATTTAACATCTAACATTGATTTATCTTCAAATTTCTTTATTAAGCACATTCTTAAAGCTATATCAGTAGCTCGCGAAACACCATCTAAACCACCTATATGGAATCCTAAACAATTGTTAATTCATTTAGGTGTATACAATTTAGATGAAAATAATTTATATCAAGTGTCACGACATACAGCTACACTTTTACTCCTAGCTTCTGGCCGCAGGGTTCACGACCTCACTTTGTTACGCGTAGATAATCAAAGCTTAATTGATGAAGGTAGTACAATCATATTGTGGCCTGCATTTGGATCGAAAACTGATAGTTGCAATTATAGACAGTCGGGATGGAGGCTAAAAGAACATTATATTAAGAGGTTAAATGTAATTTTCTGGATAAGGCGTTTGATAGAGTTAGGTGCGGATCGTAAACAAAATACAAATCACTTATTTATTACCGCTAGGGGTGATGTCAAACCTGCCTCTCGGACTGTTATAGGGAATTGGGTTAAATCTCTTTTAAGTGAAGCTGGAATCGAGGCTACTCCCGGTTCAGTACGGTCAGCAGTAGCTTCCCTCAATTTTGTTGAAAATTTCCCTATAGATCAAATTCTTAAAACTGGTAATTGGAGATTTGTTCACATTTTTAGAAATTATTACCAAAAAGAATTAGTTGATTGTAATAATGTAAATCAGTCATTGTCATTATCTAATTATTTTAATCCTGTAAATTGATTTTGTTTTTATACTTTTAAGTACTTATAATAATATTATTAAAAAGATAATCATACTTGATACCTTGGCGTTTATCTATTTTAACACATTATAGCGTCTTTAGCTTTACAACACCAGGTGATAACAAACAAATCACTCAAGATGGATTCCGGATATTGATACAAAACAGATAATAGAGAGTTTTACCTAAAAATAAAACTTACCTATTATCTTTTCATCAATATCCGGAATCCAGGTAATGGCTACCTGGTGCATCATGAGTTCTATAATGATGAACCAACACTCAGTCCCCTCCAAAGTGAGATCATAGGAGGTAGTGGTAAGAGGTGAGAAGAGGGGGCTCTGGCGGGGAGGCAACCAAAAGCGCGGGCTTGTGGGCGAAAAGACAGGTGCTTGACTCAAGATGGATTCCGGATATTGATGAAAAGATAATAGGTAAGTTTTATTTTTAGGTAAAACTCTCTATTATTGCGAGCTACGTGTCCCTTTATGTCAGCCCATACGAGTTCAATGGGATCAATCCCATTGAACTCGTATGGGCTATAGGCTGCCACCTTATCATGCGAGCTCAAGCTCGCAATGATAAGGTGGCAGTCTTAGGACTTCCACCTTAAATTTTTTGGCGAGCTCATCCACAGCGTATCTTTGGTAGTTCGCCTTTACGTCATTCACTTTCTTTAAAAGTTCTGCCTTTACGTCTTTTTCATCATAGCTTAGTTCTTTATTACGCAGCCATTCTTGAATACTTGCTTTTCTCCATGCTCTGGTAGGTGTTTTTTCTTGGCGTCTTGAGTGGTAAGGAGCATTGTCCAGTACCACTACATCATTTTCACCAAGTTTTGGTAAAATATTCTCAAACCACTGCTCAAAGCGGTTCGCGTCCATTGACTCGTGGTAATCACCTGTGTTTTTTGACTCAAATACATCATCAGCCCCCTCTGTGAAACCATTTTCATTTCCCATATGCACCACAATCAGTCGTCTGCCCTTTGAAGTAGGGTTCTTTGCACCCGTACTTAGTCCCTCCATAAAAGCTTGCCGTTTTGAAGTTATTGTAGTATCCACGTAAGTTTTTGAAACAGTGTGCCCTGAAAACGAAATAAGTTTTACATTACCAGTGATATGCACTGCCGAAAATTCTAACTATTTTAGTAAGTCATCTTCTTATTTTGTGGGCTGCAAGGCTTATCGATCCCAGAAACCCAACGAGAGAACAACAAATAAAGTGACTTTTTAGTATGTGTGTCCCCTGCGGGAACCGAACCCGCGACCTCCAGATTAAGAGCCCACGCTCAGCCCACTCGGCAACGGAGGCAGTAAGTAAAGTAAGGGAAAAAGCTAGTATTTATTAACATAATAAAGGCACAATTATTTGACAAACCTGCATTCACCCATGTTTCATCCATATAGAATATAGAGCGATTCTCCGTTCGGTATTTTTTTATCTTTCTTAAGTAATTCATTCGCCATAGTATAATGTCGTCTCTGTCTATTAAAGCATTGTTTCTTTGTCGTTTTATATACTTAAATTTTAAATGTTTAAGTGTTTTCTGAAATGTCGATCTCTTAAAGTTAGGTAATTCTTCATCATCATTGACAGCTTGGAGTACTTTTTTTAAC
Organism: Phengaris alcon alcon; assembly: GCA_037179445.1. Taxonomy (NCBI): domain Eukaryota; kingdom Metazoa; phylum Arthropoda; class Insecta; order Lepidoptera; family Lycaenidae; genus Phengaris; species Phengaris alcon. The sequence continues at coordinate 62,116 of JAYRCH010000138.1, read as the reverse complement.
GTAGGTAATTCGCTTTTCAGATAAAAGCTATGAACTTTCTTTCGTATGGCCTGTTTATCAAACTCGTCCACTTTTTCCGAGAATGTGACCCTTTTTTTGTTGTTGATGGGCTTTGTACATTCCCAGTTGTTGCATATTCTTTTATAATTCTATATACGGAAGCGACACCGATGCCCAAAATGCTCGCTGTTTTCTCCATTATACTTGTTTTGTACGGATATTCATCAGTAGGCCAAGTTTGCTTCACGTATTTGTGCACATTAACGACCATTCCTTTTTCATTAGATGTAAAATACGTCCGCTGTAAATAAAAAAAATGTGAGGAATGGTAAATTTTAGACTATTTTCTTATTATTATAGAAAAAAATCTTTTTTGGTATGGAACCATAAAAATCAAAATTATGGTAATGGTTCAAGTGCAAATGAATTAATAAGTTAACTTACCTTTTGACGCTTTTTGCGTGGTGAATTGATTTCTTTCAAAGGTTGTCTAGAGCCGCCAGGCTGTGATTCCATAATTAAAATCAACAACTAAGCACTCACGATAACAGCAAAAATGAAAAATAAAACTAACCGAAACGGAATAATAACAACAAAAAACAATCCAAATCAAATCCAAACAAATCAAAAAATAACAATCCAAACAGGAATGAATTTGTTCACAATTGTTTGGCGGACCAAATGTTGACAACTGCGGCACTGGCCGCTTTCCTTACCACGAAACACGCTACGACAGCTGTCGTCGACCGACTGACGTCATTATTGCATACGAGTGATAAGGACAGATATAATATTAACTCACTTTCATAATGCAACTCAGTAGCGGTCCGTTTATTTACGTTTTTTATCTCGTCTCGTTGGCCTTACTTTAGTAGGTAATCATTTTTGAGTCTCACCGAAATGGTATGCGCGCAGCCCGAAACAATAGATAGCAATGCAGCAATCCTAACCCCCGCGCAGACCCCTCGCTGCCCTGTTCAAATGTATGTCTGCGCGGACGACCGTCCGCCATTTTGGTTCATTATGGCGCGATCTTGTAAGTAGGTACTTACTAGTTATATCCATCGCTGTGCATATTTCCCTCCATTTTTTATCCTTCTCCCCTCTGTCTTTATATAGTGGATTTCGTAAATCATATAAAACAGGTCGTTCCTTCACTAAAGCTATGAATAATTCGATATTCATTTTTAAAATATATGAGAGAGATGGTACAATAGTGCCGTCGCGGCGCGGCGCTCTCTCGTAAGAAATATCGGACGATAAAAACGAAGCTGTGTGCAAGGAATCGGGACGCATTATCGCAATACCGCATGCGATATTGTCGACCTATAATAACGCGCCTGTGTGGGGAGCCTTTATTGACGGATTCCAAAAATTTTAGCATTGAACGATTCGTTTTGATCTATATTTAAATACCAGTACGTCGAATATAATATTAACAACACGAGTAAACTTCTTCATTGTGATGCGGCGCGTACCTTGAGCCAGTCGGCGAGCACGACGACGCTGGGGTCCTCTATAGAGTGCAGCAGCGCGGTGGCGGCGCGCTTCTTCTCCTTGCGGTAGTGCTGCCGCTGCGCCTTGTAGCTCTCCTTGCGGGACAGCGCCGCGCTCGGCGTGCGCGACACGCCCACCGCCGTCTCCGACGACTGCGACATGCAATTTAAATACGTATTGCATTTGTATCTCTAACTGCAGGCAAATTCATGAGACAAAATGAAAAATGTAAACGAACATTAATTAGGGGTTCGCAACTGTTGGATCTTAATTGAAAAAAAAAAAAAACATGACGCGTACAGAGTGCAGCTCCATACGGCCTCCGTGGTCCAATGGTTAAGAGCTTGGCTCTCGACTCGGCGGTCGTGGGTTCGATTCTCGCGTTTGAACAACAAAAAATGTTGTTTCCAGGTATGTTAAAGACGATGCACGCTGATCACCGGATTGTCTGACAAGAAAGATGATCATGCGTCGGATGGGCATGTAAAAAGTCGGTCCTGCGCCTGATCTCTCCCCAGTCGTGTCGGTCATCCGTCCCACTGGCTTTCGAGAGTAAAGGAAGAGTGAGTGCTCTTGTGTACTGTGCACACACTTGGGCACTATAAAACGTGACGTGACACGACTTGCATCGAAAATTCATACTAAATTTAAAAAAAACAACTAAAATTACCTCTACATTTGTCAGAGGTCGAATGTCGAGTTGCATCGCGTTGCACAGCGCTTGTGCAGTGTTTGACTGATGTCATATATGTATTATGAAACATGCAGCACCGCGAAGCGTCACGTATCGTCGCGGTGTGAATGGACCCTAATATTGTATTGCAAGTTTAACGAATACTGTCCCACGCGCTTTTAAGAGGCATAAAATCGCGTAGGCCTCGTTTACGGTTGACTCATACTATCAAATGTATGTTAATTTCACCGATCCACTCATGTGGGGATATAGCTCAGTGGTAGAGCATTCGACTGCAGATCGAGAGGTCCCCGGTTCAAACCCGGGTGTCCCCTACAAAACATTTTTTTCTTAGCTCATTTATCATTATATTTTGTCTTAACATTATTTAATAGTCATTTTGCATAAGTAATAGAACCTGACCAACGAACGTTTTAAAGAAATTAAACTATGACCATGGAGGAATTTAGTTTTATTGGTCCATGGGATAGGACTATTATTATTAAGTAACCCACTTCTATGTTCCATTCCGTTTCAACATTATCTAAATGTAAATAAAGCTAGATATGGGCGAGTATAATGCTTCCAATTTAAATATCACTTATTCACCGCGTAATAAAGAAATACAATGACACATTCATTTGGTAAGAATTTCATTATTTTGTTTACATTTAGGTATGGAATAATGTTTTAATGAATAGTGAATAGTTCAAACCACTGCATAATCAGACAACTAGCACTAGAAAGACTGAATAATGTAGGTGTCCTAATGTTGTCCTACGTTTTAAATGATGTAAGATATTTCTTACATGGGCAAGATAACAAAATATAGAAATTATCAAAAAGTACGCCCCCGGGTGGGCTCGAACCACCAACCTTTCGGTTAACAGCCGAACGCGCTAGCCAATTGCGCCACGGAGGCGATGGACGACGCCGCCAAATTAGGCTACAGCACCGTGAGTCTTTTCAGCCTCGGTAATTAAAACATGTATTTGTCGTTACCGGTATATCGCACACGTATATCCGTACACTGAGAAGAACATTTACATACATACGTCATATACGGCATATGATTTTCAAAGATAATATGTAAAAGATTTACGACATCAACGTAAGCAAACGGCAAAATAACACCCTTATTTTTTTTCACCGGATTTAAAATAAGGATTACTCTTTTCAATTCGTTTATCACAATATGACATTACAAGTCATGTCGAAACGTGCCTTCTCTTGCAAGACAGTATGTTTTAGAATCATCACGGCCATTTAAACAGGAGTACCACAGGTCTCCATTTTAGGCCCGCTGCTATTCTTAGTTTACATTAACAACATCTTAGAACTTTTCACTGCCACTTCGGCTATTCCTCACATTAGTTTTATAGACTATTCGAGAGATGAATATTGCACTTGTTTTGCATTGAAGTATTAAGTTCCACATTCCTATAATATTTCTGCAGTAGATATAAAAATTATGAAGCCACCCACGACTCGGCGAGCTTGTTAAAACTGAAAAAAAAAACTATTACTACTTCACCCATTAGGTCGTCGTTTAGCAAAATATATAATTAACATAATGTATGCGTACGTGTTAGTTCTCAGGAACGGATCGATAGTGTGAAGACTATGTCTTGCTATGCGGGTAAATAAAAACATCACTTTAACGTTTGTAATAACTACATTTTTTTTTTAAACTTTAACTCAACTACGAAATAAATATAGCCTATGTCAGTCGGGCTATTATTACGAATCTACTGACATCTCATTGGTACATTGGTGGAACAAACACTGCCAAAATCATTACCCGCTCTGGTTTCGCCGTAGTGGGGTAAAAACAAGAAAATCATAAGTCATAAGTAGGGTTGCCACCCGCACTTTATAATAAAGTATTGCACGTTATTTCAGGTAATTGTACTCTATACTTTATGAGAAGAAAGTACACGTAATTATTATTTATTTGGCATGATTTGGTTTCTTTGGTATTTTGAAAAGTTTAGTCGTATGTATTTTTCGTTAAGCGAAATACATCGATTGCTTAATAGATGTCGCCACTCGCCAACGCCACATCATCGTTACTACAAGTACGAGACGAGTACAAATGACGAGACGAAAGAAATAAAGCGTCTCTGAATTTGATTGAAAATTAATTACTTATTTATTATAATATTTTAATTTAAACATAGACCGTATAGATGCTGTGCAATTGTTTAGTAGATATACTAATTTGATTCAAGTGCAAAAATCAATAATAAATATGTATTTAAACATAATAATAATAATAAAAAATAAATTGTACTTTATCTTAATTTTATGTACCTACTTTTTTTCCTACCTATAATAACCAATGTACTTTATCTGCAAAAAAACTTTATCTGCAGGTGGGGCGACCCTAGTCATAGGACGACGACCCTACCTACGAGGGACCCTAGTAATAATTATATCAATGGACGCTTTCACACCACGTTAATCTGGTCCCGTGATAAGTTCTCCGAGAACTTGTGTTACGGCCTACGGGTGGGTACCAGACAACGGAATATATTTAATACATTTACAGTCTTATTCATAAAAACTTATAGAACACCTAAAGTGTTCTTTATGATCGCTATAAGAAGATTCGCAAAAAATGGTATTCATAACAGCACTATATCACAAAAGAGTTCTATAAACCTATCATAAAGTTATAGAGGCCAAGACCCTACTATAACAGTACTATAATATACAAAATGGCCGAACTCATAACAGCTGATTACTAAAAACTGACATTTGTGAAGACAGAACAATAACGAGGATTTGCAAAAATTTAAAATAGTAAAATCGTGTTTAATATTCTTTGTTAATTAAGTTAGGTAGGTACTGTTAGGGTACTAATAATTCAAATTTGATCCTTGACCATTGTTGACAACTTGAAAGCACTTGACGTTTCGTATGACGTAGACAACAAATTATAGTTTTAAGCCGTCATGTTGTCTATGATCAGACGTATTTTTACAATCGATACTTATTATCTATGATCAATTCAATATGTTCGTCAAACTTGTTTGCCAACTTCCTAATAATGGCAACATTTTTGCTTATAGACAATTTTTAGTTATAGAAGGTTTATAGAACTGTTATGAATAGACAATTTTATCGAACGTTTTATAAGCCTATCGAGCATTTTAACTATTATACGTTATAAACGTTTTATAAGCGTTTTTTTATGAATAAGACAGTTATTCTATACACAATTTCTAAGATTTTGTAACGTGGCCTAGCTTCAGTCAAGGCATGCCCGGTTCTAAGGTGTTTCGCTGAGATAGTGAGAGTAGCCAGTACCTTGTCGGAGGACGTGCCGTCCGGGGGGTGAGCCCTGCTGTCGCCGGAGGCCGGGGTCGCGAGAGGAGCGCCCGGGGACCGCGGCGGCGGTGTCAGTGTCGGCTCGCCTGGAATTAATAAATATACAAACAATATTTTACTATGGCATAATATAATAACCGCATATGTATGCACGCGAACTTTTCAACCTCGCGGCGTATTTCAATGCGCGCTTTTTCAATAGACGGAGTGATTACTGATTTGAGCGAAAATAATTATAATTTCTGTGGACGCTTCACACGACGTCAATTGGGCCCGTGGTAAGTATCCGAAGAATCTTGTGTTACGGGGTCCAGACTACGGCATGTACATTTAATACTTTTATACTGTACATATTTAAGATTTTTGTATTATTGAAAACTTTTTGTTTCTTCGGCGGGATTCGCACCCACGATCACTGACTTGAGCGCCAACGCGCTAACCACTGAGCCAGAGGCCGTCAAATATGTATGGAGCAGCGGGAAAAAGGTAGTAGATAGACATAGAAGATACCGACTAACTCCACGAGTCAGAAGAATAGCACAGCACGCGCACGTATAAATGGAAAAACAGTGTGTTTTTCCAGTCAGTGTCCAAACTTTAAGAAGTAAAAGGTTACGGCATAGGTATTATTTTGTAGGGCAGTCCATGGGCGTACCCAGGTAGGGGCAGGGGGGGGGGGGCACCCCCCCCCCCTAGAAGATAAAATAAACGCGTCAATTTTCCAATTTTCAATATACCAGACCGACCATCTTCTCGAAACAGGTATGAGCTGCCCCCCCCCTAGCTGAAATCTTGGGTACGCCCTTGGGACAGTCGATTTCTTTTCAAGTAGGAAAGTAAATCTCATAGTAAAAGTTGCTTATATTCAAGAGTATATTCACTCCTGAAAGTTTGAAATAGATATTCAAATGTATTTTCATGGCATATTATCAGTTTTCACTTCTCAGTTAACACAGAGAGTAAACTATATTGAATTTTCATACACGTTTATCGTCGCCTCCGTGGCGCAATCGGTTAGCGCGTTCGGCTGTTAACCGAAAGGTTGGTGGTTCGAGTCCACCCGGGGGCGTGGAAGCTTTTTGTAACCCAAATAATGTCGCATCATTGACACATTTAAAAGGTTTATTACTAAAGAAATAACGACAACAACCCCAATACAACAAGGAAACTAGACTTATAATCTTAAATACTTATTACAAGCATAATAAATGTGACAAGTAACATTTCTAAAAAAATATTTTGATGAAATAGTGTTGCCAAAAATATTTTTATACAAATTAATGTATATCCATACTCAGAACAAATAAAAAATGAAGACAGACCTTTGTCAAACAAAAACTGAGTCAGGTTTTTATAAACACCACACACCGTGACAGCTCGCCTTGCAACGTAAGGCCACAGTAAACAGAGAACAGTAGGACACCTATGGCTGCCTGGCGAGTTATTTGCCTACTCTTGAGTTGGCGCAAGGGCTATCAGTCGTTACTTCATACATTTAGATAAATATTTTTATTTCCGTATTATTTATGTTTTTTTCAATTCATAAATGAGGTACCTACAGATAAAAGGCTTTTGAAATATTGAGATTATAAAATTGCATTTATTAAAAAAATAATATTGAAAAAAATCTTCTTGTTTCTGCATATTCGGAACGCTTTTTGGTTAGCAGATAAAGTTAAGTAAATTATCATCCTTATGTTAACGTATTCATTTAGTAAAAAGCTTTTATAGATATACACTACAATATTTTTGCTTCTGTTCGAACTTCGAAGTCATCATGATCAAAATAAGTGCTAAATTAATTTAGGCGAACGCGAGCGGTGGTACTTCAATGCGCGTGATCACGGCACGTACGCAAACATTTAAACCGATCGCGGCACGTTTGTATGAAGATGTTCTACTGTTCTTATACTGTGGTAAAGCGTAGACTCGTTACATGTGTGTGCGTGAAATTGTGTAATTACACGGCAAGACGGAGTTGAGACCGGTCTCACTGTGTGGACCGCAGAACTGTCTTCACTTATTTATTTGTTCTGAGGTCATATTATAGTGACACATGATGATTTTCTAAAAATAAATAATTAAGTGTTAATCACTTCATCTTTCTCTGTATTAATTAATAAATCTCAATTATGACTACAAAGTTATTTATTGGCTGTAATTTTTTTAATGGGTTTAAAAATCAGAGATTAATAATGGTCTTTGTACAGAATACATTAAGCAGTTAACGTAATGCACTATTGTATTGAATAAATAGAACCCGCCAAGTGCGAGTCATCCTCGCGCAAGAATGTTTCTGTAAAAAAGATAAAAAAAGAACACGTTTGTTGTATGGGAGCCCCACTTGAATATTTATTTTATACTGTTTTTATAGTATTTACTATTTGTTGTTATAGCGGCAACAGAAATACATTATCTGTGAAAAAAAAAAGATATAATATAGTACCTAATAGGTTATTTTACCCTTTGGTTACGAAACCCCCAAAAAAGGTAATTTTACTGATTGACATAATTATAAATCAGAATTGAGAGTACATTATAATTTACAACTACTTGCATTTTAATCTTTGGCAATTATCGTTTTCTCTACGGGCAATGTAGCGAAAAACGAAGTTTCTCGAAGGACATTAAGAACCTCGTTGTACTGTATACACTATGCAGTATACTATATTACATAGTGGTTAATGACGATGAACTGCGGTTGGTAACACGGACAATGTCCATTCATAACTAGGACGGGGTGTAAGGTTATCGTTTACGAGATATTTACTCGCCCAAGCACAACCTGAACACAAGAAGATCGATTCTGCTAAAAGTTAAAAATGCACAAAAAAGTATGAAATAAAACTTATTTTCTAAATAATTCCCCGTTTAAATTTGGCTGAAATTTTAACTATTTCTCTACTCAATCTTCATAAAGTCGGTACCAGCCCGAACAACATCCTGATAAAACAAAATTTAAAATAGAACACACGTTCAAATACCGACTTCAAAATTTTGAAGATTGAGTAGAGAATAAGTTAAAATTTATTATTTTTTATTTATTTTATTTTACAATTTATGTACACACAATGTATAGGTTAACAAACACAAAAACAACAGGCAAGGAGTTCCAGAGTCTGGCAGAGTGTATAGTGAAAAAGTAGGAAAAGAAGTCGGTATTGTAAGAAGGAATTTGGAGAAGTGTACGTCTAAAAGATCTGCAAGATTCATCATGGAGATGGGGAAAAGAAAATAGCTTGCATAGATAGGAAGGGAATTAGAATGAAAAAGTACTTTAAAAAGTAAGAATCCTACAGTTTCGACGCTGGCGAATAGGGAGCCACTGTAGATTATGTGAAATATGATCATACTTCTTTAGCCCAAATATAAATCGAATGCAAATATTCTGTAAGCGTTCTAAGCCAGGGTAAAATGGTGATAGATTTGCAAGTCGTCTGCATAGAGGTGATACTTGGACGTAATTACTTTAGTTATCTCATTAAAGAAAATAGAGAAAAGGAGGGGGGACAGCACTCCCCCTTGCGGCACGCCGGCAAAGAGATTACACCAGTTTGAAAAAGTGACATTAGTCTGTACTCGTTGCGAGCGGCCACGAAAGTAGGAATCAAACCAGGCTAATACCGCAGAAGATAAGATAAAAGATTTCAAGATAGCAATAAGGATGTCAAACTCAATAGTATTAAAAGCATTACTGAAATCAAGCAGGATGAGGATAGTCAATGTTTTGTTCTCCATGGCTAAATGTATGTCGTCAGTAACAGATTGCATCGGGCTAATTAAGTTGTTACTGTACAGAAAGGAAGAAAGTTGCTTATGAACAATGTGCTCCAAAACTTGATAAAGGAAGGGTAATATAGAAATTGAACGAAAAGAGGATCAAGATATAGGATTTGAAATCTTAGGCAATGGAATAATATTGGCCTGCTTCAATGTTGAGGGAAATGTATTTGAGGATAGGGAGAAGTTTAGTATGTGAGTGAGAATTAGTAACAAAGAGGGAAGTATCAATTTGATCAATTACTATTTAGAAAAAAAAAATTAATTCATACTTTTTTGTGCATTTTTACTTTGGAAGTCGGTTTCATTTTTTGTTTAAAAATAATAATACTTTTTCCCTTTTTAGTGATATTTGTTAAATTATTATTAATACATTTTAAGAACGTAAAAAAATAAACGATCGAATGTATAATTGAATACGCGCCAAGCTTCCATTAGGTATTGTATATAAGATGATGATAATGATTACTGTAAGTTACATAATGACATATGCTTGCAGTTATTTAAACAATGTCGAAATTTCCAAACGCGTATCTTCAAAGACTGAGGAGTTCTGTTAAGTTCGTTTGGATCCAGGGTATACCTTGGTGCAGAATCTTACTTTTTGGTAGCATATGCTTGGGTTACTTCTGAAAAAGTCAAAATCACTATAATATGTCCATATAAATTTTGAGGAGTTCCCTCGATTCCTCATGAATCCCGCGATGGATGTTTGTTACTCTTTCACGCAAAAACTACTGAATGGATTTTGATAAAATTTGGTATGGTAGTAGTTTAGGCTCCGGATTAAACATGGGCCACTTTTTATCCCGGTATACTTTATATACCCGGCGGAGCCGCGGGAAACAGCAAGTGATTCAACATAAGTAAAATGAAAGTGTTAGTTAATTACGAGAATTGGGGTTCTGTACTTTAGCCCATGCCAATTCTCTGACTAATCTCTATCACTGAAATGACTACCAAAACATAGTCTACTAGCTGACATAAACTTGTTCAAAGCCTGAACAATGTATATTTTTTCTTAATATATGGCGTCGGCTTAAAACCATTTGCCAGTGTCAAGTTAAAAAGGCGGGAAATAGAATTTTCGTTTCAATTTTCAACGCCGTATTCCTAAATCCTCAAGTCTAAAGTCTAAGTCTAGTCAAAGTCCAAATAAATAGTCAGTGCAGTCAATGAGTCAAGTCAGTCGATTCAGTAAAGTGGTAGAAGCTTAATTGAAAGTTCTAGGGAGTTTTGGAGGAAACACAAAATAGCACGTTTTGTTTGTAATATTCTACCAATATTACACATTAAGAACCGAAATAACACAAATTTATGAAAGAAATACAAAAACCACAACGTCAACGTCATATTCTCCTGATTAAAACAAATTCTATAAAAGCTTTCTTATTGAATGAATTTGAATGGTGCAGGTGTTTCAAACAAGTGTTTCAAGAGTCTCGAATAGAGAACGCCATTCACTGGAGCATTGGGTTTCGGGCTCGGCTTACACAGTCTAAAACACCTAAACAAACAACATTATACCACAGTTACATTCATGACGACCTCCGTGGCTCAGTGGTTAGCGCGTTGGCGCTCAAGCTGGAGGTCGCGGGTTCGAATCCCGCCATGGGAACAAATAGCTTTCTGTGTTCCTGGGTCATGGATGTGTATTGAATATGAGTAATGAGTATAATATAATAAAAATCTTAAATATATGTACCTAGTCTTGCTATAAATACTGAAACAAAGAAAAAGAAATTATATTGCAAATAACATTAATTACTTTTACAGTGTGTTAGTTTAATACATAAATATAAAATAATTTAAAATATAAAAAGCTTATTCGAAGTGGCTACAATACAGTTACACTTTCAACTTATTTTATTGAACTAAAAATTAACCGTCTTAATATCATAAGCTGATTTCTGGAGTTTGTACCAATCAAAGCGGGTTTGGCGTTGGTTTGACGTTTTTTAGAATACCATTTTGCAGTTAAACATAAATCGGGACTGGATTGTAACAGCTGTATTATTGCCGGATCAACATAGCAAGAAAATACTGGAGTTAATGCGAAAATTTATAAAATTCAGAGCAGCTCTTCAAACTTTCTGTCGGCGCCGCGCTGTTAAGATTTGAGAGGCTCTTGAATTTTGATCCCTTAGGCTACGTTCCCACGAGCTTCTTTTGTGGTCGTGACAGAAATGCACTCCGCTAATACAATAGAGCTGAAAATCGTGTACAGCTGTCTAATCTGACCTTTGACACTTGACGTTCGATTTTCAGCTCTATTGTACTAGTGCTAAGTTCTATTTACCATAGAGTTTTTTCTGTCGCGACCCCCCTAAAAAAACGCTCGTGGGAACGTAGCTTTAGGGTTCCTTGTAGTAACTAAGGAACTCTAAAAAGGCAACTTTTCTCTACATAACGTTCGTCAGTATAATTTTACTGTATATAACTCTACAGAATAAGGGCCTGTCCGCACAGCCGTTATCCACCGCGCGGTGTTTTAACATACCGGCGTATAATTATTTATTAAATACCTACAATTTGTATTCAATAACAGATTGTTATCCACGCGATTGCTTAGCGGTAAGCTAGTGGGCCTACGTCTATAACCGCGCGGTGAATAATCGCTGGGCGGCCAGGCCTTAAACTCGAAGGGTCACTCACTTGCAAGAAACTCACCGTATGTAGGAGGCGTGGAGGGCGCTGTCGCAGACAGTACCACGTTCAAAGGCTGGTGCTGTTTCTGCGGACATCAGCACAATCAATAAACATCGATCGTAGCGTAGATAATTGCCACTGCAAACATGTTTGTGAATAATATAGCAAGACCAAGGCTGCAGCTGCCGCTTAGGCTATAATCACATAGAACTTAGAAGGACTAAGAATTTGTTGAGGACGCGTTTACAAAGTTGTCATAAGTTAGCAGTTTTTCAGGTTGATTTTGCGAAAAAATAAAACCAAATAGAGTACCACACTCATGTGAGTGTGAACAGTGTCACGCTCTCGCTTCTCTCAGCCAAGGTCTTGATGCGTATTATGACTAATCTTAATTAAAGTGAGGCATTTATATATACACAATATACATTGTATTTTATCAAAACAAACTTATTTTACTATTACTTATTCAGCAGTCGGATAGTATTATTCAGTTTCCGGTATCGATTGTTAAAGGCTACCGCTTATCAGTAACATGTACTGTAATTTGTATTGCAAAAACAAAATATGCGTAATGCCCGCTACACACGTTCAAATAGTTTGATCCAACATCCATGTTCCAACTTATGCACCAACCAGAAATACGATTTTTTGCCCTTAGTCTCCTATCCCCCGATCTAATGATTAGCAAGGGGCAAGATCTATTTTTCATACTATCATTGCCCTTGATCTCCACGAAATCGGGGACCAAGGAGACCATGGTCAATAAATAATTTAATACAATTCAAAAGTTCAATTCCTTGACTTGTGTGGAATTGGACTTTTCATGAGTTCATGACTTTTCACGGAGTTCATACTCATCACTCGGGCTCGTGTCCCTCGGGCTCGACTACATTTTACAAAAGAATAATACCTTCTGGTAGTTAGGCGTGGACGTGTGGAAGTGGTAGTCGGGGGGCCGAAGCGCGGGAGACGATGGGGCGGCCGTCGGCGTGGACGTCGGCTCCACTGCGGGGGACGAGCTCATCCTGGCAGACGCGTCAAATCATCATAGGAGCAGGACAGGAGATATACCGTGTGGGTGGGAGAGGGATAGATATATCACCATATAACCTTTATAATACTTTATTAATATCCAACCAATATTATTAATATTAAATTAAAATGTCATATTTAAAGTTTTAAAGTCTTTTACTGGAATGATACAATGGAATAAGGCAGTCAAAGTGTGGAATGTGGATAAGTGGGTAAGGAATGGGATGATTTCACCTGGAAAAGAAACGAGTTGAAAAGTTAGTCACATTGCCAATTGTTTAAATAAAATTCAAGTTGCGAGTTCTATTGTCATTAAGTCGACACAAAGTGCACAATGCATATTGGCAAGGGCGCCCTAACAATACAAATATTTGAAGAAATGTTTGGCGTATTGTGTACATGTCATTAGAAGCTTGGCGCAAACATGTTCTAACTCTCCTGATAGTGCCAAAACAGCTACACTTGATGATATGTAACTTAATAACAGAAAGATCCGGTGAACGGACAGTACAAATAGAGTATACGAAAGTGATTGACCTAATGATTAATCCAAATATTCGTATATTATGATACCAAAAATAATGATGTAACCTACACATAATACACTTTCAGTTTTCCGTAACGCTGGTAAAGTTAGTTCATATTCAAGGTCTTAGCATTTCACGTGTTATCGTGAGGCCGAATAAGTGCTAGCCCAATTTCGTTGTCTATATATCCATTATGATAGCCATACACCACACAGTCTATCGTCTAGTCAGACTTGATAAGTTCGATTAGATCATTTTCTTGTTGACAATAGTATCTCCCCGCACCGACGTCGGTGACGTTGGCTGGTTTCATTGAAACCAGGCCAAAAAGTCGAAAGTCAATTTTTTTATTTAAATTTGGTATTATTATACACTTTCTGAACGTCGGTCTACATGATGCCTACCACCAGGTCATCAGCCTGCATTGTCCTAACCAACATTTTTTGGTCTTCCATCGCGGTAATCGAACCCATGACCTCCGAGTCGAGAGCCAAGCTCTAAACCACTGGACCACGGATGCTGTATATTGACATAAACAGCATAGAGACCGTCAAGCCAATCCATGTCCATATACGGACCACGGGCAGTTCTCGTTGATTCAGTCGAACTGATTAAGTCGATTGGACGATAGCCTGATTGGTGTATGGCGGCTATCATTAGAAACCAGGTGAACACTGAATACCGTAAATATACTGAATACATTTCTATGTAAATAAGCCGTATTTTCTAAATCGAACTTTATTCTTTATACGTTCTCTAAGCTAAGGCTCACGGCAAAAAACAACATGTAGGTACTTTCAAGAAATCTCGCGAGTCGTCTGTTCCCACTCTGGTAAGTCAGCGAGAGAGCGAAAAGGAGATAGTCCACATTCAAGTTTCTCAGAACTTCTTGGCTAAAGAAACTAAAGACGGTATGTATTGGCCGGTCACCACATCTTATACTTTAAACGAGACAATCTTGATTATATAATCGGCTCCTCGAAAACGGCTGCAAGTATTACCATGAAATTTAATATGCAGGGAGTTTCGAGGGTGCCAAATCGATCAAGTGGTGCAACAATATATTATATTATCAATAATTTCGACTCTAATATTATGTCAGTCCGATTGGCAGTTTGGTGCGTATAATTTTTACTTTGTTCGGAAATTTGGAATGTGGTGGGTTTGAATCCCGGTCTAATTTATCAGGTCTCCAAGCAAAGCTCGGTTACGCAATACGCATGTACTAATATTTTATGCGACCATAATTATTTTAACGCTTTTCCTTTTCGCTGTTAATGATCACTAAGCATAGGGAAAATTAGCAAATTTTATATCGAGGTAATCTCGTAGCTATTCTAAATACGATCAATCAAAATATGATTCGTTATTAACACTATCTAATCTCTTATCTCAGCTTCAGTCGCCGCAGGATTCGTCGAGAATCTGCGACTTTATTTATTCATTCTAAACTCCGATAAAAAGGTTTTTTACATGTAGCAAAAAACGAAAAACCATAGATTCCGGACCATATTGTCCCAGCCTTAAAGCGTAATCGCTTACTCTCAGGCGATCGATCGACAGAAGAAATTTGACAAGAAAAATATATTTTCTACATAACCCTAAAATTTTTGTATAACATACATGAACTTGACCAACTGAAAAATTATTTTTCATCAACACCCAGACCTCATACACTCACTAATTGTCACGAGGCATCTAGAGCAATTATTAAGGAGATAATTTCTATGATTCAAAGCTATATTGGACCGAGAAACCAGCTCGAGGTTTCAACGAGGTCAATACAATGATGGCTGTTGCCTGGTAATTTGTTAGCAAAACAAAAATCTATCTCTCCTATGGGAATTATACGTTTTATTGGGATAGCTTTTGTGTTATAACATCTATTCTGCGGTTTCTACATGAAACAGTAAAAATTTTGCAAAAATTAAATGTTACTGGTAGGATTAAAGATCTTTAATTTTCAAAGATGTTTTAGGGTTCTGTAATCTGTTATCTGTACCCAAAAGGGAAAAATGGGACGCCATTACTAAGACTTCGCTCTCTGTCTATATGTCTATCGCCAGACTGTCTCTCTTTAACAGTGATAGCTAGACTAGCTAGTTACGATGTATTTCTGTTGCCACTATAACAATAAATACTAAAACAGAATAAAATAAATAGGTATTTATGGGGGGCTCCCATACAAACGTAATTTATTGCCTACAATTTAATTAACATTATATTTATTAATTAAATTGTATGCTATGGATTACTGCAAAGTAACACCTGATTGTATTGGCTGATTTATTGCAGTTTTTGTACGGAACCCTTCATGCGCGACTCGCACTTGGCCGGTTTTATATTTTATGATGTCATAGTACATATTAGTACTGTATACAAAAGTTGCTGCTTCGGGAACTCTGTGGGTGGTGACTGGTATAGAAAGGATACTATTTGAGGAAAGTAGTTGCATGGTGGCTAGTTAAAAATATTTGCTTGCGATTCGGCATAGAATTCGCTAGATTTAGAGACACTAGCGGCCAGGTGGACAATAAAAGTACGAACTGGAAAAGCCTAGTCGGAAAGAGGAAGGTAAAGCCACACGGCCATTAAAGCCACAGCCGGGAAGAATTAGAAAACTTTAGCCACAGAAAGAGAAGTGGGAGGCATTTGAGGAGGCCTTAACCCTAAAAGGGACCATATCAGGGGAGGAGAAAAACTGACCATATACCATGACCTTTGTGTTATACAAAGTATAAGCAATAAACCTACACAACTAACTACAAATCTTTGATATAAAATAAATGGCTTTACTATTATTATTGAGTAATTTAATTTTAGTCCTTTGCCAAACCAAAGCTAATTAAAACGGACTAAGAAACCATTAACTGTGAGAATATATTATGTTCATGCTTAACTCACAACCTGTAACATTCTAACAGCCTCTGTGGTCCAGTGGTTTAGAGCTTGGCTGTCGACTTGGAGGTCGTGGGTTTGATTCCCGCATTGGAACAACAGAAAAAATGTTGTTTCCAAGTTTGGTTAGGACAATGCAGGCTGATCACCTAATTGTCTGACAAGAAAGATGATCCATGTGTCCGATGGGCATGTAAAAAGTCGGATTTGCGCCTGATTTCTCGCCAGTCGTGTCGGTTATCCTTACCACTGGGTTATGACAGTAAAGAAAGAGATTGCTCTTGTGTACTGCACACACAAAAACAGAGGGGTCATATAAATTTGTGTTGTCAGTCTGTGGCATTGTGGCTCCCTAACAGATAAAACTGATTTTGATTTAGTTTTTATTGTTTGAAAGCTTAAATTTCAAAGAGTTGAATTATAGTTTCAATTATAGTTCATCATCGTCAGCTTGCTCACTATTCGTAAAAATTTAAATATTGTTTATTTATATATACATTATATTCATTTTACATTTAATTTTCATTTACTACTACCTACTTCATTAATCAATCATAGGTCCATTGATATTTAAATTTACATTGCAAATTGACATTATCAAGTCACTAGTAGATCTATCATCAACAGTAAATTCAATATTATAAGCAAGGCTAATTATTATTATCAAATTAAAATTTAAATGGTGTTTTCTAGGCCTTTTCCTTAAAAAATAAGGAAGGTAAATAATTATGTCATATTATAAAATAAATAATGCATGTTTCAAAATTAAGTACCTGGGTAACCAAGCTTTGCTTGGTGCGCTAGTAGATTTGAAAAAATATAAAAAGAATCACAATAATTTTTACTGGGGTTGGGTTCCGCCCTCATTTCGAATTTCCGAACAGTGCAAAAATTAACCAAAATACTAATCGGACTGACATTACAGAGTAAAATTTATTGATATATGTTTGCATAACTTAAAAATGTGCAGTTTTCCGGGGATAAAACCTAGCCAGACCGATTTTTCTCCCCCAAAACTACCTGCATACAAAATTTCATGTAAATTCACTTGCAGCCGTTGCTGGGATTACGATAATATATATACAAGATTGTCTCATTTAAAGTATAAGATAAACAAAATAAAGCATGTGACCATTGAGTATTTTACTTGCTACATATTAGTAACCTATTGATAAAATATTGATTTGAATCATAGTAGTAAGTTTATCTTCAATCTTGATAACCCATGAGGAGATACCATACCTGACATTTTTACATGTTTATTCCAAGAAAGAATGCATGAATGGAAATGTTTTGACTAGAGCAGGGGTTCCCAACCTTTTACCCCATGCGCCTCACCTAATGTTTTGAAAAATACTATACCCCTTGGTAAAGTTCCTCTTTTTTGTTGCACAATTTGCCACATCTGAGCTTTCATCACAATGCACTGCAAACCTGGGTGCTTCTCTTGAATGAGACCTGATCCCCTCTAAAACCTAGTCAGCACTGCACGAGACTTTATCCCCTCTAAAACCAAGTCCGCGCTGAACGAGAATTTGAACAATTTCAATAAAATTTACTGTTATTTTAATTAAAAGAAACGTGATTTTTTAAACTTATAACTTTTACCCTAAATTTCGTATGCAAAAGATCAATGTAGAAACTTTGAACTGTATAAAGACTACACTGTAGTGTGGTGCTCAGGGCTCACAAGTTGCCAAGTAAAAAAAAATACAGTTCACACACATTAGTTTGGAATTTGATTTAATACTTCCTTTTATTTTTGCCCAAAATATTAGCGAATAAATTGCAATGGCTTCTCTATGGAATTTATAAAAACCTTGTATTTTTTTTTCACTTATTGCTCTTATACTAAATTAACTCTAATTGGATTAAAAGTCTACCAGCCTACGGAGACAATTCCCACTAACCAGAGGTTCACAGCCAGATCGAGTTCCGCTCAACAACACATTGCTCACTCGCGAATGTCCACAGCCCGGTGGAACATTACAAAACACGATAGATCGTTACGAGTAACTGTAAACGGACATCGCTCGCCTCTAAGCGACATAAACATTCCACTGCGAGCACTTTAGTAATATAATTTAACCGCTTGTTAAATATATAGATCAATGACTTATTACAGCTTCCCCGAATGAACACTAAACACAATTTGAACACAAGATTTTGTATATATTACGGTGTTTTATTGTCTTTTGTACGGAATCGGAATAATAATTGTTCGTGCAATATCGGCTTGGCAAGCCCCTGATTCGAAATAAATATTTTCGCTTTTTCTTGCAATTCAATAGTTTGGTGACACAAGCACACTAGGGATTATTTTTGACTGACATACAGCAGTCAAGCAACTAGCAAGAGATATGACATGAACAAGAATATCCCAAAAAAAATTTGAAGTTTCTCTATGCAACTAAAGCTGATATAGACTATCAGACTCTTTCATAAGTCGCCAATGTAGGGTGATGGTATCTGCGGACGTTACTTTTCATACCGTGTAACGGCCGAATACAGAAACGCTAATCAAATTTAGATTTAGAGCCCTTTTAGAGAATTTAGAGCCCTCCTATTCACAGGCTGTCGCTGTCTCTGCTAGCCGAAATGACAAGGACAGCATGTGAGTTGAGAGTCAACTAATAGTAAGCGGCGTTGGGGGGTGGGAGGGGGGGTGGACCCACCTAAGTAAAACCTACATACTCGTTCTCTAACTTGTATACTATATAAAGCCTGACCAGAAAAATAAAAAACCTGCACTGGATTTTTTAATGCTGCGCTTCATTTTTTAATTGCAGCAACACTAAGAATGGCTGGGATGTGATTGGTTAAATCTCAAACATTTGACATTTCGTTTTAGTGCCGTGATTTCCCGCAACATGGCGAGGTTTTTTATTTTGTTGGTCGGGCTTTAATACTCAAACAACTTCCAATAAAAAAAAACAATACTATTAACTATTAAAACTATACACTTTCGTCCGGAATCCGGTACGCTGGTGAGAGTTCAGAGCACTGAAAATAGAACTCTGCGCTAATACAATAAACTAAATGGAAGTTTCGAGTGTCAAGCTGTCCTATATGACATTGACATTTGACTGGACACTTATGTGTTCGATTTTCATCTCTATTGTTTTAGCACAGAGTTCTATTTTCAGTGCTCTGAATTCTCACCAGCGTACCGGATTCCGGAGCATATAGTCCCAGCCTTAAGTCCAATAGTTTGCACCAGGTGCACGGTGCCCCTATTATATTTATAGTCGCACCGCGACTGCTGACTCGCGAATTAAGAACGCGATAATTTATACATTATTGGAATATAGCCCTTAATTTTCTGGAACATGAGACATGACGTTGACAATTGACACAAAAAAGTCATTTGAATTTGGGAAATTAGAAAAGTAAACAAACATTCGCGATTATACAAAAAAATCTTCTATCTTTAATTTAAAGTAAAAAACGATCAACTTACATTCAGTTTGGAAGAATATGTCGTCTTATTTATGTTTTATATGTCACAGCACAGTTAACAATGAAACAAACGAGGAAAGTCGAGATAAATACAGGGAAGTAGTTGGGATACCAGTAAGTATTTTCTCATTTTCTCGTATGAAGATTATTCATATTGGTACAAAATGAAAAGTAGAAACTGTAGGGAAACAATAATACTTTATACGTATCACATGTTTGTGTAACATTTAAAACCTACATGTTATGATAAAACTATATTTTAGAAACACTTTTTTAAAATTTAATGTAATGTAGGTTCTTGATAAATGTTTCAGCTCTGTCCTGACTCTCACCTCTGCCATATTTGTTGTCATATCCTCAACAAGCTGTATTTATTCAAAACTGTGTGTTTCAAAAGGAGTTTGGAGTATCCAGTTCTATTCAGGTATTTAAAATTTTCCTTGTAAAATGGACTGTTAGTACTTAACAGTTATTAACTAATGGTGTTATTATTTTTACTGCAGTGAAAAAGGAACACTTTACTTACAAAGAAATGATTTAGAAATCCATGTTTTATGCTCTGATGATTGTGACATTTATATGCAAAAACCTAACTTTAAATCCTATCATTACAACTACAATAATATTAATGATAAAACAAGTAATAATGAGTATGTCAAATTTGAAGACAATGAGTTCCATGAGTATCTTAATGAAATAAATAATGATTTTGACAAAAGGTATGAATTTGAGAAAAATAATGATTTTAACAAAAAATATGATTTTGAAAAGGACAGTGATTTAGATAGAAATAATGTTTATGATGTCGCACATAATGAAGAACAAAGTGACAATAATCCTTTTGAACAAACAAATGAAGGAAACGCCAATGTATATCAGAATGGTTTGGATAATAATATAGCTTATGACAATAATGATGATATACCAAATATAGATTATAGTTCCAGTGATGTAAAAAATGATGTTGATATTGACACTCAAAATGATGAAATGGTAGATAATGAAAAGAGTGATGAAGTTTTTGATGATTTTGATGACCAAACTGAAATTGAAGAAGCATCTAATAGTCATGACACTTCAATCGCCAAAGTTAAAAAATCTAAAAAGTCCAAAAAAAGTTACAAAAAGATAGTCCTCAGTATGGAGCAACAGAAATCAGAATTGGAGGCAAATAGACGTGACAAAAAGTATATTGAGGCGGAGTTTAAATGCTACAACTGTGGTTCGGGTTTTCTCTTTAAAGATACTTACCAAGCCCATATGATGAGACATGAAGAGGTAGTTTTAATAAGTGATTAATGAGGGTATTTATATTAGTGCCATCTGACAGAGCTTTTTGACACGTCAAGAACCGTCGGGCTACCAAGCGCAGCCTGGTGACAGAAAAAGAATCGAAAATTCTTATTGACCGTTTTTGGTGCAACCTACACCACCTGCGTCTGCGCCCTAGCGACAGAAAAAATATCAAACACCCTCATTAATATAATAAACTAATATATGATGAATTATTAGATTACATAGATTCCTAGAATCATAATTTAGGCATGATACACATGTATGTATGTAAATTACTTAACTCATTTTTTTATTTTCAGTCCAATGGTGAGTTCCAATGTCCAATCTGCACGCTTAGATTCGCCACACAAGCATTATTGAGGTCTCATACTTCAAGTCATATGGAGCGGTACAAATGCACAAAATGTCAGGAAATATTAAAACCAAAGTCTACCAAAACTCATCCCTGTGTTGCAAAGGAAACGCAAAAGATCACCTGCCATCTCTGTGGAAACTTATTAAAGTATGTATTATATAATGAAATAAAATAATATCTTGAACTCATAATATGACTGTATGTATATACTGTTGTAATATGTAATGTCTGGTGTTGCTAAAGAACTACAAATGTTTAATTCACACAACTCTTATGTGTAAAGCATAATATGCTTTCCTGCTGGCACAGTGGTATTAAATAATAATAATAATATCTTTGTACGCTTCCACAGAGATATTGAAAACTGGATTTCATAATACAAATAATAGTAATTATATAAATGAATAAAATAATTCATTGAATATTAGCTGTTAAAAAACACAGAGAACAACTTGATACAGACAATATCAATCTCAACTGCCTGCCTGATTAAATACAATAGTAATATATTTTCAGGGACGCGAACGGCCTGCAACAGCACTTGAAACGCGTCCACACACGCGCCGGCCACCAGCGGCTGACGTCGTGCGGCGTGTGCGGTGAGCGCTACGCCGGACAGGCGCTCCGCACGCATATGATGTATGCCATCTCTCTGTCTACCAGTGGTGGGGGGTTTCTATTACTCCATTTCTATCGGCTTTACTTACCACTTAGCTTTTGAAGACCCTCATCCAAATTATACAGGCTAGGGCTTTCCTTTGAAGGAGAACCAGGCTTCGCTTCTGCTGTCTACCACGTTACAGCTTAACCAGCGATCAGTGATATAAAAAAACACTCGCCAAATTCACGAAACTAAATTGGAATGTCAAATCTTATAGATGTATCACATCCCACATCCAGACTAGAGTAAAGAAGCACCTCAATGTCTCTATTACACAAAAGTAATTAAATAATAGTTCCAAAACTGGCCATAGTGGCGTTAGAGTCGGAAGGGTGTGTCATATGAAGTTAGCAATAAGAGATGGAGTGAAGTGAGTTGAGTTTAGTTATTTAAATTTTTTGACGACTTTAGTAGTAAGTTTACTTGTAGTTAATTCAGAAAATCATGAAAATTGTAATAACTCCCGTAGTCGAAAATATTATCATAAATGTAACCAAAGATGCTATGATTTGACCTATTTAACGCTTTTTTACCGACACTCAATGTATGGAGATGTTACTCCTTATCTCTAGTCTCCAACACATCCCAGCTTTTCTTAGTGTTGCAGCAATAAAAGATAGAGACAAGCTTTATTCTAATATATCATTATTTTTAACACCTTGTCGTCTCTCTTGTTCTACGGCAATTGTGAGGAAACCATCTCATATCGCGTTAGCTGTATGCGGTATTTATATTTATAATAAGCATTAATTGTATTTAAAGTGTATTTTAAAGCTAAAGCTACTTTGGACACATCGAATTTGAAGTGTGTAGTGTTGTACCCTTCCATATGACTAACTCTGTGTTTTGCCGTAAAAACATCAATAAATTATAATAATTTTTCGTATTTTATTTTAAAAAAATTACAGTGTAACTTTTTTTTATTGCCGTTTTTTGGCGTAAAACGGAACACTTCAAAGTAGCTTATACTTTTAAATACCCTAAACATATTATGTTTCGGGATATAATCAGAAACATATTCACAAATAAGTGTTTTTTTTGTCGTTTCCAGAAAGCACATAAAGAAGAAGTTTTCCTGCGACCAGTGTTCGTCAGTGTTCAGTAGTCCATACACGCTGACGCGACATAAGAAGAAACACACCACGCTCACTGAGAACCACTACTGTCCCATATGCGGCGTCAGTTACACCTCGCGCAAGAGCCTCCTCGCACATACGCGGAACTCCGCCGTCCATCAGACGAATATGTGAGCTGTTAGGAAGCTCCAAGGCTGGGACTATATGATCCGGAACCCGGAAGGACGGGGCAAATTCTGAGCAGCACGATTAAAACTCTGCGCTAATACAATCGAGCTGAAAATCGAACACACAAGCGTCGAGTCAATGTCAACGTCATATATGACAGTTCGATACTCGACACATCGATTTTCAACTCTATTGTTAATGAAATAGAGCTGTATTTTCATTACGCTGAATTTTCCCGATCTCGTCGGATTCGGGTTCATATAGTCCCAGCCATAGTACAGTAGCTTAGATTATTATAGCACACACCGCCCACCAGTAGGCCTAATACATACAGATTTCGATTTATTGGTGCCGGAGGCCAATACTACTTATATACAGGCGTATTACAGTTTTAAATTATTTAACGATAATAGGTTTGTTGCGTAGTGTGGAATAACACACTTTTATAAATTAAATTTTAAAATTGTTGATTATAGATACATAAATCTAAAAAAGAGGTAGGTTTTAGATTGACGCGATTAAAAAAAAATTGCCTATATCTTTCTCGCAAAAGGATTTGTTACGTCACAAGTGGCAACCGCTCGTCATTTTGTAATGACAAATGTATAGCGGGTGCAACTCGTGACGTCACAGGCCTATATATCGCTCTCTTTCATATAGTAAATTTAAATTGTTTGAAGCTTCGTTCTTTTTTAAGAATATAAAATAATAAAATAGGTTCTAGCTTGTTTATTAACATGTTGTCTAACATCGAATTGACGAAAAAAAAAATTTTAGGCAACATGCCTATTTGGAATGAATGCTGTGATTGAATTTAATTTGTTACCAATAATTTATTTTAATGCTTTAAGTCTGCGTCCACGATTTACAAAACTGTCGCTGCGATATTTTTTCTCCTAAACTGTTTTTTTTGTTGTCTTTATGAAGTCTATAGAGTTGTATACTCTGTTCCGATTCAATCAAATCTAAATCTCAACAAACTTTAATATAGGCGGCTATAATGCTACTTATTAAAATGTCACTTACTTATTTAATTTTTCTTGTTTAGGTTAGGTTACATTGTCCCGATTTTACCAAACTTACTAAAACGCGCTTAATGCTAAACTCGGCTTCTTTCTCCCGCTCTCATTCAATGTTAGAACGGGGCAGACCGATCGATAACCGTAGCTCAGCCCTAAATGTCTGTTTAACACGTTGGTGTTAAACCGACATTAAGGGGCAATGACTCGAAACGGAGTATATGAGAGAGAAAATTTCGCAGCTACATAGGAGTGTGTATTGTCGCAGGCTAGAGTGCGCAGTCTGCGGTCGCGCGTGCCCCGGACGTCGCGCGTTGTCGCTCCACACCGCGCGGGTGCACGGCGGCCGCGCGGACCACGTGTGCCCGCTCTGCCCCGCGAAGTACACCACGCGCGGCGCGCTACTGCGTCACATAGATGGCCATAACAAGCCGAGACTCAAAGCTGCCGTCTGTCATCTGTGCGGAAATAGCTTTAAGGTTATTTTTTTCTTTTATAAGGTGTTATTTTATTTTGTTGGCGGGGCGGGATTTGAACAGTCCCAGTTTTAGCATTACCAGTGCCCTGGGCGATTTCTGAATGAATGATGATTTCATACTGCAAATATTAGATTTTAAAGTGACGAAAGTGGATAATTTTAATAGTTAATAGTATTCAGTGTTTTTTGTATGTATGTATGATGTCATCAAATAAGTAATTTAAAAATAGGTAACAACACATTTTATTTACAGGACAACAATAAACTGAAAAGACATTTGCGAGAGGTTTGCGAAAAAGACAGAATTGAAGAAGAACTATCAACGGTAATCAATAATATTATAGATTAAATAATAAGAAACATGTTTCTTCTCCATTTATCTTTACCCTAGTTAATACAAAACTCTAAAATAAAAATATGTTTGCAACAACGCGGAGCGTACCTACTTGTAGTCAAAAATTATAAATGATTGACACTAATGACTACCATGATTTGACGACCTGTGGCTCATTGGTTAGGTTAGGTTAGCACTCAAGCCGGAGGTCGTGGGTTCGATCCCACCAGGGAACAAAAAGTTTTCTGTATTCCTGCGTCTTGGGTGTGTATAAAATATGTGTATTATATAATAAAAATCTTAAATATAAGTATAGTATAAGAAGCATTAAATATATAGTATAAGAAGCATTAAATATAATAACTTGTGTTACGGGTACCAGACAACGGAAACCGTTGTCTGGTACCCGTAACACAAGTTCTTTGGGAACTTACCACGGCTGTTCCGTGTTGGCGTGGTGTGAAAACATCCATAGATATTATTATTAGTACAGGTGCTGGATTTGCAGGCTGGACCGTGAGTATGGCGCTTAGGGCCCCATATACGGTCCGGTTTTCTTTCAGTTCGGCCTGAACGAATGCAAAATCGTCTCGTCTGTGTGCAATTTAAGATCGCATCAGTCGGCCGTAGTGACTGAAGCGATTCTTTCCAGTGTTGCCAGCTCTGATTTTGGGAAACTACTAAACTCGCGTCGATTTCTACTAAAATCTACTGAAAACTATCAAAAAACCTACTCAACTTGTTAATCCCTAAAGCTCCCAAAAAGCCACTGCATTTTAGTTTTTGTTATATTAAAATTGTATTATTTATTGAATTATACTATAAATTTTATCGTTAAATTGAAATATTCTAGGAAATATTAGGTATATGGAGGCCCTTACTTACCAATTACCATACTCACAGTCCAGCTTGCGTAATCCAGCACCAGTACTAATAGCCGTCATTATGCGCCATACTTACCATCCGGCCTGCAAGCTCAAGGCCGCGGACTTGTAGGCAAAAATGTAAATGATTGACACTAGTGATAGAATGGGCCATGAGTATGGCGCTTTAGTGTCAATCATATAAAATGTTATCCTACAAGTCGACTTCAAGGCCGCGATATTGGATTTGTAGGCTGAACCGTGAGTAAGGTGCTATAATCTGAGGTCAAATCAATAAATGCATGAAAGAATAGAGGAAAGGTGAATCGTGGTGAGAAAAATGTTGCCCTTTGTAAAATATACTAACGGCCCACCCAGCAAATCCAGCACCGGTGCTAATAGCCATCATTAGTGACAATAGTGTCAATCATTTATAATTTTTTCCTACAAATCCGCGGCCTTGGGCTTGCAGGCTGGATGGTCAGTATGGCCCTTTAAAGTTAATAATTGTAGTTTTGCTGGGGAGTTCAATGGGTGATGTTGTGGATTTTGTATTTTTCATAAATTTGTTTTATTTCGGTTCTTAATGTGTAATATTGGTAGAATATTAATCATTAAATATTCGTTAACGTGTACAAGTTTGGGAAAGTGGTACAACTTCTAAAAACGTGCTATTTTGTGTTCTCGCCATAACTTTGCTGAATCGACTGACATGACTCATGGACTGCACTGACTATTTATTTGGACTTTGACTAGACTTTAGACTTGACGATTTAGGAATACGGTGTTGAAAATTGAAACGAAAATTCTATTTCCCGCCTTTTTAACTTGATACTGGCAAATGGTTATAAGCCGATGCCATATATAAATAAAAAAAAAGGCAATAATTAAAAAAAAAAAAGTCAATTCTGTAACGGTCAATGGCTCAATGCGGATTCGATATTTTTAAAATGGGAAACTGAAAGTTTTGTGTCATATAATTACAGTGTTATTTATAATAAAATTAGTTAAATGTGTGCATTTTATATTCGTGATTGTTAATAAAATATAGGTTTTTACGGTATTCGTATTTGAAATTAATATAATATATATATATCAACACTTTGGAAATCAAGAATAGAATAAAAATGTCGCGATTTGTTGCTAAAAACAGTAAGTAAAGCACATAAATTACATTAAATGTAAACATAAACATTATTTCTGCATCTCAATAAGCTCTTCAAGCATACAAAATCGTTTATGTGTTATATTTTTTAGGGATAAGCGATCTCCAAATGCTCCTCAGTAAGATACCTTTGAGCGTGTGCTGCAGATTAGTTTTACCGGAGTTCGGAGTGCAATGGCGAGACGTGAGCAGGGCTGTCCGGAACGCCCGGTTGCCGATGACCCCGGCCAGTGTAGCGAGAATCCTATCGAGACACGCTAAAAACCTTCCAAATGAAGATATTATAGAAATTATTTCAAAACTACGATTGAAAAGTTAGTAAAACTTAGTATTATTTCCCTTTATTTTAGTCTAATTTGACTAGAGGTCAGTTCACACTGCTATGATATGTGATGCTGCATGAAGCTGCATTGTTAACTCGGCGAGCGCAAGGTTGGGTGTAATACACCCAGTCACTTATAAATTGTTCGATATTTTCTATTTCGTATGTCAAAATGAATTTTCCATCTGTGCAGCTGCGTGGGGGAAGGTAAGTAAGCATTGTGTTTCACATCGAAGTTGTCCGCCGACTGATGAGGTGTTCATAAGGAGTTCAAGTTGCACCTGGGTGTGTTACACCCACCTTACGCTTTGTGTTACAAATTCGAGTAAACTTTTTTTATTTATATTCGTTATATTTTAGTTTTTTTTATATATATTTTAGTTATATTATTAACATGTCATACGGAGAAAACTAAACAAGATAATTAAGTCTTTTCAAATCAGCTGATAATGATAATTCTTGTGATAATTCCTTTTGTGACTTAAAAATTGTTGCTGGCCAAAGAAGCTCTAAAAGGTGATTTTGAACCAAGAGATAGATAGGGTTATCGGCTGAACATCAGTATCCCCCGTATCCCGGACCCAAAAAATATCATACTTGTTAAAAATGCAATTGTTATTGATATATTATATATTAGGTCTTTACCTATGAAATTGCCGTTTTGTATGAAAATATTTAAACGATTTTTTTCATGTATTTTTTATTTGTATTAATCAAAGTAATCACCCATGCAATCAATGCATCTTTGCCAACGCAGTGGCAGTTTATTGATGCCCTTCTTAAAGAAATCAGCTGGACGGGAGGCAACAAATTCTTCAAAGGCATTTTGTACTGCCTCTCGGGTATTGAATTTTTTTTCCGCCAAGAAGTTATCCAAATTCTGGAAAAAGTAGTAGTCTGTAGGCGCAAGGTCTGGTGAGTAGGGCGGATGACGGAGAGCTTCCAACCCCAGTTCTTGCAACTTGGAGACCTTCTGCTGTGCAGTATGAGGTCGCGCGTTGACGTGCAGGAGCAGCGGAGACGAGCGATTGACCAATGCTGATTGGAGATGTGCCAGCTTCTCCATCATTGTGTTCAGTTCTACACAGTACACATCTGCAGTAATGCTCACCCCGTTTGGTAAGAAGCTGTGATGAATCACACTGGCGCTAGACCACCAAACAGTGACCATCACTTTTCTAGGGGTAAGTTTTCGTTTAGGGCATTGTTTAGGTGCTGAACCAGGATCTAACCAACTTGCTGAACAATTGCGGTTATCAAACAGAATCCATTTTTCATCTCAGGTAACAATGCGGTTCAAAATTCCTTAATTTGTGTGTCTGACAGTTGAGCAGTGCAAGGCACGTCTCGACGCGTACTTCGCGCTGGCGATCATTGAGTTCGTGGGGCACCCATTTGTCAACCTTTTTTACCTTGCCAATGTGACGCAAATGGACCAATATTGTTTTGACGCTAACGTCGAAAGCTGCTGCTAATTCAGCCATAGATTGTGTAACATCAGCTTCCACAATCGCTTTTAATTCGTCATTGTTGACCAAAGTCTTCGGACGACCGCGAGGTTCATTTTTCAGGTCGAAATTTCCAGAACGGAAGCGAGCAAACCAATAACAGGTGGTGCGTTGGTTTGTAGTGTTAGCTCCGTAAACGTCGTTGATGTTGCCTGCCGCTTGTGCCGCGTTGCTGCCACGACGGTACTCATATTCCATAATTACTCGAATTTTTAACGTATCCATGATAACGAAAAAGATTGAAATGCGATGAAAATGTAACACTAATCAATAAACAAATGACTACATTTTGGAAAAAGAATTCCATGTTTTTAAAATAAAATTAAATCGAATTTAGAATTCTTAGCCAAACAAAAAATATTTTGATTTGAAATGGCCAGTATTGCAGAACGGCAATTTCATAGGTAAAGACCTATTATATATATATAAATTTGTGTTGTGCTCAAACTGAAGATGAATATGAGAAGTGTGACTAATTATATATTATAATTTTAGATCTCATTTGTTTCCAAATTTCATCAACTATAAGAAAAAACTATTTGTTTTGTTTCTAAGTTTACTTTTTAATAAATAATAATTCTATGTGCTACGCTATGTTTAAGTAAAAAACTAATCATTCGTTTATTTCGTAAATAAAGACTAAAAAGTATTTGTTTTTCTTTATTTTTTCCTCTCAATCGGTTCTTATTTATTAAATTTCGTAAATTAAAACATTATACATAACACAACAACAACAAGCAGCGAGCAGCCACTTTACATTTGAACACTTTCAATAAAATGTGTATCTTTTTTTGCAATGAATCAAGTTTATTTTCTGAGTAGCCTTTTCAAAATGCAGTGCCATGTCACATATCGTTCTGTTTAGGTTTGAATTATCCCCTAAATTATGTTTAATAGGCATTATTGTTTCTAATTGGTTTTTATGTTTAATGTTTACTTATTGATTAATTATATGAGTAATTAATTGTTGTAAACTAAAGTGTTGTAAATATTATTATATTACATCTTTATAAACATTGCGGAAAAAAAAAAATATACTAAACTAAGTAATTTGGTTGTAGTGGTGGTAACGCAGCGCAGGACGTGGCATGTTATTAAGCTATTGGAACAAGTATCCGATGAGCCGGTCAATACATTGGTTAGGGTGTTACCAGCCCGCATTGAAAATGCACTAAGGTCTTCCAAAACTAGTCGGAATATGCGTCCCGAGGTATGTAATTTTGAGATATTAATTTTTATTAAACAACATAAAAAACTCCTTTAACCAAGTTTATTTATGTTATGTCTTTCTAAATATTTTACAGTATCTCTCTTCAAAGCTTTTAAATTTTAGTGGTATACTGTTTGAAAATTCAACAATGAGCTGTATATATTATTCTTTATTTTACAATATTCCTAAAACACATTTACAGGTCCAATCAATTAAGATGGGTGACTTGATATACATCAGCATACAAATGGTATCAGAGTTTAAATATGGAGCAGTACTGTATGTAGCCTATCCACCTGGGGAGCCTGTGGCACTGGTCAGCTCACTGCATTCAAGCTCTCTGAAACCATGTTTGTTAGGTAAATACAGAAAAAACTCAATATTCCTTGAAACTTCAATACTGAAACAGTTTTCCTAAATTAAATGATGTACTAAATATACAGCAAATTGTGACCCTTAGCAATGAAAAAAAAAAAGAAAATATGATGTATGTCTGTTGCTATAAAAACAAATACTAAAAATAAATATTTAAGTCGGGCTTCCCTACAACAAACATGGTTTTTTTATCCGTTTTGTACAGAACCCTTCGTGCGCGATTCCGACTCGCAATTTGCCGGTTTTTTAACCCACATTATTGCTTTACTTTTAGGTTTAGGTTACAAGAAATGCGAGGATGCAGGTCTTAATGGAAGAGATGTGTACTCTTTGCTACGAATTATCAACAGTGGGAACACAGAGCTACCTGACCATCTAGCTGAACTCCCTGAATTTGATGATGGACCTTGCACTGTTAAAGGAGGTAGTTTTTCTAAATATATTTTAGTTTCAATTTCTAAACGGTCATCCACATATTACGTCACAGCGCAGGGGGGGGGGGGGCATACCAAACGTGACAGTACAATTATGACAGGGGGAGGGGTTATTAAAGTTGAAATTTCGTGTGACGTAATATGTGGACGGCTCCTAACCTGTAATGTATTACATTTCCGGTTAGGAGCCGTCCACATAGCGGGAAAATACTAGCCTGACTGATATTATAACTTTTTTAGAGGCATTAGCAAAGAAAATACAGGATGTCCCAAAATTAGCACGTCACACTGACACCGGAGGTAGATGAACCCAAGACGCATTGAACAAGCCTAACATGCCCATAGAGAAGTTTCGTGGGTTTTGAGTTATGACCAGTTTTAGTCATTTTTTAAAAATCACCATTTTTTTGTAATGTTCGTATCAGAGACTTTTTAAAATGCACTTTATTTTACTTTTTTTATGTGTACTCCCTCAAGTTACTTATTATGAAACAAACAATACTTAGTCGATAAGTAATGTGAAATAACGACAGTTGTTAGTCAATCTCAATTTTATTCTCACATAAAAATAATAGTTTCGACTTTGAGCAGCTACCGTGAAAAAAAATTACTTCAAACATAATGAACAAATACCTTTAAAAACTTCCCTATGCCATGCCAATTCCAAAATGGTATAACACTTGTATTGTATATTATTGATAAATTATCAAATTTTAGTTGTTTCTCATCAATGCCCTACGTAAGTGGAATAAAAAAAAATAAACCAGTAAGTCCTGCAGTTGCCACGATCAAGTAGGTAGAGAATTATTGGTCTAGTAGGGTGTCTTTTTTTTACGTGGCTTAGTAATTGGGACTGAAAGAGATAAAAAATAATACGCTGTTAACACCGAAGTGCTATCTGTTGTGGACGTGGACAGTATTTGAATAGTGCCAGAGCAGACAACAGTTTAGTTAACAGTTTAGTTTAGTGTGAATAACACAATATCTCTGCACCTCGCTCGCTGGAATGAAGTTTTTAATCTCACTTCTTCTTTCATCTCCCCGCGTTTTCCCTGACGCTAGAGCGCCAAATGACGTCATCGAGACAGATGCAGAGATTTGTGGGGTGTAGGTGTTGAAAAAAAATAAAAAAAGTTTCGTATGAATTTTGCATTTATTTTGTTTACAACAAGTGTTCAAATTGTCGTCCTCCCATTCTTATGCACAAGTGACACCTTCGTATAAAATTTCAGTTGAGTCTTCTTATTAAGCTTATGGTCGATATTTCACGGGCTGCTTCAAATACCCTTTGCCTTAATTCAGCCTCAGATGTAACCGGTATTGCGTAGACTTTATCTTTTAAACATCCCCAGTAGAAAAAATCCAAAGGATTTAAATCCGGGGAACGTGGCGGCCACAAGATCGGTCCCAGTCGCCCTATCCACCGGTTAGGGTATGCAATATCGAGGTGCTCTCGTACGGCGCGGGCGTAGTGTGCTGGGCAGCCATCGTTTTGGAGCCACATCCTTTCCCTCAATTCCTCAGGGAAGCCCTCTAGTAATACTGGAGAATCATTCTCCAAAAAATTTAAGTAATTTTCTCCATTCAGGACAACTGGTAACTCGAATGGTCCTACTATCTGGCCATTTAATATTCCTGTCCACAAGTTAATTTTAAATTGATATTGAGAGTGAACTTCTCTTTTTCATGAGGGTTGGTTAGACGCCAGCTATGAAGATTATGGAGATTAAGGTACCTATCCATCTCGTTTACATGCAGATTCGTCGCTCCACAAGACATCATTAAAAAAGTTTGGATTTTCTCTCCATTTAGCAATAATTTGGCGACAAAATACAACGCGCCGTTGGTAGTCACTTGTTAGAAGCGTTTGGACACGTGTGATGTGGTAGGGATAGTATCTGTGCCGCTTTAAAATTCGATGTGCCGACGATTTTGGAATCCCAGTGCGCCGTTCAATGATCCGCACTGAAGTACCTGGCTCCTGGCAGACTTCATCCAAAACAACATCATCATCTACAGTGCGGGGTCTTCCAGCGCCTGGGCCTCTCGTTCCTGGTACTCGACCCTCGCGATTTGCATTAACAACGGGCAAAATAATTTCGTAGTTTTTTAGTTTTAATTAGGATACCGTTCCGCATACAATGGTGCAGCCAACCTCGCATTGTAAGTTACGTTCCCGCGAGTCGAAACTCGCCTGGTTTTACCATAAATTAGATGCATGTCTGCGTACTCGCTATGAGAGTAAGAGACGTTGGGATTCGCCATCGTGCCCGTTTCACAAAATTCCCAAGAAAATCAAGAGTCCGGTTGAGCGCTGAGTCGCGTTTCCACTTTACAATAGTCCAAATTCACAAGCAAAACAGAGTCCAGTAGAAAAGCCAAAAACACGTTGAAAATCACAAAACAAAATGCAGAGACGCAGAGAACACGTCGGTAGCACGAAACGCAAGGTAACGAACTGGCTTGACTGGCTGGCTGGTCACTTGGTCAAG
The DNA here is from genome assembly GCA_037179445.1 of Phengaris alcon alcon. Taxonomy (NCBI): domain Eukaryota; kingdom Metazoa; phylum Arthropoda; class Insecta; order Lepidoptera; family Lycaenidae; genus Phengaris; species Phengaris alcon. Next base: position 28,512 of record JAYRCH010000138.1, on the reverse strand, counting down.
TATCTGTTATCGCCGTCTCTTTCTTTTTAAAACTTGTTTTACAGCGTTTCTATTGTTATTCAGAACCCGTGTTGGGCCGCCCAGGCAAATGGCAGGTAAAATGTGTATGACGTCATCTTCGCCTCAATAGCTTTATTCCCACTCTCACGTATTGTGTAAAGAATCAAAGGGCAAGGTTACACTATTTTGGAATCGGCATGGCATAGGGAAGTTTTTAAAGGCATTTGTTGATTATGTTTGAAGTAATTTTTTTTCACGGTGGCTGCTCAAAGTCGAAACTATTATTTTTATATGAGAATAAAATTGAGATTGACTATCAACTGTCATTATTTCACATTACTTATCGACTAAGTATTGTTTGTTTCATAATAAGTAACTAGTCTTGAGGGAGTACACATAAAAAAAAGTAAAATAAAGTGCATTTTAAAAAGTCTCTGATACGAACATTACAAAAAAAATGGTGATTTTTAAAAAATACTAAAACTGGTCATAGCTCAAAACCCACGAAACTTCTCTATGGGCATGTTAGGCTTGTTCAATGCGTCTTGGCCCTTGGGTTCATCTACCTCCGGTGTCAGTGTGACGTGCTAATTTTGGGACATCCTGTATATTACTAACGTATTGTGTATGCCGTTAGTGTCAGCGGCTTTATGGAAACTAGAGATAAGGGGGACAAAGACAATTTCTGCAGGCTTACAAAAAAGGGTCCATAAAAGAATAGGAAATAGGGGCTCGAGACGATGCTCACAGACAAAATTGGCAACAAACTAGTAACAGCTCTAGCGTGGCGTCTTCCCTTGTAGCCTGGCGTCTGGTGAAATGGCTTAATGGGTTAAAAAATGGGTGTTTGTTAAAACTTTACTTATTTATTTTTATTTACAGCCTTTATTCAGCACAAAGTAATACATAAAGATTTACCATTTCAATTTTTAAACTAAGAAAACTACGGTAGCGCGGTCTCTGTATCTGTGTGCCTCTTGGCAAAGGCCTCCTGTAAATACTTAAAACCATAAAAATTATCTTTACAGGTATAGACTTCACGGGTCGCGCGGCGGCGGATAAGTACGCGGCGGCGGCGCTTGGCCCTGATCCGCCTCAGCTCACCAAACTGGCCGTCACTGCTAACAGGTCTTTCTTCAACCCAGACATGTGAGTACATACCTACTACCCCGATAAGCCTGCCTGCCTCATAGCACAATGGAGAATGTTCACTCATTTTAATTTCTGTGGAAAATAAAAAACACTCTTCAAAGAATTATTTCAGTAAGTCAGCCGTCAAGTAGTTACCGAGATGTTTAATTTTAAAGTTTACCTCCCTACCTTTAAAGTAATGAATAAAAGGTGAGTTTTTTCCTCATTAATAATTAAATTTTTTATAAGATAGATTAAATGTATGCAACAAAACAATGCGCGATTGTAATACTAACAGACGGTAACTTGCGACAAAGCTTTGTGTAGCACGGCTTCGGGCTGGCGAAAGCATTGTGACGTCACGCTACAATTGGCGGGATTTGAAAATTTTTGGAACTTCGAACGCGTATAAAATTATAATAACTACTTAATATATTTGAATAAAACAAAAACTAGTGTATGTGTATATTTAATAGCTTTACTGATACAGTTTCGTGTAACCTAGTAACATTCTCCATTGCTCATGATACGCAGCGCGATGCGAAATATGTCATTGCGCCAACAGGTTGGCAACTATTATAGGCGGGAGACATTGTGATATTAATTATTTCTTTTTTTAAGTTTATTAATGGTAGGAGAATCTTGTAAGTTGTACCATTATACTTTGTAACAAGAAAGTCATTAAGGTTTTAAATCTAAGGAAGTACAGTGAAACCTGGTTTAGTCTGACCTGGATAAGTGAGAAACGTCCATTATTGAGAATTTCAATGAGGCCTCAGCACTTTCATAGAATTACCTCTGTTAATAGGATTATTTGAAGCTAGTTTAATGAAATTTGATTTGTAGGATTGTTTTCGATGTTTACCTCTATAATTGAGGATCTATAGCTAAATTCCCTGTTTAGCCTGGTTGGGACACTTTCGACACGTTTATTTGCAAAAATTTGAACCTTGATATCTCTGTACCTCTGTAAATGAGACAATTATAATTTAAAATTTCTTTATATGGTACAAAAACTTTGGTCCCTTGACACTCCAATAAGCCAGGATTCACTGTTTTACATGCTATTGTAAAACAGTGAAGTATATTTAATATTTCTAATCTGGATGTAGATTAAACATCTTTTCAATATATTTATAGAAAAATAATAATTTGCCTAATGAAAATTATCAACTCTTTTTTAGATTAAATAAGAAGATGAAAATAACTATACAGGTGAAAAGCGACGATATTGCCAAAACGCTTCATTCCTGGGCCGTCAAGCGAGTTATACACCCAACCTCCGAATGGTTCCGTGTGTTCCATCAGACAAAATCAAACAAGCTGCACATGAACTTTGATGATGAGTCCTCGTAAACCAAGAAACATTATGCTGTTGTTTTTCAGTCATAATATAGGATGTTTAACAAAGTGATGGACGAATTTTATTGAAATAACATTATGGAACATGAATTTGTTGTGTAAATAAAATATGTAATTATTTTTCATGTAAACAATAACAAACTTTGCACTATAAGACAAGTGATTTGTCAGCAATGTTAGCAATTATGATTTATATAAGTGTTAGGAAAGTATCACAACTAAACAGTGAAATATTAATATGATTTATGAACTTTAGTGTATGAATTTGAAATTAAGTGTGCATGTTAAATTTTAGTTAAGCAGTTAAAATGTAAGTACATAATATTAGTGTTTTAAAATGATTTCATGTGTCGTGCATGTTAATACTGAACAATTTTAATGAATATGAAATTATTAGATTTAAAATTACTATTTCAATCCAGTTTCCCCAAATTCGCATTACCCACACTTTACTTGCCTGCATTTACACTTTACGATAATGGCTGCTATGTAAAATAATGTTATACCATTAGAAAATCATTTATTTTACAAATCTTACACTAAAAGTCCATATCAATACATTTTTACATTTGGCTTAACATGATTCTTCAAATTAAAAACAAAAAGTTATTTTCACACTGATTTCATCATTCTTACATACAAATAACATACATAATCCTACATTTATACATAATGTATGGATGTAAGATGTATCTCCCTAGCACAAATGTCAGAGACTCGACGCGAAATACTCGGCAAGCACGCAATGACAAAGTGAGTGAATGACGGTGCGCTAATAGAAATAATATATATCGCGTCGCGCCGCATGTGCTAGGAGTGCCGGTTCCCATACAAGGCAGAGGCTTCCATTTAACGTGATCCTGATTCCATTTTATACAAAGCCTACATTCCATAGACACTAACATAATCTATTGCATATACATAATACAGAAAACACAAGCCTCTTAACAAAAAATGAGAGTTGAAATGTAGATTCTAATTCTAAAATAACTTAAACAGTAAACTTGATATGATTGTCCTTACTCCTTACAAATACTCAAGGTATTGTTTACAGACTTCCAATTCCAACACCAGGTTCAGACCAGCAACACACCAAAAACAGCTCTCCCAAAAATAGGCAACTTGACCTTGTTTTTATTTATGTACTAAACGCTTCATGATTGTTTAATTATGCTTCATTAAAAAATATATATATATTTTGAAACTTAAAAACCTACAAAAAATATTTTAAAAATACACTTTTTAAAAACCTCTGAAAACACTATTCGCCATGTTGGTTGATAGATTATCTATGCTTTCACGTCATACTAGTAATATTTGTAATCTGTGCTATAGTCTGTAGTAGTAAGGATAGGACTATATGCTACGGAATCCGGAACGCCGGTGAAGATTCAGAGCATTGAAAATACAACTCAGGACTTAAACAATAGAGTTGTAAATTGAACACATGAGTGTCGAGTCAAATGTCAATGTAATATATGACAGTTCGCCACTAGACACTTCGATTTTCTGCTATAATGTAATAACGCAGAGCATGTAGTCCCAGCCTGGAATGGCGGTTTTACGTTCCGGTTGACGTTTTGACATAACTTTTAAAGATGTCATGAACTATTTATTTACAGAAACGTTCCGTTTCACTACTACATATGTTTAGTGTGTTTGTGTCGTCACATCCTTGCAGGAAGTTACTTCGAGGTGTTTTCATCAGTAGAAATTAAAAAACAATAATACGTATTTTTAAATCAACTTTATCAATCTTAAGTTTTTAATTTATGATATCGCTAGAATACGTTTTCCTAAGCCAAGTACTAAAGGAAATACTCCTTCAATGTATTAAATTAAATATGAGTCAAGTAGCCTATTGTGTTTCACTCCAATAACAGTTAATTCAAAAATATAAAACACAAATATGTGCCTACTTATAGTGCAAAATTAGATGGTATATGATTTGACATTAAAACAAACATACTCTTATTTAAAAAAATATTTAAAATATCCATAACTAAAAAATTAAGATTATTTTTTTTCAATCTTAATCAACTTATTAATCTTTTAAGATTACAAGAATGAATTCTATACACAATTATTTATAACTTAAACTCAATGATTTTACTATTTACGCCTAAATGTTTACTGAGGCACCACTGTTTGTTGTTGTAATAGATTAGAGAGGAATTGTTCTTAATTTAATACTTTAGTAAGATTTTAAAAACACGGTACAGACTAGCGGAAGTGTTTTATGTCACAAGTAGCCGTCTCCAAAGTCACACAAATACACCGAAGTACATAACATCACACTAAACACAAAGATTCGTTATATTAATTAATATCGTCGTAAAAACTAGCATGCTTTATCAGATATTTGATTTTTTAATTTGAAAATATGCCCTCACACCAATGGATAAGATTTATTTTGTTATACTGCAAAAAGTACTTACAGCGTTTTGTATTGAGTTCTATTCCGTTTTAAATTAAATGGAATTTGACGAATCATGAATAAAAATAAGTACGCGTAAGAACGCGTACTTATTTTAAAGTAAAGTCGTGGCACACGAACCACGTCGCTTACTTACATCGCACTTCCGCTTGTTTTCTGTTCCGTATTCAAAAACCATACTCACTGACAGACTTAAATCTTTAGTATTAAAATGTTACAATCATCCTTCTGTTCCTTTACTTCATATTTAATATCTACTTTAGGTTTATCTATTTTTGGTTTTGGTTTGATTTCTCTTGTGATTGCTGGTAGGGGTTTAGGCCTCTCTTCAATTAGACCTTTAGATTTAGCAAATACATTATTATGATTTGGTAAATTATTTATTCTTGTCGTTTTTTTGACCTCTACTGATACATTACTTAGTGATTTTACCTTTTGTACAACCTGTGTAATGCCCAAATTTGATTTTTGTCTGGTTTCTAAAGTGTTATTTTTTCCCTTCGGTAGTTGGGCAGAAGGTTGCAAGGGTACAGCTGGCTTAGGAGAATTCTGAACACTTTGCTGAGGTGATTCTACAGTTAAACTTTTGTCGTTTTTGTTTGGTTGAGTGTCAGGTTTTAATTTTTGGGGTGAAGGTGGTTTGTATTGTCCGATTCTCGTTTTCAAGAACCGAATCGGTTTTGATGCACGCTTCGATCTTCTCAATGGATCATTACCTGGGAAATTTTTCTCAAGAAATACTGCAAATGATTCATTAAAAGAAGAAGGTGTTGATTCTGAATCTATTGTTTTCCCCTTTGGCGTCTCTTCACCTTCATTCGATAGTTTAGGATCTTGTAATGAACCTAAATCCTTTACTTTAATGTTTGGCTTTTCCACTTTTTTAGTAATGTTATTTTCTTTTGTTGCATCCTCTACAGTGTTAGCCAGTGAGAAAGAGTTAAGTATCATCGGTGGTGGAGCTTCTGAATCATGTCTCACCTTTTTCTTGTGCGGCTCATTACTACTCGCGTCATTTAACATTGAGGTTTCTTCCAGAGCCTTTTCTATATCAGTGTCCGTCATACTTCGTTTCTCAGGCTTCCCACCATCATCACTCATATCGTCATCATTATCATAAGCTGACAATATAGACGTCATCTCCAGAGCCTGTCCAAACAATACTGTAAGAGTTTCTCTTTTGAGCTTAGCGGCGTCAAGTACGACACTTTCCATAAGTTGTTTAAATTGTAAATAGAGATCGTTGTCATCACTTTTCAAATCTTTCAATTGAAAATAAGAATCTGAAGCTTTCAAGAAAGAAGTTATCGAAAATTTCTTAAATTTGCTTGAAAACTTGTAGACTTTGAATGGATGCTGGGCGTGGTGGCCATAGTAGTGGACCTGTATCCCTTTTGGGAATTCTTGTAGCATAATTAAAGATGGGCAGACATTGACCATCCTGGTGCTTTTTCCGCATGCCTGCATACAGTGTGCATAATATTTGGAATCAACTTTGACAAATTGTGAATACCTTCCATTCGTTTGATACTCCATGTCCTGTTTCCATTTTGCGAGGTCTGTAAATAAATCATCTAGTTAACAAGTATTAAATACATTGAGATAGTGTAGTAGATAGGAGGACAACCTTTTGCAGCTAGTCCATCCTGTAGACCATTCACAATATAAAGAATTGTAGGGTATGCTAAAAATCACACCAAACTGAGGGACTATAAACCTATAATATATATATTAATATGATGTCAAACCAGATTAAACTTAACCCAGTTCAGAACAACATGCAATAATAATATATCTACATAATTTATAAAAGGAGATTTCCTGACTGACTGACTGACGTATAGACGCACAGCCAAAACTGCTAATGGTAGAAACATTAAATTTGGACAGAAGTTTTAATTTACAATGTAGACACGCACTAAGTAATTTTGACCCTTAAAGGAGGTGAAATAGGGATCAAAAGTTTGTATGTATAGATTTCTTTAATTCTGCACCAATTTCGTTGAAAATTGGGATTCATCCTCTTAAATATATTTAATTAAATACTTGTTTCAGGGTTTGTTAGAATTCACCCTCTAAGGGTGTTAAATGAGAATTTAGTTTAAAACAAAATTTAAAACCTGTCCCAATTTCCAAGAAATAGAATATCCGAGCTAATAAATCAAAATTATTGAGTACTTTTTTTATTTTTTTTATAAACCTTTATTATTACAATCTGTCTAGAGACATTTATTAATAGTTTAAAGATTATGATAGATCTTGGGCGTTACTTGACCAGTGTCAAGTATGCTCTATATTGTCAAAGCCTAAAATAATAATAGATTCTGCGGGATCTTTCTTTCGAGTCTCCTTGGTCTATATATAGTCTATAATATTGCTCATCAACTCTTTGGCATAGTATAGGCATAGGCACATTTGAATGGTTTGATATTTTTATTTTATCTTTTATTTCTTGCTTGTCTGGATTCAAATTTAGGTCATGGTGTAGTGTTTCATTATTTATGTACCAAGGTGCACCTGCTATCGTTTTGATGGGAATCTCTGTAATATCTCAATGTTTGAGTTTGCAGCTGTTCCCCATAACTGCACTTAGTTTTTTTAGTTTATTTGTTAAAGTTAGCAGTAAATCTCGCTTTATCATCCAGTACATTTTACGGACCTGCTGTCCCATTGGTTTAGGTTTTCCCAGAGGTTTAGTGTAGATATGTTTTGTTGGTTTTTTATCTAGATAAATTTCCAAGTATTTCGCTTCATCAGCTTGTGGGAAGCAGTAGATCTTTTACAGGAACAGTCATTTTGGAACCGTGATCGTGATTTGGTTGGAATACGTTTTTTAAGTGTTCGGCAAATACTTGTGCTTTGTCAGTATTATTAATTGCCCAAGTACCGTCTGGTTTGCGAAGTGGCGGTTGAGAGACTATAGGTCGTTTAAGTTTTTTTGTAGCCTTCCAAAGTGAATAGTTCGTAGCAACGCTGGGGTCAAGATTTTTAAGGTAATTTTGGACTGCCTGATTTCTGTTGTCTTTAATTATGCTGTAATATAGTTTAATTTTGATCGGTCTGCTGAGTATCGAAATTTCTGCCACTGCTACTTTGCTTTTCGTTTTTGAGCAATCATCTCTCTAATATTAGCTGGATAGGATTGGGCAATGGAAATCGTTTTGGAGGTATCTGGTGTTGCATTCCAGGCTGATTGTTGCACACAAAGGTTGAAATGTTCAACTGCGTTTTCTATGTCATCTTTAGTTTTAAGTGGGAGATTAATATCTATTGTAGCTGCTGTTGAGTCTCGGTATATGTTCCAATCAGTTTTTCGGATATGTAGTTCAAGGCAAGGTCTAGTTATTTGTACTATTTTTCTCTTCAGTTGTACTTCGACAGCAGAGAGGTCAGATGAAAGTTCGAGTAAAGACTTGCAGGAAAAATATGTGTCATCAATACCTTTTACGATTACGAAATCAATCAGATCTGGCCTCTTTCTTAGATCAGCAGGCCAGTAAGTTGTTCACCTGATGATATACAGTGCAGATTTAGATTTTCGATTGCTCGAAACAACTGGCAACCTTTTGGTGTGATTAGACGTGAGCCCCAATGTGTGTTTAGCGTTGTAGTCTCTGCCTGCAATGAAGCAACTACCTAAAGTAGTAAAGAATTCTGTATAGTCGTCACTTTTGATATTATGTTTTGGGGGACTATAAACTGAAGCCACTGTAAGTAGTCTGGCCCAGTGTCATCATTTTTTTTTGTAGTTTAATTTCATTTGTGCAATAATTACTGCCAACGTGATGCTGAATGTTATTTTAATTAATATGGCAGTTCCACCATGAGCTGAACCATATGGGTGCATGGTATGGTAAAATTTATAAGAATTTATTTCAAAATAACTTTTTTTGGTGAAATGAGTTTCTTATATGAGCAATATATCTACTTGGTACAATTCTAGAAATACTAAATAAAAAAATAAATAGAGGTTAAAACCTCTAAGTGCGTTGTGACAGCCCATTGGCATTCCATACTACTATTTTTATAGAGTTGAATGTGTTTTTTATCTTCGTTACTAGGCTTAAGCGTAGGTTTGTTATATTAGTAAGCTGTTGCATCATTTCTTTCATCATTGTCATAAGATTAAGTGTATCATTCGTGTTCGGAGCAGCTGAGGTAAGTAAAGTATCATTTTTATGATTTAAGTCTGATTTTGGTTTTAGAGCTTTTTTATAAGTTTTAAGTACGTTGAGTACATATTTAATAGTTTTTTGACATTCATCCCCTAAAGGGATGAAATGGTTTTTGGACCCCCAAAGTTTGTATAGTGAAATATCAACATCTATATTATATTTCATTCAAATATCTATTTCTCCCAATTAGTTTGTATAACCGATGTTCTACTGTTTAAATACATTTATGGCCCGCTTCAATAACTTATCTACCAGTTACCATAAACTATTTGTAACGTCAACCGGGTATTGCAAAAAACCGTCAAATTATTGAATGGCGACATTTTAACAAATAGTTACAGATAGATAGGTTATTGAAACGGGCCGTAAGAAAATCCTAGATTAAAAAAAAATACTTCTCAAAAACTTACCATGATTTGTAGGAAAGAACAAGCTCTCGACACCGTCGGCATGGGCGGACACAACATGTGTGTAGAAGAGCCTTAAATTGCTGAACCTCTTGCTGCACCCCAGGCAGCAGTATATTACATTCAATTCCTCCCACCTCTCTGCACCACATATATGTGTAGGTATTGACTTCACTTTCCTTTTGCACTTCAGACACATCTCTTTGCGCTCCGGTTGAATGTTAATTGGACTATAAATAGAAATGAATTGTCAAATATATCAACTATATACATATTTTTAAATACAATCTTATATTTTGTCTCAAAAACTGGGATTAAACCATACTGTTAGATGTTTTTTAATAACCTAAATGTAAATAAATATTAAATACTTTCTTAGGAGGTAGTAACACAGTTGTGATAGCATAATAATTGAGTCTATAGCAAAGCAAAATTTACATGTACTTACACTTTTCTATCAGCATAATGGAACTTTTGTATATGTTGTGCGGCTATCGGGTATGTATTAAAAGACAAAAAACACCTTGGGCACTCAAATTCCACTTTAGATGACGGCGTATCCTTCGCAGGTTGCGCATTTTGAGGTCTGAATGCTGCTTTAGTGGTGTTCGGTACGTTGTTAGTACGCTTTGTTGTCATTATAGATTCTATTAAGGGTGTCTTTGCGGTCTTATTATTAACTTCAAACTTTTTTGCGGTTTTATCCATTGCTTCTAGTTTCTTGGCTGGATTTGCATATTGTTTTGCTCTTGTTCTATATGGCTGAAGATTGTGTTGAACGCGGTGATGCGTTTTTAATGCTCCTAAACTAACAAATTTTCTAACACATAAATCGCACTTGTAAACGTTACCTTTTCTTTTAGTTTTAGACGTATTCTTTGAGACAATATTCTTCATTTTCGACATGCATTTGAAATCAAAAAATTGCAAAATTTAACATAGCGGGATTCGGATGACGCACTTTGACAGTTTATTTTTTCTTTCTTCTTCTCAGTCATAATATATTATTTTCTCTGTGGTCAACCCAGGTCCGCGGCTTTGGATTGCAGACTAGACCATGATTGACATAAAGGTTGTAAGCACCGGGTCATAAAATCCCAAAAAAATAAACGACCATGAATATGGCGCTCTAGTACCTAGTAACCTACCTACGGATATGCGCCGTACTCACATTCCAGCCTCCAAATTCAGCAGGCCGTGGACTTGTATTTGCAGACTGTGAACGGTAAGTATGGCGTTTTAGTCGCGGCGACAATTTGTGAAACAGGCCACTTTGACTCACATTTAATTTCATACATTGAAGAGGTATTTCCTTAGTACTTGGCTTAGGAAAACGTATTCTAGCGATATCATAAATTAAAAACTAAAGATTAATAAATAAAGTTGGTTTAAAAATAAGTATTGTATTTTTGTTTTTTAATTTCTACTGATGAAAACTGATCGAAGTAACTTCCAGCAAGGATATGACGACACAAGCACACTAAACATAATATGTAGGGTCCGTTTCACTAAGCGTTCACAACGATCACGCTCACGACCGCAGTTTTGCTCGTTCCACTTGCTTGTGAGCGTTACTGTCGTAAACTCAAGTGGAATGGATTATAGAGCATTTTGAGCGTGGAGGTAAATAATACAAGCGGCGAGTTAATAAAAAGAATGCAAAAGATTTAAGAGGTTAGGTTATAATCTGTAAGCCTTGAAAATAAACTTAATTAATTATTGTTTAAATCGATTTATATTGAAAAAATTTATAATTTAATTTTTTATATTTAATATTAGTTTAACGAGGAATTCTTCATCAATAATATGACATCAGAAAATTGAAAATTTTCATCAGCACGATCAGCAGACGTTAATGTTCCGGGTTGTTCATTTAAAGCTCTGTTCAAAAGTTGTGTCGCAAATGCTGTCTATAATTAAAAAAAAAATTCATCAGTGAAATTTTAAACGTATGTAATATTTTTTTCAATAAGAAAACTAATTTTAAGAAGGTTAAGTTCATTTTCATTTCTAAAGTTAAAATAGTGGAAATCAAGGAAAAATGTATACATGTATATTAATTATAAACTACAATTAATTTCTCTAAGCTTGTTTTACATAATTATATTAACCTGTGGAGGCACGTTGAGCATCCGCTGCTGAAACATTGACTTCTACTAAAATATCTCTTTCCGCATGAAATAACGTAAGCTTAACGGTCGCCATTTTTGATGCTTTGAGTTTTGAAAACGCCGCTAATTTTCTCAACGATTACTTCGACCCACCTTTTTAGATGGGTCGTCGTGAGCTTCGCGTGAGCGTAAGTCATGACGTCATAAGTGACGTTTTCGCCGCGACCATAACGACCGCGGTCGTTATGTGGAACGACTAAAGGAGCATTTTGATCGTTGTGAGCGCTTAGTGGAACGCACCCGTAGTAATTAAACGGAACGTTTCTGTAAATAAATAGTTCTTAACATCTTAAAACGTTATATAGTATATCTAAACGTCTAACGGAACGTAGCACCGCTATTTCACTACAACGTACTAGTAGAGTTTTGCCGGGGAGTTCAAACGTCACCCACGTTGTGGGATTAAGTATTTCTTCATAAATTTGTGTTATTTCGGTTCTTAATGTGTAATATTAGTAGAATATTAACCATTAAATATTCGTTAACGTGCACAAGTGTGGGCAAGTGGTACAACTTCTAAAAACGTGCTATTTTGTGTTTCCCGCCAAAACTCCCTAGGAAGTTTTAGTAAAGCTTCTACCACTTTACTGAATCGAATGACATGACTCATGGACTGTACTGACTATTTATTTGGACTTTGATGAGACTTTAGACTTGACGATTTAGGAATACGGTGTTGAAAATTGAAAGGAAAGTTCTATTTCCCGCCTTTTTTACTTGACACTGGCAAATGGTTTTAAGATAAGCCGACGCCATATATTAAAAAAAAAGTGAATGTCATTTTTTGTGTATAATGAATGTAATGAACCGTTTAAGACATAATTATAATGAAGGTCAAGTAGAATGACGAACCCTTCAGATGATTGTACTGACTTTTGGCCGTCTTTTGTATCAAATATCAATCGTGTCAATAAATTTTATTTTTTGGCTACTAGTCCGCTTTAAGGATTTATTTGATTTGTAGGCTGGACGGTAAGAATGGCACTTTGCTTTTTTGATTTTTTGAAAATAAATGGAATGAAAAAAAAAAAAATTCTCGTTTGTTTTGATGCACAGGCAAAAAGTTAGGACTTTTTGCCTGTGCATAAACAAAATGCTTTTTGACTTGAAACAACTTCGAATACACGATAGGTCGTGTATTCGAAGTTGTTTACGCTTAACTACAGTAGCGCCTCTAAAGCACCATTTTCACCATACAGCCTGCGGATCCAGCACCGGTAATAATGGCCGTCATTCGCGTCAACACACCGGAAACGCCATACATCGCGTAAGTGCGTTTTTTCAATATCCAGTCCGTTAAAGGATATCGCGCCGATAATGACAAAAATCGTGTAATATCCTACTAATAATAATATAAATGTGCAAGTTTGTCAGAATGGATGTATCCATACATGTTACCTATCCATGTGTGTTACTCTTACACGCAAAAACTCTGAACGGATTTTAACGAAATTTGCTATGGAATTAGTTTAGGCTTGGAATAAACTAGGACTAACTGGAGTTAACATAGGTTACTTTTTATCCCGGAAATGTACAGTATTCCCGCGGGATACTCGAAAGTATATTTACGCAGGTGGAGCCGCGGAAAACAGCTAGTGTTTCGGAAAACAGTCTTTCTCAGAGTTATATATATTATGTGAGTTATAGGCGCGTGCGATATCGTATCGTGTACTGTGAAAACCGGTGCGAATTAAAGCGATATTGCATCGCGTAACTAATGTGAAAACGCTCTAATACTGAGAATCTATAAAAGCATCTTAAGTCTTAACTACGTACATAAAGCATATGTTGCTTTGGCTTTTAACTATATTATAGTTTGACTAAAAATTTATTAATTAGTATACACTTTCTGAACCGCGTCGGTACCTATACATGATGTCAACCACCGGTTCGGGAACTAGCCCGGCGAGAAGAACCGGCGTAAGAAACTCGCGCGGGCCATATTTTACCAAAAAGATGGAGAATTGTTCTTTTAGAATAAATAACCTAACTTAACCAAGAGCATGTCAGGACATGTCTTTAGTAGGGTTCCGTAACTATCAATGCGCAATAGGTTTTCTTTGAATTACTTCTAAAGTTATTGTACGATTTCGCTTAAAATAATTTTCCTAGTATGATCCATCCCTAGAAACTTACAAGTTTATTTTTCTTATAGTTTAGAAATGCTAGGGTGGGACCAACTTATAAACAACTAAGGAGGCAGATTACTCTAAAATAGTTGAGTCTGTAAAAAAATAAATTCGGAAACCTTGACTTTATTTTAAAAGATGGGGTAGAACAAATAGATTATTCCCCTGTATACAAAAGTTGTTCAACTTATAAAAAACTAACATAATTATAATAAAAATTATTTATTAAATACATTCAAGGATGCCCCATAGTTTTATTTCATCTTCGCAAGCCGTTAGTAATTTGTTTTCAGTGGGATGATGACTAAGAGATATGACAGGTTTGAGTCTCGTGTGGACTAATTTCCTGGTGCATTTGCTAGACACAAGATCCCAATAATAAATATCCCCTGAAGCTGAACCTGAAATTATATGGCTGTCAGTCTCATTTATAGCATTCTCTAGCAGGTAATCCTTGCACTCCTGGCCAGTAAAAGAATTTAATAGCTCCCCAGACTCCTTGTCAAAAAGTCTTATAGTATTGTCTGCACAGCTCAATACATAGCATTGACCATCATGTGTTAGGCTTCCAAATGTTACAATATTTCCAATATAGTCAGAAATCATTTTGCCCACACGCAAGTCATACAAACGCATATGACAATCGACTGATGAGGTTAAAACCTCATGATCTGTAACTTGCACTGACGTTATAGAATCTTTGGCATCTTTCAAAACCTGTACTGGCTCTTGTCTGCGGCTAACGACATCCCAGAAAGCAACAGTATTGTCAACTGAGCCTGAAACTGCCATAGTAGATTCTTCATTGAACTTTATGCACGAGACTGTACCAGCATGGCCTCTGTACCGTCTGATGGGCTGACCTGTAGTAACATCCCAGAGAATCACAGACTTATCTGCGCTACAGGATACAATCTGGCTGTTGTCACAAGATCCATCCGCATCTAATACTTCATTGGCATGCCCACCATAAGTTTTTAACAGTAGCTGGTTGTATGGGTTCCAAAGCTTAATCTTTTTGTCTGCCCCGCAAGTGAGACAATAGGTCCCATCGACGTTAAAACGCACTGCTCGAATTGCTTGTTGTTTGCATTTTATTGCTGCGATTGTTGACATCTCATTTGCATCAGACATTTTCGTTTTTTATCATTCTTATCTTAGTAACGGATTAAATCATGGATGATAAGTACTACTACTGGATTAAATAATCTAGACCTTTTATTTAATTATTTTTTATGATTTTTTACTAAACTTTTGTAAGTGCAAAGTGGACTAAGATTTTGTATTATCAAAAAGCAAACTTTTGTTTATACTCTTCTTCTTTCAGAATGTCTTCATCACAGACTAATAAATGGGTCTATAATAGAGCTGTGCAAACCGGATGTATTCGTTACTGAGATGGCGCATCTAGTGCCGAGTAACGAAACGTTACACACGGATACATTTCGTTACTCGCATTTTTCATACTATACTGATTAAGTCAACAGTTCATTTGTAGTTCTATCCTTTTCTTATTAAATTAAACAAAATTTAGAATAACTTAAACACAAGTCTGGTTCAAAATACGGAAAAGTAAAAAAAATGCACCTTACGCAGCTTAGTATGTAAATTACATACCAAGCTGCGTAAGGTGCATTTTTTTACTATTTCGTATTTTGAACCATTCGTGATTAGTAGAAAACATACATTACATAATGTAATGTATGTTTTCTACAAATTACGAATGTTGCAACATCGCGACATCATACTATACGCGTACGCAATACGACTTGATGCGTTGATCTAACATAACATAGCATGTTAAGAGGTATCAGTAGCAACGAGAAACGTAACGATACTATAGTAATGAGTACTATTGTTATAGTAACAAATACATACATGTAGGTACTTTTTTTTTCGTTACTTTTACACCGCTAGTCTATAATGTGTAAATACTTCGCCTCGTTCACATGAGAGTTATTTTTGTTACAACTAAAAAGCGTAAGCCTACGTGTGCACGAGTTTTTAGTGGGGACGATGGCGAGGACTTAGAATAGAATGGAATGGAACAAATGCATTTACATGTGCCGATTTTTCATCGTGACGATTTTTAATGGAGCGTTGAGTGATTGGCGATAAATGGAATAGAATATAATATTTTATGTAATGGGAGAAGAAGTAGACACTATTTAGTTATTTTTATTTTGTCAAAAATTGACAACAGTAGCTATGGAGTTTTGCAGGGGAGTTCAATGGGCGACGTTGTGGATTTTGTATGTCCTCATAAATTTGTGTTATTTCGGTTCTTAATGTGTAATATTGCTAGAATATTAACCATTAAATATTCGTTAACATGCACAAGTGTGGGCAAGTGGTACAACTTCTAAAAACGTGCTATTTTGTGTTCTCGCCAAAACTCCCTAGGAACTTTCAGTAAAGCTTCTACCACTTTACTGAATCGGCTGACATGACTTTGACTAGACTTTAGACTTGACGATTTTGGAATACGGTGTTGAAAATTCTATTTCCAGAAAAACGAAAGTTCTATTTCCCGCCTTTTTAACTTGACACCGGCAAATGGTTATAAGCCGATGCCATATATAAAGAAAAAAAGAAAATAAAACTACTGATGTCATTTGTCAATTTGTTTTGTGCAAGTTATGTGTAAAATTAGCAAATTTTTGTTTTATAGTATTAATTATTAAATAATTATTTAGAACCTTTTGATAAGATATTAATGTGAGCATATCTTATATATAATAGTTTGAAATGAATTCCGAAGAGAAAGTAAAAACTCTACGAGGTTGTAACTAAAGTGGACAAAGTGACAATAGATGATTATTCCAGTATATATTCATAACATAGCATTGAATTTGAATGAGAAGAATTATTTCACTATCCCACCGCAAGGCTATTCTCAGGTAACGTTTATTGGTAATACATGTAGTCTGTCGTACGTATGACGTCGTACCGTTAATATGAATACTTAATAACGGTACGACGTCATATGGTCGCTGGACGTCATCGTTAAATGAAGCATTACGTTTTGTTTGTTAAATATTATGTTGCGAAACGTTCTAGTACCAAGATTTTCAAGAATCCGTTTTTTTTTAGATTATAGTACAATGGCGACAGTACAAAACATAGATCCCAAACACACAGTTAAGTTACAGACAAACAGAAGAGACAGAGATGCCATGAACAATGAGGTGTCGTCTTCGAGTGACGATTCAACCGGAATTAATGAAACATTGTCTAAATTTAATAAATATTACAAGGCAAGATATCAGGCAAACTTGTCCGACAATGAAATGGAAATATCGAGAAGACCTCTTCAGTTGAGAGGGCACCATAAATCAATGGGAAACCTCAACGAAAGTTACAGAGAGATCACATCACACAGCAGCATAAGCAACATAGATATAAATTTACATGCAGCGGATATAAAGAAGTTTGAATCTTTACAAATACCAATAGTAGGATATGAAGTTATGGAAGAGAGGGCTAGGTTTACTATTTACAAGCTCAAAGTCGAAGACGATAAGAGAGACCAGTCGTGGCTTGTTTTTAGGAGGTACACTGATTTTGTTAGGTTGTATAACAGGATCAAATCAGAGCTACCAAATATAATGCTCCCGCTGCCAGGTAAAAGATGGTTCAGAGACAATTTTGAGCCAGCTTTCCTAGAGGAGAGAGTGCGAGGTCTACAGGTATTTATTAATGCCGTATTAAATAAGTTACCAAATCACCCAGTAGTACGGGATTTCTTTTGTTTAGATGAGCCCCCACAGGTGTTTAGCTACCAGCCTGAAGTGCAGGCTGTGTATGGAGCCCTAGAAGATTCAATAACCACTCTAAAGGTGCAGCTCAAACAAAAGGATGCGACCATAATGCATTTACAGAAACAGATCGGTCAGTTAGACGACCAAATTAAGAACTGTCCAACTTGTAGTACAAATAAGTGTTTTAAGTAATGTGTGATATATTCTAGAGGGCTTTAAATATAATATGATCGTAATTTATTTTAAGACCTAATCATCGTTTATTTATGAGTATTGGATGGTCTCCAAAACATACTCCTGGATGCTTATTATGTACATATAACAGGGCCTGTTTCACGATCTACTGATCAGATAGCTCATCGTTTCTCAACCATTTTTATGTTGCAACCCACGAAAACGCCAAAAAGTTAAGTAAAAAGTCTTGCGACCCCTTCACTATAAAATTATAACAATATGTAAATCGTGTGCTATTTTTAATATATTATAAAAATAGTGATAGCTGATAAAACTTTTTTCGATGTTCGATACAAAAGATTCATTCGAAAAACGAATCTTTTGTACATAAATGTAGTTTGTATTTTATTATTTTTCAACAGACTGCAACCCCCTTTAAAAACAAACTCGACCTCCCGCTTGAGAAACGATGAGATAGCTTATTTACATGTTTTGTTTCTATCACTGGATAAAGTAAGCAGGAGAAAAACTTCAGAATAAGCTATCCAACACTTAATAGAAGATTGTCAAACAGGCCCTCAAGATATAATTAGTAGAAAAGACATAATTTATATACATAATGGAATCCAAAGGCCCTATAATGAAACATTTATAAAGTTAAACTATTTCTTTGTTTTGTCTATCAACTTTTCCTGCTCTATGTAAATATGTTCAAACCAATTTCAATAAAAGAACACCTACTTGATTCTAATAAAATAAGCATATTATTAACATTTTGCTAGAGGTGTTTTTAAACGTCAGTATTATCATAAATATAATTAAAGTTGTTTTGTAGCAGTAAAATGGCAAGGCAAATTAATTGGTAGTTAAATTTTTTAGTTTTAGCTTTGCATAGTGCTAATTTTATACCTCTATTTTCTCATTGAATCACAAAAAAAAACAGGAAACAAAAACATTGTACAAGATGAATAACTCTGGTAATTTTATAAAAAAGTAAATAAAGTTAAAAAGAACAGTAAATACAGAAAATATCAATGATTATCTTTTGAAGTAATATTCTATATAACATAGAATATTACTTCATAAGTAAGATCAGCACCATCTTCACTGTCATGTCTACATTATAGCATACTTTTTCAATACATTGAATATACAAGTACCAATAAAAATATTTTTACAATGTATTTAGCTATACAATGTTTTGTCCTTGTCTGACATGTCGGATAGCTATACAAAACATTGTATAGCTTATCCATTGTGTAAATATTTTGATTAGTAAGGGCCTAAGGGGGTTAAGTTATAGTTTGCAGGCAACTAGAACTTCATACAGTTTTCCAGGTAAAAAGTTTTGCATCTATCTTTTTTATAGTTTTGTGATAAATTGTTGATCTAGTATGTTAATTTATAAACAAACATGTTGAAATATTGCATTTGTAAATAATTGAATGGGTACAAAAATAACAATTTTTTTTTTTTGCATTTAAGAATATACACACCCTGTATGTACAAGCTATTTTTATAAGTATGAAATACTTAAGTGTTAGGTAGGTTAAAATAGATATTTAGCACACAGCACAAGATTCAGGTTTTGTTATGACCTTCAATGTTTTTTTAAGAAAGAGAAACATATCTTAGTAAAGTTCTACAAAACACTTGCAATAATTTTATGTAATGTTAGCTGTTGGGGCAAGATTTTTTTTTGGTATCGCATGTTAGATTTGGTATCATATTAGACATGCAGTTGTTTTAAATCAGCAAAATTCTTATATTTTCCGAAAGGCAACATAAATATGGACCGAAAAATACAAAAAGTACAGTAATCAGTCTCTAAATTAAAAAGGTACAGGACTAAAAAAATAGTTTTTTTTTTTTGCTATGATTGAAAAACGTTAATTACTGTTCAAATCACAAATGGTATTTGTGACATTTTTTTCTTATAAGCAGTATTTAAGTTCATATGATCGATGTTGTATTTATCTTCATAAATTTTGAAGTGCTGTGACGTCACTCGTGCATAATTTTGTGTATAGAGCGTTTTAATGCTCTGCAACGATCTCACTTTTGTGGTGACTGTATTTCGTCAACGGTTGATCGTAGATATGCCATTGCAAAGACAATATTTCCTGGCCTATTATATATTTTTCGAAAAGCCAATAAAAAAAAACTATGCATGTTTACCATCTTTAACCATAGATCACCTTGCCCCATCTGACAATATTTGATACGGATCATTGGGTTTTTATTGGTCGAGGTCAGTTAATAGGTCATTTAATGATAATTAATATATTCCAAAAATGTATTTTGACTATCTAAATGAGTATTTTGAATATGAAATGTGTTTAAAATGATGTAACATAGAATGTGTACTTTGCTACTGGGGGATTAGCAGAAACATTTGACAGCGGCGTAAACGTGAAGTTATCGAATGAAATTTGTATGGGCGTTCTCACGATTTTGACGACAGATTTTCATACAATTCCTATTGAATAGATTCGATATTTTCATATAACACATTCACATTATAACACGTTTACGCCGCTGTCAAATGTTCCAATCGCGCTATTGTTTATCGTTTAAATGTAGGTTCAACTCTGTTTTGGTAATCTTATCCAGTTTCGGTTCGATTCCGGTGCGGCGGAACAAATTTCAGTATCGCACTATCCTTCCAATCGTAACTGAGTTTTATTTTACAAGTCATTTTAACTTCATATTGTCAACATTTTAACACCGCCAAAACAAGAAACGTTTCAGAAACGTGCGAGAAAAAGTAGCATCGTATCAACTTTTTGTTTTGACAGTGTTTGCGTTCGGGCTGCGGTGCGGCTGCGGTCCAACTATCTGTTAAAACGTTAGCGCGATACCGAATCATTCAAAAAGTCGAGTAACGTTTACGGTTCGTTTACGCATTACGATTCAATTGAAACAACTTAGCGCGATTGACCTGCAGTACACTGAAGTCTGAACAGTTTACAATGTCGCTAGAAATATGTATGCATTTTCATCATTTAAGATGATACTCAGTATTGTTATAAATAGTTATATCTGTGATTAACACTTTTATAAAATATTAATTATAATTATTGTTAATCTGTAATCCAATTTCTTTGATGAAATATTTACTCGTCTTTTTGTAACGCAAATGAAGCATTTGGAAGTGTTATGCGATCCATTTTCTAGTTACAAAAGTTTGAAGAAGGTGGCGAAGTTTTACAGTACAAATGGTGCTTAGTTAAAACAAATATATATATATCTTATATTATCTCTATAATATCTTGCTCGCCATGGGTTTTCGCTTAATATAATACTGAAAGATTTTGTAAATATAATTCAATTCAAGATGACACATAGAGGCGCGCGAAGGCCGAGCACCTGTTTTCAATCATACCTACCTAGACGATAAAGCTCAATTTGCGGCAGCCGCGTTGTGAGTCCTTTGGTCATTAAAACGCGCTCTAAAGGCCCCGAGAATCGTGAATCAGTGCCTCACCTTCTCGCAGACTTCTCACGATAAAGGTGACTTCTCGCTGTATAAGTCTGGAATGCGTATAACTGTACTTTTCTACGCTAAACCAGAAAAAAATATTGCTGAAATTAAGCAAGCACCAAACTAACAGGGTACAAATATTTTGTGGTACAATTTTTGATGGTTTTTGCCGCTGGCTTCAAAATTAGCATACAATGTCATATGACACTAAAATAAGTGCCTTTAATAGATTTTAAATGTTTGACTTGACGTCCAATGTCCATAAATAGTAAAATTGTAATTCCCTTTACATTATGTACTTTGGTAGCATACATTTACATATTTTAACCTTAAAATACTTTAAAGGCAAGCGCACAATATTATGTTGAGCCGCCCCGCAAAATGCGCCCCACACATTTTATATGAACTATCGCGCACTATTTTGCAGGGGCGCAGCGTCATCGGGCTGCATCACTCCGCCGCAGATTTTGGTGACGAGCGATGCGGGCCCGACCGCAAAGACCGCATATTAGGCGGCAGCAAAGTGTTGTATAAAAAGCATTTGTCTGGATTGTGGTTTAGTATGTTTTTCTAACAGCAAGCAAAAAAGATAATTCTTCGTCGGAGCTATTCATAACGTGCTATTACACAGACTTCTGGCAGTATACTGTACCCAAAATCCGTCAACAGTTAATACGCTGCGACCTGACCTGAAATACTGTGCTATTTAAGCATTTTGCGCTGCGATGCGGCCCGATATAATGTGCGCGTACCTTATGAAAGTTGAAATCAAATAGCATGTTTGGCGTGTATACGTAAAAGCGCCATCTAGAAACACGACTACAACTAGTTACAGAAAGAAAATATCCGTCCCCAAACAAAAAAATTAGTAGGCAATTAGAATTATTAAAATGATATATTATAGATGAATAACCTTTAACGGCTGGATCGTAATCAGCAAATCGTAATCATTCCTACTGATACGAAATATGTTTTTACAAAGTCTTAATTAAGTATTGCATTTCTAAAATAGGCATATTATTCATTTATTTAAGTAAGCATTATCGTAAATCTAAAAATATCTGGTTTATTTCAACTGATGTTTGAGTAAAATGTACCTAAATATATCAATTTAATAATATAAATTATACAATGAATTGTTCGTATAATATTAATTATAAAATGCAATTATTATCATTCGCAATAAAGAATTCTCATTAAATGTTGTATTATTTTTTTTTCTATGAATGCCTCGTAATTTGTGTGCTAAGTTGTAAAAAATATTTTATAAAAAGAAATTTTACAACTACCTTTAGGAATGAGGATAAATTCACGAGTTTTCAATGAGATACGGGAAAAAACAGACGCCAAGAAAGTTATCTAAAAATTTATTAATTTAAAATATTATAATAATTAATAACAATACTATGTATAATTTAACTATTACATAAACATAGTTTTAATATAATTGTAATATTAGCACAAAAGTGGCCTACATTTTTGGAAAAAAAATCTGTCCATGCACACTAAGACCAATCACAAATTATGCCAATAATTAAAAAAAAAATAGGACTATCAAATAATTTTGATGTACCCAGTTTCACACTCACGTCGAAGGCCATTGATACTTCTCTAGCTCAAATGCGACAAGCCGTTTAGACTCGAGGGCGTGCCAAAGAAATATACATACTCGGAAAACATAACCCTCCTGGAGCAGTCGGTTAGACAATAGGACCTACACGGTGCACCTTTAAAAACCTAACTGACAGTTTTGACAGTTAGTAATATTATGAAAGAATTATGCCACAGGTGCTAATTTTATTGTATAAAAGCAGACAGTCCTTCATGGAGACTCGAGTTAAGGAGTACCTTCTCCATACATCCATACTGTCGCAAGGGTATAAAGCGGCAAAACTTAAAAGGATAATTAAATCGTAGCATGTTCTTCGGATAAATTTATAAAAATATTTTCGACTACGCGAGTAATTAGAATTTTCATGATTTTCTGAATAAACTACTAAAGTTGTAAAAAAATATTTATCATCATCTCATCATCATCTCTTATTGCTAACATCATATCAGCCATCCTTCCGACTCTAGCGCCACTATGGTCAGTTTTGAAACTATTCTTTAATGACATATTTTGTCGGACACTTTTTAGCTTTTCGGCCTTAGAGAGATGGTCCTCCTTTAGTCTATTCTCCATGCAGTTGTTAATAATAATACGTGGTAATCTTACTAGACTAATCTGATACAGATTTGTTCCTAACGTAAAATATATATATATATTTTAGTTTACATCATTCAGTTCATGACGTATGCCTAATAATATAACATTATGTGTCCTTGTATACATAGTGTTCATTGGAGAGAAGCTATCTCAAACATTGCCAAATATGGTTATGAGAATGCACTTACCGAGGCTTTTGATATCTCTTTCTTATTACCTTTGACATTTTACCTTTCTCTTTCTCCTAGCAGTCCCTTTGAGTTTTGCGCGAGAGCATTCATAGAGTCTAACATTGCCATAGCAAACATAGTTTTGCTCTACCTTATAATAATTATTATCTTAAAGATTTTCAGTTTAGTTTTGTAAATAATTTATTTTGTAGAATAGGTGACTCTCGTTTGTTTATATCTTTGTTTATAAACTATAGTGATGAGTGACCCGCTCAGAACATTGTTCGGAAGGAGAAATCTCTAATAGGCATTCTACATTTTTTTTCATATATATTTTATAATGTTCGTATCGATCCGATAGTCAACTAGTATTTTTATTTTCTGGAAATAATATCTCTTTATGCAAAGAAAAAAATGATTAAAATTTAAACGATAATAATGTTTACGCCAAAACGAAAGCCACCATTATCGTGATGTCATAAGAACAGAAACAAATAAATGTCATAATACGTTTGTAGTGCATGAACTTTAGATTTAACTTTAGCTGTTAAATCGAAAGTCGATTTGACTAAGTTCTTATGACGTCACTTACCAGAAAAATATGGCGGCTGGCGTTTTAGGTCACGTGACATACAGATAATAAAACTATAGTTTTATTTTCGTAATTATAAATAAATCGCATATTTATATATATTACATATTTATATAACAAGTCGTCGTCTTGGAACAACAGGGTTCTATCTGACATTTTTAAAGAAATATATTTTTACCCCGTGGGTTAACGATTCGGTAGTGACGGTTCCATCTGTCTTTTCAACCCATTGTTTTGTTCATTTGTTCGTGAGAAATTTAGAGGTAAACATAGTTCTATGTGCAAACTTAGATTTTTCACGAGAGCAACACCGTTCTATCTGTCAATTTGACAAGACATTATTCGCGCAAAAAGCGGTTTCGAAACTAATTACGTGTGATTTTCATTAAATAACAATGGTTTCTCATGCTGCTTGAACGTAATAAATGCCGTAAACAAAACTGACGGTCTTATTTAATACCGAACGGATACATTTTTGGAAAAACTTGGTAGGTAACTCAAGAATTTGCTATCGGTTTGTTTTTTTAGGTTATTGAATTGAATTGCTTACAATATTTAGTTTTCTTTACAGTAATCATGGCAGAATGTACTCTAGATGAAGTGACCGGATGCTTCATATCGAATTACCCTTCTCCTGACAATTATAATGTTCTAATAGAAGTTCTTGATGAAGAGACAGGGCTTTTTAAAGAGGTTTCTGTGCCTCGAGAACAAGTCGTAGAAGAACAGCAAGAAAATCGGCAAAAAAAACACCGTCCGAACACCAGAAAAAGAGTAAGCAATCCTCAATCTTGGCAGAAAAATGTAAGAAAACTATGCAGACAATCGGGGCAAGATTATGTATCCAGTCGAGGTAAAAATGTACCAGCAAAATCGGTGAAAACCAAAAAAGACTGTCTAAAATCCTGCAAATTTGGGTGCGCGCATATCATAGCCGAAGATTTGAGAAAGCCCATACATAAAAAGTATTATGAACTCGACCAAAACCAAAAATATTCCTTCATACTGGAGACGTCCGAAAAAATAGCCAAAAAGAGAAGCACATGTAATTCTGACCGAAAAAAGTTTACCTACATTTCTTATTTTAATGTGAAAGGTAGTTACAAGAAAGTGTGCAAGCCTTTTTACCTGTCAACACTTGATATTTCGCAGAAAACTGTTTATGGTGCTCACAAAAGGAAGGACCCATTGACTGGAACGGCATCTTCAGATAAAAGGGGTAGACATAACAATCACAGACGTATATCCGATGCTCAGAGGGAGTTAGTGCGACAGCATATTGACGCATTCCCGAGAGTAGATTCTCATTACTGCCGTTCTACAAGCAGGAGACAGTATCTTGATTCTCTATTGAGTATTAGCAAGATGTATGAGTTGTACCTGGAATTTTCCAAAGATTTGACTGATCAACCAGTCAAAAAAATCAATGTACACGAAAATTTTCAATGAAGAGTATAATCTATCTTTTCACCATCCGAAAAAAGATAGATGCGACCTGTGTGAAGAATTTAAAATAGTCAGACAGGAGGGCACTGCATCTGATGAGTTGAAACAGAAGTATGAAAACCATGTATCAGAGAAAGATGCTATGCGACATGAGAGGACAAAGATAGGATGCAAAGTGAGACTCCAGTATTGTGTTTTGATCTTCAAAATATAATATCATGCCCTAGAGCAGAAATAAGTTGCTTCTTTTACCTAAGCAAGCTTAATTTATATAATTTAACTGCTCATTTGAGTACAGACAAAAAAGTATACTGTGCTTTATGGAATGAAACGTTTGCTGGCAAATCTGGAAATGATGTAGCAAGTGCATTGATTGCCATATTGAAGGCAGTTTTGACTGAGTATCCCAATATGAAAAAGATTATATTGTGGAGTGATTCGTGTGTGCCACAGAACCGTAATTCACTCATGTCAGTAGCAATTTTGAATTTTCTAAAAGAACATGAGGAAATTGAGTCGATTGAAATCAAATATTCAACTCCTGGACACTCTGCAGTACAGGAAGTGGACTCTGTTCACTCATGTATTGATAGAGTCATGGCAGCAGCTGAATTTTATTCGCCTTTATCATTGATGAGACTTCTGAAAAAAGTGGATCTGAAGAAACCCTACAAAATAATACAAATGCAGAAAGACTGTATTTTTGCATACAATGACTGTGTCAAACTGCTTAATTATTCTGTCATACCATTCACAAAGGTTACAGCCCTCAAATTCACACAGTGTTACTTCACAGTATTCTATAAAACCAGTCACACAATGACTGAATGGTTAAGAGCCAGTATACTGAAAAATCAGAATCGACCACGAAGAAACTTCGGAAATCAAGCTATCTGTTTTCCACGGGATATTCCAGAACCACGTATTGTGAGGGCTCGCCTATCACTACCTCCAAAACAAAATAAAAGCAATAAAAAAAATGATAAAATGGATGCCTAAAAATGATCAGGATTTCTTTAACGCCCTGCTTGCGAGAAGTCGAACCCAGCAGCCAAAATGAAGAAGCTGAGTAGCATATAAGGTCACTATTGTTCATTACCATTAATTTTTATGAAAATATAATGATAAGACTAATTAAATACAATGAAGTTTTCCTATTAAAAAGGTAGAAGTAGTTCTATGTACATTGAAATATAAGGTCACAAG
This sequence comes from Phengaris alcon alcon, assembly GCA_037179445.1. Classification (NCBI taxonomy): domain Eukaryota; kingdom Metazoa; phylum Arthropoda; class Insecta; order Lepidoptera; family Lycaenidae; genus Phengaris; species Phengaris alcon. The sequence continues at coordinate 1,658 of JAYRCH010000138.1, read as the reverse complement.
GTTCTATGTCACATAGAACCTTTTAGTTTTTAAACTTATGGGTATAACATTCTGCAATCACATAGAACCAACAATAAAATTAAATCGTATTTTTTCCTCAAAGTCGAACTGTCTGTCTACAACATGTTAAATTTAGGTCACAGCAGACACAAATTCAGTGCTCAGAATGATTACAAACATTTGAAAGGCAAGAACATGTAATTCTTACCCACCTTCTTTTTTAATTAGCTCTCCTGTAAACTTTTTGTTTCAACATTTAGAACCTTGTTGTTCCAAGACGACGAAGTGTATATCATTTGATTTTGATAGATGAAACCGGGGCTTCGAACGAAAACCGCGCAATAGAAAGTGGAGATGCCCGTCCACCATCTGTGGAAGAAGGAGCGAGTGCATTGAAATAAGAAAGAAAATAATTTTAAATGAAATTAATTCTCCAAATGTGAGAAGACCACGAATGGAGATACCTCCAAGTGCTCAATACTTATTTATCCGTGAAGGCTTACAACCACTGATACAGTCATCCAGACGTGGTTAGCTACCCCAGAGTTTTTTAAGGAAGAAAAGTAACCTTAAGAATCAGATGATACCTAAGAAACCTACATTTACAACAGCAACAAACAGAGCGGCTAGGTATCAGAATTCTAAAGTAGCGAATAAGAAAAACGATTCCATTCGTCACAAAAACAACCGTGGTAGACAAGGAAGATCAGGCCCTGAACGTGAACAGAAATTACTATGATTAATATATCTAAGATACCTAACGATTTTATTTTATGTTAATTTCTTTGTATTAACATGCATGTTAATGTTTATGAGTATATCCTTTTGTCAAAATTATCTTACTTAATAAATAAATCTTTTTAATATTTATTGTCTTTTTACTGAAGTAGTTCCCTCGACCTCTGGCGACCGATACAGAAGCTTCGCGACCCACAGGTTGAAAAACACTGCTCTAGGGCATCGCATCTGGCGATCATAAGTATTGGCGTTCGAAATTCAAAATTATAGTCGTTTTCTTGAGTTTTAACATTATGACGTCACAACTGTGGTGGCCGATCGTGGCGCGTTCATAGTCACGTGATTATTTTAAAAAAATATATAAATGTTTAATTATAATTATAATTAATTGAAAAAAAAAAAGGTTTTTCAAGTTTTTCGCATTAAATATCAATATTATTAATAATAAAGTTTTAAAATACATAAATAAAAATCAATAATTGTTGTTTCAAATTCCCAATTTCCATCAAATGAAATAATAAAGAAATTTTCAATAAGTCACTCTAGAAATGACTAAAATAATAGAAAGCAACAGAAAATTTTGGAGAAACCAGTGAGTATCAACCCGGGTTTTTACTCAAATATGTTTTTAATAAGGAAAGCAGATGGCAGCTCAAGACCCATATTCGACCTAAGGGGTCTGAATGTTCAGGTAAAACAAAGATACTTCCAACTAATGTCCCACACAAATTTCACCCAGTTCCTAGAGGTAAGCGACTGGTTGACAAAGATAGATTTACACCAAGCGTACTTTCACATACCAATAGTAAAACCACAAAGGAGGATTTCTAAGGGTAATGTACAAGGAAGAAATTTCACTACTAACAGCGCTACCATTTGGCGTATTATCGGTTCAAAGGACATTTGCAGCAGTGACAAAC